>JAUMJL010000191.1:2805000-3419727 GCA_033558185.1 Dromococcyx pavoninus | reverse complement strand
AGCCTGGCGTGCCCTGCGCGCGGTGCCCCGCTGGGAGGGGTAGTACGAGCGGGGTGGTGTCAGGGAACTCGGCGCGTTGCATGCCGGGAGTTGTAGTCTCGCCCGGAGTGAGACACTCCAGGAAGGGTATTTCCAACAGGCGGTGTTGTGCGGTGATGCTGGGAGCTGTAGTCCCCGGGCCGCGGTGGGTTTTGGGGAGCAGAGTGGCTGCAGGGTTCACCCTGGGGCAGCGGGAGGGGCAGTCGCCGCACTGATAGCACTGATAAAAGAAGTTGTTACTATCACAAAAAGCTGAGTATTTTTGTTTAAGCTCAAGAATAATGTTTTCTATAGAATTAGTTTTCTAACTAATTTCAGTTAAGTACCATCTAAGTAAGTGTATTTTTTTTAAAGTTAGACAGACATGGGCTGCTCCTCTGATAGCACGTTTTCTAAATAGCACTGTGCCGAGACAGTACTGTCTTTCCCCATCTAAAATGCAAGGTCAGACCGAGAACTGGCTCCAAAGCTCCAATTAGCAAAGATTTGGCTGTTGTCAAGTTCATAATAAGATTAAAAGTAATCCTTGGAAAGTAATAGAATACGCATAAGATTTCTGGGAAAATTTATACATATGCATGTAAGCCGAAAATACATTCTGTAAGCAGCTGTTGTCTCATTAGGCATGATTGATGGAAATCATTCCCTTGTGCATCCAGCACTGAGATTAAATGATGCTGCTTTCTAAAACTTTGAAACGAGTCTTAGAGAGTTCGTTTGCTCGCATGATCAGTATCAGTATGAGTGGTTATTCCTAGGATCTGGCTTCCTTGGGGCCTTGAGCAGCCTGATCTGGTGGGAGGTGCCCCTCCCCATGGCAAGGGATTTGGAACTGGATGATATTTAAGGTCTCTTTCAACCCAAACCATTCTATGGTTCTATGATTCACTGGGCTGACAGCGCCAGCTGCAGCATGGGGCCACCTCACACGGGGCAGCCACCAATAGCTGTGATTGCTGGCATTACAGTGGCTGGTGATGGCAAAGATTACGGTCCCCTGCTTCCTCCCAGAAGCCAAGGGCAGATACACTTTATCCTTGCTGGCTCTACCTCTCAGGCTGCTTGTTAGTGTCGTTGCAATTAAGGGAATTCCATAACTTCGGGCACAGAGCAGACAGATACGACGGTGCTGGTGACCCTTCTCCAGGTGGCTGCAGAGACATCGGGATCATTGTGCCTGCAATTAACAGAAAAGCATCATGTTTAGCAAGGCCCTTGCAGGCAAGCAGTAACCACATGCTTTCCAGTTCCTCTCCTTCGCTGACAGAGTCGTAGCCACCAACCCAACACAAATTCAACTGGTCTTTTATGAGAACAAAGACCTTGTAGCTAAACTAAAGCTATAGCAATCTTTCTAATTACAGCCCAGTTTTTGGTATTTTTAGTAACCACACACCACATTTCATCTCAAGAACACAGCGTGGGTAAGTGGGCACTCAGATCCCTGAGTTAGAGACAAAATATCGTATCATGTAGAGGCTTCTGAAAGAAGAAACAGCATTTTCTGGAACATTCTGAAATAGTCTCCATTTCAATTTACAAATCCCTATTTTCAATCACACATTAAGTTTGATTCCTGACAATTGGGAGTAGGGGTGCGCCAGCCTCCTGAGTTGGCTTCACTGATGTCAGATGCCCACAGTTTGACCTTGCTGTGGTCTGTTGCCATGTAATTGTGAGAGATAAAATGTATATTTGATAATGCCATTAGACAGGTGTTAGGAAAAATACATGCAATGGGTAGAAACAGCAAAACTAAATTTTATTTTATTTGCCCAGCCACTCAACTACATTACACAAAAACATTGCCTGGCAACTCACCGCACCAATCAACCAGAAACAGCTCAGGGCAGCCCAGCAGCCCATAAAGATCAGAAGTGTGGAAGATGCCATCCACCTCATAAAATTCATACACCTTAGTCCACAGCAGAGCAGTGCAACTCTGCCTTCGGGGATGACAGGCTTTGGGGACTTCCAGGGACAGTAGAGACCAAGCTCACATGGCCAAACCTACCACGTTCAGCACCTCCTGCCTGCTGATAGCCCACAGTCCTGTCAGCAAGGAGGGGGAATTAGAAATAACTACTCTTCTCTAATTTTGTGCTCTTCTTTCTATTATTAATCACTCTTTCATGGAGGCAATAAATATCCAAACTCGTTCATACAGATCCAGTTACTGCATGGTAATTAATGAGTGAGTTTAGTCTGTCCTGACCTAAAACACTGCAGGGTTTGGAGGAAGAACAATGTCTGCTTAGAAAAAAAACAGGGCATGAATAAGAACAATAATACAGAATCCAGACTAGTTTTCTAAGGACCTGTGCTATGTTTTACATGTTTACGTAAACCACTTGGAAAGAATTCCATACTTTAACAAATACACTCTGAGAAGCCAAAAACACAACAGAAATAATTTTTATTCTCTTTCAGATCTCAGTCCTTTTGTATGAATGTTCAGAAGTCTGCCTTTCTGCAAATGTTTCTTTCATTACTTTTTCATAAAATTTGGATTATATGTGTTCCAGATCGAGTGTAGCTGTAAATTTGCTGCTCCTTCATTGTATTTTCATTCCAGATACTTGTAAAGTGGGCAATGTTCAGTTTTACAAATTCAGACTGATTGTCCCCAAGTCCCCGAGTTTGAAACAGAAAGCAGAAACCTTGATCTTTCTGGGCTTTATTTAAAAAATCTGTCACAGTGCAATATAAAAAAATGTTTAATTTTGGGGTCTATTCTTCTAAAAAAAGACACAGCTAGGCCATGACTGACTCTCATGTCCCCACAGTGGCCCTTTTAATTGATAGGATTTCTTATATCTTCCTGCTTGCTTTGTATTCCTCCTGTTCATGCTGCCTCAGAAATCCATTTGAAAGTATATGCTTAATGTGTTCTGCCGAACTTGGCTCTTTGAAGCTTTCCTCTTTCTCGTCTTTCTTCTAACATTCACAACTTGCTTTATAATAACCTTCTGTTCTAAGAGTATCTTGTTTCTAATGTATCTTATACACACAAGTTTTGATATTTTTTGTTTGAAATCACCACACCTCTAAAGGAAATCCGAGTTCTCTGTAGGAAAGCAACTGCTACTGTGTTAGCACCAATAATGTGCAGGGGTTTGGAGACAGTTATCTAAGTGATCTGTGTCCAGGAAGGAAAGCAGTCAAGGAAGGTTCACATCATTAAACATCTCTGAATGTAAGGCATAGCAATTCCAGAAAAGCCCTGGATTGACTGGGAACTGGCTGGGTTACAGTAATAAGCAGACACTGCCTGTTGAAGTACAGCACCACACAGTGTGGGTTCTGCACTCAAGTTGGAGCAGCAGTACCAAAAGCAAAGTTGTTTTAGTTGTGTGAGTATTTGCATACAAACAGCCACAGTGTAGGTGCTAGTATCAGAGTCTGTGAAGCAAAGCTTGCGGCTGGGGAAGGTACAAGCGGCTACTGGCTCTGTGTTTTGCAGTCTTTGTAAACAGAGGAAAATAATACAGAAAAGTAGATCTTTAATGATTTGTCTTTCTCATCTTTGTGAGTGGAAACATACAATGCTCAAAAACATGTTCCCATGCCATTAGAATATCCACTTGCTCCATTTGTAAATTTGAACATACTTCTGCTTTCCAGAGAATTTTTCTTTTCAGAGAATTTTTCATTTCAGAGCAGCTACCTGCTAAAAGTTTTCCATATCCCCAAAGGACGTTCTTCAGCAATGTGACTACAGTGTTCCCAGCTTGGCATGGAGTGAAAAAGGGCCAGTCCTGCCAAGTGCCATAAATCTTCCACATCTGCAAGGACCAGGGAAAGATAAAGGCAAGAGAATAATGTGGGAGTTTTCTTTTTCTTTGGGTGTAAAGAAAAACAAAATATCATACTTGCACAGTTTGTACATTTTCCAGAACCCATGCAGTTGTTAATGTGCAGATGAGTGAGTTAGCTGAATAGTGGCAGCATTTAGGAATGCAGTGTAAAGCAGAAGTGCTGGTTCTACAAATAGTTTTGTATATAAAGCAAAGTATTTTTTATTCTGGACTTAACTGCACTTCACTATGAAGTTGATGAACCTCTAGAAAGTTGATTGGACTAGTGATATACTTGATGTAACAAGGTGTCCTAGGTTCTGGCACAAGTGCACGTCATTTACAAACACATGCCAGTTGTTCAGATCCAGGTGCTGTATCAGACAGTTGTGCTTACTTTCAAGGAAACATCTGTTTGCCAGACACAGGACCACCCTCAGAAACTATCAGCCAGATTATTTTATGCTCCCAAAGAAGCCAGAGAAACAGTTCTAAAGAGTCTTGATATACTTTGAAAATTCAGCCTATGAACTCCTGGTTACTTTTGCTATTAGAAAGAGCCCTACCTGAGGCAGAAATAAGCCCTGATAGTGAATATTATTTTATTATGTTGTAATATTTCAGTAAACAGAATCATAGAAATATTCAGGTTGGAAGGGACCTCTGGAGGTTATCTAGTTTAATATCCTGCTGCAAGCAGGGGCACTATTAAATTCAGGTTGCTTGAGGCTTTGTCCACTTGGGCCTTGAAAAGCTCCATGGAGGGAGACTCTATAGCCCTTCTAGACCTGACTGTTGTCAGGGTGAAATTTTGTGTCCTTCTACCTACTCTGAACCTCTCTTCATTCAAATTTACGATCACTGTTTCTCCTCCCACAGTGCGCTTTGGTAAAAACCCTGGCTCTGTTCTCTCAGTAACCTTGTTTGTACTGGCAGGCTTTCCCTTCTCGCGGCTGAACAAGTCCTGGTGCCCACAGCCTCTCACAACAGTCAAATTCTCCAACCAATGACCTCCTTGCTGCTCTCTGCTGAACTCAACCCCGTTTATCGATAACTTAACATACCAGTATTTTTCTACTGGAGACCCCCAAACTGGGCATCATATTCCACATGCAGGTAAACAAGAGTCACATAAAGGGAAATAATCACTTCCCAATCATACTGTCTGCATTCCTCTTGACATAGTCCAGAGTGCTGTCAGCCTTGACGGCAGCCAGGGTTCACCCTTGGCTCCCGTTCAACTGCTGCCCACCAGGACCCCCCATCAGAGCAGATACAGTCAGTAAGCCCGCACTCAGTATTGTCCCAGAAGGCTGGTCAGTCCTAAGTGGAGGACTTTGTGTTTGCCCTCCTTGAACTTTGTGAAGTTCCTGGTAAGCCATTCCTCCAGCCTGTCCAGGTTCCTCTCAAGCATTTTAACTTAATGCCACCACTTCAGTGTCATCTGCAAGTACTAAGATCCGATTTAAAAGAACTGATTATAAGGTTCTGCCTTACATATATAAAATCAAGTAATAAAGTATAATAGAATAAAGTAACTTTCTGAAGAACTTAAATTACTGAACAATCGATTTAAAACCAAGGATACAGATTTTCTGTTATTGCAAAACTCTGTCATTGCCTGAAGTTTGCTGCCCTCCATAGGCTGCTTCTGTTATAGTGTCAAAGAAGTTGTAGAAAGCATTGCTACAGTGCAATAATATTATTCCAGGAAAAATCTACTATTGTTTACTTTGTGTTAACACCACGGCATAAAATAAACGAAGACTGTACTTAGCTATAGTGTGCTGTTGTGAAACAGCAGTATAAACAGAACACAAACACAAAATTCTGCTTTGGAGGACAGGTCTGGGGAAAATAAACTAATTCAGTATAAGCTTTGAGTAAGGAAATATGCACTCATTCATCTGTATATGCAGCCCATTTGTGGGTTTGACACTAGGCAAGTTGTGTTTCACTGTGGACTAATGATTATTAAAAACAGACTATGAAAGAAAAAGATTTCAAAAATAGAACAAAAAATAGAACAAAAAGTAGAACAAAAATAACTGGTGGAAGAAACAGACATTTCAAGGGATCCAGGCACTACATGACAGACACGCTGACTTTTATTATGAAAATAACTTCAGGAAGGACATATTTTAATTGCTCCATACAAAGGACATCATGATACAACATTAATTATCCATACTGTGGTGAGGAAATGAATAAAAATCAGGGTTCCGTTTTTTCAATGCAGTGAGCAGGAAGGAGTAGCCCCCAGCATGGCAATATTGCCATGTGTCCCCGCTGCCAGTTTGTTTCATGGAAACCATGTGCTGGCACAAAAGGAGAAGAAAACTGTAACACTCATTTAAACTCTCTTTCTCAATGATAATAAAGAAATTCTGGCCTGCACAATTGAAGTGGGGAGTGGAGGTACCTTCCTGGACAGTGGCCCAAGCTTTTCCTGTCGCCTCGCTTGTTAGTGAGCGTTGGCCTTGGCATCGAAACCTGTTGCACAAAAGGTACTCAAACTTCTTATTTCTGCAAGTGAGTTTGAACAGAAAAAGGAGCAGTTTGGATAGTCTAGGGATGAGGTGCTTTTACATGGTACATTCTTCTCACAAAATCCTCTAATTTTAGTGATTCATGTAGTTTATGTACGAAGTGAAACACGCTCCTCTGCCACAGCCTGCTGGCTTAGAATTGTGGAATCATAGTATCATTAAGGTTGGAAAAAAACTCTAAGATTATAAAGTTCAACTATCAGCCCAATACCACTGTGCCTACTAAACCATGACCCGAAGTGCCAGGTCTACATGCTTTTTTAAACACCTCCAAGGATGGTGACCCCACCACTTCTCTGGGCAGCCTGTTTCAATGCTTGGTGGACTCTCAGAAAATAAATTTTTTTCTACTATCCAATCTAAACCTCCCCTGGTGTAACCTGAGGCCATTTTCTCTCATCCTATCATTTGTTGCTTGGGAGAAGAGACCAGCACCCATCTCTTTTCAGGTAGTTGTAGAGAGCATTAAGGTCTTCATTCCGCCTTCTCTTCTTCAGGCTGAACAATCCCACTTTCCTCAGCTTCTGCCATGTTTTGAAACAAACTGCAGAAGCAACTCAGAAAATAAAATTTGTGGATGCTATCAGCATATAAGCAATTCGCATATGTGAAATTTGTAAAAGGGTTCGCATCTTGTGTGAAAAACTTCTAAGGCTCTGCAAATCACAATGACTAAAATCACAGTTTGAAACACAACAGTTTCTGTCAGGGCAATGAACCATTAGTAGTTTATTTTAGAAAATGGAGAAGGTGCAGGGAGGCTCCTGCAGAAGGAAAAGTAAATGGAAAGGCGGAGAAGCAGAGTCATAGAAAATGGGAGAAGCAGCCCATCTAAAAACACAGGCTTAAGAATCACAGAACAATGGAATGTCCTGAGTTGGAAGGGACCCACAAAGATCATCAAGTCCAACTCCTGTCCCTGCATAGGACAAGCCCAACACTCACACCATGTGTCTGAGGGAGTTGTCCAATTGTTTCTTGAATATTGACCGGCTTTGTGCCTTGACTGCTTCCCTGGGGAGCTGTTCCAGTGCTCCAGTGCTCTTCTCTCTGGATGAAGAACCTTTTCCTAATATCCAACCTAAACCTCCCCTGGCACATCTTCCTGCCATTCCCTCAGGTCCTATCATTGGTCACCAGAGAGAAGAGATCAGCTCCTCCTTCCCTTGAGAGGAAGCTGTAAACTGCAATGAGGTCCCCTCTCAGTCTCTTCTTCTCTAGGCTGAACAGACCAAGTGACTTCAGCTGCTCCTCATATGACTTCCCCTCTAGACCCTTCACCAACTTTGTGGCCCTCCTCTGGATGCTCCCCAGTAGCTTTAGATCCTTTTTAGACTGTGGTGCACAAAACTGCAAACACTACTTCAGATGGAGTCACACCAGTGAAAAGTAGAGCTGGACAATCTCCTCCCTTGACTGGTTGGCAATGTCATGCTTGATGCACCCCAGGGCACGGTTAGCCCTTTTGACTGCCAAGGCACACTGATGCCGTTGACCAGAACTGCTCACCCATTGCATTAGGTGTTTAGAGAGCATGGAAAATAATTGATCACCATTTTAATCCTTAGGTAATTTATTATAAAGTACGAAATGAGTAACTAAAGCTGCAGTCTCACACTGATTCAGTAAAATATAATAATGGTTATTGATATTATGAGGTTAAAGACGTTCAGGTTGGTTTGCAATGGAGAAGGTCTGACGAGCAACGGGACTGCAAATAGAGGTGATTATAGAAGAAGACACATCTGTTCAGCAGAGAACATACTTAACACAAGATATTATCTGCTGAGAGATCAGCTGGAAACCAGTAGTCCCTGCTGCTGATGTGGAGGGGTGCGGGACATTTAAAAGGCCCCCTAGGGAGCACCTCAACCCAGAGCACCGCAAACAGGAGTGTGCAAACAAGGGCGTAGCTCAGCAGTTTGCTGAGGCAGTTTGCGAAGGCAGGGTGAGCAAGGAGAGGCACTGGACCTCAAACAGAAAAAAAAACAGGAAACCACGGTGACCACCCACCAGAAAAACAAGAAATCTCCCAGCTCTGCTCCAGCCACGCCTGCGGCATGCCTTCCAGACTGAACCCCAGTGGGTACACACTGCCACCCAGGTAGAAAGTTGCAGGACATGCTCCCCTCCTGCACTGGTATTGGATGCCAGTGGCAAAGTCATGTGTTGGGGCTGTGCTCGGGTAGAGGAACTCCTCTGATTCATCACTGAACTCAGGGAGGAGGTAACAAGGCTGAGGACTATCGGAGAAAGTGAGAGGGAGATGGACTATTGGAATAACTTAGTATGCTCCCCACCACAGCCCCAACAGGCACACAAGACTTGCACGGAAGAGGACCCACCATCCCACATCCATTGAATTACAGTAAGTAATTTAGGAGATGGAGCAGAATGCCAACAGGTTTCTGCTCATCGCAAGTGGCATCACAGTTGGCGTATATCCCCCATTACTAACAAGGCAGGTTCCATTGCAGAACAGATATGAAGGTCTGCAAGTAGAACTGACTCTAAGGGCCGACAACTCACACAGCCTGGAAACATCCCCCAGGTTAAGTAAACCAAAGCCACCAATTAAGACAGCTTCTGTAAAGAAGAAGAGGAGGGTTGTTGTCATTGGTGACTCCCTCCTGAAAGGTACAGAGGGTCCAATTTGCAGATCGTACCCATTGCATAGGGAAGTCTGTTGCCTGCCTGGGGCCTCAGCTGGTGATGTGGCAGGACAACTTCCAAAACTTGTCAAGTCCACAGATTATTACCCACTACTCATTTTCCAGGTGGGTAATAATGAAAAACCTACTAGAAACCTCAAAGACATTAAAAGGACTTTAGGACCTTAGGTCAAATGGTAAAAGGATCAGGTGCAAATGGTAAAAGGATCAGGTGTGCAGGTAGTGTTCTCCTCTCTCATAGGGAATGGTGAGGGAAGGAATTGGAGGAGCCAGGAATTTAATGACTGGCTCTGAACATGGTGCAAAGAACAAAACTTCAGGTTCTTCGACAATGGGTTGGTCTACAGGCCAGGCCTGCTGACAAACGAAGGGGTACGCTTGTCCCATAAGGACACTCTCCAAGAAGTTGGTCGGACTAATCAAGTGGGCTTTAAACTAGACTGGAAGAGAGGGGACATTACTGGGCTCAATAGATTAAATCATAGGAATGGTACCTCCAGCTCTAAGGAACGGTGTAGTGGTGAGAGCACCTGGTCTGCCTCCTCAGTGGAAGTGGAGAATAGCACTCCAGGTAGCAGCCAGAATTCAAAGGTTATCAGTGGGTTACAAAGCACTGATAGTAGACAGTCAGGACTTGAGCCTATTCCACCTAGGAAAGGGGTGGAAAAAACAGCCCAACTGAAGGGCATTTACGCAAATGCACGCAGCATGGGCAACAAACAAGGGGAGCTGGAAGCCACTGCTAGGCTAGAAAACTATGATGTAATTGCTATCACGGAAACATGGTGGGATGATTGGCACAACTGGAGTGCTGCCATGGGTGGCTATAAACTCTTCAGGTGGGACAGGCTAGGAGAGACAGGCGGTGGGGTTGCCCTCTATGTTAGAGAAAGTTTTGTATGTGTAGAACTAAAATATGCTAACGATAGGGTTGAGTGCTTGTGGGTTAAAATCAGTGGAACCCACAGTGAGTCAGACATAGTGGTGGAAGTCCAGCCAGGACGGGGAAACTGATGAGCTCTTCTACGAGCAACTGGGAGAAGTCTCATGATTACTGGCCCTCATTCTGGAAGTATAACACAGCAGAAAGGAAACAGTCTAGGAGGTTCATCAAGTGTATGGAAGATAACTTCCTGACACAACTGGTGAGTGAACCGAATAGAGAAGGCGCCCCACTGGATCTGCTGTTTGTGAACAGAGAGGGCCTTGTGGAGGAGGTGACTGTTGGAGGATGCCTGGGCCTCAGTGATCACGAGATGACAGAATTCTCAGTTTTTGGAGGAGTAAGGAGGGGGGTCAGCAGAACTGTCACATTGGACTTGCGGAGGGCAGACTTTGAGCTGTTTAGAAGGCTGCTTGATAAAATACAGTGGGAGATGGTTCTAAACGACAAAGGAGCCCAAGAGGATGCTCCTCTAGAAGGAAGTTCTGGCGTCGCAAGAGCAGGACATCCCCTTGTGCTGTAAAATGAGTCAGCGGGGAAGAAAGCCAGCTTAACAGAGAGCTCTGTGTTAGTCTAAGGAAAAAAGAGGAAAATATATGAGCTTTGGAAGAGGGGGCAGGCATCTCAGGAGGACTCCAAGGAACAGGTGAGATCATGTAGACAAAAAATTAGAAAAGTTAAAGCCCAAATGGAACTTCAATTGGTCAGTTCAGTGAAAGATAATCAGAAATGTTTCTTGAAGTATATTAACAATAACAGGAGGACCAAGGAGAATCTCCCTGTCTCACTGGTTGCAAGAGAAATGGTAGTGACAAAGGATGAGGACAAGGCAGAGGTACTTAACACTTTCTTTGCCTCTGTCTTTAATAGTAAGGTAAGATGTTCTCTGGACTCCAAGCCTCCTGAATCAGAAGACTGTGAAGATGAACCCTCAATGTTCCAAGAAGACTTGGTTAGAGACCTGCTTGGCCAATTAGACGTCCACAAATCTACAGGGCAGATGGGATACACTCAAGGATATTAAGGGAGCTGGCAGAGGTCCTTGCCAAACCCTTTTCCCTCATCTACCAACAGTCCTGGCTGACTGGGGAAGTGCCACTTGACTGACTGGCAAATGTAACCCCAATTTACAAGAAGGGTTGGAGTGAGGGTCCAGGGAATTATAGGCCTGTCAGCTTGACCTCGGTACCGGGGAAGGTCATGGAGCAGATCATATTGAGTGCTATCACACAGCATGCACAGGACAGCCAGGTGATCAGACCCAGTCAACATGGGTTTATGCAAGGCAGATCCTGCCAGACCAACCTGATCTCCTTCTATGACAAGGTTACTCAGTTAATAAATGAGGGTAAGGCTGTGGATGTGGTGTACCTGGACTTCTGTAAAGCCTTTGACACCATTTTTCACAGTATTCTGATTGAGAAACTGGTCGCCATTGGCCTGGATGGGCTCACCCTCTGTTGGGTCAAAATCTGGCTGGATGGCTGGGCCCAGAGGGTGGTGGTAAATGGAGTTAAATCCAGTTGGAGGCCGGTCACGAGTGGTGTTCCCCAGGGTTCAGTGCTGGGTCCAGTCCTGTTCAATAGATTAATAAAGATATCTTTATTAATGATCTGGATGAAGGGATCGAATGCACCCTTAGTGAGTTTGCAGATGATACTGAGCTGGGTGGCAGTGTTGATCTGCTTGACGGAAGGGAGGCTCTGCAAAGAGATCTGGACAGGCTGGATCAATGAGCTGAGACCAACAGGATGAGGTTCAACAAGACCAAATGCCGAGTCCTGCACTTGGGACATAACAACCCCATGCAGAGTTACAGGCTTAGGGAAGACTGGCTGGAGAGCTGCCTGGTGGAGAAGGACTTGGGGGTGTTGGTTGACAGCCGGCTGAATATGAGCCAGCAGTGTGCCCAGGTGGCTGAGAAGGCCAATGGCATCTTGGCCTGTATCAAAAACAGTGTGGCCAGCAGGACCAGGGCAGTGATTGTGCCCCTGTACTCGGCACTGGTGAGGCCACACCTGGAGTACTGTGTTCAGTTCTGGGCCCCTCAGTACAAGAAGGACATTGAGGTGTTGGAGCGCATCCAGAGAAGGGTGACAAGGCTTGTGAAGGGGCTGGAAAACAAGTCCTGTAAGGAGCAGCTGAGGGAACTGGGGTTGTTTAGCTTGGAGAAGAGGAGGCTGGGGGGCAACCTCATCGCTGTCTACGACTGCCTGAAAGGAGGATATAGCAGAGCGAGTGTTGATCTCTTCTCACAAGTGACAGGTGATAGGACAAGAGGAAATGACAATAAGTTGAGCCAGGGGAGGTTCAGTCTAGATATTAGGAACAATTTATTTGCCGAAAGGGTGGTCAGGCACTGGAACAGGCTGCCCAGGGAGGTATTTGAATCACCATCCCTGGAAGTGTTTGAAAAATGGGCAGATGAGTTTTTGAAGGACATAGTTTAGCACAAGATGGGTATGGTTGGACTTGATGATCTCCAAGGTCTTTTCCAACCAGAAGATCCTATGATTCTATGATTTCTCTCTGAACAGTGTCTGGAAAAACTATTTGAAGAAAAACATACTATAAGAAAACATGCTATCAGAAGGGCATTCTGTCTAACTTTCAAAAATACAGTTACTTAGATGAAACTTTACTTTAGCTTAAATCAAAATATTCCACGTTTTGTAATAGTAACTACGTCTATATCAAGCTTATGGGGTGCCGTAGCCCAAATGAGTTCTTTGGCCTGTTTAAAAGGAAGGAGGGCTGGGGGGAATGGCAAGCGAGGCACAGCACCGAGCATGGCCACGGTAGGAGCTGCCCAAGGTGAGGGGTTGTTTAGTCTAGAGAAAAGAAGGCTGACAGGAGATTTTATTGCTCTCTACATCTATGTGAAAGGAGGTTGTAGCTAGATGGGTGTTGGCCTCTTCTCTCAAGTAAAAAGTGCTAGGATGAGATGAAGTGACCTCATGTTGCACCAGGGTAGGTTCAGATTAGACATCAGGAAAAAATTTTTCACCAAAAAGGTTTTTGGGCACTGGTACAGCGGCCCGGGAGGTGTTTGAGTCACAATCTCTGGAAGAATTTAAAAGATGGGTATATGAGGTACTCAGGGATATGGTTTAGTAGTGGACAGGTATGGTTAGACTCGATGATATCAAAGGTTTTTTCCAGCCAAGCAATTATATGATCCTATGAGGCCAGGATGATAGCAAAATGTCTCTCTAATAGCATGTTTTTATAGCATGTTTGTTTCAAATCATGTTTTTCCAGATACTGTTCTTTGAGAAATGATAACATCTTGTATTAAGTATGAGCTGTGCTGAACATGTGTCTTCTTCTCTAATCACGTGTGTTTGCAGTCTTTCCCTATCTCAAATGCAAGGTCAGACAGAGAGCTGGCTCCAAAGCTCCAGTTAGCAGAGATTTGATTGTTGTCAAGTTCATAATAACATTAAAATCAGCACTTGGGAAGTAATAGAATATGCATAAGATTTCTGGGGGAATTTATACACATGCATGGAAGTCAGAAATACATTCTGTCCCAGCTCTTGTCTCGTTACGCGTGATTGATTGGGCATCATTCCCTCAGAGCTGAATTAAGGGATGTTGCTTTCTAAACCTCCAAAACGAGTCTAAGATACTTTATTTGCCGGCACTTTCGGGCCGGGAGTTCCCTCAGACGCGGCAGGCGCGGGGGTCGGTGGCGCCGCCCCTTCTCCCCGCGACAGCCCCGCAGCCCAGGTCGCCCCGGGAGCGGTGCCCGCCCGGGGAGCAGGTGGGGCGGGGGGGAGCGGGCTGGGCGGCCGCCGCACCGCGCATGTGCGAGGGAGGCGGCGCTTGCGGCGCCCGGAACCTCTGCTTGCGGCTGCTGGCGCCGCCCGGGCCGCATTCGGGGTTGGAGCGCGGCGCTCGCATCCAGGGGTCGGTCTCGTTCCGGCGCAACGGCGGCGGCTACGGCCGCCGGGAGGGAGGGAAGCGCGGAGCGGGGCCCAGCGGGGCGCAGGCAGGGACGGGTGCTCGGCGCGCTCCCGCGGGGCAGGCAGCGGCATGGGCGCCTGCCCAGTGCGTGGCGGCGGGTGATGGCGGCGCCCGGCGCGGAGCGGAGCGGCGGGAGCGCGGGCAGCGCTCGGGTGGCCGGTGTCGGGGCCCGACCGGGAGCTGGTAGCGGGAGGGCAAGGGCTGCCACGGCCAGCGGTGATTGGCCGGCGGCCGCGAGCGGAGCAGGCGGTTGGGCGGGAGCCCCGTCAGTCACTGCCCTCGCTTCCCTTCCCTCCGGCGTCGGGAGTGGGGGCGGCAGGGTCCGGCTTCCCGCGGGCTTTCCCCGGGGCTCGCCCGGCTCGCGGAGCTCGGTCCGCGACCTCCCCGCCGTGAGGCGCGCCGGGAGAGTGCGAGATGGGGCTCTGTAGGCCCCGCGAAGGCTGAGGGGCCGCCCAGGCCCAGGGCTTGGGTCGCTTTGGGTTCCCCGAGGCCTGTGTCTTCATCATCTTCTGATTCCTCCTTTGTCTGCTTTCTCCTCCCCCCCGTTCCCCAGGCTCCAGGGGGGTCTGGGTTTGAGTCTTTCTTTTTCTTTTTTTTTTTTTCCCCTCTTCCGTTCAAATTCGGTGAGATCATCTCGCCCGGAGGCTGTGGTGTGACAGAAATACTAAGTAGCCCTGTCGCTTGCGGGGGGGCTTCCTCATTGCCTGCCATCAGGTGGTAGTCTGTTAGAAAATGAACTTCTGGTCGAATTAGGGGTAGGAATTCATGGAAAGAGGCTGAAACCTAAAAGCACAAGGTATATATGGTTTGGCTAAAAATCAGTATAAGTCCTGGGGGATGGGCCAGAGTAACTACAAATTAAGAACTAAAGGAGTTAGTTTTAGGTTGAAAATTCTAGAAAATGTAGGTAAACTGTTGGCATGTGGCACCTGTTTCTTTGCAAAGAGAGAGTAATCCTGAGTCATAACTGGATTTTGGCTTCATTTTTTTACGTCTTAGTAGTTTATACCCTCCAGCTTTTCAACACTCAGATATTTTACATGCCAAAGTACTTCATTTTGATGCAGTTAATATCCTTCAGCTGTCACAATTCTGAAAAATTTTCATTGCCAAAGTACTTTCTTTGATGCCGTTTGATAAATATGGGTAGCAGTTGTCATCCATGCCGTTATGTTAAACAAATGGGACAACTGAACTCTTCACACTTCTTACTGTTTCTAAGTGAGTCATTTTAAAGAGTGTGACTAATCATCCTGCCATACAGTTGTCAACAAAACAGTAATTTTTTTCTGCCACCCACAAAATTTGAAGAAGAGATTTCCAGATTTTCTGTGGATGAGAAGTGAAAAGTAAAGAGCCTCTCTTTTGAAGAACAGTTTAAATTTAGATTGAGGGGGACTACATGTGATGGACTTTTTATTTTAAGAATTTATGTCATTTGTTTCTGTGTAGCAATGCAATGATAGGTCTGGAAAGTCACTAATCTTCCTATGATCATTAGCAGGCAAATAGTGACATGTTAGTTGTTTTAAGACTTCCATCTAAATAGCAACCTTAAGTGAAACTAAATTAATTGTATCTGTCTTATTGCTCCTCCCGCTTAATTTATCTCAAATTGTAAGTTACTCAAGTTGTAAGTCACCTGAGACAGAGGCACATGCAGGATGCATTGGGCATTTTCATGATAATCAAGTGATGGGTGTCATCAGGGTAATAATAGGGCAAACTGTGTGTTGAAAGGGGAGGCATTATGTTTGTTTTGATGAAGTCAGGGAAGTAAGACAAAGACCTGTCTGAGAAATTTTTGTTTAGAAATGTGATGGGAGAAGTGCCTGATTGGAACATGGTTCTTGTGGGAAATGAAAGTCAGTGATTACCTACAGCTTATGAGGCTGAGCCCAGAGCACAGCAGTAAATTTAGAACTCCCACAGGTGTTATGGGCATAGAAAATGTCTTGAAGGGGAAATATTCAGGTTTGATTTCTTTTCAGTTATGTGAGTTAAAGAGCTGGGAGAGAAGTATTAAATACATTGAAATGCAGTATTGTCCACAGGAGGCAGATGAGTGAGAAAGTTGGGAAGGTCTGTTTAGAAATGCAGTTGCCTATGGGGTTAAGAAGTAGCATATGGGGAAAATAAGGAGACCAAGGATGCATCAGAATGGATCCCACAAAGAACATAAGAAAGGTATATTGAATGTATACCAGCTTTAGCTGCTTGCAAATACATTTACTGATTATTTGTATCTGTTGGCAGCATTGATAAAGATTTAATCTTTATTGAATGTATGTCTAATAGTTAGTTGGTTTGGTCTGTGTGTTGTCTCATCACCTTTCTGCAAAAAACTAATTACTGATTTGGAACGTGCTGAAAATGCTATTCTGTGCTTTCCCTGTAGTTAATACTTGAAGTGGCTTTTTGTTGGTGAATTGACCAAAAAAAAGTGTTTGCCCCATAACTTTCTTTTCACACGTTAAGCAGAATGGTGCCATGTGCCTGGTGGTTTTGGCCTGGTGATCTCCTCTAGAAAAGCGATCTCTTCTGTCAGGTATCTGCCTCAGCAGGTATCACAGGTGGCTCTTGCTAAATGGGAAGCGTCATTGAAAAGATGACACTTTGCTTTCTGTTCTTTTAAATTGAATGCTGAAGAACAGGTTTTCTTTAGGAAATAGAAAAGCTGGGGAGTGGTCTGAGAGCTGATTGTCCCAGGATTGAGTCCTAACCAGAGAGAGAGCTGGTAATGACACAGAAATCAATGGAAGTGATGCCTCTTTCTGATACTGGAAGGTTATTCACGCCTTCTAAGTGTGGTCCCACTGGTTAAATATTTGGGAAGTATTGAAGAACTACTGGTAAGGTATAGCCCTTTCTCTTTTACACCAGTTTCCTGGAGATATGTATCTATATGTTAACTAATCCTTAAATAAGAGATCACAAGGAACATAAACCAGTAAAGTCAGAATACAAAAAGAGTTGCTTTGGTCAAAATGTACCTGTAGGTTTTGTACTATGTGAGGGGTAGTACCGACTGAGATACTAAAATAATCTTACCTGCTTATCTATAAAGGTTTCAAGTGGAAGATAGTCTTCTCTAGAGCAGTAGCTGTAGCTGTCAGAAGTCTACACTGGGTAATTACAGTCCAATAATTACAGAACAGTGTTTTCATTTATCTTTTATCTTTTAAAATACTCCATGCTGTTGTTGTATTTTATTTGGGAAAACAGAGAGAGGTTTTATGTTATTCCTTAAACTTTGTAGAATATCCTTATTTAGCTAAAAAAATAGAGAAATTTGTCATTATTCTTTTATTTTTAAAAGTTGCTGTACCAAGGGGTGTGTCCTTTCAGTGAGCCAAAGGGACTTTAAGCTATTTTTGAGCAAGCTAACTGCAAAATACTTGAGTAATACGCTACAGGGTTGACTTGGCAAGTAACATGGGGCTTAGTTCATTTTAATCATCTTTAGCTACTAATAAGCTAATTTAATTGAAAATGTTGGGAACTTTTGACTGTAAATTAGGTAAATTCTTAGTGTAATTACTGTACAGTCTGACTTTTTGGTTTTGTTCAGGGCTGCCTGGCATTATCATTATGGATCGCTCTCGGCACTGTGCAGGGAATGGCAATGAGCAGGCATCTTCACGAGAGCACAGTCATGGTGAAGATGAGAGACAACGGCAGCTGGAGCGCCTCAGTAGGGAGGAGGCCTATTACCAGTTCATTAATGAACTCAATGAAGAGGACTATAGGTTAATGAGAGACCGCAACCTGCTTGGCACTCCTGGTAAGATGCGAATACCTTCAGTAGAAAAGATGTAAGGTGAAGTAACACTACTGCGGTCAGGGACCGCATGTGGTTGTATCACTCAGGTAGCCCAGAGTCTGTGGTTTTGTAGAAAGTTATAAAAACCCCTCAATTTACCTTCAAAATTAATAATATTCAATAAAAACTAACAACTTAAATAGATACTAAACCTGGACTGAAAATACAACTCCTTCAAATGCAGCATCTCCATATACAGGTAATATCCAATCCCAATTAATTTACACTTGGCACGCTAAAGTATACCTGTTGGTATGTGGCACTTTTGGGAGCCTCTGACTTTTTACTGAAAGTTGGCATGTTCTTGGCGTACATTAAGCATCTTTTTTTTTGCCCCCTCTCAAGTACGTGTTTCCACTATTATCTGTGTACCTGCATTGCAATCTCACACTAGTGCTGTTTTCTTTTCAGTTTCATTTATTTTACCGTTTTTTTCTGAAGATTTTCCTTCAAGATAGGAAGTACTGTTATTTCTGCATGGCTATGTTGAGCCAATAGTAATGTCTTATCTGGCAGCATTATCAAGATGTGAATTATTTCAGGGGAAATCACAGCAGAAGAGTTGCAGCAACGCTTGGAGGGGGCTAAGGAGCGTCTGGCATCACAGAGTGATCTGGATAACAGAGAGGGTGAAGGTAGAACTGTTGGAGGTAAACATTCATCATTCATATATATACAGAGAGTATGTGGTACATAAATATTGTTCTGTACGGATATTCTAGAGAAATGCTGGTGGAGTTCATTACCAGACATGTCAAGTCTTGTTTTTTCCATTGTGCCTTTATGTAATGTTTTCAAAGTAAGAGAGATTTCCTAATGCAAAAATCAAACCTAAAATAGTTCACGAAAACTGAATTATGTCAGTCACAAATGACTTTCTCCTCTTTTCCTGGTTTCTCTTTGCTAATAAACTTAATTGCACGCAAATAATTTTCATTCTACTTCTTAAAAGGTTTTAGCATGTATTAGATAAGCTGGAGCAGGAAAGAAGTTAATTGGGAAACAGTTAACCTCTCCACTGTATCTTGGTTTTGCTGTTTCATTTCTGTTTCTTTTAATGGATTGAGGGTTGTTTTATTTGCACTGCCTATCTTCACCTCTCCAGCAATAGTGGCTTAATCATTTAGCCAGTTCTAGTCAGATTTAGGAGAGGAACAGGCAACTCTGCAACAGAAGCAAAGATACCAGGTTTCATGAGAGTAGTGACATGATGGAGCAGGGAGAGCTTCATCGGATGCCTTCAAGAGAAAACGTTCACTGTGGTCATGACCATTTGCTTTCTTTTATGAATGTAGTTCGCGCTAATCATGACAATTGTATCTGTTCTTGAGCTTGTAGGTGTAGCAGATTTAGGAATGAAACTGTTGATATTGCACAAAATGAGAAAATCTGTCGAAACCATGCATAATTTATTCCACTACTTAAAGAAAATAATTCTTAAAAATCTTTTTCAAAAGAAGACAAAAATCTGTCATACTTTTCTTTACCTTGTCAAAATTAGCTGACTAGGATACCCTGAAATCAAAAGCTTGAGTGAGGAATAGATATTGGGCAAATACAACTAACTTTGGACTGCTTAAATCTGAACACTTTCTCAGAAGAGTCTACCTGAGCATATTAGTTTATCTGTCTATCTGCTGGTGAGACAAAAATTATAGGTTGAACTGATGAGTCTTTCTGATGTTTTTACATACAGTATATTTTCAGCAAAATTATTGTAGCGTAGCAATGTAGCTGTCCTGCTACAGTAACATTTCTGAAGCCAGGGCCCCGCAAACACAGAGGATTTTGAGTGCATAGTAGCATGTCAAGCGTGCAGTTGTATGAATGTTTGTCATTCTTTATTTCTCTCAGATTCTGATGTTCTTGGAGAAAACTCAAATGGGGACTCTTTGCTTGAATGGCTGAACACATTTCGTCGCACGGGAAATGCCACTCGCAGTGGGCAGAGTGGGAACCAAACTTGGAGAGCTGTGAGTCGAACAAATCCAAACAGTGGGGAGTTTCGATTTAGTCTTGAAATCAACATAAATCATGAGCATAACAGTCTTGAAACTGCTGGTGAGGAGAATGTGGGTGCAGATAGTGGCAGAACGCATTCAGAGAGAAGGCATCAAAGAGCTATCAGTCCAGTAGCCCCACGAACGAGGAGCAGGACCGCAAGAGAGGCAAACAGTGATGCTTCAGGCACTGCAAGGACCAGGTCTGTAAGAAGTTCTGTGGCACAAAGCCCTGAAGCAGCCTCTCGCCCAGTCTCAAGGAGGCTCAGAAGCAGAACGAGAGAGGTGACAGGTCTTTCCCAAACAAGTACTGCACATAATAATTCCGCAGCTACTGGTGAGCAAAGAGAAATGCCAGAAAGAGGTGCTTTTACGGGAGTCACAAGAGGTAGAGCTAGAACTAATGTTCGGATGAGTACAAACCAAAGACTAGAAATTCTGCGGCTGAGGTCTACCTTAAGTAGTCGAAGCCGCTCTCCACTGCAAAGGCAAGGTGACAATGCTCATTCTGGGGAACGTGGGCAGAGGCAGGATAGAAATGCTCAGCAAATCAACAGGAGTAGAAGACAAACAGCTCAGCCTTCTTCGCAGCCTGCTGAAGAACAAACAAGAGGTAACACTCAGGGTTCTCGACTTCCTAATGTACCCTCATCCATGGGAATAACTTTGGAAGAGGAGGAGTCTAGTAGGCCAGTAGCTTCTGTTAGAAGGCATCCAACAATTACATTAGATCTTCAGGTGAGAAGAATTCGTCCTGGAGAAAACAGAGATCGGGACAGTATTGCCAGTAGAACTCGTTCTAGAGTTGGAATGGCAGAAAACACAGTTACCTTTGAAAGTGACAGTGGGGGATTTCGGCGTACGATATCACGATCAGAACGTGCGGGTATTCGAACCTATGTTAGCACTATACGGATACCTCTCCGTCGGATTTCAGAAACTGGACTTGGTGAACCTTCATCAGTGGCTCTTCGCTCAATCCTTAGACAAATTATGACAGGCTTTGGAGAACTGAGTTCTTTAATGGAAACTGAATCGAACTCAGACATGCAGAGAGGTGGTCATCGCTTATCAGATGTACAGTCAGAGCAAAATAACTTGAGTTCAGCAAACAATAGCAGTGATCCAAGTGGGATTTTACCTGGAAACGGGCCTTCAGTAGAAGGCAGAAGGGAAACAAATGGACAGAGTCCCAATAATGAAAACCAAGATAACAGGCAGTCTCAAGATGCAAACAACCTAGTGGAAAATGGAACACTGCCCATACTTCGACTTGCCCACTTCTTCTTGCTGAATGAAGATGATGATGACGATCGTTTAAGAGGTTTAACCAAAGAGCAGATTGACAATCTTTCTACCCGGCACTATGGGGATATTCACACTGAAAATGAAATAAGTAAAACATGTAGTGTTTGCATTAATGAATATGTAACAGGGAATAAGCTAAGGCAGTTACCTTGTATGCATGAGTTTCATATTCATTGTATTGATCGCTGGCTTTCTGAAAACTCCACTTGCCCAATTTGTCGACAGCCTGTATTGGGGTCTAACACCACAGACAATGGGTAGTATTATTTGTACTGCTCAGTGCTCAAGGCTCCTGCTCTGTTTATCATGAGCCAGATGGAATGACTTGACTTACATAAGGGTCCATTTGTGTGGGGAGTTTTTTGTTAAATTTCTTTAAAAATAATAGAAAACTTGTCTAAATCTAGCAATGTAAATACTATTTTTCTCCAAGTGCAGATCTAGGAGTACACATAGAACCAAATGATATCAGTAAAGTTTATATTTTTTTAGGTAATTTTGTTATGCTAAGCACTTTTGTAAATACAGAAAGGCAGTAGTTAATCAGTCCTGCTTAATGTATGTTTTTTTAACAGTGTAGTAGATTCTATTTAGATTACGAATTGTTTCACACAGATCCACCACTGTGTCGGAAAAATTAGTGTCTAAATAGCCATTCATTAGCTTTTTGTTCTAAGAACAATTTCTTTTACAGAGAGTTTCTTGCTGGACATATTTGCTAAAGATATTTAAGTTACTTGAAGTGCTCATTTTAATAGACAGTATATTTTTTTTAACATTGAAGTATCTTTTTCGAAAAACTTGCCAACTTGGTTCTATTTAAAAAAAATATGGCAATTTTTGCATGTGGTTTTACACAATGCTTAACGCTGGTGAGTTCATTCAAAAGTGGGTGGGTTGGTGACATTATGAAATGTACATAGTTAAATGCTGTCTTTGACAATCGCTGTCTTTTCAATGCAGACAGCAATCAAATCAACTATAACTCCAAGAGAGCGTGTCTTAATGACCATGGCATTTGCTCAGAAAATAAATGAGCACTGAGGAAGCATTTTCACTCTTCCAGATTACTCAATTGATATTCATGGGGGTTTAACTGCCTTAGTTTAAAGAGGGAAATATTTCCTTGACCATTGTTGTCTACAAAATGCATGTTTTGTGCCTCAACAAACAAAGGCTTGAAGTGGTTTTGTACAGAAATTCAAGGTATGCATATAATATTAGTCCTCTTAAAACACATCTGAGGACCAAATGGCAAAAGACACTAGAAAGGACAAAATAAGTTTCCCTTAAAGTCCCCAGAATACTGTATGGTTAGATATTAAACTTTATACCAATAACTTATAAAGAAATAAAGCTGAAAAATAATTGAGACTGTGTGTGAATTACTTTTGAGCCATAACCTGTAGATTGGTAAGATTTATCATTTGTGATGTACAGTCTCAGTTTTCACTTTATTCTTTCCCCAGTTTTCCCCAGCTGTGTACAACGTGTATTAGCTGTTGTGGGAGACAATTGCAAGACAAAACACTCCTGGGGCTTCTGGTAGTGAGCTGAACCTTAGATAGCTCATGTTCTTCGCAGTGTGCATCTCTGTCCTTAAAGAAAGGCAGGATTGTGCAATGCAGTAACGTGTACCTATTCTGAGCGGTAGAAAGAATGCTTAAAATGAAGAAGTCCTACTGACTTTCTCTGCCTACAGATGGCCTCAACAAATACACTTCTTTTGCCAGGTGCTTCAATTAAAACAGCTGCTCTTTGCATCCTTGAAGGGAAGCTATAAAAATCTATTGTTAAGCTCTTAGATGTCTACTTCAGTTTTTCAAGTGAAAAACTCGTGTTAAAAGTTCCATAAAAGTGCTTCTTTTTATTCCTAAAAATAGTTCTAAGAAGCTCTCTTATGAGATTTAGGTAAGTTTAAGGATGTGATTAAGATCTCTTCTGATGTGATTTGGACCGCCAGTTACTGCAGGCACTGTTGATGCCTTTCTTGAGTGCCTCCTTAGCCGTATTACGAAGTGAGGAGATTTAAATGTGGTTATCAGAACTAGCTTATTTTTTACATTTTTTTTGTTTCTTTTAGCTCTTGATGCTGACAAGAGTCCGAATACATGGGTGTCTTCTGCTGCATCCTTGTCTCCTACTTGAAAGTGGCTTGACTGAAGTGCATTTGTAGAAACCTACCTTTAGCTCACTGTTGCTTTGCTCTTTGGTTCTTTCAAGGTCAATTTTTACTTAAACCTTCTTTGTAGGGGATTTTTTTTTCTTCATGCTATGTTTTTAACTAAGTAGTTAGAGGTAAAGGGAGATTTCATGTGCCTTTTTTCATTGAAATGGGATTTTGCTGAGCAAAATTTAGCACAAGGTTTCATAAGACGAGGTACTTGTAACTAAGCTGCTTGGGGGGGTGAGTGTCCAAAAGTACGGTGAGAGCTTTCCATAGAAATCATAGGCTATTGGATAGGAGATCTGAGTTCTCCAGTACTATATTCTTGTCCTGCTGTGTGTGAATTGTCAAGTATTTATTCTCCACTGAAAGGGCATGCCATTTGTTCCTCAGCTTTCCCAGCCAGTTGTGTTGATGGGACCAAGTAAATCTCTGGTTCAGTTGGGTATGTTACCCGTGTTCCTGTGACATTCCTTCAGTTCTGCACACACAGAGATATGTTTTACTTCGTCCGTGTTCTAACAGTCATACCTGTGTTCAAGATTTACTCTCCGTGCATTTCCTATCACTTCTCAAGTCCATCTGTGGTGTTGATCTCTGCAGCTTGCTACTACAGGGTTACACAGTTTCTCTTTTGTGAGAAGTACTTGTGTTTTTCACTTGCTTTCTAGTGTCTTAAGGCCCCTAGGTCTTGTACTGCAAGAAGCAATGTTGCCATAAATAACCCTCCTCATTTCCTTTGTTGGTGTCTGAGCCGGTTCTCCCCCTTTAAGTTACTGGTGAGTCTTAATTAACCTCTCTTTGTATAAAGCCATTCTTCTGTAACTGTTGATGTTGCTCTTTTTGAAGAGGAAGACTGGTACTCATGCAGAATTCAAGCTGTGGGAGCACTAGGCATTATACGGTGATACAACTGCTTTTTTCCCTCTGTGATCTTCCCAGTAATTTCTAATATTCTGGTTTTGCTTTTGATTGCTGCTTGACACTCGAGCTGATACCTTAAGTTTTGCAAAAAGATTTCACGATCCCTTTCCTGAATATTAATTGCTAATTTCAAGTTAGTTAGTGTATGCTTTTTTTTTGGTTTTTACTATTGTGTACATGTTTTTTCTCATGCATTACTTCTCACATTGTGCAAGTTAAATTTTCTCTGCCTTTTTGTCATCCTGCACATCCTGCTTCCTTTGATTTGTCTTTGCTTTGCGTGCACCAATAATTTTGTAACACTTTTATCACTTATGTATTTCTTTTCCTGATCGATTGAAAGTATGTCTAAGCACAGGTATTTCACTAGCAATGCCTTCTAATTCCAAGTTTTTAACATTTCTAGCTATTTAATCAGTATATTTTTGATATTTTTTTATAATAAAAGGGGAGTAGAGGTAAATACATGAAGGGTTTCATAAAATAAATATGGTAATTGTCCTTAGGCCGATACTTGTTAAGGGAAACTTGAAATCCAAGTAAAGCACTGACAGAATGGAATGAACCTTGTTTGTAAATTATTGAATTGCTTTAGTTATCCCTGAATTCCGTCTGATTAGGTGAGCCAATAACACGTTTTATCCTTTCTTTCCTTGTAAAAGGGCTGAGGAGAGGAAGGATACCTGCTTACTCTTCATGTATTTCATGTCAAGGTGCAATAGCCTTTGTCTCTATCCTCCTTTACAGGACAGTTTTATAATGATACTACATGTCATTAAAGAAAAAATAAAATCTCCAATATGTAAATCAGCACAATGATAAGACACTTTGGCTGCTCAAGTCTGCCTGTTAGAAAGGCATCAAAGTTTATTTGTGTGTCACATTCATTTTCAAGATCAAAATGCAGTCTGTGTTGCAGTCTGCTATCGCTGGAATAACCGGAGGTCAGACACTAAAGCAAGCGCATGTGAGTAACACCGAGATCACTCACTTGGCTGTTAGCAGCTTCATTTTTGCAGGATCAGTCATTTTTTGAGTAAGTTAAACATTTATCATGTCTAAGTGGCATGATGGGTTTGTTCTTAGAAAGTTTTTTCCTATCAAATGTGTTAAAGCTACAGATGTCTGGAAAATGGATTGAGTACAAAAGTGCTTGAAATCCCATTTGGTACTTGGAATGAAGAAGATCAACGCTTCCTGTAATATCCGCAATGTGTTTTTGAAAATTTTAGTTCTTTATGTGTTGGAGTTTGAAGATTTCATTATTTGTAGCTGAGTTTCAGGTAGTCCTTTTCCACAAAAAAGGAATACAAAAGCCAAGTGTTCAGATTACAAAATGCCAAGGATTTGTTTGTTTCTTTTTTCCTCCCCCAGCCTTGTAAATCTCCAAAATTCTCTCTCCTACTAAGGTGCAAATGATTGAATAACCCATTGTGTTCCTTCCTCCTCTTGAAATTTCAGCATAATCTACATTTTCTCATGGACATTTACATTTACATTTCATTTATTTGTTTCTCAGCTCCCAGTTAGAAGTTTTCTCCCAGTGGAATTCAGCTTGTTCTAGCAGCTCCCACTAAGCATGTCCTCCTCCCTTTTCAAAGTAACGCTTTAACTGCTGTGGAACTGCATTTGTCACCATTGCTGAGCTTGACTTCTTAAACACTTGTCTCTTCCTGCCTAACTATGGATTGCGGTGAAGGCACAGGGAACTAGGTACTTCCCAGCCAGGTTTCTGTGTCAGAGGGATAGTTCACAAGTTAGGCTGTGCAACCTTAACACCATAGTCTGTACAAGAAACCTCAAAATAAATTTGGACTCTCCTGTACTTATTGTCTTGATATGTCTAATGTGGAAGCACCATTTCTAGCATCAGCCGTTGCATGAGGGATTCACCTGTCAGACTGAACTCAGGCTTGTTCATGATGGTTTGGTCATCTGTGCAATTCCGGCTTAGCAATTAATGTGAAGTTAGCTCTTCATGCTATAGACAGGTATAGTAGAAAGTACACGTTACTGTATATTTGTTTACATGTCCTGCAGTGGAAAACTGCCTGCCCAGAGAAGATGCTTTATGATGCTGAGTTCTGGCTATGCTGACACTGGCACAGGTTGCCCAGGGAAGCTGTAGATGCCCCCTTCCTGGAAGTGTTCAAGGCCAGGTTGGATGGGGTCTTGAGCAGCCTGGTCAAGTAAGAGGTGTCCCTGCACATGGCAGGGGGATTGGAACTGGGTGATCTTTAAGGTCCCTTCCAACCCAAACCATTCTATAATTCTGTGATTCCATTCACAGCTGTGCTGAGATGGTGGTCTAGTCTGGACCAAACCTTTCACCCTTTTTGTGTGACAGAGAGGCAAGAAGATCATGAGAAACTAAGGGCAGTGAGATACTGTTGACGGTTGCAGAAGTGTGTTGGGAGGTGGGCTGCTTTCAGGAGAGTTTTGGAAGCTGCTGTGCTTCTGTCAGAGTAAATAGCAGTGCAATGTGCATGTCCACTTATGGGTCCTAAGATGAAAAGTAGAGACTGTTTAATCAGTGAGTTGGAAGAGGGGGCTCAAAGAAGCCAACACCAGGTACAGTGACACCCCAGTTGATGTTATGGCCTCTCTAATGGTCTCTTCTTTGATAATATATGATGTAGAAATGGATCCCTGTGTTACCAAATAACTGCAAATTGGGCAGAAGTACTTTAATTTCATCCTGTTCCTCAGACTCTTTCCAGCTTCTTTTTCCTTCCTTTTTGTATTCATTAGATCTTCTTGTATACCTGTAACCAATTCCAAGCTCTTTTTCACTCTTCTGTCTTGGGAACAGACTATTTCTGCAAAGGACTTTCCTCTGGCACTACTGAAAATTTCATGTGAGTCACATACAAGTTTAGAAAGGGGGAGAGATTTAGGACAACAGGGGTATCATTCCTCCTGGTTTTCACAGTCTCACTTTTAGAGTTTATTTGAACACAGTGTCCCAGAATAGCTCCAAAACTCATACAAGTGTATCATATTGGTTTGGTCGCATATTTGTACCGTAACAGCAATATTTGCTTTATACTGCACCATAAATCAGAAAAGCAACACCCGATAACTGTGAAGAAAGATGTACAAGGTATATTTGCAGTGCTGTGACCTGAGAGGTTTGTCAGATACTCTAATCTGAATTAACCAAGGTGATGCAAGAAGGTATGATTTGTGTACAACCTCTCTTGTCTTGACTCAGTGTCAAGGTGCCATTCTGTTCATAGAATCACAGAATCATTCAGGTTGGAAAAGACCTTTAAGATTATAGAGTCTGACTGTTAACACAGCACTTCTAAGTCTGCTGCTTAACCATGTCCTTAAGTACCACATCTACATGTTTTTTTAATACTTCCAGGGATGGTGACTCAGCCACATCCCTGGGCAGCTTCACAACCCTTTCGTTGAAGAAATTTTTCCTGATGTCTAATCTAAACTTCCCCCATCACAAATAGAGGCCATTTCCCCTCATCCTATCACTTGTTACTTAGGAGAAGGAACTGACACCCACCTCGTTACAACCTCCTTTCAGGTAGTTGTAGGCAGTGGTGAGATCTTCCTTCAGCCTCCTCTTGTCTGGGCTGAACAACCCCAGCTCCCTCAGCTGTTACTCATAAGACTTGTCCTCCAGTCCCTTCACCAGCTTTGTTGTCCTTCTTTGGACACGCTCCAGCACCTCTATGTTTTTAATGGTTTTAGATTTTTAGAAATACAAGGAGGGAATTAGTTAATTATTTGTTTTGTTGTCTGATATACAACCAAATTACAAATGTAGCCTTTTAATCTAAAAAATGTAGCTAAATGCAAGATGGAACATGAACTATGATAGTTTCACTGGAACATACAGACTTGGTTATCAGGTTGATATTGGTATCAAGCATCTTGCTAAGCCACAGGCATAGTTTATTATATTAATATAGATATGACAATAAGGTTTGTCTTAGGTGTGGCATGCACACGGCTGAATTTGTATAGCCAAGCAGAGTTGCATAGCCTAGTTTATTAATATAGGGTAGAGGAGATTTACAGATGACCATTTCAGAAATGATAGCAAGTATTCTTGCCTGTTTTCTCATCCCATCAAAATTTAAGGACTATTTCTTTCAATACACAGCCCTGAAAAGAGACACTGACATTAAGTCAGTGTAGTATTTACAAGTTCCTGTGAAGGCTTTAGGACCTGACTCTCCTTTTGAATGCATACATTATTTGACCATATATCAGTGCAGTCTGGAGGATTTTAAGAGAGTGAGGGGGCAAATAGCAGAAATCTCTGCATTATTGTTATCCAGTCATTTACTGTGGTTGTTAACTATGGAGCTTTGCGTACCCAGCTTTGATCAGAGCAGCACGCACACATAAGAAATGGGTGCATGAACAGTGCAGCTCTCAGAGATGAGACTTCAAAATGAAATGTATCATTTGCTCTCCTGAGATGCTGTGCAGCTAATCCGATTTCAGTCTGTATGCAGAAACAACAACATCCTGCAGCCTTCCCTCAGCCTGCCCTCATTTTCAGTGGAAGTGGGGTTAGCCCACCTTTTAGATGCACCAGGTACCTGAAAGTAAAATTTCTCCCATTTCCTTTCTTTCCCTGGGCTTACACTGGACTTTGGCTAATCTACATGAGACCTGGAGCAGGTTCACCAAATACCAGCTCTGTACAAGCTGCTCCTTGGCATTCACATGTACTCCAGAAGGTGTTTATCCCACTACTAAATTTATCTTTAGTGTAATGTAAATTTCCTGAAGTGCAAGAATTAAACATACACACAATAAACCAAAACAAACACAGATTTGATTTTCTTCTACAGGTTGATCAGCTGTAGTGGGATATGTGGGGTCACTTTGTCCCATTATTTTAAGCAATCCTTTATAAAGGCCTAACTTCAGGCATTTATAACACAGGTTCTTGTCCTGAGTAAAGTGAGACAAATAGAGTATATTGCTTACTCCTGATTCCAAGAAGAGGGCTTTATTTTTTATCTTGAACCTTTCTGTCTTATCTTTAGTATTATGCCCTCATCTAGGCCAGTTCCATTACAATGTATTTCCTTATGCAAGATTAGTTCTACTGTGCTGAACATTTGAACCTTACACAGCCTGTAAGCTATTTTTGCAGTTCACACAGGTTTGGGCTACATTAATAATGCCTCATCTCTTTACATTCAAGCACACAGGCTCAGGAAAGCATACTGTGTTACTATTTTAATACAGAGGTCTTGCCTTTATCTGAGTGAGTGATGCATGAATGGAGCACTTCAGTTTCCAGTACTATTCCTTTTACTGATTCTTAAACACATTTGGCACATGGCTTGTTCCCTTTGTTCAGTGTTAACAGGGTACATGTAAACACAGAAAGAACAGGAAATACCAATACATGTAAGAGCATGCAGTTAGTGCATAGTTAATGGACATATGTGTAACAGTTAACCTAAACATGCATACAGAGAGAGCAGAGAATCATATTATTCCTTCCTTAGCACTGTAGATTATGTCTCTGTGTGTACATACACACCTCTGTAAATTGAATTCTGAAAAAAAACCCCATGTATTCATATGGAAAAAAATATAAGCATCGTAGTGTAATGATTAAGTTAGAATTATTGCGTGGCTGGACTCAGGTCCTTCTGTTGGTTGACTTTAGTGTTGTATAGACACTACAGGTGAGGGCTATTCCCAGTATAATGACAGCTGAGACCTTTTTTTTCTATTTAGACTGTTTAAATTCCATTTACTTAGTTTGTTTTTCTTGAATATTTTTGTTCAGTGTGGGATTGAAGTAAAATCCAAGTGTGGGATTATTTCAGCAAAAAGTTTCCAAAATTTTGCCCCCCCCTTTATTTTTTTAAAGCATCTCTAAGTCCACAGACTGCAATTTATTTTTTTGTTTCTTGTATCTGGATCTCAAACAATAATTCTGATTACTTCAGTCACTCAGTTCACATTATTTCCCTGCATCCATACTGTGCTCTGTCCCATCACATCAATCCAGTTATAGCTGCTTTCCTGCCTCACTATATGAACAAGGTTGTGAGATGCCCATGAGAGCAATGCAATTAGAGACACCCAAAGCCCCAGTAAATACCATGGTGTGATTCTTTCTGACTTTGATGGTGATAGATGGGGGAAGGGGCAGAACAATTTACAGAATTGCAGTATGGTCAGGGTTGGGAGGGACCTCTGGAGATCATCCAGCGAAAAGCTCCTGCTAAAAGAGGTTCACTACAGCAGGTTACACAGTAACGTGTCCAGGCAGGTTTTGAGTATCTCCAGAGAAGGAGATTCCACACCCTTCCTGGGTAGCCTGTTCTAGTACTCCGTCATCCTCACAGTAAATAAGTTTTTCCTCATGTTTAGGTGGAACTTCCTGTGCTACAGTTTGCGCCCATTGCCCCTTGTTCTGTCACTGGGCACCACTGAAGGGTCTGGCCCCATCCTCTTGACACCTGCCCTTTAGATATTTATAAGCATTGATAAGATAGCCTCTCAGTCTTCTCTTCTCCAGGCTAAACAGACCCAGGTCTCAGCCTTTCCTCATAGAAGAGATGCTCCAGTCCCCTGATCACCTTTGTGGCATTCTGCTGGACTCTCTCCAGTAGTTCCTTGTCTTCCCTGAGCTGAGAAGCCCTGAACCGGACACAGAACTCCAGGTGCAGCCTCACTAGGGCAGAGTAGAGGGGGATAACCTCCCTTGACCTGCTTGCCACGCTCTTTTTAAGGCACCCCAGGATACCATTGGCCACCTTGGCCACCAGGGCACATTGCTGGCGCATTGTCAACTTACAGTCCATCAGGACTTCCAGTTCTTACTCAGCAGAGCTGCTTTCCAGCTGGTCAGCTCCTAACCTGCATGGGGTTATTCCTCCCTAGGAATTTGAATGAGATGGTCTGTTCGGGACAAATGTGCTGAGAGCAAAAGCGTGGCCAAAGCCCCAGAACACAGGATCCAACAGGAGCCCAGGCCTTATCCCTGTGTTCTGCCTGGACCTGCTTCTTGAAGACCAATCCGTCAGCTTCCAAGCTGAGGACGTGTCCACGGCAGAAGAGGGCGCCAGACAACAAGGAGCAAGTGCGAGCTGGACGGTGCATTCCGAAGGGCAGACATCGCTAGGAAGGGAAAGGTGACCTGGGAACACGGCACTGGGAGCACGGGGTGCACCGGGAGCGAGGGGAAACACGCTGCTCCTCACTCCCAGCCGCAACTTCTTCTAAAACGGAGGGCAAAAATTAAAGATTTGGGAAAAAAATATTTCCCTTCCTGCTCTGCCAGTCCCTGAGCAGGGCCAACTCTACCATCGAAGGAAGGGAAGGCAGAGGCTACCTTCACATTGCACAGCACCCTTTGGTCTGCTGGGCATGGAGATGCTCATGTGGTGACAGTGCCTCCGATGGCTGGCAATTCTGAAATAAAATTAAAGCTAAATGGGTATATTTTAAATAAAACTAAGCAAAGCCACCTGCAAAATGAACTAACAGACATTTTACCAGCACAGCTTTCAGGCTGTTAACCTGGTTCCTTGTGCTTTTTAGAATCACAGAGTGGTTTCAGTTGGAAGGGACCTTAAAGATCATTCAGTTCCACCCCCCCTGCCATGGACAGGAACACCTCCCACCAGACCAAGCTGCTCAAGGCCCCATGCAGCTTGGCCCTGAACACCAGGGAGGGGGTATCCACACCTTCCCTGGGCAACCTGTGCCAGTGCCTCACCACCCTCATTGTGAAGAATTTCTTTCTAATGTCTAATACAAATCTTCCCCCTTCCAATCTAAAGCAGTTGTCCCTCATTCTATCACTACTTGCCCTTGTAAAAAGTCCCTTCACAACTTTCCTTCAGGTACTGGAAGGCTGTGATGGTGTCTACCTGGTGCCTTCTTTTCTCCAGGCTGAACAAGCCCAGCTCTCTCGGCCTGCCCTCATAGCAGAGGAACTCCAGCGCTCTGATCATCTTCGTAGCCCTAGTCTGGACCCGTTGCAACAGTTCCATAACCTTCTTATGTTGGGGACTCCAGAACTGAATACAACACTCCAGGTGGGGTCTCACAAGAGCAGAGCAGAGGGGGAAAATCACCTCCCTCGCCCTGCTGGCTACACAAAGCGTCCTCAAGCCCTCGTACACGGTTCAGCCAGCGACGAAACAAAGCGGCCAGAAGCCCGGCGGAAGCGCGTTCCGGCCTTCGCCCGCAAACCTGAGCCGGGAGCAGGGATGAACCGGGGCCTGGGCAGGAGGAGCTGCTCCGAGACCCGCAGCCCCGCCCGCCCAGCCCAGCCCGCGGGAGCTGTCCGAGGTGCTGGAGCGGCGCCGTCGCTGACCGCGCGCTCCCCGGGGCGCAACCAGGCGCTCCCCAGGGCGAGGCACTTAGGATCATAGAATCTCAGAATTCTGTCCCTGCATAGGACAACCCCAACATTCACACCATATGTCTGAGGGAGTTGTCAAAATTGTTCTTGAATATTGTCAGGCTTGGCGCTGTGACTGCTTCTCTGGGGAGTTGTTCCTGTGCTTCATCACCCTCTGAGTGAAGAATCTTTTCCTAATATCCAACCTAAACCTCCACCTCGCATATCTTCCTGCCATTCCCTCGGATTCTGTCATTGGTCACCAGAGAGAAGAGATCAGTGCCTGCTCCTCCTCCCCTTGTGAGAAAGCAGTACATAGCTATGAGGTCTCCCCTCAGTCTCCCCTTCTCCAGGCTAAACAGACCAAGTGACTTCAGCCGTTCCTCATACAATTTCTTCTCTAGAAGAGAATCGTAGACTCTTCACCAGTTTTGTGGCCCTCCTCTGGACACTCTCCAGTAGCTAGATGTCCTTTTTATACTGTAGCACCCAAAATCAAACACAATACTCGAGGTGCAGAGTAGAGCGGGACAATCACTTGGCCCTGCACACTGGACATCTGGGTACTTGAAATGACAAGGTCTAATCAACAAGTCTCAAACAATAGCTGACCTATGGATGATTTGTATTGCATTGCTGTGTGTACTGTTTCATATGTAACTTCTCACAGTCATATTATCAGTAAAATTGTGCTGTGCTATTCTTAATATGAGAAAATGCATCACCTTATCAGCAGAACTGGGCTGTGCCACCTTAATTGTAGCTTCATGCTCATGAACAATGTAGGAATGCTGCATTTAAAAACAGCCTCCTTAGTTTAAAGATAAGAGAAATCCAGCTGCCTCCTTTCCTCATTTCTGGAGTTTTGTCCACACTCCGGGAGGGGGGGCAATGAGAAGCTGAGACCAGAGTTACCGCATATTTAGAATAATGTAAGCTGTTTATTTAACGATGTAAAAAATGGACCCTCTTGCAGTTATCTTTGAAGACGCCACTTACAAGTGGATGCAGTGCATAGGGTCCACCAATTGTCCAGGGACAAGCCTTCCAAATCTTCACTGCAAAAGGGGCTCTGGCTGCAGATCTGGGTGATTATAAACAGGGCAGTTGGTGATGCATCTTTCTTAATTACTATACTTATTCTCTTTTAGTAATTATTAGATTTAAACTGCTGTTTAAAGGCAAAGCTGTTAACTTGTTAATTACTACTAAACATTTGCCACTTTTCTTTTTAATAAAATAAGAAAAACTTGATCTCACACAGTATTCAAGGGTCTGGGCTTTTATGCTGATGGCACTCTGTGTTTTTTATTCTGTGGTATCACAGTGTCCTGGTAGGGTTTTGCTTTTCCAGATACCCTAACTGGAGTCACTGTCTCTCTCTCTGTACCTCCTCTGCCCTGGAGGAACTGGGATCATGATATTGCCTCTTCCTAAGATGCTTGGAGATTAGTGTCTAAAAAGCAGGTTTCCAGCCTGCAGAAATAGTTCTCAGCAATGGAAGAAACCTCATTTTGCAGGGCAGGAGTTAGACGCGTACCCTGACTAGCACAAAGACAGAAAGCATGTGCCTTTTATCCTAGCCAGCCAAAACACCGTGAACAACGAGTGCTGTGATTTCTGGTTCCTAATGTACAAAAAATTCCTCTCTGTTGTATGAAACTGTATTTCAGTGATTTAATTATTTTTTTAATTTATTCTATGTTGTACATGACGTTTTTATTTTTATGATATCTAAATATTTTAAATAATGTGCAAGTCACAGATATATTATACACTGAACTCTATTTCTAATCAAATGATGCCTTGGCCGTAATAGCTGGTTCAAAACACATTTTGGAATATTTACACACTTGCTGCAGAGGATGGTTTCATCTTAACAAGTGGGTCAGTTCTCTCAACTTTCTTTTCAGTTTTTCTGAACATATCCAATCAGGACCAACTTTTGCTTTTCTGCATTTCTTTACAACAGTACGGAGTGAGTGCCATCAAATCAGCATGGCAATATTACACATGTCTTGGATTCCCTTTCCACCCATCTCATTGGTTACAAAGCCAGAGAATATTGGGCCCAAACTAGCTAGCAACCTCGCTGTGGGACAAGAAAGTGAGTGAAAATAATGAAAATACACCTCATGCACTTTGAGAATTATTCACATTCTGGAAATCAATGGAAAACATTTCTTCATTAAGCTTTTAATATCTTCAATATTATTACTCTTTATTTAAGAGTACTTTTTTTTCTTCATTGCTGGTTAATTATTAATTTGATTTAATATAAGCTGAGGGAATGTCTAAACTAAGGTCTACTGTACCGTAAGTCCTTTCTGTGCAAAGCATTTGTAAGAGTTATTCTACACACAGCTTTCCATCAATTTCCAGCCTGATTAATTCTTTCTGTGGACACTGTTATCAAGGAATAAACATTACTCCTTCCGATTCAGCTTACTGTAATTTGGATGCATGTTACAGACTTGGAATTACTGTGGTACAGTGATAACACTGATGCTTGTTTCCTGAATTAACTAGTAGGTATGAAGAAGCCCTAAAAGTAGTTATAGCAAGCTCTTAGTCTTGAGTGTTCTAGAAAATACATTATTTTTCTTTATTTTGTTTCACTACTTTTGCTAGTGTTTACTAGAGAGAGAGTTCAGTATTTTTCAGTTTTTCAGTATTTTCCAGGCAAATCACCTCCTGCTACAAAATCAGTACCAATTTCAGTCCCCAACATATCAGTGTGGTTATTCTACTCGCTATAATTCTATTTACATGTGTCATTAATCAAAAGTCATCTGGAAAACGTTGATGTGCCTGGCCCTGATTATTTTCCATTGGATGGAAAATTTCCACTGGAAATAAGAGGAAAGAACTGTATAGCCTTGAATGAACTTTGAATGGGACTTGAAAGAGGAAGGTGCCTACATTTCTGATCTTTGACCTTTTTTCCACCATTGCACTGAGAGGTAATGGTTTACCCTTCCCCTAATCTGTGTCCTCTCTCCCATGCACCCATTGCATGTGCAACCCGTAGATTTTTTCCACTTTCAAGCTAAACTTGTGGGCTCTGGTTAACTGTAAGTGTATTGTTGAGGGAAGTCCCTTCTGCACAAGAAAGTACAGGAGAATACTGGACCCTTCAAGATGCTACAGGCAGGCTGTGCATGCATTAATACATGTTCACGTATTGATGGTGATGTCCCATATCAGTCCACAGAGATACAGCATCTCTGCAAAGAAGATCCCTAAACAATGTGTTATATTTTCTTAATTTGAGAGGTGTCAAGCACACTTCCTGGATCTGGAAGTAGCTTCCTCTGTGAATCTTGAATTAGCACGCATTGACTTTTTGACCTTTTTTAAAATGTCAGGATGAGTGACAAGATATCTCCCACGTATCTTAGCATATAAATGCATCATGTTGATTTTGATTATTTGCGTGTAAACAAGAGCAAAGCCTGGGCACTGGAGAACTCAGAGCTCTGCAAGAGTCAGCTAAAGCAGTGCAGACCTGAAAGTTGGGAAAAGTTGGTTTAAGGATAAGGAAAAGAACAAGTATGTAACATATGTAAATGGCATTGTATAGAGTAAAATTGAATGTAATTGAATGGAGAAAGAGCAAGGTGTAAAGGTATATTAAAAAACATATAACAATAATCCCAGGCTCATCCTTAGCCCTAACATAGGGAGGAAGAAACCCCACCACATAACACTTTTCTCAGCAAAGAACTTATTGGGAAAACACCAATGACCAGCCACAGCCCTGACACCCAGTGCTTAAGGAAGGCTAGCACTGTCGATCTTAGGTCCCAGAGAGGCAGAAGGAAGAGCACAACACCAAAAAAAGGACAGATAGGAAAGAGTGGGTCTACAAAAAACCCCTGCATTATTATTTTTTATTTTTCTTAGTGTTCCTTGTTTTTTTCTTTCTTTTTCTATAATAATTAATTTCCACCTAATAGTTCCTTAATTAGACTGTAATTATTCTGCTATAATAATGATAAAGACTGAGTAAGGCATGTTTCTTTTCTTTTTCATAAAGAAAACTCTGTGCATAACATTAGTAATAGGAGTAAAGGATGTACCTTTTCAAAATCTGGGCTTAACAATCTCTCCCAGGTCCCAGACAGTATCTGGCACAATCAGAAATAGAATAAAGATATCTGGTCTCCCAGCCTGGCACATTAACCACAGGACCATTCTTCCTGCCTTGGCTTTATTTATTACATTGAAATAATTATTATGCATACTGAGCTCTTTGAAAGTACATTGCTATAAATACTAGAAAAATGAGCACGTTGTAATTTGAAAAATACCAACGCTTGTTTTTCAGTACATCATTCAAACTATGGAGCCATTATGACAGACCCCAGGGAATCATACGGCCATGACTCACGGTTTGTTAATTTACAATTTAGCATACATCAGCGCTATGACAAAGGCGCTGCATAACAAAATGGCAAAGGTGAGTCCTGCACAACTGAACCATGTATTTATTTTCCCAAAACTCGCGGGTAACCTGTTACTTGTGGTTGGTTACTAATGAATGTGAGCGTTCAGAAACACAACCAACTCCCATTCATCTCCAGACTGCACACTTAGCTTTCCTGCAGGCCCTACTCGTAAGTGTTCTGAGCAGGACTCAGGTTCTACCTCAGTTACTGAGATCATCCCGCCCACTTGGTTTCCTTACAAGACACTTTTGCAGTCCACTTTCTCCCCTTGACTTCTCATTAGACTGCAGTCTGGAGGCAGATGTTGCAGGCAGGTCCTCTGATGCTCACAGTCTATGCACAGGCAAAGATGTTTTTTCTTTTTTCCATGCCATTAAGCATCACCGTTATTCCTAGTTACCAGTGCTCAGGGATATGCCTTCCACAGGGGTACATCTCAGGCTTGTTGAGATAAGTATGGGCTGGGTAATTAAATCACTTTGGGGAGCTTGAGTAATGTTTACTTGGATGAATAGCCCTGTGTAGATGCAGCCCAGATGGCACGTTAGCTGGAGCACTCTTTGAGAACACTGAGGGTGCAGCAAGTGAAAGCAAGGGCAGCATATGAGAAGGAATTAACTCATTTAGCTGCTACTTGGGCTTGCAGGCTGACAGGGCTGACAGTCAAGAATACTTATAGAGCACTGTAAACACAGTTCACCTGAGGGTTAATTTCTGAAGAGAAAGTAAACACGAAACCTGGAGCTGCCATTCTTTCTTGGTCCTGTTTTGAAACACTTTCCTTGACTTTGATCTGACAGCTTGAACCCCAAGCAAAATTCAGTTTAATTTGTCTACTAGCTAACAACATATGTGAATCGATTTTTCTGTTCTCCAGGCAATTCCTATTGGTGCAAAAACACTGACCACAATAGTAAATAATTTGTGGAGAGGTGAAAGAGAAAACTGATGGAGAAAATCATGTTCATGAAAATAACCAGCTTCATGTCATGGGTTTAAAATAGGAAAGGCATGAAGGAACACCAGCATTCAGCATTGCCCTTACCAGATGATTTCATTTGCAAAAGGTCTTGGGTCAACCTTCTCCCAGAGCAATAAAATCCACAAGACTAAAAGCTTCTCACAGACCAAGAAGCAGATGTCTGCAAGCAGTCCTGTTCCAAGGCAAGGCAAACATCTCCAGGTAGACTATGATGCACTTGGTGAAGTCAGTGTAAAATATTCTACACTGCTTTGAATTTACAATGCGCAGTGACCTGTTAGTAAAATTTCTGTTAGCAAATTCTTGTGAAGTTGTAGATGGAACGTAACAATTTTCATGTTATATGTGTGGGCACCAAAGTACAGCAAGGTTCAGGGGCTTAACACTATTTACAAGCTTTGAAATAACACCCAAACTGCCCATCTTGAATGCTAGTGAAGAGTACGGTAGAGTGCTTTAGATACATGTTTAGGGCCATTTTTCAGACCTTCAAGGTACTGAAGAGTATTTCTTATGCAGGAGGGCTTCCTAAGACTGAGTACATCCTCATCTCAGGGGAGCTTCTGCCACATTTAAAACAGCCTTAGAGAAAGCAATGCCTGCGAGCTACGCCTGACAACTAAGACCAGGATCTGTAAAGATCAGGAGACTTATTCTATTTTTTTATGTTTTAATTTAATTAATTCTTAGAATCAGAATCATAGAATGGTTTGTGTTGGAAGATTATCCAGTTCTAACCTCCTCCGCCATGGGCAGGGACACCTTCCACTAGATCAGATTGCTCATAGCCTCATCCTTCTTTGCCTGTCCTTGGAAGGTAAACTCTTGTGGTTGCAAACTTTTTGCAGAGAAAGGTGGTGCACTGTAAGAGTTAAGTGATATATTGATTTATCTCTCTTCTATTTCGTTTTTTTATCCTTGATTTACCAGATATTTTGAGAAGGAATGACACCTTTTGTGAAGAGGCTGGCAGCATGCCATGCTGATGAAATATGCCCTTGCAACTGGAACAAAGAAAGTCTGTTTAGGGATCCTGATCCCAGTGGGGGCTTTGTTGGGATGCTTTATAGAATCATAGAATGGCTTGGGTTGGAAGGGACCTTAAAGATCACCTGGTTCCAACCCCCTTGCCACGGGCAGGGACACCTTCCAGTTCCTAAGATGTCAATAAAATACTGTTTTCACCTTTAAAAGACCCCAGGCCCTGGCTTGATAGTGCCTTATGTAAGGATTCACACTGTGCATGGAGGGGGAGGCTGTGTGACCGGAGGCACCGCTTCGCCGAGCATAGGGCGTGGGGCAGCGGGGGCCAGACCGAACCCCCTCCTCACCCATAAGGCCGCTTCCTCAGCCTCCGGGAGCCGCTGTCTTCGGTACCGGCGAGGGGCGGCCGCACCCGGCTCCGCAGCGCAGCACCCGGTAGTGTCCGGGGGCGGGGGGGGGAGGGGGGGTCACGCCGGGCGGGGAGGGGGGGCGACCCCGCGCCCCTGAGGGGGCTGCTTTGTCCCCGGCCCGGGGGGAAGCGGCGGCGGGGAAGGAGGGCGCCGCGCCCGGCGAGCCCCCTCCTGGGAGGGCGCCGGGAGCGAGCGGCTCGGCCGCCCCCGCAGCCACGCAGCGCGGCGTCTGCGCGGGGGGGCACGGCCAGCCCGGCGCCCTGGCCGCACCATGTCCCGCAGGGCCGGCCTGGGCGCCGCGCTCAGGATGCCCCTGCAGCGGAAATCCTCCAAAATCCACTCGGCGGCCGGTGAGGAACGGGCGAGGCGGTAGGGGGGGAGGGAGCTGAGGAGGCGCCGCGGCGGAGGAAGGAGCGCGGGGAACGGCGACGCCGCTTCCCCGGCCTGGCCGCCCGCACTCCCTCCTCCGCCTCCTCCGTCGCCGCTGCCGCCGCCCTCGCGGCGGTGTTTGAGGCCCACGGGCACCGCGCACCCTGCCCCCGCCTCCGCACCGGCCCCTGCGCCGCTCCCCTCGGCACCTGCCCGGCCCACCGACACTGCAACCCCCGCCCGGGACCCACCCCACTCGGGCGCTGGACCTCCTCGGGCACTGCACACACCGGGCGTTGCAGCCCACCCTCCCCCCCGGCACTGCCCCCCCGGCACGGCAGCCGCCCCCGGGCACTGCACGTATCGGGCACTGCACCCTCCCGGGCACTGCCCACCCAGGCACTTCAACACCCCTCCAGACAATGCCCCCCTCCACCCCCCTTGCCCCGGGCACCTCCATCCCCTGGACACCCACCGCCACGGCACCTGGCACCCACTCCTCGTGGCCCCTGGCATCGCACCCACCAGGTACACAGACAACAGGGCCACGTAACCCACCTCCACTGGGCACCCACTCTGCAGGGCCCCGGCACCCACCACCCCAGGCACCCAGCCACAGGGTATTTGGCACCCACACCTACCGGCCATACAGCCAACAGGGCCCTCAGCGCCCGCACCCCCTGGGCACCCACTCCATGGGTCCCCTGACACTAGTGTCTACTGGTCACCCGTCTCACAGGGCACCTGGCCTCAGGGCTTCTGCCCTCCACACCCACCAGGCACCGAGCCGCAGGGCCCCTGGCACACACTCCACACTGTGCATCTACCCACGGGGTCGCTTGCATCCACCAGACCCCCACCCACAGGGCCCATGGCACCTATACCCCACTGAGCACCCAGACACAGGGCCCCCAGCACCCACACCCACTGGGCATGCACCGCACAGGGCCCCCCCGCACACCACAGGCATTGCTGTCCCTTTCCTTGAGCTGCCGGAGCCAGGCAGGTGGTGGGCAAAATCCAGTGTTCAGTCTGGGTGCTGCCTTCCCACCACTGAGGGGGCAAGGCGTTGTCCCCCTTCTTTCTCTGTGTTCTGAGAATTTTGGACAGGACGATTCCTTAGTGCATGTCTGGTGTGAGGGCCACACCAACAGAGGAGGGAAGGCAGGGATGCCCTGCACCGCACCAGCCTGGTAAAGGGCCTCCAGACTGTGTTTAGGAGTGGGGAGGGTGCTGGGCACTGCTCTGAGCGTGCAAAGAGGCAAATGATACGGTTTCTCAAGAGGTTCATTTAGGAAAATGCTTTCCAACTTGTTCAATAAGAAAAGAGTCAATATGAATAATTTGAAGGTGCAGTTCAGTCCCAAAGAACTTCCACTGACTTCTGTGTGACCAAGGTGCATTCAGAATTCTCTTGTGGTATCTGTTTTACTTTGGGATAGCTGAAGCCTCAGTGACATTGCCCATGACTTACAGACGGGTCCAGAAAAAGTCTGAAATACCAGTTCCTGTGCAAAATATTTAAGTGCATAGTACCATGACTGCAGTGAGTAAGGGTGCTCCTTCAGCATTTTTTGCTTGAATAAGGAATGTACTTTTGAAGCACATTTCCTCATCAGCTTCACTTTAGGTTAAAACTCGGAACACATTTTGAATGATGCTGAGCTGGAAGATGTCCCTTGTGGCTGTTCACCACATGGAACCAGACTGGAGCTAGGAAGGAGAAGCCACCTTCACTTTGGGTACTCTGCACAACCTCGTCACTCTACTAATATTCCCCTGTTTGGCCTCACTGCTTGCTAATAAGGACAGAACCTGAGGGACCTCTGCAGAGCTGCTGAAGTAAGCAGGATGCTAAGCAGAGAGGTGTGTAATGCTAGCTCATTGGTAAGGTTTCAGAGTAGGATTTAGCACATTACCAGCTTTACTTATCTTCAGCGTAAGCCATTCAGATAAAACAGTTGCAGTTAAGCAGATTCAACTCTCCAATGCTTGGGCCTGTCCACTTCAGCAGTCCAATCTGAAATCCTGTCCCAAAGCTGCAGCTCAGCAGCTCTGTTTGCGACCTGATGTTTGGAATCCAAACGTAGGTGCCCTTACCCATAACCAGCCCTTCAGATGCTGAATGCTTGCACTTGAAGAATGTTTAGCTTGAACATGGGATACAGAGGAGTTTAAGCTTGGCTCTTGTAAATCATGCTTGTGGATCTAGGTGGTTAAGTTACATCTCAGTCATGCTCTGGGTGCCTCAGGCACCCAGATCTTCTAGCCTGGATTTATCCATACACAGGTTTAGACTTTCACTGCATTTCATGTAAACTGCTTCTCAGTTGCTGAACAATTTATTTCCTAATTAGAATATTTTTCTGAAGGATAACAGAATAATATGGAATCATAAAATCATAGAATGGTTTGGAAGGGACCTTAAAGATCATCGAACCCCCTTGCCATGGACAGGGACACCTCCCAAAAGACCAGGTTGCTCAAGACCCCATCCAGCCTGGCCTTGAACACTTCCAGGGAGGAAGCATCCACAGCTTTCCTGGACAACCTGTTCCAGTGTCTCACCACTCCCATTGTGAAGAATTTCTTCCTAATGTCTAATCTAAATCTTCCCTCTTTCAGTTTAAAGCTGTTCCCCCTCGTCCTACCACTACTTGCCCTTGTAAAGTAGTGCCTGTTCCCATAGCAGAGGTGCTCCAGCTCTCTGATCATCTTTGTAGCCCTCCCCTGGATCCGTTCCAACAGTTCCATATCCTTCTTGTGCTGGGGATCCAAAATATCTAGAATAGGTATATATAATACCTATAAAAATTACATAATATAGGTTTGTATAGCTTAATACATAGACTTATTATATAATAATGTTTGTAGTTGACAAGAGTAGGTATCTAGAGGCTGCCACCTAGAAGATCTTGCCTTCTCCCTGCATTTTTCTGTTGCCTTGCTTATGCCAACATTAGCTGTCAGATGGTTACGTGGTCACCTGGATCAGTGCTGATGTAGCTCAGTACCAGTCTGTATGATCTCAAATGGCAGCAGGCAACAGACACAGAAAGGCATGAATGCTCTGGTTTTCTCAGCGTGCCGTGGCTGGGTGTGCAAACCTGCTGCCAGTGTGAACCGAACATGTTTTCATCTACAGGAGTTTTCTTGGCATCAGTGTATCAGAATATTCTACCTTCTTTCCTTTTTAGAAGAGATGTTTCCTGCTTTAAGTTCTTGTAGTTTGTTTACTAGTCCTGTTTACTTTTGAGGGAATTTTGGTAGTCTTAAAGTTTTAGCTTTTAATTTGGGTTGTAGAGATTTATTTTCGTACTATGTAAAGTATTTCAGTAGCTCATAGATGTTGTTCTTTAGTCAAGAAGAACACTACCTCTGTGATGGTCTAACCATGTCTTTTCATGTGACATACAATTGTGATTTTCTACCCTCCTGCATTTTGTAGTGTGGTTTCCACATGTGCTAGTACAATATAAAGTGTAATTGGTGTATTTGGTAGAGTTTTAAAACCCACTTAGCACTGGTACAAAGGACTCCACAGAAAAGCAGATAATGTGAAAAGGAGAATTTAGGGATAATGATTCACCTCCTGCCACTCAGATGATCAGTCCTTTTCTTTTTTATGCATTTGCTCATTAATCGATTTTTTTTTTGCTTTGTACAACTAAATCTTTTTATTGCTGTAATGTTGTACCAGTGAGCTGAATTGATTATATTTAAATTATTCTCAAAGTCGTCTCCACCTCTTTACTGTTGGAACCACAGACATCAAAGACTAACCTGTTCTTCTCCTTCCTGTCTCCTTAAAGTCACTAAAAATAAGCAGCTGTCAATAACACATTGGATGATTACACAATAGCATTTTTATTTTTAGGGAAAAATTCCAACTTTAGAGTGGCTTAAAGGTACAAATGATCTTGGTGTCATTTACTGTGGTCTTTTTCAGCTGCTGTGGTACACATCAGCAAGAAGAAATATTTTTAGTGTAAAGGTAGTGACAGAATCTTCTCCTAGGACATGAGGAGCTGAAATATAAAAATAATTTCTATACTCCTTTTATCTCTTTTCCATCTCCATTTCCCTTGAAATATTTGTTTATATTTTATGCTATATATTTCGTCTTAAGAACGGTGAATGTCTCTTAGAGTCTTAATGCCTTCTGGTTGTAAAGGATCCATCTTTTTCCCTTTGTGAGAGGGATGTCTAAGTAAGAACGTCTTCATCTGTAGTCATTTGCAGGTTAGACAAAATTCCTATAGATTTATGTAAAATACACAGTAATAGTTATAGATGACATACTTAGGAGTCAGCTTTGCACTATTTACATACCACTGTTGCTGCTTCAGAGAAAGTGGCTTTTGGTATTGCGCAGACAGTGTAAGAAGCACAGCAAAGGCTGAAGCTTTCACCGTTAAGCTCACTTAAGTCACCTGTACTCACAGGATGTCTACATTATATTTTGCAGGCAGATCAGCAGTTCTCCTGAATGCATTTTTAAGCAAACAAACCCTATGAAAAGGAACAGCACTGTGCTGAACTAACAGATTCCTAAATTATTGACATTTAAATGTTTAACTAAGAGCAAAAGCCCTGTTCTTCTCTGAGAAATGTACCTGGCAGGTGTAGTGACGGTGGGCACTAAGTGGAGAGGTGTACTTCCTCAGCAAATGCATTTAATGCCCATTAACATTATCAGGAGTTACAGGAATGTCTAGCAAGACAATTACCACCATAGTGTTGGCACATAGAAATTCTAGCCCATGAGGAGAGTTTTTGCAGCTGAAGGCTGAAGAACACGTGTGTTTATGCACGCACTCAAACTGTGTGGTGGTAATTTCATCTAAGTGTTATGGAGCTCCTGTTTCTTTTCATCCATGTTTAACTGGCACGTAGCGTAGTATAATGTGCAGCTTATTCAGTCACATCAAAAGCCCGATCCTATTTCCATAAACACCAGTGACAATTATGCCTTTTCAGCAAGACCTCATCACAATAAAACCCATGTTTTACATTACTACGTTTTTATAGTAGCACAAAGTGGAGTGTTCTCCAGCAGCGTGAGACCTTGCTCAGCTGTGAAGTGAGGTGGTGACAGTGACGGGGCTAACTGGAGGCCAACCTGAACTTCTTCTATCTTGGGTAACTAAGTCACTTAAAGCTTGTCTGGCTGTGACAGTTTGTGTTAGGGTAGGAGGGAATTTAGAATACATCTGCTTATGACACTGAATTCGAAAAAGATGTCGTATGCACTGTTGCTGTGGAGTAACTTCATTTGTAAACAAGGTCCCAAGTCGTGTGGCAGAAGAAACATTTTTTTGCCTTACTATGGCGGGGGAGGTGAGCTAAATCCATCAGAGATCAAACAATTCAGATGATGGGAAACACAGTTATTTAGGAATTAGTTGAAGAGATTTAACTAACCATTAGTTTTTAAGATTAAATATGAAAGGTATTTAATAACAATTTCCACTCCATATATGAACTTTTTGTCAATAGACATGTGTACTGTCTATTTATAGGAGCTCCTTCTCTGTGCCGCTCTCTCTCTGCAGGACTTCTCTGTTTCAGATTTTAGTTCCCTAGTGGTATCTGCTTTTAGTGTGCTTCCCTGTGCTGGGTGAGTAAGTATCCTTGTCATTTTCTGGGTGGATATAAAAGTAGTGCCCTGCTAGTGTGATTTGGCAGTAATGCTGCTGTAATTCCATGCAGGACTAAAACATCTGACAGTAAAATGATTACAAGGAAACCTGGTTGTCAGCTCAGAGTTCTAGAATTTCTCCAAGACAATGAAACTGCACTTACTAGGTCCAGAAAGAGTAGTTGTTCAGTACTGCATTTTCATTGCTGCAAGGTTTAAATAGAGCCTTCATCTCTGCCAGCTCTATGGTTTTTTTTTTTCCTGTGGAAATGTATGGCTTCAAAAATGATTCTGATATAAAGCATTCCTTTCTTTTTATAATTAACTCTTCCTTCCCCAAGCAGTTCCAAGCTGACAGTTTCTGTTGACTCTGATGGCGGTGTCTCAAACCAATCACTCTCCAGTTAGTTACCAATTCGAAAGGTGTTTTTATTGTAGTGAAGAATAGCTGAGTGCCCTAGGAACAACCATGTCATCCTCTGCTCTTCTGGAAGGTTGTCAAGTGATACTCTGTAGACTTGCTATGTTCTTGTACTCTTAGTTGTTTCATTTCCCTTTGACTGTTCTTTGAGCTGTCAGGTATGCCCTCTAAATAATCTTTGAATCGGTGAGGACCGATTTGTTTCTTATGAAGTTATATTCTAAATGCCTATGTTAGCTTTATTACAATAATAGATTACTGCTTCATATTTGTTTTCCTGTACCTTGTTGCATTGTGGCACATTTTAATTAATTTGTAGTAGCACAAATACCAGAATATCCGTTACAGACAGTATCTGTAGAGCCTGATTGCTGACAGGTTCTTTTAAGGGATAGTTAATCACAAAATCTTTCTTGTATGTATAGCTGGTAGAGCAGAGCAATATATCAGACTTTGAAAAGGCAGTTGAACATCCCTGCAGCAACGTGATACCCATTAAGTGTTACTTGCCTTTTTATCATCGTAAATGTTTTCCTTTCAGTCTCCTATCTTTTCTAGCTAAGCCTTCTGGAGCAGTTGCAGGTATGTAAAACATCACATCTGAGAGCTTCAGATCCTCAGCTGGTACACTTGAGGGAGAACTTATGAAATATAGTTTACATGGTGGAAGATTGAGGGAAAAAAAGGAAAATTGTATAAAGGTGTTTTTTTCTAATGCAAAAAAAAAAAGATGTACCAGTATTGAAAAATTCTTATTTGAACCGTTGTTCCAGTATTTGTTTGGAAAGCTTTCAGATTTTTTATTAGCGTTATTGCCACCTTTTCATAATAAATTCTGTCTACTAGAGAAGTTCCTGGGCAGTTTCTTTCCAGCCTAAGGAGCGGATAGCTGCTTGCCTGTTGGAAGCTTCTGGCTTTCAGACCACTGGTTGAGAGTGTCATTACCTTGAGAGTAGTTCTTGGTTCTGGACATTTTTAATGTGAATACTGGAAGCTAGAATGGAGCAAGCACACGTGAAAACAGAAGATGCCAAGTTTTGTGTCTCAAGCCAAGGCATGATAAGGCAAAGCTGACATGATACAGATTTTAATGAGTGACCCAATCAAACTACCTATTTGTAATCCTCAGAGAACGGACAGAATCCATAGAGTCAGAATGTCACATACCTGTGTATGACATTCAGAGGAAGATTTCCAGATAGCTAAAGGTGTATTTTAACGATGTAGTTATCCTTGCAGTGAGCACTAGAAGCAGTTTAAATCAAAACATGAAATATCAGTAAATTAGTCTCATGTTGTGATGAAGAATCACAGGGCACTGTGGATTTTTTAATACATTCCTACTGCTTTCCACCCTCACATAGGATTTTTAAAATTTTTTTAGTTCTCGTTCACAACTTTGAAATTGTTGCACTGGGGCATCACTGCGAAGTGCAAACAAATGAGAACCTGTCTTCCACTTGACTAAAATGGAAGAACCAGATTGGGTCAGACTTGTAATTCATCATAGATCCAAAAAAACACGTCAGTTTGTTTTAGTCAAGCATTTGGTCTGATGAATCTACTTTCTTTTAGTGTTGCAAGTCAGGATTAACATAACTGAAATTGGTGTATAGGTTCTCTAAGGGAGAGGAGGCAGCCTTGCATCTTGTTTAATACTGACTGAAAGGTCTTGATTTTTTATTCCTTATCTCTAAAATGCAGATGACCAACCCATTTATTTGATTTCATTAACTAGGTAGGTAGCCATAAAGAGTGAAAGCAAAAGTGTTTATCTGCTTACAATAACATCACCCTGACTGATTTGTTACTTTGAATAGAAGGAGGGCCGGTGTGTTATCTCCTGTTGACCCAGTACTGTTCAGCCTATTCATACAAAGCCTAGTCAAGGCAGTCTAACGTCCTGTGCCTGTGAGATCTAGGAACATTCAATCTGATGCTTGTAAAAAAGATGTATGAAACATACCCCAGGCTTTTGTGTGCCTTGAATTACTCTAACCAAACATCACCTTAGCTTAACAGATCCAGTTTTTATGTAAATGGGAGACAAAAATGCTGAAAAAATACGTGCAAAGTCAACAGCAGCCATCATAACTCTGAAACCAATACAGAGGCCACATCTGCATTTGTCTTATCAGTTACACGGACAGGAACCAGGATTTAACCTGGAAGCTATAAACTGAAAGCCAGTTGTCATTTACTCAACATTTCTGCTTCACTGGAAAGGCTCAGCATAGTTCCTGCTTCAGTGGTCTCATGGCTGCTGAACTGAAATACATTGACCTCAATCCTGATGCTGTGTTTTGAAGAAGAACAGAAAGACAAGGGGATTAAGGTGTGCAGGAGTTCCCCAGACTGGGGAGAGAACCAGTCCTGGTTATAACAGTCAAATGTTGTTCTTACAGTTTCACTAATAAAAGTCTGCATCTGGAAGCAATCCTAGTGCCATTTGTCTGCCTGGTCAGATAGGGGAAAAAGAGCTTTCTTACCAGACAGACAGGAGGAGAGAGTGCTATCCTTCTCCCTTCCTGACCATAGTCAAACTCATCCTAATCCTGCATTGCCTGAAGAGAGGGAACTATTCTCTCTTAACTAAAATCCTGACCTTTACTGAGGTTCTCCCAGTCTTCAGTAAGTGAGAAGGTTCTTACCCTCTGTTTTTGATGTAAGTAATTTTATTTACAAATCTGAAATTTGGTTATCTAATCTTTCAAAACATATTAAGCCCTACAAATCTTCATTAGGGTAACAAAAGGAGTGGCTAGAAAGACCTGAAAGATTTGAGGGAAAAGAGTTGATTTCTTACGGAAAAGGCAAAAAGATTTTTGGGTTTGGGTCTCAATTTAAGAGACTTCACGAAAGTGCAATTATTATTAAGCTTATTAACATGAAGATGTGCAAAGGAACTCATTATTTTAGAGTTATTTTAGGTGTACTCCATCGTGAGAAATTGGAGTTGGACATATTTTTGGGTCTTTATATATAGTGTCAAGCCCCTATGATAGGAAGAATTAAAAATACATTTTCTAGAGAGGGTGAGGGTAATGTAATCTTGTAACATGCCATATAGATCCACATTACTGAAAGGGCCACTAGAGTTGATGTTTTGATTGTGATGAAGCTCTTTACAACAGAATATGTCATTTCAGTTTGACCAGTACTTCTGTATTCATTTTGAGCTTCACAATATTTTGGTGCTTCACTTACCAGCTACCAAACACAAGCTTCCGTCAGCCTAGCTATCATCTCAACAGTTAAACTTCTGTACATATAGCCAAAGAGAGAGAAAAATTACTTCCACTAGAGGATAGTGCTGATGCAAGAACAAACTTTCACAGACATTTAGTCTGAATGTAATAAGCATATTTCTAAATACCAGACAACTGTTCAGAGTAGCTTTCTGGAAGGAGTGTTGGGAAAGAAATCTACTTTGATCTCTTAACCGAATTTGATTGGTACATGTAAAGGACTATAAAATGATCATCTGGAATAGGAGGATTTGAACTTTTTAAACAGGCTTTTTGCTTCTGTGCTTTTATACACCAAGTAGAATCAGGAACTTCATGGGCAGAAACCAGACAATATACACTGATCTTCCCAGGAGCAGCTTGTAAAATAGCACCTGCACTTAGAATCTGGTTTTGATTGAAAAATAACAACTATGAAACATAGTATATTATATAGTATATTATACTGCCCTATTACCATGCTAGGGTTGGGATGATCTGTGTGACGTCTGCTGCCATTTGAGCTTCAGATTAATTTCTTAGTCAGAAATGACTAATAATCGTTTTGAAAAGTAACAAAAAGTGCATGAAGGCAGCATGAGAACAATAAAATAAGGAAACAGCATGAGGGCAGAGGGGGAAGGAGGGAATCAGTGCCATGGTTTAGATGATGGTTGGTGTTAGTGTTGGTGTTAGTGTTGGGATATAGGTTGGACTTGATGATCTCAGAGGTCCTTTCCAACCTTGTGATACTGTGATACTGTGATACTGTGATCAGTATCCCTAAATGTTCTGTGAACAGGAACAAAATAAATCAGTTTCTGTGGAAGCCAAAGAGGACAACACGAAGACATTACAAGCAGCACAACCATGACTGTCCAAGGGAGTAGTGCGAACTGATGGAAGAAAATGTTTGTGTCCCTACAAACCATACATAAGTAGAGAACCTCTACTTGTTGATTTTTTTTAGTGTGACTGTATGCAGAAAAAGATATAAGCTCTGAGAGTATCTTTCTGGCTGGACTATATTTTCTGACATCCTGAATTCCAGTCAGTGTGGTTTTTTTACTTTGGAATATGGACAGCCTTTGCATACAGCTGGTGACCAAACCACAAGGGAATTTTACACATTACCTACTCAGGAAGTAGGACGGCACACGTCTCCCAGCCTTCCTAATGCCAGCTTATCAAGAGCTTCCTTCTGTGAGTTATAATGTGTGCTGTCAACGTAAAATTGCCCAATAACATAGATGATGCTTTCCCTAAATGCATGGCAGGGAGCCTTGCTATCATGGGTCTTTGTTAGCTGGGGCTAACATAGCTAATGCAGCACCTTCCATACGCAGCATCCCTTCATTTCCATTCCTTCTCTTTTGTCAGAGTATTTTACAGGAGATGTGCAAAATCCCAGATCCTACATTAAGTCCAAGAAGGTCTCTTTAGCTGCAGGATCTCCATTGAAAGCAGCTGATGAGGAAGTCTGTTTTGTCTCACAGGAGGCACACCTGCCATTTAGATTGCTATCCATCAGCATCACTGAGTCCATGCCATCTTCCTTGAGTGTGCTGGCCCACAGTGGCTCTGGTAGAAGTTCCAGTCTGGCAGGGCATGGGAGACAGCAGTAACCATTACAAGCCTGAACTGCAGCAGAGACCTCAATAATCCTTATCTTTCATCATCAAGCAAGACTGTTCATCCAGGGCTCCAAAGAAGAAGATTCTGCAGTCCTCAACATTGGGTGGCTTTGTTGGAGTTTTGGCCTGCCAGCTGATAACCTAAACCATTTTCTTTGAGGGCTTTTTGTTGAAACCTAAAGAGAGAAATGTGGGAATAAAATAGCTGCATTAATAAGTCTGATAAGATTTTGTTGAGACAGTGCAATTCTGTGCTAGTGCTAAATAGCAGAGGATTTAAATAATTTAGTGTTCCTTTTGGTACTTCTTGGTTCATTAGACAGCCAGGTTCCCAGGCTCTGCACACTGGCCGTTCCTGCTATGACTGCTGCAGTTTAAAGAGACATTAAACTCTTTTTATCAGGCTATCAGTTCTATCTCCTGTGTAGAGGGATCCATGGCAACCAGAGACAAGAGTTAATCTTATACCTTCTTCCTACTGGAACTTTTTTCTTTTTTTTTAATTTAAGTCCCTTGTAAGACACCCAGCACTTTACACAAGGACATCTTAGTGAACTTCTGCCTCATTCTGTTACAGGCTACAAATCGGGATATCAGTTTTATCCACTGATGAGATGATAAGATATATTTTTGTGGCCCAGTTCATGTCTAGAAGGGCAGATGGTACTATTGGAAAGTACACCATCATTAATTTGGAACTCAGCAACTGTAAACAACCGTATTTTTTATTTTCATAAGAATTAGTGGATGAACTAGCATTCTGTTATAAAATATTAATACCTTAAGCAGAAGCCACAATATTTACTGAGGTGGAGAAGGACACTGGTGATTTGGTAGCTTCTGTCTTCATGGGGAGCTAAAGCTGTTTCACTTAAGTTCCAAATATTTTGTCATCAGTGTCTCCGGAACAAGAGAACAACTTTAGCTGCCTACTTTATAGGGTCAATGTGAAGATTAAAGGCAGCTACACAGTATTTGTATGGTGTGGGGAAATAGAGGGTGGTATGCAAAAAGGTTTCTTTAGTCAGGTAAGTTTGCAGCCATTAGGGTTACATGTTTTCATAGTTACCCTCTGGGTTTGGTGGTGTCAGACCTCACGAAACCAACCCCACGTGGATATTCTGGAAAAGACAAAAAGAGCGTGACCTTTTATTTAATCATCTATTTCTTGTAAAGGTTTATTTTTTTTCAAGGGCATTTTATAAGCTACATTTCTGTAGTTCTTTGGCATTATTTCTTATTGTTTAAATAGCTTATTAACGGTGATTCTAATCCTACATAAACAATTCTAATAAGAAAAGTGATATATCAGTTTTTATAGATGAAAATTTGAGAAGAGTGATGAACAATTTGAAGAAGGGGGAAGGGAAGTCCTACATTAAGAAGATTGGCAGTGCTTCAACTAGAAGACTGTGCTGTGACTGAGGCTATAGCCAAAAATAGAATTGGATTAACAGAAGAAAAGCAAGTAGCTAAAACTAAGGTCAAAGCAGAAATAGATGCTTTAGCATTGTCTCATGCACCAAAAGACAGAGAGAGCTATTCAAGGCATTTTCCTATTGTATACATCTGTAAAAAGGAAAATCAGTTCACACTAAGACTCAATAAGTCATCAATTAAGAGGTCAAGAACGAAGCTTTAAAATATGAGAAAAAACCACAATGACCTTTTTTTTGTTGTTTATACAAGTTTCAACATGTATACTATTACAAATAATTTTAAAAAATAAACAGTTAAAGATAGTTATAACAATACCAACATTTACAAGATCAAGGAATAATATTAATAAGTTGTCTGAAAACTCTCATTCAGGTGGGGCAATATAGCAACCATTCAAGCTGAAATGATAGTGCTACAACTACTCACCAGAAAGTAGGCTTAACTAGATACAAGTTCTAGCCAATACCAATTACTACAACTCTATTTACACTAATGAGCCCCAGCCCCTTAATTTGTGGGTGAGAGAAACTAACACACACAGTGAAGAAGACTTTAAAAGAGGAGAAAGGAATTACAAGGTTGTATTTGTAGACAGAGAAGGCTTGTCCCACCTTTTAGCTTTGTATTTCAGTCAGGTAAGTTTATTTTAGGGTTTGAAGATAGGGAAGGTTTCACTTATTAACAAAATGTATTTTTAATGTTTTCACCTCTAGTGTTTTAGGACAGATATTGATTGTTCTTATTTTTTCTTCACTTTCTTATGTGGGAAAGCTGAAGCCTGTTTGCCTTACAGGAAAGCTTACTCAGAAGTACAAAAAGAGTCTTGTAGTAAATAAAGTCTATACCTGCTTTTACTGTGATGGTTTTGGTTTTTTTTTTGTTTTTTTTTAATTCTATGATTAGCTGTACTTTTACCAAGTGGTATCTAAAACTTAAACATGGAGAACAACCTGGCTGGACTTGATGATCTTATAGGTCTTTTCCACCCTTAATGATTCTATGATAACAACAAATATGACTCTGTATCAGAGTAATTCCTTCCTGTAGATAATTGTATGTATGCAGTTAACTGTGTGATGGGAGCACTAGAGAGGCAGCTCTCAACAGCTGTGTGGTGAGAGTTATGTTAGAGATGAAAGGTATGCTTAGTGTGAGAGGCTCCTTCAAATTTATTGGGGTGTAAGGCTAATTAGTGGCGAGGAACTGGTGTTTTAACCATGAGCATGATACAAAGGCAGTAACTGAATGGAAGGGGTTTCTCTCCCTTGAGTATAGTGACTGAAGTCTAGCTGTTAAGACTTTCTTAGGAATGAATATCAGTGCTTATTGTACCTGGATGGATGCATTGTCATTGGAAATGGAGTCAGCTAGGTGGTGGTGTTCGGCTTTCAGCAGCGGCTTGGGCTTTTTTTCCTCCCCTCCCTAGGGCTACTTTGCTATGAAAAACTCCTCCAGTACTAGCATATGAGTCATAAGCATAATTTCCTCTAAATCCACAGCAGCCTGTGCAATGCTAGATAATTAAATATTGAAAAGGTCTGTGGTTCTTGTCTTTGTTCATTTTGGTAGCAGTTACAATAAAACTTTACCTATTGTAGGCAGGTGCTGGAATGTCTCAAACGTGACAGACGTATACAGTACTAATGTACTTAATGCTCAGCAATGACAGAATAGGTCAAGCTGAATCCTGATCTGGTAGAAGACAAGCATTTTATGTTTTGGCAGTGACAAACCTTGCATGAAGCCTAGCAGGGGACCTATATGGTCATAGTCCCAGCTGGTCTCATCAGCGATAACTGCTGAAATTAAATTCACTGTCAGCAGTCTGCAGTCTGTGGCAGTTCAAGGTCTGATCTACAGGCTTTCCAGAAAAATCTGCAGAAGTACTATATTGTATCTTTCAGGGATCAAGTCACTGAAACCCCTCTATGGAAAGGGGAAAAAAATGAAAGAATACTTCTAAAACTCATATAGTACAGATGCTGCAGACAAGACAGCTGTTCAAGGAAAAAAAAATTAGCATAGGAAGGCTTATGTTGGGATTCTTCTAGTAAAAGCTTCATTAGGGAAAATTTTTTAGCTATCCTTATAGTGTAGGACTTCAGTACAGCAGCTGTAGCAGGATGATAACACTTAATGCATAATGCAGCATTAAAATAACTGGTAATTAAAATATAATGTGCTTCAAAGGGAGAAGGAAGGATCCTTGTAAGGTTCTAGCTCAATAAGCTTTCTTTGCAACCCCGATCTGATCTTCTGACTGAGGCTGTAGAGCAGACATAAGACTGGCTGATTCTGCAAAACCTGTAAGCCTCTGTTGTTTGTCAGTAGTGTTCTTTCCGTGCAGGGAATAGACAGAGGTGCATGATGGCAGCTTTTCTCTTGGTTGAACATAGAACTGTTGTTGAATTTTCTGTTTTGGAAGCTGTTTATACATTAAACTGAAAATAAACTTGCCCTACACTCAAGATTTTTAAGTTTATAAATGTGTCCTGAGCTTTGTGCAGCTGTGTGCCTTTGTTAAGCTGGCTTAAGTATTATTAGCTGTGCTCTGGTTTTGGTAGTCCTTGCTGATACAGATGACTTAAAAGCAACATGAGAGGTTCAGTACTGGATTCTTCATCTGGTGTTCAAGGCTAGGAGTACAGGAGCTGCTCTTCTAGGTTGAAATATCAGAAACCTGAAATGCGGAACACCTACTGCTCTGCTCCGTTGCTGTAACTCTTCTCTTGGAGAGGCAATGGTTTCAATCTAGCTTCCAAGTCCTCTGGAAACTGCCAGGTGTTGGGAGTGCTGTTAATTCTCACATCAGCACAGATACTCCTGTTTAAAGGTGCCTTAAAAGGAAGAACGTATTTGTTGGTTGCAGAAAATGAATCTGAGGAATGTGCTACCTATCTGCATGCCCTGTGTTGTGATGGAGATAAAGGAGAACAGGGTCGCTCTGCAATGTATCAGTTACTCCTAGAGCTCTGAAATAGTTAGCCTGAAGTTTATTTCTTTTTCCTGCTGTTAACGGTCAACTCCATGTTGTCCACTCTGCATTGAGGATGACATTTCATGTTTCTCTTGCTGGAGCAGTGCAATAGGTCTGCATGGGTTATGCTTATGTGGGGTTCAGTGCAGTCCTCGGCATGCATGAGGAGTGTTCCTTCCACTGTACTGGGACTGCTGAACAGTTCTTGGTCTTAATGTGGAGGATTAAAATATTCTGTCTCATTAATAAGACACTATTTATCTTGTTCCTGCATTATGTCACTTGAGCGTAGCTAGTAGGTATTACACCAGTTAAATCAGTGAGTTTATTAGTTATTACACAGTTACAAAGATGCTGTTTTCTGTAAGGCATTTAGCTGCAGCATGAGATACCTGAAAGTAAATTGCAATTAGTGAGAATGAATTGGTCACCGATTTCCTATTCTAAATGGTTCCATTAACAGTCCCACTAACAGCTGTAGTGCAGCTTTAATAAATACAGTGAACCACATACTGAGCCATGCAGTCATGTTTTCTATCTCGTTTACTATGTACTTCATCAATAACTTGGTTAGGTTTTATTTGAAAAACATTACTTGAGTGAGAATAGACTATAACTTCTTTTTTACCATTATTTCTTTCATATCTACTTTGTTCTGTGTTAAGCAGACTTGAAGAAAGACAAGAGTAGCAGAGTAGTAAGGATAGAGTGGATTAATAATCTGCTGTTCCTAGCTTAATGCTCCTTAATACTTGTAGTATGATGCTGGGGTACCCTCTTTGGTAGGATCAGAAATGCTGGGAGGGAAGATTGTGGCTGGTTGCTTAATCAGTACCCATCAGTCAGTCCTTGATAATCAAACAGTCTTTACTAATTAATTCTGAATCAGTCTTGGTAGTTGTCTGCTTTGTCTGGTCCTCTCCTTCCCCCCCCCTCGCAAAAGAAGGAAAACATGGATTTGAAACCCTGGGATTTGGGGGAGGTTGTTTAAACCTTAATTCCCTACTTTGTAGTCAAATGCCTACTTGAAAAGGCAGTGTTGGCTATCTTGTGTGGCATATGGGCATGCTCAGGGTATGCCCACATAGTCATGATATTTAAGTATGTTTTCCTCAAGATTGGTGTTCTGCTAACATCCTATGGAGCAGGGACTGATGCGTTTTGGGATGTTAAGTTGATGTTTTGGACAAATGTGGGCATCTAAGAGGAGACATATGGGGGATTTCATAGAGGTGAGTTGAGAGTTGCCCTCAAGAGTGCTGCCGGGCTCGCTGTCTTTCAAAGCTGAATCCAGTTTGTGCAGGGCTGTTCCCTTGCCATGCTATAGCTTAGGTCCACATTCAAGATGTAGTGCTCTCAGCTGTCAGTAGCACTACAGGGAAACAGGGTTCAGTGGGACATGACTGGCTGTCTGGTTGAGCCCTTTTCAGTGACAGCAGTTGATAGTGGTGAGATGAAGAGACAATGTGTTGGATTTGTTGCACTTTAGCAATAGGATCTGTAAGAAAATGTAGAGGGACCTAATCAGACTTGGTTTGGTTGACATTAGGGCCACAGCCTACTGTGTTTTGTTCTTAGATGTTAAAATTCACCGCAGTACAGTGATTGCCCATGTCTGATCAGGGCAAGATATGCATCCTCATCCCCATACAAGATGTGTTCAAGAAACAGTGCTTTTCCAATGTGTGTTCTCCTTCTGCTGAGCTCTTCCTCAAAACCTCTACACACATGAATGCACACATGAAAATAGAAAAACCTGAGCTCCTGGAGTAATTGGTGTTTTCTCAGTGTTTTTAACATTTAATAAAGCAATGGACTTGTTCTTTGTAATCTGCTGTTGGCTGATGGAAGTTTAGCAACTCTGCTGATTGTGCTTTTTCCTTTTAGTTATAGGACTGCACCTGACCCTGTTAAGGGTAGGAGCAATTTTGTCCATGTATCGCATGGCTACTGTGTAGCACTGCTTGGTGAGCAAATAAGCTGGCTTTGACCATTCAGTGAACTGTCTGAACTATCTGCAACTTAGTTAATTAAACAAGCCTGAACAGTGAACATGGTGCTGTTAGTATTGCTAGTGGTGTATCTTGTGTGCTGTCTTCATTATCCCCTCTTGCTGCCTCTTAGTCAGTGCTTAAGTTATGAGCGTACCTGCTAATGCCCTGTGTGTCCAGAGTGGGTGTGCAGTGTAAATAATTTGTAGGGTTTGTATGTTTTTAACATGTGTAGTTAGAGTGGGTGAGGGTAACTAAAGCTGAATGATGATGGAAGATACATAGTACTGGATTTTCATCTAACGCAGATCTGCACTTTGCTAGAGCTGTTGTAGATCTCCATTGTGGTAGCTGAAGCTGGCCTTCCCCAAGGCTTGGTCAGAGCAATTATCTGCAGTTGACAGAACAAGGCCTCACCTTGCGGCCTGTCTGCCTGCTGTGGATTCCTTTCCTTTTTCTAAAAAAAAAAAAAAGTTGGTTTATGGATTGTTCAGAAGGGAGCTCCTGTGGATTCACTAATCATTAAAACTTGTTATGAGGAGTCTCAGGGCTGCATTAAACCTGTCTTGAGAACCTATACGAAAAAGGCTGTGCATGATCTCTTGGCTGATAACTACAGCACATCATCCTCGAGTCCTTAACTTCTCAGTTAACTACTTTGGCCAAAGGCTGTAAATTAGGCCATAGAGCTTTGCTAGGCAAGAACTGGTAGGTGCTGCAGTTACCTTTTGGATTAGTGGATGCATGCCCTTCAGTAAAGGTGCTTTTGTACAGTGTTTCAGCTGGTAAATGATTTCTCTTCCAGCCTGTTAAAAGGCAGTGGTCTCATCATAGGCCAGGTGCTGCTGCCACAGGGTATGAGTAGTGTGTTACTGTGCTTTATCCTGTGACTCGAAGATTTTGTTAAGTGGGGTTTTTTTCCCCTTTACAGTGATTTAGGGTTCTTGACTCTAGAAATAAAAAAAAATGAACTACATGAACTGTATAGCATTGTTAATACTGGGTTAATAGAAATGCAAATAAATGCAGGAAGTTGTAGTGGCTTCAGGCTACTTTAAAACAACGTAGAATTGTCTTAACATAGAAAATATTTGACTTCTGGTGTTTGCTGAAGAGGATATCAAGAATAAAATGATGGAAGAAAAATGCATGTTCTTTTTATTGATAGTATTTAATTGTTTGCAAGTACTTCTTTATCTGCATCAATATTTTAGATTCCTAAATTAGAAAGCCTATTTGATATGGAGGCAACTGCATTGATAATATTGAGACAAAAGCACTGGCAACTGGACTGCAAGGATTACCTATTAATAGTTACTCTTCTTTATGTTTTGGTAACCCAATTTACTAGTATTGCTCAAGCTAGGTGGTGGGACAGTACACAAAAATTGAAAGTGGTTTGCTATAATTATTCACTAATATGTTCAGGTAGTACATGTAATGGGCATTGCTCCTCTTTATTTAAAGGATGGCTTTCTGTGCATTTTTTATGTTAACTGGAAAGCAGATCCTGTTGGGGTGAAGGTGAGAAGTGAGAAGTTCGTTGTCCTTTTAGTGAAGTCTAAGACCTAAGTAGTTCCCACTGCAAGTTTTTTTTTAAGTGTTTGTAAATCAGTATTGAACTGTCTTAGAGTTCTGGATGTTTTTTTGCAAGTTGTGGTCAACTGACAGAGCTCTGTTTCTGGTATACATAGCTGGGGTGTCTTTGCTGTACAAGTGCAAAAGCAACTTTGGAGGTGCAGCTAACGCCTGTGTTTTTTCACATAATGTCTTAACAACACTGCAGATGCAGACACGTCTACAGAGAGTAGATGTGATCCTACATCTACACTTCAAGGCTGGAAGACTGCTCTGGAGTACTTTGAGAACAGATTCACTCCGTGATTACTAATTGCTGATCAACCTGGTCTAGTCAGAGGTGTCCCTGCTCATAGATGATCTTTAAGGTCACTTGCAACCCAGACCATTCTATGATTGATGTCTGCCACTGAGCTTCCCCAGCCACTGGGGAATAGGAGCGACTGTTATCCTCTTCTAGATCTTCTTTAACGGCAGACTTGATGGTTAGAGCTTGACTTTGACTGCAGTTGCTTGATGGATAATCCTTTCTGGAAAGGAGAACACTTTGTAAACATCAAGGGCACATGCAGTAGGTAGTACCACCACCATAATTTACTAAGAAGTGTGCCTTTATGGGAAGCTTGTTCTCTCTTTTTTTTGTGCCAGGTGTCTTAAAAAATGCCTTTTATAAAAGATATCTGCAATTGAGCATATGTAGATGGGACAGTATGTAAAGCTGCACCATGTCTCCTCTGGAGATGTGTACTTACACAGTGATAATCAAGCAGCGCAGGTTTGATAATAGGTGGACAAGATTATTCTTGCTGCAATCCTCAGATTATGCTTAACTTTATGGTGTGCTTCTGTTTAATTGGGAATAATTGTGAACACTCATACTTCAGCGAGCTTCTCTTTCAGACGAATTGTGGGGGATTCAGGCCAAAGTACCATCTATTTTGGACTTGGTGTGCTCCTTTGCTATAAACCTTAAAATTGAAGCCTGAAGTCAAATTCTTGAGGTAAATTAATGTTTTAGCACCTTGCTGGATTCTAGTCAGAGATGTCAGCAATTTTGAGAACAAAGTTCTTGAAACTAGGAAACCTCCAAGACGTAGTCATTTTTTGTGGTTTTCAATTGGAAACTTACTGGCTGAAGTGCGCGTACTAGAAGAGCAAAAGCTGTTCTCGGCACATATTTAGTCAGTGGGGCTGCATTTTATGTTTTTGTGCTGCCTCAGTTTTCTTAGGGGCTCTGTGTACTAAGTATCCAGGTGAATGAACTGAGCACTGGTCTCTGGAACAAAAGGAGATAAGAGATCTTGGCCTGAAAAGTTGCAGCTATTACACAAAACTATGCTCTTTTTCTATCACAGCTATAGCTTTTGGTTATCAGATCAGATTTGACTGCATTGTTTTGATAGCAAAGAGCCTGAAGTAGCAGCTGAAGGGAAACCTTATGCAGAAAGATGAGTGGAGTTGAATTGAGAGAGGAGGATAGTGTCAGACTACAGCAGGTGTTGCAAACTGTGAGAAATGAGACAATCCAGGTCTACTTCCAGCTGGAACTTGGTAGTTTTGGGTGCAATGACAATCCTCCCTCTCACTGAGACAAAAATGGTATGTAAAAAAGGTGAGGTTTAAATGCAACTCCAATTTTTTTAGCTGGCTGTGGCCAGTTAAGAGAAGTTTCTGATCTAGGAGCTGTTTTCTATTGTGCCTGTTTATTTTAAAACCCTTAATTTTCAAAAGTTGTGAAACTGTTTTGTGACAACTTTGAATAAAAAAAATAATATTGAAGCTGCTTTATGCTGTAGGATGCAGCTAAAACAGTTGTAGGGAACAGAAAAAGATGACTTCCAGTCAGGTCTGCTCTAAGACTAACCTGAAACAAAGGCGGTTAGCAGATGGGACTAAGTATCTTAATGCTATTAGAGGGATGCCTCATAAAACAGGAGGTAGCTCAACCTGGCTGTCCTTTAAAGGTCCTATTTTGCACTGGAAAAAACACTTGCAATTTAATTTATCCCTCACACTTTCTGAAGATTAAGTAATATTTGAAGAGCAGAATACACAAAGGCTTCCTTTAGAGGGTTGCTAGATTATTAAAATTGGAAAATGTTGATATTAATCATATATATATTATTTTTCTTTATAACATAAAACACAATCCTCTGTAGATGTTGTGGCAATTTAGGCTTTGGTGAATAATTATGGAATAAAGAATATCAGTTATACTTAACTTTTTTCCCATTAAAATTCTCTAAATGTGAATTGACTGACTCATCACTGTAGACTTGTGAGATTCTACTCAAATAACGTTAGAGCACAGAATAAGAGGCTGAAAATTGTTTGTTCTTGTTTGTACTGCATGTGCTTGCTGTTTTCTGACTTGGAGGCATGTTGTTAGCGGCTTGGAGATGATCTGGGAAAAATTACCTGGAAACTGTAAATTGTCTTACTAAATTACTAGAGGTTATACAGTGGTCTCTCTCACTACTAAGTGGCTCTGAGAATTAATTGCCTTCCCAGTCTGCAGTAGAGGATATTAATCTTTGATTATACAAGCTCGGGAAATATATTTAAAAAAGAACCTACAGCTACTGCTTCATTATTAACCAATGCCTGTTAGAAGAATTGTCTTCTGACCCTGCAGGCAGTTCTATGCACATCTGTCAATGTTTGCTGTCGTGAAAACAAAACTGGTGCTCAATGCAAGTGTTACCTCAAGACTCTTTTGAACAGGTGCTGTATATGAATCTTAAAAGGATAGATTGTAGAGGATGACAAAGGGCTGGTTTCTGAGCTTGAACAACATCCAGGTAAGAACAAAGGGACAGAAATTAGTTATGCCCGAACTTTTGGCTGAAAAATCCTCTCAAATTCAGGTGGCTGCAGCAGTTACTACCCTGCTTGTTACCTGCATTTGAAATGTTGATTTCATGATCAGAGGAAACTGAACTAGTGGGGTTTGACACCGGTAAAATGATTTTAAATCACTGTGGCAAACCAATAGTAAAAAGGCTGTGTTTACTGTGTTCAACCAGCTTGTTCTCTGAACAGCGGCTTCAGGGAAAAGAGATTAAATCTTTAAATTAGATGCAACCCCCACTGATCTGAGATGTTTTGAGGCAACATGCTAAAGCTTTTTAACGATTTAGAATGAAATAGCAGGTAAGCTTGTATTGGCTGGGACAGTGAGGTGTAATGGATAGAAAACTTGACAGTTTGTCCCAGCAAAACTCCAACGAGCTTCAGTGATACTGAATCTATCTTGAAATTACTCCAACACAGGCTTCCTAACTTAGTGTTTAAACAAAATTTCATATTTCTGTTGTAAGGTATGAAGAATCCAAATTGTTATAAGAACAATACAATTTATGTCTAAATATAGCTGCAAAGGACCACATTCAGGACTTAAGAAATGATTAGCTGCTACAAGATTTGAGTAATTGCTAATTTATGTGGTTTGTGGTCAGTACTCATGAAGTCACCAGAGCAGGAACAAATGCACTTAAGACAGTTGTGGTATTTGGTTTCTGGCTTGTAATCTTTCTCATAGGCTTACTAGAAGCCTGGCCCATGTATTTACTTGCTTCCCACACTGAAGTACAAAGAATGAAGAGATACTTACTTAATTGCAAATTACTCATTTGGTGGAACTCATGCTTTTAACTACTTATAGCATTTTGAGCTTTGCTTGTGGCTGTGGGCACTGTGCTGGCTGACTGTTTCTCTTTGCCTGCCCCACTGCCTGTGTGAAGGTAGGGTGCCTTGCTGGTCACCGGCTGGTAGATACACATTTAAACAGTCACTTTGTGTGGAATGAAAGAGCTACAGGTGCTCAGCCCACAATGAAGTGATCATGTATTTAAGGACATAGGCACAGGAGTGGCTTAAAATCTGAGCTTCAGTTGTGTTAAGCAGTTTCAACTTTTCGTGGAAGGATACTGTAGGGGGCACAAATCTCTTACTGCCTACTAGGGCTCACAGCAGAGAACGTGACAACTGCGTCAAAAATATATTTCTGGTCTCCAGAAGCATTTGCATTTCGCAAATAAAAATGGAAGCATGAAGATGCTATAGAAAGTTTTTAAAAAACCTGTCATCCAGTATGCTCAGCCTGTGTCTTTAGATTTATCTGCAGCCATCCATCCCTAGGATATACATGCCACTTATAGTCCTGAACTTGTTTAGCTTGCTTAATTCCTAAGAAAGAAACTTGCACTTAATCATAGTAAAACTGTGTTATATTGAAAGTAGGCCGTTAAAGAGAGAATATTTGCTTCAACTATTTGCTCTGAAAGAGGTTTGCATAAAACTAACTTGAAACCATTCTGTTCAGCTGGGGCCTGTGCTCAAGCTCGATATTCAGGGACCTGTCAGAATTTGAGGGATTAAGACTTAAGCCTTATCTTTAAACTGAAGATTTTCTGCAGTGCTCCACTTAAAATTATTTATCCACTTTTATTCTTGAGCAGTGCATATGCTGGGGAAGGGCCAAGGCTAATTGCTAAGGCAGGGGCATCCTCTGTAGATGAGCTCCTAGTCAGCGGTCCCTGGCAAAGCCTCATTTTTGCTCATACGTGCTTTGACTGGCAGCAGGATGTCAGGCATCATGCTTCACTCTTGAGCCAGCATATTTTGATACCTTTCTAACATAGAATCATAGAATCATTTGCCTAGAAAAGACCTTTGAGATCACAGAGTCTTAACTGTACCTGTCCACCACCAAACCATAGCCCTGAGCACCTTGTCTACATGCAACATCCTTCAAGATTCACTTCAGCACAGTAAGACATTGAAATGTAATAGCCTTCAAGAGAAAATTAAATTGAGCAAGTAGGAAAAATATACTTCCAAGTTTTTCTAAAAAATTGTTAACCCTGGCTATATATATATTTGTATTTAGTTTTGTATTTGTTTTGCTTTGCATTTCTTGAACATTTTTTTTTCCTTTGGAGACATGGAACTGTATGAGCAAAGTAGATGTAAAATTAAATATGTGGCACGCTGACAGGAACCCGTATATAACTTCAAATTATTTTATAATAAGGCTAGCTACAAAGTCTTGAAAATAGTTGTTTAGTACTGTTGAAAAGTCTCATACTGATAGTTCACAATTCTGGGCAATGTGAGGGTATCATAGAATCATTAAGATTAGAAAAGACCTCTAAGATCATCCAGTCCATCTGTCAGCCCAATACCACCATGTCTACTAAACCATGTCCTGAAGCACCACATCCACATGTTGGGGTTTGTTTTTTTTAACACCTCCAGGGATGGTGACTCCATTGCTTCCTTGAGCAGCCTGTTTTGATGCTTCACCACTCTTTCAGTAAAGACACTTTTCCTAATATCCAATCTAAACCTCCCCTGGTGCAACTTGAGGCCATTTCCTCTCGTCCTATCACTTGTTGCTTGGGAGAGAAAGTTATGTTAGAAATGTCCAGTGACATTAGAGGTTGGGAATAATGCTTACTCTGCTTTACATTTTTGATGGAGTCAGCTGTGAGTACAGCTAGATGGGGGCAGTAGGATTGGAAGTTTGAACACAGAAGTAGTGACAGCAATACTGCTGTTAGCTGCAGTGATGTCTGCTCTAGTGTGTTTGGCCCACGAGTGTTACCTGGGCCAGGGTCTTTTGAATTGCGAGTTACCTCTGGAACCCTCAGCCCCCAATTTGGAAACTTTCCAGAAGGTACTTCTATGTATGTGCCACTTTGAGAGCTTTCCAAGGAGGGATAGCACACAGGCACAGTGAGATCCCGCCTCAGCTTGCCCCGTACGCTAATGGTGGGCGGAACTTAAACTATCAGTAACCCACAGCAAAAATCCCACATGCCTGCCTGCTGCCCCGTGGGCTGTGTGTTCTCCTGGAATCTTTGTTGGATCTGGTGGGTAGTGACTTTTTTCCTTGGTGTTTTACCCCCCTTTTTTGCTTTTTTTTTGCCCCCTTATTTTTCTCTTTTTCCTTATTCTTTCCTCAAAACTGCTTTACTTTTTCCTGGCACTTTTGGGTGACACTAACTGTGTATAGTTTTGATCTGCTGCTATATTGTGAAAACCTTTTGCCAACTTATTTTTGTAAAGTGTTGTAACTCGACTGCATTCAAAGTTAAGATTGAAATTTTGAGTAGACCCCTTAAGTGATTGTCTTCACTTAGAACTTTGCTGGCAACAACCAAAAAGTAGGTTTAGTGGATCTTTATGGTAGTTTAATAAGCTTGTTCAAGTGAAAGCACTTTCCCTGGGGAAGGAATGAGGTAAGGAATTACCTGTCTTTCTGTTCTGTTTGTAAGCTTGTGCTTTTAATCATGTCGTAGTCTTTTCATATGCACCCTGAGCAAGTGAGATACTTGGTAAATGCTAAACTGGCAAAAAAAGGTGAAACTTATTTTCAAGCCTGCTATCAGACTAGTAAAAACATTGGTTTTGCAATGACTTGTACTTTGAATGCTATCACTAAACTTGATTGAAAAACATGTATGACATCAAGGTTTAACTTTATCTTCAGCATTATAGCAAATTCCAAGTACTTGCAGCTTTCATGGTATTTCTGCTCAGCCTTGTGTTGAGCCTCCAGCTCACTTCTAAGGTAGCGTGTGGGGACACAAACCTGCTTTGCAGAACAATCGAGCTGTGATTGCAGGCAACCCTGAAAATGTGACAAGTGTTTACTATAAAGGTTTAGAGGTGAGAAGGTAAATTTTTTGAAAGAACAAAAACAAGCCTCAAACCCAGAGACCATCATGGTGTTTGAAAAGTCAGACTTAAAACATTACGAAACCTGTTTGAAGTTGTTTTTTTTCTTTTTTTGATCAATGCCTGGCTGCCAGTATGGAGTTGCTGATCAGTATTATTCAGGCGAGGATTTCCAATAAAACCAGTACTGATCCAAGACAGTGCCCAGTTGATGGTAAATATGTGCACAGTACTGACTTAGAATGCCTCTTAGAGGTCCTTGAGTATACTGTGAACGTGGCTTATGTATATTTTACTTAGTCTGAGAAATGCTCAGAGGGGTCTGCCCAAGCATAATATCATAAAATAGAATAATTTGGTTGGAAAAGACCTTTGAGATCATAGAGTCCAACTGTACCTGTCCACTACTAAACCATATCCCTGAGCACCTTGTCTACCCATCTTTTAAATACCTCCAGGGATGGTGACTCCACCACCTCCCTGAGGAGCTGTGCCAGTGCCTGACCATTCTTTCAGGGAAGAAATTTTTCCTGATGTCTAGTCTGAACCTCCCCTGGTAGAACTCGAAGCCATTTCCTCTCATGCTGTCACTTGTTACTTGCTACAACACCCACCTCACTACAACCTCCTTTCAGGCAGTTGTAGACAGTGATAAGGTCTCCCATCAGTCTCCTTTTCTCTAGGCTAAACAACCCCAGTTCCCTCAGCCACTTCTCATAAGACTTGTTCTCCAGCCCTTCACCAGCCTCGTTGCCCTTCTCTGGACATGTTGCAGCACCTCGATGTCCTTCTTGTACTGAGGGGCCCAGAACTGAATACAGTACTTGAGGTGTGGCCTCACCAGTGCTGAGTACAGTGGCACCATCACTTACCTGGTCCTGCTGGCCACGCTGTTTGTGATACAAGCCAAGATGCCATTGGTCCTCTTGGCCACCCTGTTGCCTCACATTCAGCTGCCTGTCAGCCAACGTTTCTAGGTCCTACTCTGCCAGGCAGCTTTCCAGATACTCTTCCCCAAGCCTATAATGCTGCCTGGACTTGCTGTGTCCCAAGTGCAGGACCCAGCACTCGGCCTTGTTGAACCTCATACTGTTGTTTGCAACAGTTCAAGGATGTATGAAGGAGGGCCAGACGGGTTGGGAGAGGTTTTGAACTAGCTCACTTTGCTTGATGAGAAGTACCATGCAATTTGTTTGTAGAAACATGGGTTTTTAACCTTGTACAGCTCTGGAATAGTCACAAAAATCCTGGAGGCTCATGCTTTCATCTAGAACAATGTTAGACAGATGTTACTAAGACCATGCATTTTGGGAGCAGCTAAGCCTTTGAAATAAAGTGGATTTAGGGGTGACCATGATGGCTGTGATGAGGTAATAGAGAAGTGGAGTCCAGAACAGTAACCAATTGACACCTTGCCAAGTGAATTCTGGTGCTATTGTCTTACTTACCTCTGGATGTGATAACGGTGACTTTGCTGTCAGATATCCCAGGCTGGGAGAAGGTGAGATATACAGTTTTGGTTCAAGACAGGTCATTCATATGCCTTGTAATAGGAAACTGCAGATATAGGCTAGTCTAGTTAGATGGTGAGCTTTTACATTTTTAGTTAGAAACTGAGTATGGCTATGTGCAGAGGACAAACAGAAACAATACTGTCTGCTCATGGATTGGCCTGTGTAGGGAATAAATAGTCTCAAACGTTGTTCTCTCTTGTCCTCTTCATGCATTATGCAGCACACTTCCCTAATGAAAGCTGGATAAGAGCAACTAAAACTTTGAGCTACCTTCCTCTCCTGAGGAAAAGGCACTTACTTGTAGCTAGCAGTGTCTCTCATGGTTTCCTGAACTTGTCTTACTCATAAATAATCAAAACCCTTTACGTGATTATCTCTTAACCTTAGTTGTGCCAGTTGCTTGGTGATGTTCTGACTTTCTGCTCCACCCAGCTTCCTATTTGTGGTAAGAGATGGGCTTGATGCACCCCTTGCATCTCTTGTCTTCTTTCCTTCCTAATCCAGTCTGCCTTTCTTAGAGTACACAGCTGTCATAACGGAACTCCCATGCCAAACCCAGCCAATTTATTGCTGAAGTGGGCCTGATGGCCACAGAGAAACATTCTGCAGATCCAGTACGTCACTGGGGAGATAATTTCAGATACAGTCCAAAAAGCCAAACCCTTGCTTCTTCCTATGTCTGTCTTCTGAGGTTTTAAGCACGCTGCTCGTGTTTCCTTTTCTATTCCCTATCCAAAAAAAGCAAACAAATAGTTTGGAGGGGGCAAGGGGCAGGCTGCCAGAGAGCATGTACCCTGAAAAGGTACTGCTGCTCTAAGGGCCATATAGTAGATGTAACCGTTGAGGCTCATAGTAATCAGGTTACTACAGGTGAAAAGAAAATGAAAACTGCTCTTAAAGGAGAGGGTTTTTTATTAGTTGAGTTGACTTTTAACATTTTCATTTGAAACCCAAATTATTTTGCCAATAAACCTGTTCTGAGGTCAAGAAAGTAAGTTTAAAAAGTAATCCTTTATACCTGAAAGATGAATTGATTTCATGGCCTGTAATATCACAGAGTATCTCTAGGGGGAACTGAACTTGCTCTACTGTATTTTTGTTTTAGGGTTTCACTTGAGAAATTGGGCTTTGAAACCTGGTATGGGAGGGTGTTTTACCACGGATAGCAAACCATAGAGTGCAATCAGCATACAAGACTCAAAATCTCAAATACTATGTGAGATCAAGTTTTACTTAACTTATTTAAACAAGATAGATAAATGATCAGTAGTGATTAATGATGAGTTAACAATAACAGCTTTTAAAGGTCATGGGTCTAGTCATTACTACAAGAAAGTAAGTATAGTAATTTAGTAATTATAGTAATTAAGATGCACAGTTGCTGGGGAGCCCCAGGTGCAGTGAGGATTTGGAGAACCTGTCTCGAAAATTGTGAGGTCCTACACAGTGTGTCCACTTGTAGGTGAGGTCTCCAAAATTGCTGCAAGAGGGCCCAGCTTTTTATATTGTTAAACAACTGAAATGATTGTGCATTTTTAGAATGATCTGGTTTCAGCTACCTCATTGCCCCCCACTTCTGGAGCCTGTCCAAATGCAGAAGGGGGGCTCAAGGGAGCTGCTTAGTATCTTTACTAAGGGAGCTGTTGTTAGTGTAACTTTCCTGTATATCTTGTCTTCAAATTGTGGGAGCTACTGAGATGTAGCATTCCTGCATATCTCTTGTCTTTTCACACTCAGTGTCTGCCGTGCTGATTGGTCAGCCAAGGTGTTGATGACCAATCAAAATGGCAGTTGTGGCAATCATGCCCATCCATGCACTCAGAGGCTGTTTATCATTATGATGTACCTTCTGGTGTCCTGTGTATACTGATGAAGTTATAATTACAACAGCACAGCACAATTCTACTGATAATGCATCTTCTCATGCTCTGTATACTGAAGAAGTTACAATTAAACAGTACACATAGCAATGCGATACAGATGATCCATGGGTCAACTGTTTTGTTTTAGGCCTGTTGACCAAGCCCTGTCACTTCAGAGCGTCAGAGTCTAAGAGCTGGGCATATAGTTGTTTCAAGTGCTGAAATACTGGATGATGCTGAGTTCATCTTCTTTTGCTGAAATGTATTAGAATGTTCCAGTGAAAGCCACAGCTGTCTTTGTGCATGGGTGTACACAGGCACCTACTGCACCCTTTCCTTCTGCGAATCCAAAGCAGAGCAGTTTGAAAGTGCAAAACATATATTTCACAGATTACCATGGGGATGACTTTAATCAGCTCTGAGACCTGCTAATGCTGTAGAGATCTTTGAAGGACTGCTGCTGTTCATCTTCATGCAGCCAGTGCAAGAAGGAACCAACATCATGTCTCTGTGCCGTCGCTGGAAGAGATGCTTCTCTCTAGGTAACTGGACAATGGGCAACTGCTTTTGTTGTGCATTATAGTGAATGGTGGGTGGACAGAATTAAGAACAGCAGCACTGGGAATGCTTTAGAGCAAAAGGTCAGTATGTATTTGGTAAATCTTTCTAATCTAGTTTTGGATAGGTGCCAGTGTTACAGGCTTCTCTGCTTTTAGTATAAGAATACTGATAGCTTTACATTAGGAGCATATAAATGGGAAAACACTACTTTTTAAATTGTTCTCTTGGAAATCAAGATCAGCTGTGCTTGCAGCAGATTTGCTGAAAGCTGTTAGTAAATTGTTGTAGGAACAGATGCATTACAGAAAGGAAAAAAAGCACTTGTGTGCCAGAATACTAATAGAATTATGATGTGCCAAAGATATTTTTAGCTTCAACCAATATTAATACAGGGAAACAAGCCTCAAAGGTGGGAGGAGGGAAGACTGTAAGTGCTCTGTTCTAGGGATTAGCTGTGAGTGTCAGTTGTGCCTAGGAGATTTCTGATGCCTGTTTTTGAAGTATTCCACTAATTACCTGACAGATCCACTGTGCTTGATAGTTATGTACGTGACCCACAAATAGGATTAGAAGTCATGGTTATCCAAGGTGTATCTGACAAAAGTGCTAGAATTCCAGGATCTTCCTTGAGCAGTTGGATTATTCAGAGGAGAGATGCCTATTCTTGTTTGAAGTATAAGAATCCAGTTTAGCTGTGGGTTCTGCCACCTCGTATTCACTTTTGAAAATTGCTTTAACAATCAAATCTCTGATTAAAAAATGCAGGAACTGCAAATAGTGATACTGGAAGAAGGGAGTGGAATTGCCATTATATGTTGTCAAATGCTGTGGTTTCAGGGTTAAACTAAAGGTTTTCTCCTTTGTTTAGAAAGATTGCTAAGCCACTGTCCATCATACTTAAGAAGTCATGGCAGCCTGGTGAAGTTCCCACTGGCTGGAGAAGGGGAAACATAATGCCCATTTTTAAAAAAGGAAGACCTGAGGAACTACAGGCCAATCAGTCCCACCTCTGTGCAGCAAGAAACTCTGAGTCACATGGATAATAAGGAGGTGATTGGTGCCAGCCAGCATGGCCTCTATGGTATGAGATGATATATCTTGAGCTGGAAATTCCGAAGGAATTCCTTAGTAAAGTTGTCTTCATCCCAGAGGCTGAAAGTGCTTGCAGAGTGGATATAGCATGTGTTTTCATGTGTTTGCACAGTGGAATGTGCATGTGCACTGTTGCCTTGTGTGTAAAATCCTTGAAAGGAGCTTTAAATTCAGTGTCCTCCAAATGATCTCAAATGCAGAAGAGTTGTTCAGTGCTTTCTAATGTGTGGAAGTGAGTTTTGAGCTTGATTGACAGCTGGTAGGCCATGCTAATCCTGCAGTTTAAAAAAAAAAACTGTGAAAAGAACAGGGAATTGTTGATGTGTGACATCACCAGTAGTCTCAAAACTGCAACTCCAAACAGGGAACATTTACTGCTTAATGTATTGAGTTCTCACAAAACCAATGTCTCCATTACCTCCCTCAGAGCTGTCTTATTGCTGCTTCTCATGGGGCTCATTTAAGTTATATGCTGTTAGTTGAAGAAATTGATGACACATTTCTTGTAGGATACTCTCGTCCCTTTATGTATTATTTGTTTAGGTTGTTAGAAACCCAGAGCATATAGAACCCAGCTAGTTTTCATTGTTGAATCTGAGTTTGAGAAGTGCCAATTGTTTTAACCAGCTCTTAAGGAAAAAAAACCCCAAACCACTATAAAATGTCTGGATTTGGACTTGTGGGGTTTCAGGGAGCTTGGGAGGCTCCTGTGGCTTACTGGAGCTGCGGTACTTCTTGCTTATTTAAAATTCTGGTATTGAGCGGTAACTGCTGAAGCTGAGGATTCAAGTTTGTGTCAGGCTATTAGATCTAATTTATCTGCTGTCTGAAATTTATTTTTTCAGGTCCCAGGTGTATCATTGAATCTCATAAATCAGACATAATGTTCTAGAGCAGAAACAAACTGTGTGAAGTTCAGGTTATGGTGACAAGCTGCTAGCAGGTACACAAAGAATTTTGCAGAACAACTAAGGAAACAGTGGAATAGGAGTGAAGCTTCTAGAAAGGCCATTTTTGTCCAATGCAATATTGGAACTTAACAACAACAAAACCCCACTTGTTTTAACTGGTGCCATTTCCTAGTGCCACATATGTTTTAGTAAACTTAGCCTGAAAGCTGGGACAGGGGGAGAAAGGACTTATTTTTCTTTACCAGTGATAAAGGTTCAGCCTTGAAATTTAGCTGGCAGTTATGGCTATGAAATATGAGGCAGAATAAGAATAGATTGTTTGTCTCATGTGGCTTTATTAGCTCAGCATTATCAGCAGAAGCTGCTTTTTTTTAACATTAAGTGAGCAGGTACAAAATTACTTGGGAGATATAGAAGAGGTATTTTGGGCAAAGTGTTGTTTCTCTCATGGTCTCACCGAGGCTTCATACGAAGACTGAGAGGGAATAGAAATATCAGGCCTTTATTTTGCTATTCAAAGAAGCAAGAAGAAATGTGTCAAGGACACCTTAACTCGGGCCATGGGCAGCCTTAGGCACTGTTGCTCTCCCATTCCCGAGTATTCTGTGACTTCATTATTATGTTGCTGTCAACAATTCATACCAAGGGCAGTGAAATTGATTGGATGGACTCACTTCTTATCCTTTGCCTCAAGATTTCTGTCTCAGTATTTGTACGTGATCATGCGTATTAATCTCCTCTGTGTATAGTTTCTGCTAAATTGTATACTCCTGCAGTAGCATGATCCTAGTTGCTTTTTGTTTTCTGAAGTGTCTCTGTTGTTTTGCTGGGAATCTGTTGTGTTTGTTAGTAACAACACTTAGCTGCTTTATCCAAATGAATCCAGGCTCCAGCTGTCTGCTTGTGGCATGCATTTTCATTCACAACCTGATTGAGGCTGCTCTGCCAAACAAGCTGTGTTTTGTGCCTGGAACTTCTTGGAGTTAAGAACCTTCTAGTTAGTAATTTAAGATTGTTCAGAAAGACATTTTTTTGGTGCTGTCAAATTTGGCTTATATCAGGGATGAACACAAGGAAAAGTGAAAACTTTAAAGACATACACTATTCCTCTTCAGGCTTACGTTAACAGGACCAAGCAAATGGACTTCTTGCTCTTATTTCTGTAATCCCAACTGTTGCTTTTGTATCAGCTAAGGCTACAAGAAATCTTTCTATTAATGTGTGCACTTCTTGCCTACTAAGTGAGAGCTACTGATGCTCTGTCTAACATGACATTATCCACTGATCCACCTATACTATGAGAATCTCTGCATTTGTTGTAACACTGCCATTCTGTAGCTACATCTCACTGGCAAATCAATCCTCCTTAGACTGACCAGTATATCCAAGATTTTCTCTTTGCTTTGCTGAGCTGCCAATTTATAGCAGTACTTCATGCACTGATCCCTAGAGTGCACTGTTAGGTGTTTATAATGTATGATTTTAAAAATGTATATGTTCTTAAACATTGGATTAATTTATCTCTTAAAGACTGACACTTGTTGTCAGCTACATGTAGTTCTCCAGCCTTCAAAGTATGTAAGCCCAAACCAGTGGCCACACACCTGTCTTGTGCTTTTAACTGTTTATAATTATGCTGAAAATTGGCCTTAGAGTAGGCTGACAATCGGACCTATTTGCAGCATGACAGCTTCTCTTGCAGAACAATTTACTGTCTATTCTTATAAGCAACTACTCTTGAGTTTTAAGCCACTTATGAAATTCATGAGCATTATCACATTAGCTATATTTCCTGCTCAACAATGCCCTCCTTAGTCTTGTTAATTTTGATAATCTATACACGCTGCATAGCTATGAAGAGAAAATGAGAGAAGTTACAGACCTGTGTCTCTTTCATTTCCTTTGCTATATCTGGAGTGGCTTGATTGATGACAACTTTCTCCTTGCATCTTGGAGTTCAGAAAATAAGCTTCCTTTGCTCAGTCTTCTCTTGTCATGCTTCCAAAGCTTTATTTACTCTTAATATCCTTTTGAGGGCTTCTGTCTTCATCTGAGTCTTAAGTTTCTTTACTGGTCTGTATCTAGCATAGAAAAAAAAATCCCATCTTCAAATCTGATTTTCTGCTGTGCCTAAAATAGCTTTTCTTAGTTGCTGTGCATCTAAAACATCTGCTACAGAGGTATGGGTGTGTTCTTGTACTCTAACCTAAACAGAGGGATTATCTGAGATCTTTAAGCCCCTCCATCCCAGGTTTGACTTGTAGGACTGTTCTGGAGCAGTATCAAGTTGCTTGACCTGAACACAAGATTTTTCCACTACAACTTCAGCTGTTGACTGACATAAATTCAGGTTAACTTTAAAGAATAAGCTCTTGTGGAGAACTCTAATTTGATGTTATTTTGCTCATTCAGTATCCTGGTATATCTGGTGGAACATGCAGCTACTTAAAATTAAAAACAAGCAAAAACCAAAACCCAAACCAACCATAACAGGCATTTGGAGAACGTAGCTACCAGTTAGTGTCAGAACTGAGTTCTCTTGCAACTTGTCTGTTTTATATTATTTCTGGCTTAAAAACACCCCTGCTTTCCCTGAAATTGCATACAATGGTGCCTGTATCTGCCTACAGAAGGTGATAATGGGAGGGGCTTGATCTGAGTAGTCACCCAATTACTGAAATGCTAATGCAGCTGTCTAACTGTACTAATTTGTTGTCCACTTTGTTAGTGTTGCGTGGCAGCAAACACGTCCTCCGACGAGTGTGAAAGGTGCATTGTGGGTTTCCTAGTGTCTGGAATGATACAATGGGAGGGATAGCTCTTGCTTCCAGTGTCACAAGTATTTCTGATGATACTCTGAGGGTTGCGTACATATGCTTTCTCATGTATTGTTTATGTTGTAGCTAGGAATCCTTTTTTGTCAATAGAAGTTGTAATGGCTTCCTTGTTATCTTAAACTGAAGCACTGAATGTTAGTATTCCAGTCTAAAAAGACTTTATCAGCTTATGCTTGGACCTCATGTTAAGCTCATGTTAGCAGAACTGACCCAATTACCTTCTTAAGTAACTCTTTGCTTTCTAACATGATTGGAGACTACTAGAGCAGAAAGTCAGTGCTAGTGAAGGCCTAGGCTAAGATATACAGTACTTCAGTTGCTGCTCCTTGTTCTTAATCTTCATTTGTGTTCCTGGGGAAATGTTATACTTGTTACTGTTGTAGCTAAAAGATTGGTTTTGGTAAATAGCCTCTACAGGAGTTCTGGTCAACCTCAGACCTCAAGGAATTCCCTTGGGAAAGCTGAGAAAAGATACCCTCTTTCTCCCTGCTTTATAACTGCCTATTAAAGTTGACAAGATTTTTTGTGTTTTCATGATCAAAGTTAATTGAATGGCAGACTTCTTAACTGTACCTGCGGGAAGCTTTAAGTTCCTGAAAGATGCATTTTAGTAACATCTACAGAGTTGTTTCAGAAGTTGAAAACAGCTTGAAATTAAACAGATCTAAAACCCTCACGTACTAAATATTACTTAGTAATATTTTTGGAAAATAATAGCTTTTCTTAATGCCATTTCCTTCACTCCTAAGATATAGGGTAAATGTCATCTGGGCTACAAGACTGTGTCATGCTTGCTTCTCGATTAGCACATGAAACAGCCATTGTATCACTAATGCTTCAGGCAAAGCAGCTCTTGTGTAATTCTTGAGAGAAGGGAGATGTGGTTTGCAACTGCACTATTTTATTCGAGGCTGTTGCTATTATGAACCCTGCTACTTGCATACATCTAAGGACAAATTACGTTGCAGGACATCTATCTACCAAGAAGCAAGTGGGTTGAAAATCACTTCTGATAATAGAAGTGCTAGAAAATAAAAACTCCAGTCCGTATTATTCCAGAACTTCCTTTCTTATGACTTGAGTATGTTGAAACATTCGCCTACAATCTTTCTACTGAACACTGTAGAAGTTTTCTAAACTGTAAAAAAAAAAAAAAAAATACAAACCTCTAATGCTGTTGTTCAAGCTTTCAGATGAACTGGCTATAGCTCAAGGTTAAAGTATCCCAGACCTGGTGGGAACAAAGCTTTCTTGCAGGACGTGGTAGCTGAGTTTATGCCCTGCATCTCCTGTGAGAGCATACTGTTCTTGGCCTTTTACCTTTATGCACTTTTAGAATCACTTTCAAGTGCATTTCTGTTGAACAGTGAAGGCAGCTAATGAAATAATGCAGAAAAGGATGTGTTTCCAGTAAAAACAACTCACACAGCCAAGCTTTCAAGTTGCTGTTTGTATACAAGCTTGTTGACAATTCTCAACTGCAGAACTCCTCATTTGGTGTCATTTTTGGTAGTTGGTTTGTGAAGGTAATCCTGTGAAAATTATGTTTTCCAAAGTAAGTGGTGGTGAGTCACTGAGTCTAGGGTGGCTTGTTAAGAGCAAGCTTGGTATTTTAGTGCAGGCAAAAGTCTAACTTGTGTGCTACATCTCTAAATATGGCTCTTAGCAAGCTGAAGGTCTGACAAGTTAATGCCTTTCTTGGAGGCAAAGCCTGTAACAATTAACACCAAGTGTTCTGTTAAAGACAAAGTTTGGAGGCTTTTGGTGAAGTGCTATTTTTCATTATAAGGAAAGCCATCTTTAAAATGTCTCTTAATTGAAAATTACTACTTAAAGGAGCTGCAGGGACACAAAGAACTGGCTACTTAAACTTTGGCTTGTGACTGTCTAAGCATAGAATCACAGTGTAGATGAGGTTAGAAGGGACCTCTAGAGATCCCATAGGCCTACTCTGTTCAAGTGGGGTCAGCTTCTGTAGCTCAAAGTCCTTTTTTCTGCTAGATCCTAGTCCTAAAAACAGTGTGCAAAATCAGTAGGATGATTCTTGGCTGTGACTGTTAAGTTTAGGTTCTAAACTTGACATGATGAAGCCTGTCTGGTGAACTTTATTTACAAACCTGCTCTTTCTCATAGCTTGTGGCTCTGCTGTCTTGGTGAGGTGCTTAATTGCTCTATTATCACCTGTTCTTAAGAATGGAACACATGTTAGAGCAATCAAGCACCTCACCAAGATACCAGACAGAAGTAATAACCAGCTGGCTAATCTACTTAAGAGAAAAGGGATACAATTTCAATAAGGGTTCTCTTGTTGCTTCTTGACAGTTGGCAAGTACCTCAAGTGAATCATCTTTAAAAACACTACAAAATTCACCACACTTTATTTACAGAATCGTGGAGAAGCTATGACTGTTACTAAGCAGACATTATGGAGACAGATGTACATGGAAAATTTACATGGAAAAGATGTACAAGGAAGTAAGAGTATTAAATTATTTGTTGCATTTTCAAGTGATAACAAATGCAATGTGAATTTGTCAGGGCATCAAGCCTGGTTTCTCTAAACGGTGAGAGCGCTATAAAAATCTCGTGCTATTTTTTTGTCAAGCTTTTAATGCTGTCTTTTTTTTTTTTCTGGAAAATTGTTAAATAGTGTGAAGAGCCTTGAAGAAATCAGTGGGCTTTATAAAAGGGAGTATATAACTTAAGTCTCACTTGTAGAACTTGTAAAGCACAGTGAGAAACAGTTTTAGACTCCAGCAGTAAGTGTCTTGTGCCTCAGAGTTGAAGCCAAATGTATTGCACACTTTAGATTCCATAAGGATCCAAGTTCCATAAAACAGATAGTAGTCACTGTTTCACTCTAATGATCATGCTGCTCTGCTAGCTCTTTAATAGAATGTCTACGGAAACTGGCTTGCAAGTATCCTCTGAGGTTTTATGTCAGGTTCTTGTTTACTTCTTGATGTTTTCTGCTCTGCTCAAGTCTATTGAGACTCTAAGATTTCTTTCCTGAACATGACTGGAAATAATCACTTAATGATATTTTCATTCTGTTTTGACCACTTTTGGCCAGTAAAAAAATTCTGCTTTCTCTTCTCCCTAAAGAGCAAGTTACCAAGCTGAGAATTTAGTAGGTGGTGATACTGGTGATGAATTTTGTGGATTTTGGTGTGGGGGAATACTGGAAAGGACTGGTAAAGGACTAGGAAGACCGGCAGTGGAGCTCAGGATATACAGGCTGAGCTAAATGACAACTTCAGCAAGTGAAGAGAGTTTCCCCACTAGCATACCAAACCATGTGAGGTTATTCTTGTAGAATCTGCTTCTTTTTATGAAATTGTCCTGACTTCTAAATATCACGCTTAAATCCTATATATAGATGACTAAGTCACTGTAAGTGTGAGATGATGTAGCCTTAAGGTGGATGTAGTTAGAAGATCCAAAATCTGTGTAACTAAACATACAAAGTAAGCAGGCTATGAGGTACAGTTATCTACCATTAATATGCTACTTGAAGCATCAACATTTTTTATTAAAAATAAATTACATAGCAGTGTTAGAAGTACTTGGGCAAATAACATAAGATGCAAGTCTTGAGGAAGAGGAACCTTGCCAGAATGCTAAGTTGATCTGCCCTAAGATGAAGTCAATAAGTCTGATCTCTTTGAATACAGGGAGTGTGTCATCTCTTTGGATACTGGTGAGTAAGAGCAGCTCAGACTTCAGTTTTAAGTTCCACTACTGGTAGACATGTTCAAATTTGTGCTGGTTTTATTCATAGCCTTTCTCAAACAAGGGGTAGAGGTGCAGTTGCTTTCATGTGGCTGAAGTGATGGTCTGCTTATGGTCAGGTCTCTGTGAAGGGGATGCCTTCTGAAGGTGGCTATAGCCTCTGGCACTGGTGCCCACTAGGAGCCCCTCAGCAGCTCAAGGCTCCTTAACTTTTCTAAATGTGGGGAAGGAGAGCATCTACAGCCACTATCGTAGGTCACTGTGTCTGCAAGCTTCTGGGTGTAATGTCCTTAGTAACAGGAAAGGAGGGAGAAGGCATTCCTGGTGGGCAGGATTACTGGATAATCTTCCAAAATGAAGCTTATTCTACTAAGAGCTGAAGCAGCTGACTTGAGCGACTTTCAAAAGTGAAAACTTACTTAATATAGCTGTTTCTACACACAGGTGTGCTCTGAAAATATTTCAGTGCATCTAAAGAGTAAGACAAATACTGTTGTCCTTGGCGCACCTATCTTGAAGAGAGCAACCAAGAGCCTATGTAGTGTATTAAGTAAACCTAAATATCTCTGAACTTTATCAGCTGTATTGACTTAGATAATCCTTAAAGTTGTGGGACAGTTTAATGATATTTTGCAGCGAAGGGAACTAGTAAAAGAAGGAGGACTTCAAGCATCAGAGGGAATTGTGAAAAAGTGAAACAAATAAGGTCTCTTAAAAAAACCCACAGCTACAGTGTGTTTGTTCTAGAATAATTGCTCTTTTGTCCAGGAGTTTGACTAGGAAAACAGATGAAAGCTGCTTCCTTGCACTTAATGCTCTTAAAAGTACTGCTATTTGATCTCCTTTGAAGTTACACAACATGAAATCAATGGGAAAGAACAGCAAGTACCTAGTAGTGCTCTTAGCTGTTATTCTGAAGGGGAAGATAAATACTGAGCAAGGTTGAGCGGTCCTCTGTGTTGTGGCAAGTTTCTGCAGACTGAGTAACCTAAAGTAGTATTATATTGGCATAGTTTTGCAGACTGTGTGCTCTTCAATGTTTCACTTCCTAAATCTATGTCCTTTTTCAAAGTAAACTCTAGTAATTTGGCATATTTTTTGGGGGTCTAAATTGGTGTTGAGTGAAATTAAAGAAAAACAGTTAGGGTTACTCTTAAAGTTCAGGTTGATATCTCCCAAGTATGAATTCACAATGGGGAACACTCAATTTGGGCAAGAGACAGTGCTGTTGAAAGCATGTTTGTTTGTTAATTACCTTAGTGTTATTGGCCAGCTACTAGAATTACTAAGTTGTTTTGTACACTGGACTACACTGTAAGATGAATGGGTAATGTTGCCCTCCAGTGGCTACTGCCTAGAGGATACAAAGCCTGCTTGCGCTAACAATAAAGAATCAATCATTTGGAAAATTTGGGATGTAATAGGAAGATGTTAGCCTAGCTCTATAGTCTTATTTAAATGAACAAGTACTGGTAATGTGTGAGAACTCAAGTGTTCAATATGTTAAGATGGTTATTAATACCAAAGATTTCCCCTCAAGCTGCAGCTAAGAAGGACACAACTTCAGGGAACTCTCCTCTGTTCATTGGAAGAAACACTTAGCCGCTGTCTGATCTGGTTAGTTTGTTGCAGTATGTCCTTAACTTTTCAAATAACGGTAAAATAACACTTTCACTGGATTCTTGAAAAACAAGTTGTCTTATTCTTGTCTAGAACCACCTGTGCTAGCTTGTAAATCCATGGCTTCTTGAATAAGCTGATATTAATACCAAATATATTTACAGCTCAAGTAATGTAAAGCATCTTCATGGCTCAGAATGAATGGGAAAAGCTGTAAATCTATCTCCAACAGCTTCAGAGGCTTTGCAGAGTAAACAGCTAGCTCTCTTCCCTTCCATTTTGTCACTCTCTTAATGCAAAGCTTAAAAATTCTTCACTCCAGAGAAGCTGGAGATGAATATTACTTGAAGACAAAGATTTCAGCTTTGAAGCTGCAGGTACAAAGCAAAACTTCTTTTTCTCTTTTTAGTCGAAGCTCAAGTCTTATCTTTGAGTACAGACTGTCTCCTGGCAGCCCTGGCTATGACTGCTCTAACTCTTCTGCTGTTGGCTTGATTCAGCGTGAATGATTATGGTAGTTTTTACAGTGGGCTGCATCAGAGGCAGTGTGACCAGCAGGTCGAGGGAGGTGATTCTGCCCCTCTGCTCTTGTGAAACCTCACCTTGGAGTACTGTGTTCGTTTCTGGAGTTCTCAGCACAGGAAGGACATAGATCTGTTAGAGTGAGCCCACAGGAGACTGTGAAGATCAGAGGGCTGGAGCACCTCCCATATGAGAATAGGCTGAGACAGTTGGGGTTGTTTAGTCTAGAGATGAGAAGGTTCCAGGGAGACTTTATAGCAGCCTTCCAATACTTAAAGGGGGCTTGCATCAGGGAGTGCAGTGATAGGATGGAGGGTGATGGTTTTGAGCTGGAAGAGGGGGGATTTAGACTAGAAGTTAGGAAGAATTTTTTTTACTGTGAGGGTGGTGAGGCACTGGGGACGAGTTGCTGGGAGAAGTTTTGGATGTCCCATTCCTGGAAGTGTTCAAGGATAGGCTTGATGAGGGTTTCAGCCACACGATCGAGTGGGAGTTGCCCCTGCCGATGGCAGGAGGGTTGGGACTTGATGATCTTTAGGTCCCTGCCAAGACCAGGTTGGCTGAGGCTTTCAGCGGCAGTTCTGGCGGGCAGGGGGCAACTCGCTTAGCAGACACGGGTGTCCTCGGTCGTGCCCGCGGGAACAGCTCAGGCAGGGATGCGCCGCTCCGTGCCGGTGGGTGGGAGGCGACACCTGGGAGCCGGGGGGAACCCCGGGGTGGGGGGGCGGCGGCGGCCTGCTGCCGGTGGTAGGCGGCCCGGGGGGGGCCGCGGGGGGGGCGGCGCTGCCGGGGGCGGCGCGGAGCGCCCCTCCCCACGGCGCCGGGGCGGGGGCCCGGGCGCTCTCCGCGGACTCCCGGCGCACTGCACCGCCCATCCCTTATCAGGCTCCGCCGCGGTAGCAGCGGGGAGGGCGCTCCTCGCCCGCCCCTTCTCCACGCCCAAGCGGGCGCTGCCGCCCCCTCGCTGACCGGGTACCCCTCTCGCTCTCCCCGCAGGACCCGTCTGTTCCCCCGCGGGCTACAAGAAGGCGGATGATGAGATGTCCGGAGCCACGTCCTCGGCGGATCTGGACGAGGCACCAGCCCGCACCATTTACGTGAACCAGGCGCAGCAGAGCAAGTTCCGCGACAACTGGGTCAGGTACGGAGGCGTCCCCGCTGCCCCCCGCTGCCCGGCGGCCGTCTGCGCGCTCCGCAGCCCCGGTGGGGAGGGATCCGGGACCCTCTTCCTGCAGTCCCTGTCCAGAGAACTGTGGCGGTGCCGGGTTTGCACAGCGGGCAGGGGTCTGGCTGGAGGCACGGAGTGGCGGGAGGGGAGGGATCCACAGCAGCGGCTGCTCCCAGCGATAGCAGTGAGCTGGCTTTCTTCTATCGCAAAGGTAAACAATTCTTCACTCCATACGAGTTAAAATGAAAATTACTTGAAGACATGAGGGTAAGATGCACAGAAGGGTCTTCGTTTCAGAAGGGCCGCTGCATTTTGGAATAACAGGACCTAATCTACTACTGCTGGGCACAAGGGCTGACAGTTGAAAACTTGGCGTGAGGTTTTGATTGAATTCAGTATGTAAAATCCATGGAGAATTTTCTTAAAAATTAGCATCCAGTTGTAAGAGTAACTAGGTTAAGTGTAAAAGAGGTACAAAATCGAATGGAGGAAAATAAAACGGAAGTCTAACAGGGCAAGAATAATGGCAGAGTTGACAAACTCGTATCCCTGTGCATACAAGGCTGTGGTCCACTTGTGCTTTTTAATTGCCAACCAGAGGGAATTTTGTTTTGTATTTGGAGCCTTTCATTGTAGCAGTGTGTGTTTTAGACTTGCATTGGTATGATTAATGCCGTGTTATTGCAGTTTGGAAAGACAAATGTGCACTGAAACACTGAGGATGTGTAACAGTAGCAAGCTGTGGCAGTGCTTGTCACGCTTGCCCTGGGCTAGCTAGGTGAACAGATGGCTCCTGTCATGACTAAGGAGGAGCCGTTATTTAGCAGGCTTCTGTTAGTTAATGCAGATGTTAGGGTTATTGTTCGAAGAACGGTTTACACAATGAGTGCCTTTATGCACTTATCCTGCTGAAATGATGATTTCCATTAGCTGGTTTATTGTGTGTATTATCAAAGGCAGTTCTAAGAATATCCTTTGGAAGGATACTTGTGTTCTGGGTAGTGCAACAACTTATTTATACACGATTTTATCCTCAACTTTGACTTAATGTATGTAATTGTCTGGGAATGTCTATGATCTAGGAGCCGTTAAAATGACAGATTTTCTTAGTGCCTTGCTTCTTCTATGTGGGCAGCAAAATTGGATGTTTTCTTACTTTATTTTTCCTTGACTAATTATGAACTGAGTTCAACTATCTTTTGTGGATAGACTATTTGTGCTTTTCCTGCTTTACAGAAGTAAAAGCAGGGAATGGAGAGTTGGCAAAATCCGTAGCTTATGTTTTCCTGGAGGGATTCTGTTCTGATCTGGTTGATCTGAAAAAAAAAAAAAGTGTGACTGCCACAAAGAACTTTCCTGATAGCACTGTTGCCAGTACCTGAGAGCCGTTGTGTTCAGCTCATTGTCTTGAAGCCTGGTAGCTGTAAAAGATTTTCAGTAGCTTTTTGCAACTTTGTCTCCGAGGACAAAGGGGAACTTGAATCATGAGGAATATTGGTGTGCGAGGGATAGAACAACCGCGGGAGATTTAAACGCGACCAAGCCAGCTCCATCGGGGAGGGTCGGCAGCAGGAACGTTAAGTGCTGCAGCCGAGTACCTGTTGGAGGCGGGCCGTGAATCTCCTGGGCGCGGCAAGCTCAAGAGAGGACCCCGGCAGGGCTACTCCCGTAAACACCGGCAGCGGTCACGTGGGCGGTGACGGCGCAGGGGGCGGTCCCGGCAGCAGCCGCGGGAGGTTTAAAACGTCTCCTTGGGAGCGCGGCTCAACAGGAGAACGCGGTTCCGCACGGTACTCAGGCGGCGAACGAACAAACAGGAGCGGGCAAACAGGTACGCGGCTCGGCAGTTTGCTAAGGGAGTTCGCGAAGGCCGGGCGAGCAAGGAGTACATATCGGTAAAAGAACGGTGGCCACTCGCCAGCAAACCAAGCCTTCCCTTGGTACTGCACCAGCTACAACTGAGACAGCCTCGCAGACTGAGCTCCAGCGGGTGCACGCTGCCACCCAGGTACTGGGCTGCGGGACGTACCCCCTTCCCGCACCGGTATCTGACACCAGTGAAAAGGTCACCCGTGGGGGCTGTGCTCTGACTCCGCCTGGTAACTGAGCTTAGAGAGGAGATTGCCAGGCTGAAGACTGTCAGGGAATGTGAGCAGCAAATAGACTTCTGGGCTGATGCTCTGTGCTTCCGTTCTCAGTGCCAACAGGCAGACGTGCCTTGTACAAAGGTGGACCCCCCACCCTGTAGGTACTCAACTAAGGAGGACAACTTGACCAAAGAGGCAGAATGGCAGCAAGTTCCTGCTCATCGCAGCAGGTGCATCTCCCCTGTCCCAAATCTGGCCCTGCAGGTTCCCTTGCAGAATAGATATATGGGTCTGCAAGTAGAACCAAACCCAGTTATTGAAAACACTCATAGCCTGGTAACGTTCCCCAGGCAAAAATAACAGAAGCCGTCAATCAAAACTGCTTCTGTTAAGAAGAAGCAGAGGGTTATAGTTATTGGCGATTCCCTCCTTAGGGGCACAGAGGGACCAATATGCAGACCTGACCCATTGCAGAGTGGGGTCTGCTGTCTGCTTGGGGCCTCGGTCAGGGATGTGATCAAAAAGCTTCCCAAACTGGTCACGCCCACGGACTACTATCCCCTAGTAATTTTCCAGATAGGAAATAACGAAAAATCTTCTAAAAACCTTAGGACTGTTAAACAGAACTTTAAAGCTCTAGGACAAATGGTTAAGGTTTCAGGAGCACAGGTGGCCTTCTCCTCTGTCATAGGGAATGAGGAGAGAATGAACCAAGAATTAAACAAATGGCTGAGAACATGGTGCGAAGAACAAAACTTTGGATTCTTCGATAATGGGTTGGCGTACATGCCAGGCCTGCTGGCAGGTGATGGGGTGCACCTTTCCCCTCAGGCCAAAAGGGCTCTCTCAAAGAAACTTGTAGGGCTAATTAAGAGTGCTTTAAACTAGATTGGAAGGGGGAGGGGAACATCTGCCATTCCAATAGAATTAAATGTGGAGACAACACCCTAGGACCTTAGGGGCATGACAGCCTTGGATCCCCAACTAGACAGACAGCAAAAGAGGTGATGACAACAGCTCATCTGAAGTGCATTTACAGTAATGCACGCAGCATAGGAAACAAACAGGATGAGCTGGAAGCTATGGCAAGGCAGGACAATTATGATGTAATTGCCATCACAGAAACATGGTGGGACAATTCACACAAGTGGAGAACTACCATGGATGGCTATAAGCTATTTAGGCGAGACAGATCAGGAAAGAGAGGTGGTGGGGTTTTTCTATACATCGAAGAGTGTTGCTAGACTGGAGACTGGCAAATGTAACTCCCATTTAGAAGAAGGGTTGGAGGGAGGATCCAGGGAACTATAGGCCTGTCAGCTTGACCTCGGTACTGGGGAAGATCATGGAGCAGATGGTCTTGAGTGCTTTCCCACAGGACGTGTGGGACAACCGGGTGATCAGGCCCAGTCAACATGGGTTTATGAAGGGCAGATCCCGCCAGACCAATCGGATCTCCTTCTATGACAAGGTTACCCAGTTAATGGACGAGGGAAAGGCTATGGATGTGGTGTACCTGGACTTTTGTAAAGCCTTTGACACCGTTTCTCACAGTATTCTGATTGATAAAGTGGCTGCCATCGGTGTGGACAGGCACACCCTCTGCTGGGTTAAAAACTGGCCTGGATGGCCGGGCCCAGAGAGTTGTGGTAAATGGAGTTAAAACCAGTTGGAAACCGGTCACGAGTGGTGTTCCCCAGGGTTCGGTCCTGGGTCCAGTCTTGTTTAACATCTTTATCAATGATCTCGATGAAGACATTGAGTGTACCCTTAGCAAGTTTGCGAATGACACCAAGCTGGGTGGCAGTGTGGATCTGCTTGAAGGAAGGGAGGCTCTGCAGAGAGGTCTGGACAGGCTCGATCGATGGGCTGAGACCAACGGGATGAGGTTCAACAAGGCCAAGAGCAGAGTCCTCCATTTAGGTCACAACAACCCCATGCAGAGTTACAGGCTGTGGAAGAGTGGCTGGAGAGCTGCCTGGAGGAGAAGCACCTGGGGGTGTTTGTTGACAGCCGACTGAACACGAGCCAGCAGTGTGCCCAGGTGGCCAAGAGAGCCAATGGCATCTTGACCTGTATCAGAGACAGCGTGGCCAACAGGACCAGGGAGGTGATTGTGCCCATGTACTCAACACTGGTGAGGCTGCACCTGGAGTACTGTGTTCAGTTCTGCGCCCCTCACTACAAGAAGGACATTGAGGTGCTGGAGTGTGTGCTAAGAAGTGCAACGAAGCTGGTGAGGGGGCTGGAGAATAAGCCCTACGAGGAGAGACTGAGGGAACTGGGGTTGTTTAGCTTGGAGAAGAGGAGGCTGATGGGAGACCTCATTGCTGTTTACAACTACCTGAAAGGAGGATGTGACGGGGTGGGTGCTGCTCTCTTCTCGCAAGTGACGAGCAGCAGGACAAGAGGGAACGGCGGCAAGTTGCGCCAGGGCAGGTTTAGACTGGACATTAGGAAGAATTTCTTCACTGAGAGAGTGGTCAGGGATGGAAACAGATTGCCCAGGGAGGTGGTGGAGTCTACATCCCTGGAGGTGTATAAAAGACAAGTAGATGAGTTCCTTAGGGATATGGTTTAGTAGGGAGACAGGCACAGTTTGACTCTATCTCAGAGGTCTCTTCCAACCTTATGATTCTATGGTTCTGAAATGCAGATGGTATAGTGGGAAAGTAGAGGTGTTAGCATTACCTGATTAGTCATCTTAGCTCCTTAGTGTCACTTGGAAATTAAGTTCGCCTTATAATAATTTGCTGCTGCCTAGTAAGAAGGCTTTGATCTCTGACTTCTAAAAGGGTGACAGGCTTTGACTCTGCTCTCTATCCTCTGGGTTAGCTTTTGTCAGAACTTGTTGACTTGATCTGTTGGGGAGGTTCAAAAAAGTGCATTCTGGTAACTGCTGTGTGCAAGTGGATTTATTTGCACTTAGGGCTGCAGACCAGCATTTCCCTTGCACTAAAATGTACTACTGCTCTTTAAGTAAGACTGCATCTATTTGTGTTAAGTTTGTTCTTGGTAGAATTCAGTTGCTGTGGCCATTTGTACCAATGTTCATATTGCATTTGGGTGTCTCTTGTGTTGTCGTTTGCACAGATCGCTTGCTTGACTAGAGAAAAGCATTTTATGGTTCTTCAGAGAAGATATGTATTATTGTATTCTGAATGGTACAAGTCTAATCATGTATAAAACTAATCCTCTAGCTTTTTTTCAGTTCAAGTTAGATACTATTCTTGTCTGAAAAGAAATAATCATGTTACATACTTCTCATAAATAGGTAAAAACTTAATTTTCATGCAGTGCAGCTGTTGCTGATACTGTAATCTATCACAATGAAAAAGGTTTGGTTACAGCTTTAAAAGGGTTCTTCCAGCCATTAAAACTCACTTAGAGTAACTGGTAATGTATGCTTGGTGTTGACATTGTATTTCCAAATTGTCTGAGGTATTTGAAGTTGCTGCATCTTTGGTCTTAGCAGGCTGCTTCCTGTGGCCAGAGCTCCTGGACAATTCGACAATTCAACTGTTGAATTTTGCATAGATGAAACGTCCGGATGAATAAAAACAGATGTGAGAGTTCTAGGGCCTTTCTGCCTGCTGAGCTCTCTGGCATCCTGAAATTGAGTGGTGAGGTGTTTCTTTGGCAACTTCGTGGTTTTTGTACATCAGCAGTAGGAGCACAGAGGAAATTTCAACTAGGTCTTTTTCTTGTTTTTAAATAAAGTTACTTTTTAATCTACTTTCAGACACCATAGCCAAAGCTGAAATGCAGTGTGACTGCATGCAAACAAAGCTGCTTTCCCCTGTATTTGTTGAATAAATATTGGCCAATATTCAGCAGTCTGTATTCCTTTGTGACTGCGTTTCTACGTATTCCTCCACTGTTGGTGATCTCTGTCTGAAGAAACATTAACAGGAGAAGCCTGAATGTTTTTGGTGATTCTTTGAATAGTTAAAGATGGAATTAAAGCAGATGTATTTCAGGACTTAGAGGTGGTATATGCAATAAACCACACTTTCTGAAGTCTCTCACTGTTTACAGTTGTGTGTGTAGCCTTCTGCTCAGTGCTTCAGACCTTACTATCTGAATGCTGGTGGTCTGTAGAAAAGGGTAGAGGAGTAAGAACTTAGATTGACCTAAGCAGAGCTCAAAGAACTCTAAGTTGTTTCCGTAAAGTTTCTCTGGACTGAAGTTACTTGTTCAGTTTTGAGCGAAATGCAGGTATATTACTTTCTAGCACCCCCTACTTGTCACTATAACAATAGCTGCTTAAGTTGTGGTGACCCTGGGAATTGAATAATGGCTTTGAAACTGAAGTTAGCTAGCTGTCTGAAAGCCACAGTGTTGACTTATGTGACTTGTTTTTCTATTCTTGTCAGTCATCTTCATATCAGTGCTGTGTGTTGGAAGCTTGCTTTGGGTTTGCACAGTAACTAAATGTACTAAACTTCCTTTATTAGATAGTACTATTTCTAGGATAACTGTTTCAATCAGCTCTGTTCTAGTGAGTTGAACTTATCAGGAGGGCTACTGAAAAGCCAGGGTCTGTTTCTATAGTGATGACCTGACAATATTAGAGTATACTAACACCGTGTCATGCCTAGAGAGCTTTCAGTGCTTTTTCTGAACAGTATTTGTCTAATGTATTTGTTACTGAAAAATAGCTGGGGGTCTTTTCCCTTTTCTGTAGGGAGTGCATGAATAGAGAATAAATGTTAAGACTTCTGTGTGTGTTTATGAAAAACCTCCAGGGTACTGGATCTGGAAGCAAAAACACTAACACTTCTATTAAATGTGACCATGAAGTCTTGTTTTTAGATTAAAGTGAGCATAAACAGTTGTGCTAATGCCTGCTCTATATTAAGACATCCATGAGCACTACTGTAGGAGGCTATTCTAGTGGAAGTAATACTTGCTTTGGCAACATAAATTGCTTTAGCTTTTGCAGTCTTTTCACTGCTCATGTGTGGCAGAAGTCCTACTGATACTGGGGCAACTTGTTACAAGATGCTGTAGGTTAGAATTTCTGAAAAATTCTTACATGGTTAGGAGTTGGTTTTACTGAACTAGAATAATAGGGCTGTTATGCTTCAGTGGACAACAGTTCATAATGTGTTTTCTTGTATTTTTGTCTTAACAATGCTTTATACAAAGAGAACAACAAAAATGAACCACTTGAAGATAAGCTTGTTGCTGATAAGGCTTCTTAGAAAGTCCAGGTAGCTCAGCCAAGCTGTGTTAGTTAAACTAGACATCTTACTTCTGAAATAGAACTTGTGAATTAGGGTAGATAGTAGTACTTGCCAGCAGAAGCAGCAGTACCATGACTATTGCACTTAACACCTTGCCTTTTTATTAGGTTTTGGTGTAGCGCACAACACTCTGGATGTTGCTATAATCTAATGATACAAGAATGTATTTGAGGTGTTTGTGTCAATTTAGATTTCCCCTTGTTTTATCTCAGAGATTGACTATCTAGTGGACAGCTGTCTGCTTTTATTTTATTTGGTTTGGTATGAGGTCTTGAACTTAAGTAATCTTTTTTTTCAGAAGAGCTTCAGTGTCTTATTACAGCAGACCCAAAGGCTTCTGGCCCACAAAAAAACCCAAGTTCTGGTGGGGAATTAGTGGGCTGGCTTGACGTGTCCCAAGTCTTTTAAACCAGTATGAAACAATATTTTCCTCTACTTGATATGATTTAAGAAAAGAAGGCTCAGATACCATGGTGTGATCTGTTCCTCATGCTACAAAGGAGGGGAAGAACAAGTCTTCCAAACACACAATGGTCTTTTGTTGCTTCTGTTGGGAGTTCATCCTGTAAATGAAGTAATCCTTGCACTAAGAAATGTGAGGAAGTGGTGAAGCCATTGAGATGTAAACTGCCACTGGTAAGAGTTCTCATAAGTTACTGGGCACTACAGTTTGAAGCTGCTAGAAGCGTCTTTCGCTAATAATGTTCAAATGGATTAATTGTAGGATATTTGAATGCTCCCAATTGGTTTCTTGTCTATGTGGACTAATTTAGAAAGACAAATTTGCTATCCTCAGTATCTTAACAGCTTTGTTGGGAAATATTTCAAGAGTTGATGTTTTGGTGGCTAGGGAGGAAAATGTTCTTCAGTTTAAGTAATGACCTGTTTTATCTTTTGACAGTATATGAACTTGTGTGTGAAAGATCTCATTGTAGTTAGAGAGACTGTAGGGGAGTACAGGGGAAGATGTAAACAAAACAGGCACTTGGAGTGTGGACAGTGGCAGCTCCAGAGCTGGCTGAGAGAGATGATTGCTCTCAGATCTGTCTTGCTCTGGCAAGCTTTAAACAGTAGTGTGTTGTAGGATTCAAGTCTTACTCTTCAACAGTTGAAAGATTGAGTCTTGCTCTTTTTTCATTCCTTTATTCTGACCTGAGCTTAGAGTGTATCTCAAACTGTCTAGATTGAGAACCACATACCCTTTTGTTACCCAGCAGAAGCATACAGGCCATATACAGCATGGTGAAGCCCTTGCTGGCTGGGGTCTTCCTCTGCAGGAACTACAGTCTCAAGGATTAATCTGGCAACTGAAGCTCTTAGATTAAATTGGGGGCTGCATTGGTTCAGGCAGAAATTGCTGCCTGCTACAGTAGGCAAACACTATTTGTTTATGATTTAGTATTTGGTCAACCAATGATCATTGCGTAGGCATACAAGTAACTGCTCCTTATAAGACTTTATGATATATTCTTTGAGGAAGTTGTAAACTGTTGATTTTTGTGTCTTCAGTGAGTTTCATGGTCAAATTACACCTCCTTCTGTATCTGCAAGGAGTTAGATGATCTTTCACTGCCATACACTTGCAACTTCAAAAAACCTTGTTTGTGCCACTTTGGTTTGTAATAACGTAGCTATATCCTGCATGGTAGCATTGTATGGTGAAATGTTCCTATGAATGAGCTTTCTCTGTATCCAGTGTGGCGATTGCCTGTTGATTTTTTTGTTTTAATGAAATGTGTAAAGCTTGTTGCTGTGACTGCTGCAGCAATGGTGACAATCTGGAGGTGGCTTGTACTTGAAAGTGACAGCAGAAGCTCTGAAGCTGATGTCAGTCTTGCACTAAAACAAGTGTTATGTGCCTGCAGGACATGAGTAGGCACACAGATTTCCACAGAAGGCGATGTTTGAGCCTTCAATTTAAGTAGATCATCTTAGAGGTCTGTTTTTTGTCTTACTTATCTGTTACACAGCATCTGGTCTTTTGTATGTGTTAATGCATACAAAGCCTGTTTGGTGAGAGAAGAGTTGAAGCCCTTAACATTCACTTTAGTTACCTAGACCTTTTGCTGTGGTTCAGATGTCTGTGTCTGGCTTTCTTAGTAACAATTCCTGCAAATTGATGTGTGTTAAAAGCTCTAACATAAAGCAATACTCATTCTTCGGCTTTTGGATCCGACTATGTAAAGTGTGTGAACTGTGGTATGGATAGCTGTGGGTGAATGCTGCCTAGGGAAGGACAGTTTGTTGTACTTATCTCTGGAAAAGAGACCACATGAGTCTCAAGGTCCTGTTTTATTCATTATGATTAGTCTGAAGGTAAAGTTCATTAGAGTTGTCAATCTAAATTTTCAGGAAAGGAGTGGAAGTGGTTTAGATGGCTTACTGGGAAAGTGTAGAGCTATATTCGGTTGCACATTGTCAGCACACAGACACTTCTCAAGAAATTAACCTCTCTGTCTCTATTACTAAAAGAATTGTAAAGCATTGCAATAGGTTGCCCAGGGAAGCGGTTGAGTTGCAAACCCTGGAGGTATTTAGAAGGCTTTTATGTGCTTAGGGTTGTGGTTTTGGTGGGAAGCTACTCCTGAGTCTCTCAGTGCACTGCTGGATAACTTTGAGAGTTAACAAAATAACTAATCCTTGGTACTTTTAGCAGGATGGTAGTAAGTTCAAACATGAGAACAACAGTAACTTTTGCAGATTATGCAGTGATTTCTTTCAGAAGAATCTCTGTGCTGCCCTACTTACAGTGAGTCTGGACTTTGCTGGACCAATGTGTGACCGAACTCCTTTATTTAACAGGGTTTGTTAGCTTCTCCTGACTCGCACCGTGGTGTAACTTGAAACATGACTTACATGAATGAAGCTGCAGATGCAGAGTAGACATTGCTTCTAATGTTTGCAAACCTGTTTAAACATCAAACTGATGTAGTTAAGCAAGGTTTGTATAGTTAACAGCTGTTGCTTTAGGAAAAAAACTCTCTTATTTCCTGCACGTGCTCTTCTCTTGCTACAACCTGTTCTGTGAGCTGCAGATGTGGTGGTGTTCTTGGAGTTGGGTACTAGGCACTTCATTGAAGATAAGATAGCTCTGATTTCTGCTGGTTAAAGGGCAGATATCTTTCTTTTGTGACTGAAGTTCTGCTATGAATAAGCTGTCTGCATTTTCTCCCTGTTAACCTATAGACTTTTTCTTCTTGCTGAGCTCTGGTTATCTTGAAGTCATCTACAATGCATCTATCTGTTGGGAGGGAGCACAAAGTTTCTTATGTTTATAAGCATTGTACTTGTCCTTTAGAGAGCTGTTCTTCAGAGCCAAATTAATCAACTACTCCTACCCAGCTTAGAGTATTAGTTAGCTTTTCATAAGCAGGTTTCTTTTTCAATAATACCATGTACTTTCCTTTTATACAATCATGATTTACCTCTCTGGGTCTGCATGGTAACAGCTGAATGTGCCCCTTTCTAATTAGAACTGTATCTATTTTCTGTAGGCATCTGTTGTGTTATTTAAGCAATGCATGGAGTGACGATATGTATAAGGCTCTTTTGAATGAGCTTTGTGTTGACGTGAACACAATCATTAGATTGAGAGTATTGTTTGCACCAGTTAGATGTAAAGTTGGTAAATGGTAGAATGTTTAATAAATGTTTCATATTGATTGCAAACAGAGCAATTCTTGCTCTAATATAGTCAGAGGAGTGTGGTATCCAAGGGAATAGTATTATGAAGTAAAAATCCGCCAACTCTTTCTAGTTAGTGTTGCTTCACTTACAGAGTTGGTCTGAACTATTAACTTGATTAATCCGTGGTGTTAAAATTGGAAGGTATTTCTGAGATATGTATGTTTAATTATGTTCTATATTATAGGAAGGTTATTACATGGGGGACCAGGCAAATGGGGCTTGAAACAAACAAGTAGTTGTAGTTGGAAGAAACTAATAGCGTTTCAAGGAAATAATTTCTCTGCCAGTGCTCTTCTGGTCTCTTTTACATTTTGCCTGTGTTAAGGAGTTGCATTATTAGTGCTTCAGGAAACAATTTCCTTTCTTGAAGGAAATACAAGCCTTCTTAAAGAAAAACAAAGCAACAACATAAAAACCAAAACAAACTCCACGTCCTGTCCCCCAAGAGATAACCCAAAACACAACCAATAATTTCTGTCACAGGTTGTCTCGCTTTTGCAGAGCTTGCATTAGCTGTCTAGGGGAAGACACCTGAACTACAGCTGCAAACATTTGGCTTTTAAAGGTCCAGCACATGCTGATCCCCAGTAGTTAATAGTGCGGGAAGGTGTTCTTCTAATTGGGTGGGGAAAACAAGGCAGAGTTGCTCCTCTTAAAGCGATATTTTTTTTTCCTTGTGTAATGGAACACGACATGCTACTAGATAGACTCAGTCTCTCATACATCTCAGTACATCACGCTGCAGAACCTGTCCTGAAGGCACATAGGTGACTGGGTTTTAACTGATGAGTTCAGAGAGCAAGGACTTGCTTGTGTCTTAAACTCTTTTCGTTTAATTTTTTTTGTAATTTGGCAATGTAGGGATGGCTTATAGAACTCATTTAGAAATTGAATAGTTAACTCTTCGTGTCATCTCGGACAACTTTTCCCTCAAGATGAGCTTTCACTCATCATGGGTTTGTGAGTAAGACAAGAGTTTACACGGATTATTGAGAGTAGTGCAGTATACTTTTCTTTTAAGGTGGAAGATATAGTAATGTAACTACTTAGGGAAAATAGCCAGGAAAGATGAATCTGAAAGAGTGTGCGTTGTTGTTCTGGAGGGTTATTCATAACTGAGTGTAGCACAGTTCTAAGTTGGGAGATGAGGCATTTAATAAATAGCACTGCAGAACTTTTAATTTCTCCTTTGTTCAACTCTGCCTCTCCCTAGTATTTAAATCCACAGTTTGGTAAGGGATTAAGCACTTGATCAAGTGCTTTGAACTGAGGTAAAAGGTTGCCTGCTCGTGGTGCTGAAGTTTGGACAGATAATAAATTATCTGGTGGCTTATCCAGTAACAAAGAAGGTACCAATTACTAAAGTGGGACTGTCAGCATTCTGGGTATGTGTGATACCTCTCTTGTTCTGCATGGCTTTTCCTCATAACACAAGGAACTTATTTCTGTGTTCTATATATTTGTGTTCACTGTGTGCTTGTTCTAACGCTGTCTTTTAGAAGCCTGCTTGAAACTTTTTGGACATAATCCCTATATGATTTCCCAATGAAGCACTAAAACAAATGTCTTGTAACCTGCAGCACAGCCAAATACAGTGTGTTGACATTTCTACCTCGATTCCTGTATGAGCAGATAAGAAAAGCTGCAAATGCTTTCTTCCTCTTCATTGCCTTACTGCAGGTATTGTTTTATTGGTTTGCCTTGATTATAAAATGAAATTGTAATGCAGTAAAACTTTCAGTCAACTGCAAAGAATTTTTGACGTATTTTAATAGTAATATTAGTGAGGTGTGTGCTTTATAATTGAAATTAGAAGGCAATTTACAGACTTCCCAGTGTAGTTGGTAAAATCAAACTACTTACATTCTTAATAAGTAAAAATAAGTAGTATTGTAAAACATGGAGCTATTGACTGTACTGAGAAAAGCATTTGTGGGTTTTTGTGAAACTGCTGACTGTTTATATAGTCCAGATTAACACTGGTTCCAGTTCAATTACATCAGTTGAATACTTCTTCTTATGAAGAGAGGAGAAACAGAATACCAGGCATGTACAACAAATTTATTTTATAAGGGTGTTACTAGTTTCTTCAGATTAGCTGAGAACTTAAGCTACTTTGTCCACTGGAACTGGATGTCAGTCAGGCACAAATTGCAAAGCTCTGTGTTGTTTCTTCTGAGAGCTTTGCATCAAGTTCTGAATTTGCCAGAAACTAATCTTAAATACAAATGTCAAGTGAGTGTCTCTTCTCCTGTTCACAGCAAATTCCAGATGTCTCTCCAACAGGAAGATATACCACCTTGGTGCCATTGCTATTTATTTTGACAGTTGCTGGCATCAAAGAAATCATAGAAGACTATGTGAGTATAGTTATGGGCAAGTTCATGCTAAAGACAACGTTGGGGGGGGAAAAACCCCACCCAGAATGCCATGAAGCTATGTGTCTCTGAAGTCTGTTGAGTCATTGCTTGAACAGCAGCCAAAGATCTTTTTTGATTTTCTAAGGTCTGAATTTGTCTGGAATTTATGGAGCACACTGAAGTAAAGTAAACATTTTCATTATAGATAGTGAGCAAGGAAACTGTAGAAGTCAGGATACTTGTTTCTACGTTTTCCAACTTGTTTATTCATGCTTTTATTAAAAAGGCCGGGCTAGAAAGACACTGTAGAGTCCTGATAGAGATGGGGCTTTTTCAGTTGGTCTTGATAATGGGCAGGAGGGAAGCAATGTTACTGTAGAGCAAACTGTTCTTGACAAAATCTTCACTAATTTGCTTGGATACTGCTTATAGTAAAGAGGTCTTCCTGCATTGCTATTTCTGATGCATAAAATAATTTAGAAATCAGTCTGGACAAAACACTGCATTTAATATTTAGTGTAGATGTCATCTAAATGTGTTGTTCTGTATTTTTCCTCTTAATTCTTTTTAATTCCAAAAACCAGTTTTGGAGACTTAAGGTTTTTTGCTGCTGATCCAGGCTTGAGCCTGAGTTCCAACATGGTGACTCTCAGTTTAAAGCTAAATTATATTCTTTAACAAACCTTTTGGATTTTGATGATCTGTCTGGCTTTTAAAAAGAAAAAAGTAACAAAGACAAAAATGACCCAATATGTCTTGCATTTTGTCATATTTCTAGCTTTAATGGTTTTGGAATCTGTAATGAAGTGTAATGAAATGTTTTGTTTCTTTGCAGAAAAGGCATAAGGCAGACAATGCAGTGAATAAAAAGAAAACAATAGGTAAGAGACAATAGTCTTTACGTATTTGAAGTGCAAACACTGAATATGAGTACATTTACTTTTGAACAATTCTACTGCTTAAACAGTTGTGACGGTAGGGATTGCATATCTTTCAAGTTACTGCTACGTCAAGCTTTTACTTTACCAGATGTTTCAGACTGATGCTGATAGTATGAAACTTTGTGATGAGGCATGGGGGGATTATTAGAGTTTATAAGATTGTGTAATTCAAAGGCTGTCCCAAGTTATACAGTTCTTGGCTCCTCCAAGAAAACAAAATAATTTTCTTCTCTGCCAAGCTTGATCTTCATTATTCTTACAAAAAACCCCAACACCTACTTGCAAAACCAACCAAACAAAAAAACCCCGAGTCCTTGAAACATCAGAATTTGGTGTCGAAGAAACTTGAAGTTGTTTTTCTAAATGCTACTCCGCTTAAAATATGGAGAGATCTGGGGACTTTGTGTATTTGCTTTACTGTAATGTAACTGAAAGAATTTAACGCTGGTATCTTTTGAATGCTTGTATGTGTTCCTAATGTAGTCACATGGCTTGACACTGAGTACCCAAAGAAATAATCCTCATTTCCCTTAAGTGAAAACCTGTGCAGATGAAGTGTTTATTGATGGCTGCCCTGTGGTCTACCTGTGCTGCAGTCACAGGATGTCAGTGTTCCCGTGTTGGACAGCTCCTTTGCTGCTTCTCTGTTGTGATCTGCAGACAAAACAGAAACCGGAGACTTAACCTTTGAGTAGAGCCTTTCTTCCCAAACACATTTAGTTTAAGTGTCAAGAAGCTGGAGAAAGGCTTAAAGGAACATGTTCAACTGAATAACCTGCTAGCTTGATGCTTTGATTAACAGGCAGAATGCTTGCAGGGCTATTTTCAGTGAGTTGTTTTCCCTTTGTGCTTGAGAAACCTAAGTTGATCATTGAGATGATATGTTAATGAGCATCTAAAAGCATTGCTTTGCCACTTCCTGAAGGTAACGTCTCTATAAGAGTCTGGGAAGATGCTTCAAGTGCACGAACACTATTAGTAATGAGAAATCAGCAGTTAGTTGGCTGTAATACAACAGGCCTTGTTATAGGTGATATGGAAGATTGCCCTTTCAAAGGTCACATAGACATTTCTAATTGATTTGTAGTTAGAGAACACGTGCTAACAAACACTTCAAGGAAGATTTATCACAGTAACTGTGGAGAGACAGCCTTAAAGAACACAAGATATTCTTAGGGAGATAAGTAGAATTTTGCACTTAAAATATTTTAGTTTAAGTTTTTTTTTTTTTTACATTTAAATGCTCTAAATATAATTTTCAAAGTTATACTTAAAACTATATTCTCATAGTTCTTCAGAGGAAGACTCAAGACACTCATTTTTGAGATGTATTTTGTGGGATTGAAAAGCCAGTTGATGTTCAAGATGGGATCAAGGTGAATTAAATTTAGTTTCTGCAGGTGCCTTTAGGTTTCTTTTATAGCTGAATGAGGTCTAATCAATGCAAATGGAGGGCAGTTCAGCTTACTCAAAAGTAGGGGGCTGACCTCTTCAACTTTAGTCTATTGCATACTGCGGTTTCTGAACATCTTCAAAAACTGTCTGCAGCTGCTTTCATTGAGGGACTGAGTTTGTTTAGGTATACTTGAGCTGGATTTGGTTACTTAGCAATGATTTGGCATAAACTTTTGGCCTTACTGTTTAGGCTAGGGTGGTATTAAGTATGTATAAAAGCATCTAGAGGTGCTCCTTGGGTGGAAAAGCATGTTCCAGAGTAGATAACAATGAGTGCATCTAGACAGCACTATAGGACTTGGGTACTACAGAAGCCAATGCCTGTTTCAGTACCTTGTTTCCTTTTTTTTTCCCCCGTGCGACATTTAGGATTCTCCTGTGAAAGGTCATTTTTCTTTTCAATACAAGTTTGAGCCTGCTTGACAACTAAGCCTCAGCCCTATAAGAGTAATTGGTGTGGTTGAGAGATTGGATGTGTCAAAACCAAAATGCAAGGAAAAATGTGAGAAGTGGAAAATCTGTGCTCTTTGTTTTAAGGAAATTTGTTTCTCAAACAAGTAGCAACCGTACCCATCTGTGTGTTAGTATGAAATGATATCAAGAAGAAATAAGGCCACTATCTGGTGGGTGATAAAAATGATATATCGATATGTACTAAGGGCAAAGTTTTTCTTTCTTGGATGCACATGCCTAGAGCTGTGGACAAAAGTGCAGTCCCAGCTTCTGTAAGTACTTTGTGTCTGTAAGTTCCCATTCTGATCAATATTCACTACTGCTGATGCAATTGTTTGGGAATTTGTCTGAGTCTTGGCTATTTGTTTTTATCTAACTTTAAATTTTATTTCCAGTTCTAAGAAATGGTATGTGGCAGAACATTATGTGGAAAGAGGTAAGTGAAATTTGGGATGGGAGGGAGTGGCAGAATGTGTTCAAGGACTACTTTTGCTGGAGTAAATTTGAAGGCTTAATGTTGATGCACACTATGGGAGAATTCCTTGTGACTTAGGGTCAGAGGCATCCCTTCTGTTGCAATAGTTAAATTTCCCTGAGCAAGATGCGTGAATACTTATCTTCAAATCCTAGTACTATGTTTCTGTTGAATGCTAATGAACTCTTAAGTGTGCTTCCTTGCACAGCTCATTTGCTTCAGAGTGTAAACAGGTTTTTTTGTTTTCAATCCACTTCAAGAAGAGTAACTTTCACTGCAATGCTGTACCTCCCCTGAAAGCTGAAAAGACTGATTTTGCTACTTGTGCTGAAAAGTTTTTGGGTTTCGAGGTTAATTAGTAATCTGTTTGCTTGAGAAGAACACAAGCCTTGCTGCTACCTCAGGCACTTGGGACCTGTGTTCTTTGAAGCTCTGTGCCAGGACCTGGTGAGCTTTATTTCAGAACTTGCTGAAATCCCTAAGGATATATTGATCTAATCATGGATTTAAATGCCTTTTTAAGGACAAAACTAGCCCTGTTAGCTAATAAATGAGGAAAAAGTACACTCATGTAAAACCTTTGGGAAATGAGACCAAAAAGGAATACTGTTGAAGGAATACTGTTAGGCTATAATAGAAACTAAAGATTGCCAAGCACTCTGATGGCTGATGCTTATTGTCGTTCATTTTGCTTCATGTCCAGTTCGTAGTGAGGACACTAACTAAAAGATATTTAAAGCTGAGCCTGGAGTTGAGGAGCCTGAAATCTGTTTTTTTAATACCCTTTCCACTTCTTTATTTGGCCTCTGTCTGCATCTATGTTTTCCAGGCTTGCATTTACTGTTAGGGAAGAACAGTTTTGTACTATTGAACTTGTTTACTGTAGGGCAGATTTCCAATCTTTTCCATACTGAAATGGGTAGGGAATTTATTTTCAGTGGGATCAGGGTAAGGCTAATGAATTTGTCTGTTCAAACATGCCATCTGTTTCAGTTTATAAAACCTACTGTGTTAAATATTTGAGTCCGTTTGGGACTCAGCAGTACTGGATGCTAAGCAGTCTGATTACTCATCAGGCAAGTCTGGCTTACTATTTTGAGTGCTACTTGGTCTGTCCTTCTTAGAATGGAAGTTCCGTGCATGTGTGACTCCTGTTAAATGTGCTGTAAACTCTCAGGTCTTCGCTGTTCCAGAGATTAGGACTTCTGCACAGCTCAAGTGACTGTAGGTCAGGGAAGAACTAGTTCATACTATTTGTCAATAGAGATGATATTCCTTGCTGGTGACTGGTTATAAGCAGTGCATCTAAAAAGGGCTAAGTGAAGATGATTGTGATGAGTGTGTATGTAAATAAAACGTAGAAAGAATAGGACAAACTCTTGCTACTTGAGGAAGGTGAAATTTAAAGGTAACTTTACTAGGAAAAGAAAATCTTTCTCTGAGTTAAATAAGACTAAAGGAAAAGAAGAACTCAAATTTGGATGTCAGGATTACAGAAGAAAAGTAATTTTTACTAAGTAAAAGCCACTGAAGTTCACACTTTGCAATTGAGTATTGTTTTTATAGAGAGTTGTTTACTTAGCATTTGGAAAAGGGTAGGCTTTGATACTACCAGACTTGCAGTGAAAATTACTCTTGACTTTCAGAAGCACTTTCTGTAGCTGTACTGTGCATGATGCTGTTCTTTTGACTGTGTGAAAGAAAATAACCAACTAACATTCCAGACAAGCAAACTGTGTGTTTTTTCTTTTCCATGCTACTATTCTCCTGCCCCTGACTCAACAGGTAGCAGTAGGAGATATTGTGAAGGTCACCAATGGGCAACATCTTCCAGCAGACATGATCATTGTTTCTTCCAGGTATTCTGAATGGGTGTGGAAATGATGTGTCTGAATTGAGGTGCAAAGGACACTAAACTCTGTATTTGCTATTAATAAAAGCAAATATCAGATGACACTAATTCTTCTCCACATCTAAATCTGAACCATGTCAGAACAGTGCCTTACGAGGCAATGATTTGTGTATCACTGTAGATAAGTTCTTAAGCATAAGGCTTCTTTAAGACTTCATAGTATTACGTACGTGTATTTCAAAGTGTATATATCACTGGGTTTGTTGGAAGACTGAAAGTCTATTAGACAAGCTTCATGCAGTCTCTTGCTCTGTTGGCCTTCAGACAATCCTTCCATTTAATTAAGAAAGTTTATAATATCTTCTATTTAGTTCCACTAAGTTTCCAGCGTATTTTCCTGCCCCTCAGGAAAGATTTCTTGCAAACTAATTCTAAATGGCTATCCCAGCTGGCATCAAATCACTAGCCTGAAAAATAGCTTTTGGGCTTTGTTTGTTTACTCTTTGTCTTTGCTACTGCGAATGTATGGCCTGTCTTTTTACAGCTGTACTGGCAAACAAAACTTGCTCATTATTTCCTAAAAGCATTTAAGTGCTATTTGGCTGCTAGTCCAGCTCCTATATTGTGTTGAACAACTTGTGGTTAAATTAAGACCACTGTCCACCTAGATGAGATTTAAACAGGGGACAATAGCGCAGTTTCTCTTCTTGAACATGTTTTTTTGACACTTTGTTTGTCTCCATAACTTTCTGTCTGCATGCTTTTCTACAGCAACTGCAGGTTGTTCTGATCTCCAGGTCACAGTTCTCTTGGATAACCCAACTTCAAAGGGAATGTGTTTTCTAAGCTAGTGCATTTTCTGCTCTGTCCTTCTTGTCTGTGCCATTCCTTGGAGGTTTCCTTTTTTGTAAGCTGTATGGTGAAGCTCAATCTCTTTGAGCTGTCACATGATCAAGGATAGAAGTATATTCAATTCACTGTATACAAAATTGTATCTTTTAAAAATAAACTCCAAATTTTAAACAAGCAGTTGCCAACCTTAATATGCGGTCAGCAAGGCTTCTCTTTGACATCAGTGTCAACATTGTGGAATAGTTGTGGTGCTTGAACTTCTAATGTATTATACTAAAAATCCTTCTGATTGATTTTTTTCACTTGTGTGGGTCAGCTTTTCGTTCTACACTATTATACTAACCTGCTGTCGGTGAAAATCACATAACAGGAGAATCTAACCCAGAATATGATGATTCAGGAGAAGCTTTGCTTGAAGTAAACAGCAGTTTCTATAGCAGTTCTGCTTTACAGTTGGTATTATTCCCATAATACTTTTAAGTAACAATACTACATGTCCTCAACTCACCAGAAAGCTTTGTGTGCTCTGAAAGGGTAGGGTCTTATGCTTGCATGTGTGTATTTTTTGTGCTGAGGTGACTGTCAGAAGTGAAATAAACAGAAGTGTTTATCTTGAATCTTTCCCCTCCCCCACAGAAGAAAGGTAATGTCAAATGAATTTTACATAGAGAACAATTTACACGAAGGAAAGACTTGAATCCAAACACAACTTCGTTTGGAAACAGTTGTACACCTCATTTGAAATAACGAACTGTATTGCAGGAGTCTACTTCCTGAGTAAATGCCTTCAGTTGCAGCGGATAAGCTCTTTGACAGAAGTGAAAATGGAATCAAGTGGTACTTAAAATGTGGTTTTCTTGGATTCAGGTTTAGGTTGCCCATATAGGAGGCAAAAAGCAGACCCTGAACCTTTTTTTAAGAAAAATTATCTTGAGAGGAACATCTAGCTTCTTACTGTGTTATAAAACTACCTGTCTTCAGTAACATTTTTTGTCCTAAAGAGCCTTTATTACTGATTTTTTGATGATTAAGTACATTTACTGTTAAAACAATTGGTTACTTTGGAAAACAAATAGCACCATCTCAAGAATATAACAAGTGATATGAAGAAGCACATGTTTGGGTCCACATGGAAATATATTCCATAGCAATCTGAGAATACGATTGGTTTTGATGGTTTCATACAGAGGTTGTAAAGTTTAGGGGACATGTCAGGAAAAGATCCATGATAGAAGTACCCTTCCTTATTACAGGTGCTGCAATATGGAGCTGCTTCATGTTAACTGTAGATAAGAGCTTGACTAACCAAAACCTCACAGTTCTGAGGACTTTTTCTTTTTTCCCCTGTTGGTAATGGCAGAAGCATCTCTGGAAGGTGGACATCAGAGCCCTCAGTTTCCATCTTGTTGTACTTTTCTCTGATTCTCAGAAAGACTGATCAGCAGTGACTTCAAATGTACCTCTGTGTCTCAACTTTAAGGTGGTCTTGCAGCCATGATCTTTGTGCACAGTTCATAGACGGAACTCTATAGCAGAGCGTGTTATGCTTTTCCAAGCTCATCCAAGTACATCTCCTTTTTACACTGTTCGCTACTTTGTGGTTTAGCTATAGATTTTGCAATCAGAAGCAATTTTAGGAATTGCAGTGTAAAATAGTCCACTTTGGGAATCTTAAGTTTATTATTAAATTTCTATTCTCAATAAATTCTTATTAACCTTCTGATTTAGACTTGTCTTTCTCTATGATTTGTTCAATGAGTGTGCTCATATCCAAAGGCATATCTGTTAAATGTGTACTTTGAGCTGGCTCTTTCATGGTCATATGTGAACAGTGTGTATTCTTGTCTTCTGCAATGTGTTATTGGCCATTTTAGTGGAAAAATAGTATATAAAAGAAACTGAGCTTTAATATTGAAAATCTTATGCTCCTTACAGTGAACCACAAGCCATGTGCTATATTGAAACAGCTAATCTTGATGGGGAGACAAATCTTAAAATACGACAGGTAAAACAGTTTCACTTTTTTTCCCCACTTAGATAACTAATGTTAGCTACAAAGCAGAATGTAGCTTGCATGACAACAATACAAATACTCTTAAAAAAAAGGCATATTGTTTTTTCAATACAAATATTCTTAAAAAAAAGACGTATTATTTTTTCATGTGGCTGTAGCCTTCTTTTCAACAGATAAAAACCCAACCAGTAATGCCTCATGTGCAATTTTAAGGAGCTAATCTGGTGGAAATATTGTACGCCCACAAAGGCAAATCAAGCAGACCTTGACTGTGTTTTGCTAAAGGTCCAGTAAGTGGTATTGAAGTGCAGTATTTGAAATGAAAAGAACAGCTGTGTTTGTGATGAGAACTGCAGTTTCTGCTGTCACAAGTGCCAATCTGTTATTTCTGATTCTGTGCTCTAAAGGACCTTTTATACGTTGTATATATTTTTAAGTTACTTTGTTGTCTCTTTGTGGTAAGTAGTAGGATATTTGGATATCTCTAGTTCTTTTGAAGTACTGTGATAATGGTACTTAGAAATAGTTCAGAATCTTTGCCCTCTTTCACTACCAGAAGAAATTAGGATTTTGAAATACAAATTGTTTGTTTTCTAAAAAGCTACTTATTTACTGTGGTTGTAGAAATGTGATTGACTGTTGTGGGTTGGCCCAGTGGATCATATCTTGATCTCCTGTCAGATTTTATTTGCTTCAGGGCACATGCTTATAATAGAGAAATAAGATAGGGCCTTGTTCTGGCTTGCAGTGCTGCAGTAAAAATCTGGCAAAAGAAATGCTGAATGGTTCACTCTTAACCGAGTGGAGGTGTTCATAGAAAGACAAACAATGGAGAGTTGTTTGCATACTGAGATGGAGTAGGGATATGTTAGGTTACAGCTGCATGATGGGTTGATAATTAACCTTGAAAAGGATTGGAGCATAATAGCTGCCGTGACCCAAGAGAGAGTGTGCTTAGGAGTGAGTGGAGCTTATACTTTGAGAGAAAGGCCAGGCCTGTTTATACTGTTTGTCTCCTGCTTCCTCCCACACATGTGGATGACACTTTTCTCTTAATTACAGAGGGATCATTACATCATATAACTGTCTTAGGTAGAGGGATTTAAACCTGTCCTATACAAGCAGGATCATATATGTCTTCAATGAATCTGCTTTGCAGAAGGAGTTATTGAGTACCCATTAAAAAAACCAAACAAACAACGACCCCCCAGAATGAAACAAAACCCTAAAAACCCCACCAACAAACCTGGCAGCAAACCTCCAAACGTTTAATTACATTAGGTATCTTGGGTGTTGTAGAAAAGCCCTAGTTTCCTAGGTTGCCTTCTAATAACAGTTTTTGAGAAGAGTCTCCTTTGGATTGGTCTCTGCAGGGATTGTCTCAAACTGCTAGTCTCCAGTCAAGAGAAGAATTGATGAAAGTATCTGGAAGGATAGAGTGTGAAGGACCTAACCGTCATCTTTACGACTTCACTGGAAACTTGCGCTTAGATGGTCAAAGGTATTGACAACAAAGCCATAAGTTACCTTGTTTAGGAAAAAGTGCTTCGTGCGTGCTTTTTTTCTGCAGCACTAAGCAGAAACATGTTTTAGCTGGGGAAGAGGAGGGTAATAATTAACAGTTGTCAATCAGAGCATCTGGCAGTATAAGATAATGTAGTTCTGCCTTACTATGGAGTTTTTGACTTGTTATGAGACAGTTTCTTTGGAATCATGTTTTTTAATCATAAGTGTAATCTAAAGAGAAAGAAGAATGGGGATAACGATTGGGGTTTTTAGGGCCTGCTTTAGGAGATACACAGAGGAACTGGGAACCCTTTCCCTTCCAACTAGACCCAAAGTCTGCACCATATTCAGATCCGTAGAGTGAAATAATCCCAGAATCTCAAGTCTTTACTAGTGTGACTTAGACTTGTTGCAGCTCTTGGAAGAGAAGAGCTTGGTTTTAGTACTTGAATCCATAGGTCAGTGGCAACATACAGATTTCATCTGGCTCTACCTATTTTCCTGCACAAAACCCGTATTCCTTGGGTCACTCAGCTGAACACTGACAGACGCAAGAATAGTAGAAGATGGCTTCTATCCCACTTGGGAAAACTATTAGACATGTTCTTTTCAAGATGCTTGTTTAATGGCATACGTGAGGTTACAGTGTGCTTGGAATGGATCGTCTTTTTGCAGGTGTGATGCTTCTCCATCCTTGATGTGAGAGAGAACATGTTAGCCAATGTGAAGTGCAGAGTAGATTTATGGCTGCCAGTAGTTCTCAAGCTTTGGGTCACAGCCCCCTTCTATCACTTTGATCTTACTGCTTTTTAGCAGGCTTTAGACTTGTACAGGTTTCATTGCTCTCTTGAGCTGTGTGGACACAAGTTCACTGTATTTGTTTCCTCCTTTTGTGGTTTGGCTGTGTTTTTGAGAGGGGAGTAAGGCTGAAAGAAGAATTATTTTCCTAAAGCATTACCAAGAATTGGAAGATATGCATACTTTTTCCTTTGCAGCCCAGTTCCTGTTGGTCCAGACCAGATCTTACTAAGAGGTGCACAACTGAGAAACACTCAGTGGGTCTTGGGTATTGTTGTGTATACAGGACATGATACGAAACTGATGCAGGTAAAGCTTTTGATATCTAGAGAATATTCTGATAGAAGCTGGTCATCTTTTGTGTATTTGTTTTGTCTTTTGGACTTGATTTTATGAAGTGGTTTAACTCATTGTAATTGTTTATGACCTGGAGAATTTGAGAAATAAAAGGATACTGTTCTGCCTAAGGTTACTGGTGCACATACATAAACTCTTACGGAGGGATTGATCTCAGAATGCTTCAATATGTAAGCAAAAATAACTATATTTTATCCTAATTTATCTGGTAGTTGGATAAAACTTAAAATTGAGGTTAACAGCTGAGGAGGTGGTAATGACCACCTACAATTCTAGCATTTGGAGATAATAAGGTTAAGACCACAGTCTTGCTATTGCCTTAATGGCGGGGAGTGCCTGGAAAGACCAGCAAGATGCATGTGTTGCTCACCTCTGCTGACTGTAATTGGGATGGACAGCCAGGAGATGAGCATACTAGGTCTTTAGAATGAAATGGTTCTATTCCTTTGATCTCCTGTCAGTTTTGGAGCTGTTTAGAATATTTATTGCTATTATTACCTTGTTGAACTTTGCATGCAATACCAAGCTAAATAGAGTTAAGAAGCAAGTTCTGTAATGGGCACTAAAAATGAAGATTGAGTTTGCCTCTGCAATTTTCTCTTGTGTAAGTCATTGCTAAGTGTTTTTTTTCCTGCCACTGTTCAGAATTCAACCAAAGTACCTCTGAAGAGATCAAATGTGGATAAAGTGACCAACATGCAGATCTTGGTTTTGTTCTGTATTCTCCTGGTGATGGCCCTTGTGAGTTCTGTAGGTGCCTTATTATGGAACAGAACACACGGTGAAGTTGTCTGGTACCTTGGTTCCAACGGTGAGTATGCAGGCAGTGTGCCAGGGATGGAGGAGACTGGGGCTGGGCAGGCTTCTGGCTTTGCTAAATAAATGCATAAAGTAAGAAACCAAGAAACAAAAGAAACAAAGCCTGTGTATAACTCTGTGGTGGTCCAATATTTTTTTGGTGGAAACGGGCTAGCACAGGTGAACTTCCTAGTGAGGCTTCTGCTAATGAAACCTTCTAAAGGTTAGGTAAATAACAATAGGCTACCAACAAGGGAGCGGGGCAGAAAGAGAAGAGAGTAGAATTACTCTTGAATATTTGGTACTCAAGTTCCTTCAGGCTCTGTCAGGATGCCATGCACGAATTTCTCTTCAGAGCAGGCCATGTGCTGCTGTCTTATGTATTATGTCTGACTGTACCTGACTGAGGACAGTTATCAGTCTGATACTGACTTGAACTTTCTGCTTATGTATAGAAAAGGATTTCTCTAGCTGTTTCAGTCAGAAATGCTAATATGCTGTTGAAGTAGAGAAAATTAAAATGCTAAACGTTATGATTTTGCATTTATTTGGATGACATTTCAGTCGTTGTGGCTTCTGGCTTAACTTCAATGAGAAAAACAGTCTCTTAGAGTGCTTATTAAAGGATTTTATTTGATTTTATTCATACTTTTTCAATTTATTAGCCAACACTGAAGAATGAAATAAATTGCTCTCCAGTAGACTTCTGACTTGAGGGGGACTACATTAGTTATCTCCAAAATGCATCGCTACAGACATCTTGAGATGCAGATCTGAAAACAATTCTTTCAAACTGCAAATGGCCTCTGCTGGTAATGGCAAAACAGATGGCAAAGGGTGTCTTCTGTAGTTTATTAACTTAATTGTGATGGTAATGAAAAAACATCATATGGGAAGAGCATGGGAGTGCTCTGGTTTTTAGTAGTTATATCTTCTAGCAGCAGTATCAGCAACTTCCAAAGTTTCTTTTCCACCCTCTTCCCTGCTTTTCAATGAGGAATTATAAACTTAAGCCTTCTTATGGCAGAAGTAATATTGGTAAACATGAATTGAATGAACTCTCAACTTGTGCTAATACAAAACAAATGCAACCCGTAATAAACTAGGGTGACATAGTAGTCTGTATAGATGGTTGATTTTGAGTTGGATGCACAATTTATATCACTCCTCTAAGTGCCACACATGGGAAAGGCAATGTTTCTGTCAATGAGGTTAGATATTTAAAGAGGGCTTATAAGAAATATGAGGCCAGACTTCTTTGTAGACCGTGGTGTGATAGGACAAGGGGTAATGGTTTTAAACTAAAAGAATAGATTTACACTAGATAGAGATTTTTCATGATGAGTGTTGTGGAACACTGGAACAGGTTCTTCAGAGAGGTGGTGGAAGCCCCATCCCTGGAAACATTCAAGGTCGTCCTGGATGAGGTTCTGAGCAACCTGATTGATTTGAAGTTGTGTCTTCTTATTGCAAGAGGGTTGGACTAGATGACATTTAAAGGTCACTTCCAATCCAAACTACTCTATCATTTTATGATTATACATGAAATTTTTGTGAAATGTCTAATTTCTATGAAGAATGTATTTGGAAAAACCTTTTCCTATCAAGTGTGTTTCTACCCTTTCTGTAAAAGGATCCAAGACATGGAATGCATGGGTACTCAACACTTAGTTTGGACCGAGGCACTTCCAAGTCTTGTTTGGATCTTCATTAGGCTTCTGCAACTTTCTCTGGCTTCTGCTTCCTCCTAGTTTTTCCCCTGCCTTGTTATCAAATTACCTGTAGCATTGAAGATCACCTAATTGTGGGCTGTGACCCAGCTGTGTGCTGAGTGCTCTTCATGCTGACTGAAGTTTCAAGGAAAGTGGAGAACAGAGAAATGTGGAGATTTTGATTGTAAAGAGAGAGGCTGTGGGTGGCACCATGAACAGGAGCCTTCATTCTTTATCTCTGCTGAGCTATTCCTGCCTACTGTCTAGAAACGCTTACCCTTCTCGTTAGGACCAGTTGTGCTGGCAGATTTAATTCAGCAACTTGCTGAATGTTTTCACCTCTAATAACAGATCCTTTGCTTGAGCATTTCAGTCTTTATTTTTTGTTCTCTCATTCCGCTAAGACAAGTAGACTCTTTTCAGAAAGGAATGTTACTAGGGATATTGGTGACTAAATTGCAGCAGTTCACACATCAGATAAACCTCTACATTTGGTTATAGTGTGGAATATCATATTTGTCACCATCTGTTTAGCCAAAATTGTTCAGAAGGTATTCTGTTCTCTAATAGAACCTCACCAATCTTGTCCTTCGCCTGATACATAATATGCTTTGTATCTAGGCATGTGTTCTGTGGGTGTTTTATGTATGTACTATTGGAATCAATATTAAAAAGCTCCTTGTGCTAGGCCTTAACACACTTGCTGATTGTTGTAGCACTACTAAATCTGATCAGGCCAACTGTGAAAAGCTGATTGCCCCATACTGTACCACTCAGACTTCTGCCTTCTGTCTGTTGATGTCTTTTGGTCCACAGAAATGTTGTCTGTCAACTTTGGATACAATCTGCTGACATTTATAATCTTGTACAACAACCTTATTCCAATCAGTCTTCTGGTGACATTGGAAGTTGTCAAGTTTACTCAGGCTCTTTTTATAAATTGGGTAAGTAACAAGAATAAATGTATTAATATCAGCTGTGGAAAGTGGCATTAAAAAAAACCCCTAAAACTATCACCCTGAAAATTTAACCAGATTTTCTGATGACATTTCTAATGCAACTTCTGGGAAAGGCAGGAAGAAGTTCAGAGGATTTATTCTGTATTTGTTCTGTGTTCCACAGGAAACTTAAGATTTAGTTGTAGGAAGATCCCTTGTGCAATGATAACTCTCGTATATTTTAGGCTTTCAGATTGGGATGGAAGGCTCAGCTCTCTGCATAGAAGGAGGTCTCTCAGCTGACTCATGTTGAGTAAATATCTTCTAAACTCTTCAGTACCTTATAGTTTCTCTCAGTCACAGCAGAATGGAAGACTAGAATTGTTTATTGGATCTATGTGGGTTTTTGGGGGAGAGACTTAAATGCTGAGGCTGGCCTTAAGATATGAATAGTAGTATTCCTGTAAGGAGATGAGTTGGTGGTCTCTCAGGCAACAGAACAGCGATACTTCTGTTCAGGCAAGCTGTGGCTTCAGAGAGTGTTTCTCTTCAGTTGTGGACCAAAAATGCTGTGGCAGTGTTTCTTAAGATGAACAAAACTAAGAGGAATAACTTGCCTTGGTATGCATTAATTCTTAGACTTTCAGTGAAGTTGTAGTCGCTTCTCTAAAATGTAAGTAAATAAAAGCTAATATGTCTTTTTGGAGCTGCTTATAGCGTATTGGAGATGCTTGACCAGCTTATCTGAGAAACTGCTTTGATTCACGTGGTCGATATTTTGCTCACTGTCCCAATTAAATGTAGTAATTAGGAGATGATGACTTCAGAGTCACTTAAATTGTCTTTTTACTCTAGGCAAATCCATGATGGAATTGCGTTGTTGTAGCTGAGCATGACTAATGCTTGTTAGAACTTCCTACAGTACGAAGCTCTTAAACTAGAGGTGCAATGAAGAAAATAACCACCTGTAATTGAATCTAGCTTTTCTCCTGTACATGTAGTGTGAAGGTATACTTTGGAAAGGGGGCATCCCTTTTTTGCCTGGGATACTGTTTGTCTGAAGCCTTCAGAACCTCCACCAATGGAGTAAGGCAATCATGCCGAGTTGGAGCTGACTAAAAGAGAGCTGGAGACTTAAGTGTTTAAATTTCATTGCAAAGGTCTAATTTTATTCTCATTTCAGGACTTAGATATGTATTATCATGAAACAGATACACCTGCAATGGCCAGAACCTCAAACCTTAATGAGGAACTTGGGCAGGTAAGACATTTCTCGAATGTCGTGTTTGTTTTGGGAAGATAGAAGGTATGATAACATGCTGTATAAATCTGATTAATTTTGGTCGGTTGTGGCCTGCTGAAGGTGGGAATATTGAGTGTGCTAATGCTCCGAGAAGATGTGTTGCTGTGTTGGGGTTATCTCCAAGTTCAAGCTCGAAGTCACTGGTTTCCATTAAGAGATTATTAGTTTATGGCTGTGCATTTTGCAGTTCAGGACCGCTCATGACTGGATACCTGAAAAAGCAGTTTGTGGTCACCTGCAGAATACCACTTGGACTTGATCTAGGATATTCCTTGCATGGTACTGTTTATGGGGTAAAACAGAACTCAAAACAACTCCTAGTGATCTTTGGAACACAGAATTGCTTGAGTGTTAAATTCTAATGATCCTTCAACTGTTTGAAAGATTCTTTGTTTTAATTTCCAGTCTTGTTCTTTGATGTTAGTACAGTTGAAAGAGTGGGTGAATGTTAGCTAGCAGAAGCAAGTACATCTGTGCTGATTGCACTGTAGCCTTGACAGCTGATACCTACTGTTTGAACCTTTCTGCATTTAGAGATACAGAACAAATAATACCATTAAGTAACTTCAGTTATTTTCCTGTAGCTCTGGTAAGACAAACCAAGCTGTAATAAGCCTGCATTGACCAATACTGTGACATTTGAGCCATACTTCTCCCTGAATTGTCCTGATATTTGATCTATTCTCCACTTAAAGTTTTGTACTTTGCAAGTTGAAAATTACTTTTTTTTCCTTCCAGGTAAAATACCTGTTTTCTGATAAAACAGGTACTCTAACATGCAATATCATGAACTTCAAGAAATGTAGTATTGCTGGAGTGACATATGGGTACGTATGACTTCTTTAGTAACTCTGTAGCTTAGTATGTTCTTCTTAATGGTACGTACATTTATATTGGAACAGGATTAGAACACTGTGTTCTTCAGTTGGTATTTCGGTTTATTTTATGGTCTCAGTTAGTACCTTTTTTTTATGTCCTGCAACACAAATTAGGAAATACAGACCTGGGGAGTAGTTTACATGAAACAAAGAGAAACATGCTTTCTAACTTGCCTGATGATGAGTTCAACTGAACTGGAAGTATTAAATAAACTTTCCAGAGGGAAGGTGATGCAGCCGAAAGGTGGCAGTTGTCTGTCACGTTTCTGTGATTTCTTCAGATGAACCAGGGTTTTGTTTTAACCATGTAGCAGTAGAGTTAACTCTGCCATGCAAGGGGTATTAATTCATTGGTTCTCTTTCTGTCGAAAGATTCCCTTTGAGTCATGCCAGTATTTCGTAGCACTCGGCCTTTTGAGTCTTGAATACTATATCTTTACTTAGTTTTAAATGATTAGTCTTAAGATCTGTGTGCAAGTTAACCTTTGAATTTTGTGGTAGTTAAATTGGATACCTCAAAAAAGGCAGAAAATTTGATTCAAGTCTATGAACAGCTGAACTCATGGTTCCAGCATATGTTTGTATATGTGATGACTCAGTCTGCACCTTCTACCTATTTTTTTTTGATTTGCAAAGTGGAATAAATGTGTGCGGGTTTTTTTTCTACCTTTCAGTCACTTTCCAGAGCTGGAAAGAGAACGTTCATCTGAGGACTTCAGGTAAATACGTTATAAGATGTTTGTATCTTGTATAGAAGAGCAGGGACAGTCTGTATAAAGGCTGTTTTCCAATTTGGGACTGGAAGAAGCCCAAGGGAGCAATGTGCTTAAGTAAAGTGCTCTTCCAGCAGGAGCCTAATGCAGAGCTGGTGGGTGGTGATGGATCTCTTCTGCATAGAAGGGTGGTGGGTGAAAGGAGGTTGAAGGATAGGCAGTGGCTGGGGTGGCTTGGATGCATGCTAATCCAGTGCTTATTTATAATTGTAGGCAACCAAGTTAAAAGGGAAGAGTAATCATCTTCAGCCTTATCTCTAGCTGGAGACTGTTACTTTTCACAATCACTAAGTTCAGACTTGAGAAAAAAAGTAACTTCTTCATTAAAATGCTGTGTCTTAATAAATGAATTGGGAAAAGCACGATATCGAGGTGTCTCTTGTCAAGAGAAGCCACTCCTCTTTTATTCAGAGCCTTAATGAATAGAGTAGATAGGTCTGTCCTGTTCTATGGAAAGGAGTGAAAACCTAGAGGTGTTACACAGGTGTCACTGTAGCATATTGAAAATAGGAGGAAGGGAGTAGGAGCCAGGGAAGGATAACATGGCTTAGAATGTCAAATATAGATAAAAAAATGAATTACCACCGATGAAACAGGTAGACACCGATACTGTCGCAAAATCACTTGATTATGAACATGACAGCATCTCCCCTTGTCCAGCTCATTTTTATAACATCTTTTAGGAAGGTTATATGTTGATGTGTTACTGCTTATGCTGAGATGTAACTTCTATGGATGCTTCTCTTTCTGCCAATATATTGCTATTTCCTTCATTGCCATCTTTTCTCTCCTCATACGCTTTTTTTCTTGTCAGTCCTGTGGAAGACTTTCTTCTGGGTACTGATTTGGAGTTCTGACTCTTAAAGTCCTCCAGGGATCAACTTGAATAGAAGTTGCTGTCTAGAGAGGAGGGAGCTTTTAGCGGTGTTGATCTTATATCTATTTTAAAAGCAGGTCACCTTGAAAACAATGTATTTCAAGTATACTTTAAAATTGCTTTTACTGCATCTGTCCTTGGAGATGTGTTGACACTTGAATGTTCTCAAATACACTTTGAAGCATGAACGTTTTGGGTTTCTTGGTTGGTGTTCTAAAGTAATTGTTCATTTTCAGTGCTTCGTGCGTTACTTGTATGATGTTTTCACAGTACTTCCAAGGACAGTGGAATCTTATGTTGTTTTTCTTTTGCTTTCCAGCAGAATAGATGAAGTAATAAGAATGATAATTTTGCCACTTGTATTTGAATATGCTTGTCTTCCTCTGCAGCCAGCTACCTCCCTCCACCAGTGAATCATGTGAATTTGATGACCCAAGACTGCTGCAAAATATTGAAAATGACCATGTGAGTCTACTCTTTGAATATCGTGTCTCTTAAATACCCTGCTCTAGGCCTATCTGTAATTGAAATCTAAACCAATCTGATCAAGTCTGCTCTACAGGTGTGTCATGCAAGCACAGGTGGTAAATAGGAAACAAAACTTTCTGCTTGCTTATCTTAATATGAAATTAGAGAAGCAGTTGGCATTGTTTTGGATACCAGCTAGCAATGAAACAGCTTCATATATGCTAGTGTGTATGGAAGATAATGTCTTGTAGCAAATGATGGTAGAAACTGTAATTCTTTAAAAGAAAAACTGCTTAATGCTCAAACATCCATACTCTTAAAATATCATTTTTAACAGTAATCTAGAGGATTGCAGGGTGTTTCTGGTGTGAGACTTGCTGTAAGTATTGCAAATGTTGGGAATTCCAGGTGTAAAGGATAGGACTTAATTGCAAGCTTGAGCTTAGCCTGAGACTTCGTGATTAGTAATCTTGGCCCAACTGATTGTGTTGTAAAGGGACCTAGTCCTTAAGAATATGTCAGTTAACTGCTTTTTGAGAACCCATGTATCTAAGAGTTGTCTGACTGGATGGCCACCAGACAATTCAGTCACTTGCAAGAAAACAGTCTTCTGTGGGAGCTGTCTCACAGTAAGGGATCAGGGCATTGGCAAGCACAAACTGAAATGACAGACTCAGCTGACGGTTTCCTTGAGACAGTGTAAGTTCTGTAACTGGGCTGGTCGAGTTGAGTATAAGCATCTAAAATGTAGTGACAATATACTGTTTGTGTGCAGCAAAGCTTTACGTTCTGTTTTGCTTTACAGTACTGAAGAATTTGAAATGCAGCATAGTGTAAAGGCCTGAAAGAATATTTAATTACTTTGTGTGGCACTACATAATCCTCAGGGTGATAGAGCCTAAAGATGGCTTCCGTGCCCTAACCTTCAGGAAGGTGCTCCTCCCAGAACATGTATAGGTTTCCTATGTGGCTTTTGTAATAATCTGCACTGAAAGGATTTCTCATCGGACAAGGAAGGGCAATGAAGACGGTGGAGGATCTGGAGCACAGGTCTTCTGAGAAGCAGCTGAGGGAGGTGGGGTTGTTTAGCCTGGAGAGGATGAGACTGAGGGGGAGACCTTGTTGCACTTTAGAACTACCTGAAAGGAGGTTGTGGTGAGTTGAGTGTTGGTTTCTTCTCCCAAGTAACAAGCAATACAATGGAAAGAAATGGCCTCAAGTTGTGCCAGGTTCTGTTAACCAGTCGTAGGACCCAAGGGAATGGCAGGAAGATGTGCCAGGGAAGGTTTAGGTTGAATATTAGGAAAGGTTTTTAATCCAGAGGATGATGGAGCACTGAAACAGCTCCACGGGGAAGTATTATGGTGCCAAGCCTGATAATATTCAAGAATCATTTGGACAACACTCTCGGACACATGTGAATGTTGGGATTGTCCTGTGCAGGGTTAGAAGTTGAACTAGATGATCATTGTGGATCCCTTCTTGCTCCAGTCGTTCCAAGGTTCTAATGAAGTCTTTGTTCTTTACGTACTGAACTCTTATGTGTCATTTGCTGTTGTCAGGCAAGTTGAACAGATAAATAGTGTTGTAACTGCACAGCTTTCTACTGGGTTGAGCACCTTGTGTGAACTCAGCCACTCAGTGTGGGAACTTCTGACTCATAAAACTTCAGGTGTACCTTGTGTAGGTCAAAGTATTCTTTTGGAGCCTGACTGTACTGGAGGGATGGATGCCACCTATTGTCAAGTGCAGATGTAGCACATGACACAAATGCAATAACTGCATGTAACGGTTTGCTTAAGTTCAGATCAGTTTGTCCAACTGCATCAGTGAGATGAGGGCTGGAATACTGTTGAGTAGGAGAGGCAAGAGTTTCATATTTCTAACCCATTAGATTCTTGCATTAGGTCAGCTGTTAAGGTGCATAAATAGCTCCCTTCTACCTAAAACTCCTTAGTATCTTAGTTTTAATAGCAATGTGCTATTTCTCACAAACAATAAGTGCTCATTGCCCTGGTTTTAAAGACATTTCTTTCAATCCAGTTGCAAGTGTCAGTTTAGAGGGGTCTCAGTACCAAGTGATTTTCTTTCCAGGTTGAAAAATAAAAAATACTGTACTTGTCCTCATGAGACTGTCTTCCATCTGCTAGGAAGATTTTTAACATCCTGCATTGCCTTTAAATTTCATAGCTCTTTTGGGCCACTGGTGTATAAGGCCTGACTGATGGCCAAGTCCACTCTTTAGTAACAGTCAAAGAATTATTGCCCTGCAGGAAGCGTTCCAATAAAAAATAATTTGTCTTGAAAACATGTGGAGGTTTCTCTTGGCTCCCTTGGGATTTTAGTGTGAGAGAAGGCTTGTCTGCCTATACTTTTTCTTTGTTAACAGCTTTGGATGTGTGCAGCAGTGCCAGGAGTATGAGGCTGGTTTGTTCCTGGGGGGAAAATGGTGTAGACTCTTAATAGAATAAGAAAAGAGCAGTTATTTCCAAAAACTTAGTTTGGTGAATATGCTTGATGGTCTTTATCTTGTTACTTGCATATTGCGAATATACTGTGAATTAACTCAGGGTGGAGATGTAAACCTGTTTGGTGTGGGAGGGATTATTTTTTACCCTGATGATAGGAGTTGCAGGGAAGGAGGTAAAGAAGGGGAAGAACTAATAAGCTTGGATCTCATTCTAGACTTCTCTGTGATTTCCTTGGATTCTCTCTGAACTTCCTCTACTAATTCCAATCCTCATATAAACCCTTTTGTGGCCTGCAAATTTACTGCTTGGGCAAGAAGGAGCAAGTGTGTTGTATAGTTGCAGCTGCAGCAGTGAGTATGTGTGAGTAGTTAAGCAGCTGGCCAGGTACAACAGATAATTGTGCTTGTGTTGAGCCTTTACCTCACTGAAAGTGTTCATTTAGATCTCCAACATGTCTGTGTATTTTCATGAAGTGTATGGGAACGGAAACTTCTATCCCATCAGGCTTTGTTGAAATGAGTGTTATTGTCAGCTGATTTTTAATTCCGTAGGAAAGCAGAACAAGAAAAGCGTATTACTACTGGAATGTAAAACTGGAATTTAAAATGCAGTAGGGGAAAATACATTCAGGTGGTGAGAACATCTGGGAGTCTTCAGTTCAGAAAGTAACTGTTGCCTGAAGACTGCCAAAACATAACCATTTTACAGCTGACAATTAAATTGTTATAGCTTGATGAAAAATATCTTTCTTCTGCTTTTGCCCTTACTATACATTGGACTTTTTTACTAAAGTACAAGGCATTATCTTTAATTACAGGTCATATTTCAGTATCTTTGGATGGAATAAATTATATAGTTTTTTAAATGCCAGTTAGTGTGTGTCCTGATCCTTTCCAGCCTTACCAGCTTCACTGTTCTAGAAGTGCTCACCAGGGCTGGAGTCTTACACTGTTTTCTTAGGTATTCTAATAAACAAAGTAGTAGGAAGATCATACTTTTTCAAGTGAGTCATAACGGAGTAAGTAAGTATTTTACTAACTCTCCCTCCTTGGCAGAAGGTACCACGCTTGTGCAAAGTAGTAAGCTCAAGTTAGACTGTCTTAATATCCCATTGGCCGTTTCTAGGACATTTGCTCAAGAATCTGTCAGTTGTGCTCATTAGGAAATATTGTGAAGGGAGGCACTGGTTCAGTACTATTACAAATAAAAAGAAAGACTTGCAGCTTCTTTGTAATTTTGATCAGGCAGAATAATGGAGTTTGACTTCAGAGTGAGGAGATGTAGATAAGGACATGCATGACAAATGTGCAGGTATGTAGCTCTGCAGAATGCAGCTTGCTGCCCGAAAGACTAAGTTTCAGCTTCATTTTGTTCGCACTGAATAAGGGAGAAAACAAAGGAATGAAAACTTGTGATATGGCTTCCTGGCCAGTGGTCTGAGCTCTGCTTGATAATGGATAATGCTGTGCCTTCTAGATAGGGAGACTTTGCTTTCAGTGTAGATAATGCTTTGTAGATAACAATCCAGAAATAAGAGATTATGTCTGAACAAGTCTGTAGTTCTCAGCTCATGGGGGCAGCATGCAAAGTAAGTTGAGCCAGCAGGGTATATTGCTGGTGTGAGTGGTTGTACACAGGTGTTCAATGGTTCTTTGGAAAAGACATAGAGAAAGAGAAGTAATAGCTTTGACACAGAGCTGTTGGTGCACAGCTTGGTGAAGAAACATGGGGAGAAGCCACTTGGAATGAGAGGTACCTGTGGACAGATGAACAAGAGACTGAAATAAAATTTGTTCCTGCTACAGATAAATAGAGAAGGAAAAATTGGGGTGAGAAGTAAGAGCTGAGTCTGACAAATGAGCAGACAAGGCACGTCTTGCAGAGGCCATCAGTAGGAATTTGAGTACTAAAATGGCAGAGGCTGGCTTTAATAGATGAAAATAAGTAATAAAGCAGAATTAGTTAACTTGTGGGACTTTAGTCTTGTGCTGGGATTACGCTTGGTGTGATATAAGAAATGCATTGCCACAGAATCCATTAATGAATTTTCTTTTCACAGCTCTGATGCAGTAATTTGAATTCTCTGTCCTGATTCATGACAGTGTGGTAAATATTGTGTCAGTGCTGGAACGATACAGAAAGGAAACAAATGACAGCTGTGTGGAGAAGCTGATGTGATAAGCTGGGCCTCTCTGGTGATCTCTTGCTATAGAATTGGAAGATTGCCATGCAGTCTATTGTGAGCTGTGAAAATACCAAGACAGCAATAAACTAAATGGCTGGTTTTAAAGCAGAAATAGATACACTGGGAGGATTAAAACCTATAACGTTGCCAAAGACAGGTTGTTTCCAGCTGATAGAACATGTACTAGGTATGTAAGTGTCTAGGTGACATGTATAAGAAGGACATCAAAGGTTTGTAGCAAGGGATGCTGAAATGAGAGTCTAGCAGACTATGAATTTTGAGATAGAACTTCCATTCCTTTCCCTGTAAATAATGGAGCAGCAGTAACCTCCTGACCAGTAGTTTGCTGTGGACTTAACATTTTACATGCTGTTCTCCAATTATATTCCATCTGTTCATTTTCTTGAACACAGCCTCTGCACTCCAGCATGTCAAAAGCTACAACTTTTGTGATTTTAGTGGCATATGACCTTAACATTCAGACATTTCAGTATGCAAAGATACAAGGCCTGTGTGAAGCAGTTACTTTGAAAATATTTGGGACAAAGTACATAAAATAAAACAAGAATGCAAGTATTGGATCTGCAGTCTTTTTATAACACTTGTTCTGATATACTTACACTTCTCTATACATGTTAACACAGCATTTGTCAGCTGATAATGTCTTGTGGCTTTCAGAGTAATTTACTTGGTATTAATAAAAACTTGGTATTGCCAACACCTATTTTAGTTGTACATGTATATAGGCTATGTGCACCCTATTGAAAAAAAAAACCAAAACAGAACTCCAAAACTCAGTTTTTGCCTAATGTTGGCTTTGTCCCTGAAATAGGACCCGAGATAGAACTAGGCTTCGTGGGTTTTTTATGTTCCATAGCATGGCTTGGGGACAGAAGCATTAATGTGTCTGAGAGCCAGTTATGAATGCTGCTGGCCTCATAGTGAGAATTTACATTTTTAAAGTGCCCCTCTACGTGCAAAATGGGAGAATCTTTAATGTTTCTGTTCTGTGTAATTAAATGGTATTATAGGATAACTGTATGGTGCATTTCATATAGTAGTACTGTACATATTTGTAGAAAAATACATGTAATACAAGTCTTTGGCATTAGAGGATTTTTCATGGCATATAGCTCTGAATTGAAAAAGTTTCATTTGAACATTGTAGTTCTTTTTTTTTCGGTGAAACACTCTGGAGTACACCAACAGAATAAATTGTGTAGAGACATCTTTTATTTAACTGTTCAAAAATACGCTTGGATTCTGTTTTACTAGAATCTTGTAGGATTCTTCTCCATCTCACCTTGGTTAATATTACAATAGTGAGGCTTTGGCTGCCTCACCTTGCGCTAACAGCTCTTGTAATGCTTTTTAGTTTTTAGTGACTCTGTTAAGACAGAGTATGTATTAAATAAGCTATGCTTAATGAAAACTTTGGAAAATAGACAATATTTTCATGTGCGAAAATTCTTTGAGTTTACAAAGTCGGCAAAGGCTTTCTGCAAAGCTAGAACTGCTAAGCTCATGGCTGACTCAGTCACTGAGCAAATGGCTGCTGTGATGTCAGATTTTGATGCTACCAACTGTGGATGTTACAGATAATAGCAGTGGTGAAGGGGAACATGTGTTCACTTCATCTGTTCCAGTCAAGCGTCTTTCATATGTGTGAAATGTGGCTGAAGTTAGTGTGCCAAATTGTGAGCTGGGCGGCTGAGTACCCTTCCTGATTGCTGTGAGACTGGAAATGTGGTGTCAGAGGCACGAGCAGAAAGGAGGGAAGAATGGATTTGGGCTCTCCAAATCACCATAGCTGCAGTTACCTGAATTTGCTGAGCAGAGCCTTGTCATTTAAGTGCTGTGGAATCTGTACTGACTTGTAGACCTCGTGACTCTTCAAGCAGTTTGGGATAGCTGATGACTATGCAGTCTGTGAACCATATTTTACCTTGTGTGTTCTCATGCTGCTGAACATGTAGGGACCATTAATCAAACTTCTGCTTGGTGGGATGATGTATTTCTATGGAAGAACACATGATGTTGCCCTCCACTGACTAACCATATGCTGTCAGCTCTGAATGTTCATTACTAAGGGTGTAGTTAACTGCCAATCTATTGGAAGCTGTTGTGGAAGCTACCAAAGCAGCATTTCCTGTTGCTCAATTATCATCAGCATCTTGGGGCAGACAACTTTGCCTATAAGAAGCTGGGGAACTACAAAACTAAAACTTTTATAGTTGAGGGGTTGGGGAGTATTTGGACTTCCCAGCTCTCTGCAAGTTTAGCGCTAATGACGAAAACCTCACTTAAGGGCTAGCATTAATGAATTTAATTTTGCTGTGTCGATGTTCTGGGACCAAGACAACTACTATAAATAGTGAACAGAATACTCAGATATTCTCAGGTTAGTGAATGGCTGCCTCTCAGTCTGTGCATAATACTAAACCTGGCTCTCCTGTTGTCCTGTCTAGCCCACAGCTGTGCACATACAGGAGTTCCTCACTCTGCTGGCTGTGTGTCACACCGTTGTTCCTGAGAGACAAGGAAATAAAATCATATACCAGGCCTCCTCTCCAGGTTGGTTGTTACTTTCTTCTTGGGGAGGGAAGGAGTGAGGGAATAGTAGTGGATGGATAGAGGTGAAAGGCAAGTCCAGAAATTTCAGTTAAGTTCATTCATTTTTAAAAGGAAGATCTTCTCCGTGGTGCTAGTAGTAGATCTGGCATCTTCTGTTAGCAGTGCACAGTAGTTTTGAGTGCCTCATACAAAACAGCCAAATCTATGAAGTTTCTGTAGAGCTAGGTTATGCTAATGATCCCTTCTACTCTCATGAGACCTTCTACTCTGGCCTCTCTTTGCAGGTGTGATAAGCAAAAGTAAAACTTTGAGTGACTTTGTCTTCCTTGCTTAGAGCTGGTCTGTGGAAATACTGATTTGTTTCTGCATGAGTAGCTACTTATTTTGGCATAAGTGCCAAGTGTTTGGCCTTGATCTAGTAGCTTCTCATGATGTGTTATGCAGATACAAGATGCTGATACATAACACAATTCAACAAAGAGCAGAGTCTTGGCCATATTTGGGCCTGCTCTTCACCAATTTCTTCTTCATAACAGGCAGCACAGAGATACTCCGAGGTAGGCAGGGTCAAAATACAGAATAGTAGGGCCCTGCTCCCCATCAAATTTATTTCCATTTCTGAAAATGTTTCTAGAATTGTTGTAGTGATGTGCTTGGTGCTCAAGCAGCAGCGTTTCTGTCTGTCTTAATAAAGTATCTCAAGAGTTGTGTGAACAACCTGTTTAAGGCAGCTGTAGTCACAGTGTTGATGAACCATGAGGAGACGAAGGGAACTGTAGAGATGTTTGCATTGCTTGAGCTGGGCACCGAATTGGATTGTGTGGTGGTTTGTGCTTAGTGCCACTTCCTCCTTAAGGAGGCTGTATAACTACCTCCTAGAGGTGGAGGTGTTGGCTCTGGTTTCAGCTCAGTTATTTGAGCTCTTTCTGGTACTGTCCAGTTCAGTTTCCAGAAAACAGTGCTTTATTTCATTAGCACCTGAACATAGTGCCTTTGCAGCAGGGAGTGGATTAAATGCATGTTGTAGGAATTTACAGTAACACGGCTTTGATCTTGTGTTCAGAACAGCTATTTCTCCTTCGTCACGTGGAAAACTGTGACTCCTCCACAATATTAGAGTTCAATGCTTCCGTGGTTACAGGATGTTTCATGCAGATTATGAGATTTGTGTAGCTGATACTACTTTCATCCTTTGTAGGATGAGAATGTGCATGTTCTTGTGGAAGTGTGTACAGAGCTACTCTAGCAGCCCAACAGATATGGGAGTACCCAGGAAAAGGGGGCTTCTGTTTTTTTTGGCAGTGTGGTATATTTAAATATGGGCTTTGCAGACATCTTCTGTATATCAGATTGAACTTAAACGTTTCTTATATTGACAGATGAAGGGGCATTAGTGAAAGGAGCAAAAAAACTTGGTTATGTCTTCACAGGACGTACTCCGCATTCGGTTATCATTGAGGCGGTAAGTAGTAGATGTGCATGGCACAGACTGCCAAGCTCAAAGAGCCTAAATGTCTCCTATGTCGCTGTTGGCACTTAAAACATATATCATACTAAGACTTGTCACAAATTTTTTACAGCTACTCAGAAAACTGCTGCATAGTTTAAGGGAAGAGCTTAGGACGAGCAGTGTCATACAGAACTATCGAGGCTCTTCTCTTCAGCAAGACACAGGCTCATCTGATGTGGTTTTATGCTCCTCATACATGCCAATCTAGGAGCATGATCAGTCTATAGCTAACAGTAAAAGCTGTCACTCCTAATAAAAGCAGTCTTTTGTTTCTGTCTCTTCTCATTGCTTACATTTGTGGCTTTATGCATGACATGGACTGGAGATGGCTTTTGGCCTTGGATATTGCTGAATTGATATGTCCTTTATAGGAGATAATTCTACTGTGGTTATGTTTTGCTGCAACCTTTTCTTAAAATGCATGCTACAAACACTACTGGAGTTCTGAGACTCCAGTAACTCCCAGTGCTCCTGCTATTGTTTATACAAAATGAGTGGCATGGACAAGGCATTTCGAAGTCTTTTTCCCCTTTGTTTGCTCATGCTCAACTCCAGAAGAGTAGAGTTGTTAGCGATGACAGGAGTTACTCCTCAGTTATTACATTTTTTTTGGCAAAAAAATGGTTCTTGCATGCTTGTGAATTCAAATAAAAGAAATATTAAGGCAGTTCAGACAAAGATTGTTCTAACACCAAATCCGATGACACTTTTAATTTAATGTGGAATAATGCTCAGTCTGTAATATGTCTTAGTGGATAGCTGTTAAGAAGTAAATATACAGCTTAACTTTCAAAGCATGCTTATCCTTCTAAAGTAAGTTATTAGTTTTTTGCTATGGTGTGAAAATAGTAAATGGAAAATGCCACAATTTTAGACATTCAAGTGAAATTAGAATGCCCTCATTAAATAGGGCTTTACATGACTTTTACCAGGAGAGGGAGCTATTACCACAGTTGATGTACACTAGGATGTGTAAACAAAGGTGCCCTAAGCAATTAGCATGTTTACACCTATGAGGGTATACTGCAAATTATGTTTTGCTTTCTTTTGTAGCTGGGAAAAGAAAAAACCTTTGAAATTCTTAACGTGCTGGAGTTTTCCAGGTAAGTTTTCCTCTAATATATTAAATGCAGAGGAACAAAAAAAAAAACCAAACAACAAAACATTTTTGTCAATATATTATCTAGACTAAAAAGAGTCAGATGATGCAGTAGAAAAGATGAACTTCCTTAATTTTTTACTACCCCTCCATCTCCTCATTTCCAATGTAGGTCTACTACAGAACTTCTTATAAACAAGTGACTGTTGGCATGTGAGCATGAAGCTCTCCCCTGCCATTCCAGCTTTGGCTTGTTGAGAAGTTTCTGCTCTGGAAGTGTCATTCTGTGCCTTGTTGATATCCTGATGTGTCGCTTCAAGAACATGCTTTGAGATTGCACTTTTATAGTGCTGCTGTAAATTACTTGGTTTGGAGTAGGTGGAATCTTCCACTGGAGTGCTTTTTGGTGCCCCTTTAAGAACTACTCCAGCTATAAAAAAACTAAAGATTGCAAGCGCTCTTAAAGTGTCAGGTTAGTTAGGTTAGGCACTGCTTGGGTAGCAAGAGGCTTTGTGTGGTCAATCAGACTCCTAAACCACTGGAGGTCATAAAAGATGGGGTTTTGTCAGTTGATAATGTTTTGTCAGTTTGGATAGTGCTACTCAGCAGGTTTTTCTGCTGTTTTTCCACTCTTATTGTGACTTTAAGCCTTGAGTTTTGCTCTCTGCCTTATTGGAGTTGGCTGGTTCCACTCTAAAGTGGTTTTTAAAACTGAAGTTTTAGTATTTGAGAAGTCAGTATTTCTTGTGTCCTGGCTTCCTTTCAAGACTGCTCTTGATTATTTTTCTTCTTTTCACTCAGAACATAGCTACTTAAGCTACTTGTGAGAATATCTAAAAAGGTGCTTCAAAAGGTGTTCAGGGTTTCTGACAAGTTGACCAATTCCCTGGTGTCCATAGACAGGAGTATGTGTAGCCTACACACTGTACTGGTGGAAAATGTTGTTTTGATTCTTTCTTGTGTGTAGCAAATTTCCTCTTGACCAGTGAGGGAACTCTCATAATTAGATTTCAAAAAGTACATGAAATTTTCCCAGTGTCATTATCTCGCTTGCAGAAATTATGGGCACAGTTAATTGCCGTCCTTCCAGACTTTGTTCAGAAAATTCCAGAAAGGTTTGTGTTTTGTCTGATCATACATGCCAAGACATTACTTTCTTAAAAGTAGCTCTTGAGCCCTGAACAGGCTTTGCAGGAAGAAAAGGTTGCTTAACACTCTGATCTGTTTTTTCATATTGTCAAGAAGAGAGGGAGGATGCTTCAGAGACTTCTTGTTGCTAAGGAAAACAAACTTATGGATAACTTCCTATGAATATGAAGCTGCAGGTTCTTTGGGGCTCTTTTGGTGAGAGCTGCTTTACTTCCCTCTGCTGCTCACAAGCCACATTGTTCCGATTGTTTTTTTTTTAAGGAGAGGTTGGTAAATGAAAAGCGAAAATTGATCTGAAAAAAAAATCCTTGTTTACCTTCCGTTATTAAACACTTGTGTTCATTGTGGCACTATTTACCTTTATTTTAAAAATATATCCCAAACTTGACTGTCTTGATGCACAACCCTGGTTTTGTTCTACATAATCTTAACTGTATTGGTCTGATTAGACCAATACAGAGAACCTGTAGGGAAGGGCAAGAGCTGGTCTGTATCATGTGTGACTCCTGTGTTGGTTTTTGCATTTTTTGAGTTAAGAAGCAAAGTAACTGCACTCATCAATGGGTGGCTTATAATTAATACACACTCAGCCTTAATGACTAAATTTCTAGCCTGAGTCCACTAGTCATTTTTGCTTAAGGAAAAGCTGAGAAAAAATGAGACTCCCGTCTTTGAAGAGAATTTTGGTGCCATCTTGCTGACGTTTGGGTGCAAGTCTGGTTGAGCGCTTGCCAGTGGGAGCTATAGGGCTGAAGTCAGAAACAGGCAAATGAGTATTTCTTCTTGATGTTGACGATTGTGGCATCTTAAGTTATTCCAGTAACATCTCACCTGACTTTGGATCTCACTGCTAGAACAAGACTTACTCTTTTATCATTATAAGCAATGAAAACAAATATTTTTCTTTGATCAGTAACAGGAAGAGAATGTCAGTGATTGTTCGAACTCCAGCAGGAAAACTACGTCTCTACTGCAAAGGGGCTGTAAGTAATGATGGTACCTAATGGAGAACTAACACTACCAGTTATCGTTTCAACAGCTGTGGCTGATACTGGCATTTTATGTCTCACATAGTCCCTGTTTGCTTTCTGTTTAGGGCCAAGTGTTTTAAGAGATCTGTAATTCCTTCTCTGACGCTTTTTGCAGGAAGGAAAATTGCTAGGTTTTCTACTATTTAACGGAAATTCTGAAACTAGTGGGAGTGGTGCCCTTCACTTGGGCAAAGGCAGGATTTCACTGAGCTCTGCAGCAGTTCAGGAGCTAGGCTAACGGCTGTCGTCTGAATCTAATTCCAAGTCTGTTCTCAAGTAGTTGGCTCGTAATCTCTGTTGCACCTCTGCTGCCCCTGTTATTTGTCATCATGACTTGCACCATGTTGTGTTTCTATCTTTGCTGACAAGAGCAATAACTTACCAAAGTACAAAGGGTGCAGAACTAACATTAGACACAGCCAGACAGTGACTCTAATTTCAGTGGGAAAAATGTTGGAGGTGGCTTTTTGCAAAGGGGACAACTGTCTTCTGTAAGAATTCAGCTTATTTGAATTTATCCTGATCTATAGGTCTGGATGCACTGCTCTGTTGCTTCAGTTTAACTCCACTGATTTAATAAAGATATGCCACCTTCATGATGGTGTGGTGGGAGTGAATTAAACCCTTGGTCAAAGTTACATGCCTAGCAGGATTGTACAGACCTGCAGCTGCTTGTTGCTCATTCCGTGCCTGTGTTCACACTGTTTCTTGGAGCGTGGTACTGGAAGGAATGGCGGATGGGGGAGTCTGTAGTAAAAAAAAATCACGCCATCCTCTGAACGAGTGGACACGGATATCTGACAGAGCAAAAGAAATGTAGTCATTAGTGTCATCTCGTTTTCTTGTATTTTCTGTTGCATCCACCACTCATCTATACTGTAAGTTAACTGCCTGTTCTATATGAACTGCTCCCATCCTGTCACATCAATCATAAATTGTTTTGTATGCCTGTCTCTAATCAGTGATAGATGAAGGCCTGTTTACTTTATGGTAAGAGTACAATTTGAGTAAAAGCAGGAGTTTTGTAGTTGACGTGTATGTAGCAACCTGTTTTGGTAGCTTTAGAGTAAAATCCAGTAAGTATAGATAGTAGATGGTAGTGTTGCATTTTGATTTTAGCTGTTGACTGTGCTTTTTCAATTCCCCTTTGATTTAGTGATGAGTAAAGTTGCTGCAAGAGGAAGGTTATTTCTGAGAATTTTTTGGTAGAACGTGTTCAGTATCTTTGCCTTCTATTTTTATAACATCAATGGGAATGTTTTCTAGAAAGGATTGCAAGAGACTCTTTGGCGTGAGACTACAATATACACTGAATAAAAGCAGATGCCTGCTTTCTCTGAAAATCAATATATTCGTTAAGTAATGCACAAAGGGGTGTTCCGTATTGCCCAGTGATGGGGATCCCTTTATGAAAGAGGGAAGGAAGACAGCAGAGTGTCCTTCTGTTCTCTCTATTCAAAGTTGTTGCAGTATCTCTGCCACTGGGCACAATCCAGATTACTTTAACCAGAGTCTCTAAAACCAAATGCTTTACTTGTAGAAAAATATTCTTATGTTCTGATATTAGCAAGTTCAGTCAGGTTACTTCAGTTGAGCTTGTAAATAAACAAATGGGAACTTTGTGTGTAGACTTATTCTGTTGTAATGAATTTGGTTTTAATAGGATAACGTAATTTTTGAGAGGCTTTCAAAAGATTCCCAGTATATGGAGCAAACACTGTGCCATCTTGAATACTTCGCAACAGAAGGTAAGAGAAACAATGCCATGAGAATTCCATTTATCAAATTTCTTGTAACATGTTCTGCATTGTCTAAGCTTTGCAGCACCAAATAAGATGAATTTGAAGCTAAATTCAGTGGAGTGTAATCAGCAAATTAACAACTCTAACTTAACTTTAAGTTGAAGGCAGTTTGTGCCCTATTCCTGTGCTCTTTCAGTAGGGAAGTGGAATGTGGAAGGGAAAGGGATTCTGTGTGGCCATAATGAATGGGAAAGGGCATGAGTTCTGTCACCCAGAACACCTCAGTAATGTTGGAGTGGGAGGATTGTTTGCCAGTGTAGAAGTCAAATGATGAGTCAGTGGCTTCATGAAGCAGAATGATAACCTGAACATACTGAAAAAACTGGAAGACCTGGGTGATCAGAAATGGTCTAGGGCCTTTATGACTGATTTCAACACCTCCATTCATAGGAAAGTTCTTGGCTTTGTTTCCTCATTTGCAGTAGAAGATATTTGTGTTATAGTAAAATCATAAACCAGTGGGTTTCTTCCTGAATCTGGAAACACTATTTATTCAGCTTTTTCTACAAAAACATTTTTGCAGACTCTCACATGGTCAGTAACTAAACGTTTGTGATATGGCACACACCTTTTTTTCACTCATGCCAGAAAAAGAAAGTTACTTGTGTATGTTAAATTTTGTCACAGGTCTAATAAAATTATTTTCATACTTCATTGGCCCTTTTCTCTGCGCTTTTGTGCATGTGTAACTCCCATTATCGGTATGAGTTGTGTGCATGCACTGAAGGAGAAAATGTGGGCTATGCAGTATGTTTGACTAATTTCCAATTGCAGCATATAGCCAGTTCTTTAATTTGATTTTTTTTTTAAATACACGAAAGCCAAACTTGCTTTCATACTTAAACTAAAACATTAAAGATCCTTTTGTTACTCCAATATGGCTAGATTGCAGTACTGAAAATCAGGGAGAACTTGTGCCTCTTAGGTGGTCTTCTGATTTGCACCAACATTACAAACTTAAATGAGCAAAACATTTTACATTTGTGAAAACTCGAATGCTTTAAACAAGTACAGGCAGTCTTTCTGGAATCCACAGTTTAAGTGAGCATTAAGAGCTCCTGTTGTTTTGAGTGAGAGGGTTAGAATTTGCTGTTATTTGAGTGTAATTTTACAACGTGTAATGGCTGTCTTCTGTTTTGTAGGTCTAAGGACTTTGTGCATTGCCTATGCAGACCTCTCAGAAGACTCTTACAGAGAGTGGTTGGATGTCTACAATGAAAGCAGTACAGTTCTGAAAGACAGAACTCAGAAGCTGGAGGAATGCTATGAAATCATTGAAAAGGTAAAATGCATAGTTATTTGATCAGATACACATTCCCTTACATGTGTCTGTTCCTATGGAATCTGGACTTTATACAGTAAACCCAACTGTTTGTTAATTTAATTCATGAGAAACTGAAAAGGCTTGGTCTATAGACACCTTAAGTTTTAGTTCGTAAATCTTCAAGTAAGTTATGCATAAAAGGTCACTGCTACTTAAACTTTCTTCTCACATTCTTTTTATCTTGCTGTGCTTTGTAATGTTGATGTACCTTGATGAAGATAATGTATAAAACTGTTTCATGAAGTTCTCATTAGTTAGTATAGGAAGAGAAATGAGTTGCTTGTCATGCGGTGGTCACAGTTCTGATTTTCTGAAGGCTGTTGTAGACCCTACAAACAAAACCAAGTGCTCACCAAGGCTGGTCGTTGCATGAACTGAAAAAATGTGAACTGCTCTCCCTTCAGATTGTGAAACTTGTAACTCTGGAAGGGGAAAGTAGGTATCAGAGAACCAGTTTGACACTCTGTGATCCCACACGGAATGAACTGTTAAAATGTCAACACTAGGGGCCAGTGTTTCTTTTGATACTTGTTGGTCTTTGCTGCGTTCCGCAGTGCTGGTAGTCACATTCCTCACTTGCACTTGTTCGTACTCTTTCCCTTTGCTCCAGTTATTTCACTCTCATTTTATGTAGTGGTTTCTTTAAAACACTCTTTGAACTTCAATTTCTTTATTAATTAATACTAACAATGCAACTGAAGTTCTGGAGCGCTGTTAGTTAAGTTACTGGGGCAGAAGAAGGACACAGGTCGAGACTAGGATGTGAACTAACTTTCACAAGGTTACACAAATTCAGATTCTTCAATGGCTGAAGGTTTGGTCTTGCATTGCAACTAATGCCTGAAGTCATCTTTTCTGTTGGTCAGTCAGTGGCAATGTGGTTATTTAATCCTTGATTCTGTAGGTTTGCTTAGCTCTTCTCAACTTCTTGCACTGTGCTCTCATACTCTACGCTGAGATTAAAAATGAACATGTCTTGGTTTTCTTGCTTTAAAATGTCTTCTCAAACCTTATATCACTTTTGGCCATCTACCTTTTGCCTGTTTTCACAATTTATTATCTTGAAAAAGGGGACTCACGAGTAGGATGTAGAGTTGGAATTTTGGATTTAATGCCAAATAGGTAGGAAATATCCACTGTATTCTTTCCCTGTTAATGTTTGCATGCTGGTCATACCACAGAGCAGGGAATTTCACTTAAAATTTAATTTTTTTTTTTCTTAAAGCTGGTGTTTACCAGGTAAAATTCTCTGGTCTGTAGGTACTTGTTTTGTAGACAACAAACTGGCTTGTGGCTGTAATGTAAAACACAATTTCTTTTAACAGGCTGATTTTTCATCTGAGGGCTCAAATGAGAGTGGGAAAAGTACTTTGTAAGTCTGAGTGTTGAGATCACTGAATCATAGTACAGGTGCACACATGGAGACAAACGTGAACTGGCTTCCTTTGCCACCTGTACGATGGCTGAGAGGGCTTCAACAGGGGCTGTAATAACTCCCATGCCAGGTAACTCAGCTGTGCTGATCCCTGTGCTGTCACATTTAACTGCTTAACCAGTGATTCTGGAAATAAAAGATAACTTACAATTACACACTGTTGAAGGATACAAATGCTATCAATGTTTTTAGCATTGATAGGGCTAAAGTTTCATCAGAAGGCTACAGACTTTTAAAATGGATAACTTAAGTGAGTTGATTCTGCTACCCTTACCAGCTGAGTATCTCATAACAAAACTTAAGCTTTATCAAGACTTCTAACTAATGCTTAGCCTACACACCTGTATGAATAACAATTTCCTTTTGTTCTTTATGCATGCATGGATGCATACAAGTAGGAGCTGCTCTAGTGACCTCTTCATAGAATCATAAATGGTTTGTGTCAGAAGGGACCTTAAAGTTCATCCAGTTCCAACCCTCCTGTCACTTTCCACTGGATCAGGCTGTTCAAAGCCCCATCCAGCCTGGCTGTGAACACCTTCAGGGATGGGGCATCCATGACTTATCTGGGCAACCTGTTTTACCCTCTCACATTAAAAAATCCTTCTCTATGTCCAAGCTAAACCCTACCCTTTTTCAGTTCAAAACTGTTGCCCTTTGTCCTGCCACTGCATGCCTTGGTCAATGGTCTTTATCCATCCTCCTTATAAGCCCCTTTATATACTGAAAGGCTGCAATACGGTTCCCCTGGAACATTGTCTTCTGCAGGCTGAATACGACAAACTCTAGAAACTACTTCACTTCATCTGTTTCCACTTGTTTTGATTAATTATAGTCCCTACAAAGAATGGAAGCTTTTACTCTTTCTGTGCAGTTCCTGAAATGATATAATATAACTAAACTCAGTTGGTATCCATTTCTTTTTAACTGACATCTTAACCTATCTAAAGAATCCTTAAAATGCTTTTAAAGTTAAAATATGAGTAGATTGTACCTTTTGACAAGGTTTTATTTAAGTGTATTTGTTTGCCTGACTTGACTTCTATAACATGGGCAAATCTCCCCAAGGTATTGCTTTAGAATTGCACAGGACTATGGCTAATTCTGTAGTACTAAACTTGTTGTATGACATGTGTTTGTCCACAGACATCTGTGTGTAGAGCTAGTTGGACTGATTAATGTTCATACCATTTGTATTATGTGAATGTAGTGATTATATCCATGAATAGTTGCAATAATTTTTGCTTTGACTGATGGTATTGAGCCTATATGTACACTTCATGGGAGGGAAATCAGTTTAAAGGATGTGATGCCAGGTGACTTTGGTTTTGTAAGCTTAAATACATAAACTGTGACCACTCATGTTGCTGTGGTGATTAGTGAGTGCTGTAGTACATATGCTCATCCATAGGCTAGCTTTGAAGTTGTATCATTTGAATTAATTGCTCTTGAAACATTGCCATCATCTTGATCATAAACAATAGATTCCACTCTGTATATCTTGAAATGTGGATTGTATGTCGAGGAAGTAGAATAGCCACACCGGAAACTTAATGTAGTGTATATTGCTTGTCAAAATACTCCATTAGCAGAGAGGTGCAATGTGCCGTCTTGTGTTTCCTTTTGTGTGTGTTCCAAACAGATTTATTTTAAGAAAGCAATCTTTTAAATTCTTTTTTCCCAGGATTTACTGCTTCTTGGAGCTACAGCCATTGAAGACCGTCTGCAAGCAGGTGTTCCAGAAACAATAGCTACACTAATAAAGGCAGGAATTAAGATATGGATTCTGACGGGGGACAAACAGGAAACTGCTCTCAATATAGGTATCCATCTTTCTGGTTACTATGAATTTGTCTGATATGTGGCAGGTTGTGTACTTGATCTAGACAAACTCAGGCCTGCTTTTTTAGAGAATAGTTCCTTGGTAGCAGACAGGCATGTGGTAGCCTTCACTTTGGAGAGGTTTTGGAGTGAAGTCTTTGAGCGTCAGGCTATAGTCAGCTTTTTTTAATGTGAAAGGCATACTTCTGCTCTTAGTTCAGTGCAATTCTTGTAAGGATTGTGTACAGATAACTCTGCGTTGTAATAGAAACTAGGGAACTCAACCAGACATGTTTCAGTTTAACTGTGCATTTTATCGAAGTGTTTCACAGTGCTTTGCTTTTCTTACTGGTTGTCTTTTCTAGGCTTTAATGGAGTGTGGGATATGGTGGGAAATATGGTAATACAAAGCATACAGCTTATAATTTCTTGCAAACCTTGTCTGAGAAAGTAGGTGGATGCTTGATTAACTGCTCCTACTGTTGCCTTGTGGCACATGTGTTAGTCAAGTGTGTCATGGTTGTTAGGGAAAGTGTTGCTGCTGTTCAGGGTATGGATTGCCTTATCAAGGCCTAGTATGAATATCTGTCTCAAACTTGTTGATGTATCTTTTCTTACAAGCCATGCACTTTGCAATGCAAAAACAAATCTGGCAATGATGTGCATGGAAAGTACAAATTAAAATACGTATCAGACAGTTGTGCTTGGCTACTCATGTGATAGAATGGTAACCGTGAGAAGGGCTCTAGGGAGACCTGTAGCAGCCTTCCAGTACTTAAAGGGGGCCTACAGGGAAGATGGAGGGGCTCTTTATCTGTGAGTGCAGGCATAAGATGGGGGGGAAAGGGTTTTAAACTGAAAGAGGAGAAATTTTAACAAGGGTGTATGTGCCCTCTCTGAACACGGAGGACAATCATTCTTGCCTCTGATGATGGATTCTGTATTACAGCAGTATGAGTGTGCCTGTGGGCTATGATCTTGATTCTACCAATTTTTCTCCCAGAACTCTGGAAGAGAAATAAGTCGTACCCATCTGCTTCATGGCCTTTTATCCAGACTTCTAAATTAGAGCTGGATATCGACTTACATGTGTAGACTATTTTATACCTAGCTTTGAACCAGCAGTTTATCTCAATCTACTCAGAAGCACAGACCAGAACATGCCTTGATCCTAGTGTAGTTTTGCTTACCATGTTAGTACTGCCAGTAATACTACTATGAATTTGGAAAATTATTCCAAATGTCATTCATAATCTTGCAATTGTCAGTTGCTTTGTTTTATAATAGTAGATTTTAGCTTCTTCGTAGTTCTGAAATTGTACATGTATGGATCTCATATAAACTGTTGTTAAGTTTCAGTTATATCCTCCCATTCTTGATCTTCTTCCTGTTTAATGTGATGACAAGACACAATTAATAGAACTGCAGGTTTAGTTCTGACTCATTGACTTCCAAGATGCACAGCAAAGCAACTCTTCTTTTCCATTGGTGGATTTTATTTTTCAGATCCACTTGTTGAGTGCTGTCTTTTGAAAGAGGTAAAATGAAACAGTGAGTGGTGGCTTAGAAATTATAGCTTGCTATGCAGCTGCTGTTCCAATCAAATGCTACAGGAAAATCCTTTAGAATTAGTTATACCAAATTTCTAACAGCCTACTGCACGAGGTTATTGCCATTCCCTGGGGAAAGAACGATGCCGACATTGTGGAAAGTGTTTACGTTTGTAATGTGCTTTTTCTCCCCATAAAAACAAAGCTGCTCTTCAGTGAGGGACTAACTTTGAAAATGGCAAACTGACTTTTTTTCCCCAAGTTAGTGTTTTGTCTGTACCTGTTGAAGCTTCATTACTCAGTTCCGTACTACCACCTAAGACTCGTTCATGAGCAGAATCAGAGGCTGTCTGCAAAGCTTTCATGTTGTAGCCTGCACTTAATTAGAATATATTCTATCATTTTCCCAACAAGTGAGTGTGAGTTCAGTGTCATTCTGTGTTGTTGTCTAAAGGAGAAAGTAAACCCCACCTGACTGACACAAATCTGCTGCCTGGAAGTGCCTGCTGCGTGATACAAGCATGCTTTCCACAAAGGAAGATAGGGGTTTACTTTCTTGACGTGTCATTCATGCAGGCATTTTAATCTTGGAGTATACCTACAAAACGTGCCCAATTATAAAAGTTCTGTAGCCCGAGGAAATGATTTGCATTGCAACTGATGAGCCAATATGGCCTTCCTAAGGAAATGAGAATCCCACAGAAAATAAATTCACGCCTCGGTTATTCTCTTGCCATTGTGAGATATGGAGAGACACAATCTTTTTACCTTTACTGTACTGTTCTGCTTTTGAACCTGCTGGCCTTTATAGTGGTTTGTCACTGTTCTTCCTGTAATGCAGTAGTCTCCGGTCTCCGTTTCAGAAAAGTATGAGACTTTCCGAGACATCATTTTATTGCAGTAATTTTTTAGACTATCTGTGGTTTATTTCTGTACAAAGCACAGTAGAAGTAGAAAATAATTCTATTTTATTTCTTTTTCCTGTGTAACTTAAATCAGCAATGAAAGGCATGTGCTTCAAATAAAAGAATTCTTTGCTGTTTTATGAAGGTACATGACTGTGCCAGCCCCAAGAGGACTTACATGAGTTTTTAGGATAATGCAATGGGGTCACTCTGATGTGGGTTTCTGTCTCTTGCCATTAATATGAGCTGGAATCCAGCTGTTTATAATGTAAATGTCAAATATGTATATCCTGGATAGGACTGCCTCATGTCAGTGGTGATCACATGACAGAGGAACTTAGTGGCACTAAGTGGTGCTGCAGGCACTGACTATTGCTATCTCAAAAATAAGAGGCTTTTTTTCTGTCTTGAGAATTTTCACATGGGCTTTTGGTGTCCTGGCAAATATACAGAACTGCTTTCCGGGTGCTGATGCACATGCCCCACTTCTACACTAAGAATGATCTAGTACATTTAACAGATGATTGCAGGAGTTGGTAGGGGCTCTGTGTGTCGTTGGTCTGTAGTTTTTGATGAAGCTCAAGACCTTCTACACTAAACTTTGAGGAGTAAAAAATGCTCATGTAACCCAAGCATGGGCTGAGTGAAATGTGTAATGTGAATGAATTCCATGTATATGCTTTGTCATGTGGCACAGCTATATCTATACGTTCAAATCTGCTCTTGTAATGTTTTGAGGGTAGTTCTGCTTTCATGTAGGTTAAAAAAATAAACCTTAGACAAAGAAATACTTCATTTTGCTGTAGAGCTATAGCCTGTATTTACTGCATCTAGTTCTCCCAATGTTTTCTTTGGTTAAAACATCTCAAGTGATGTATTTGAAAATGCAATTCAAATACAGACTCTGTTGTTAGTAAAATTACCAAGTTGGAATGTGTCCTATACACCAGTGTCTCCAGTAGCGTGCCTGATAGGACTGGTTACTCAATAAGTAAGCTGTAAACTGACCTATAGATCCTCATCTTTAAGTTTTAAACCTTGCATATTCTTCCCAAAACTAAATCCTTGGTTTTCTTTTTCTCTTGCAGGGTACTCCTGCAGACTCATTTCACAGAGTATGTCTCTCATCCTAGTCAATGAGGATTCGTTAGATGTAAGTAAGCAAATTCTGGTGTAATTCTTGACAGAAGGTGTTGCTAACAAAGGGGAAAGTTTATTGAGTTGTGTTGTTTAATTCCTCTTGCTTGCCTTTAGGAGTAGCAAGATAAACAATTCATGCTAAAACGGGGGTGGGTTGTGCAAAATATGTTCCTGAGGTCTCCAGTCACAGGCTGTAGAGATCAAAATGAACTTTCAGAACGAGAAACTAGTTTAGTCCACAGGTTTAATTCTGCTGCAAACTGTTGAAATCCTGCAGTATGCCATCAGAAATACAGTTAGACTTTAAGGTATAGGTACAGGAATAACATGTTTGAAGAAAGCAAAAAACCAAGCTAGAAGACTTGCTTGAATATAATGATCTATCTTTAGTGTTGCTTGGAACAGCTATAACTAAATTTATGCCTGAGTAAGCTGCATTGCAAGCTTGTGTATGTACAGCTTTTGAGACTTAGAAACTGGATCAAAAATTTTCTGCAAGCTGTTGCTGTGCTCTACAAGTATGGTCAAAACTTAACTAGAAAAAGTCATACACTTATATATGAACGTTCCCAGAAGATCTTTCTTCCAGTTTGCCTGTTTTGGCATCAATATCAACATTTGCTATCACTTCAATATCTGACTGCTATTAGAGGTATTTGTAGGATGGATGAAAAGATCTGTAATAGGCAGCATCTGATACTTGCGTTTAGAGTTGGCAATTTATCCTGCTTGACTGGATGAGAGATGGAAAGCCTGTATTTTTGAACACTTAAGGAATTACAGGATGTATGGAAATCTGATGGAAGAGAGGAATGCAATTGTGGCAAAGTAATCACCTGCTAAGTGTTATTTTCTGGTTGTGCACGTGTGTTTTTGTTAACAGTAGCCTTGATAGTGTTTTCAGCTCAGACTCTAGTTCTTGGTATGCAGTTGTGGTATCTCACGTCCTAGTGTTTTATCTTACTGGAATTCAGGAGATTACAGTCAATCCAAGGGCAGATGATCTGCTTCCAGAGGCTGGATTAACAGTTTCTGTGCAGCACAATTCACCCTGATGGGAGCTGTCTCGTTGCTGAGTTCTAGCAACAAAGACCACGTTAGTCCACTTGTGGAAGTTGTTTTCTGTGTTTCTGAATAGTTCAAGACTCGTTTGAATAATTCTTGTGGGATGAGAAAACTTAAGTTTTTGTGTTGTAAACAGTTACTGTATTAAGTGTGTATAAATTAATTCAAGCAAATATTTAAATGTCTTGCTAAGACTCTGATCTGCTCATACCATCTTCTTTTCCATTTCTGTTTCGTCCCTCTTTAAGGAAACAGTTTTCTTTTTGTGAGTTCAAAATATCTTTGTGGTTTCTGATGAGCTTTCTGCCCTGCTTGGTTGACTGGACCTCTTTGCCTGAAGAAAGATATGGGACATGAATAAAAATGTGCGGCTGGTAATCCCTATTTCCTGAGGCAGGAAGATTAGTTGGTTAGGTTTATAGAAACAAGAAAACTTGTTTTCTTTTTTCTTAATATATTGGAAACTCGGTTTAAAAGGAGGAAAGTGGTTATGCTTTGTTTTCTTTTTAAAGTTTCTTATACATTCTGAAGCTCTAAGTAAAGCACAGTTGATGTTTTTTTGACCTTGAAAATAAGACTATTTCAGTCTCAACTAAAATTATTTGCTCTAAGTTTGCGGTTACAAACAATGTGCCTCTTATGATGCCTGTTCAGTAATAGTGAGATGTAGATAGATATTCTCTATCGTTAAAGCAGGGGAGTTGAAGATAGGACAGAGAGGTTCTTGCTTAAATCAGATGAGTAAAATAGAGCTAACATTGCTTTGCATTTAGAAATATCTGGATGCTGGAGATGGTTTTCAAGTGGTTTTAACTCGAGTTTCTTATTACTTCTGGTTTTGAATGCGGTGGCATAGTGACAGTTTTTTTTAATAGCTCTATTTATAGTAAATTTAATACCAAAAGTGTGAAGTGGTACCCAGCAGCTTCAGCACCTGTTTCTAAATTGTGGTTTCAGTTAATTGGCTGAAAGGATGATGAGATAGCAGGATAAGTAATGAAATAGGTTATGAACTATGTCCTAATGTCAAGTACTTGAACCATGGGATCTTCCTTTGAAAGTCAAATAGCAGAGTAGGTAGGATTCAAGAACTTTCAGTAAGAGGCAAAAATGAGATGAAAGGATCAATTTAAGCGAGAAGAAGTGGGAGAAAAATGTCTAGATTGCAATGCCTCCCCCCGCTTCCTATTTTGAACATCAAGAACAGTTTGGTGCTGGCCTGTGTAGAATCAGCTCTGGTGAATTCATGTGATAGGATTACAGTCTTTACCAAACTGACATAGACTTACTGAAATGTGTCATGTGGCTATGCAAAGGAATACTCTTACATATATTATTATAGGATATTTGCATTCAAAGTCTTCTGTGTTTTATTTTTACAACTTGATATATTTTTCATTGCTTTAGGAAATTATGGGTTTTGGCTAATTTTAGCTGTGCATTTCTTGACGTCTTGTTTGATCTTTCTGCTTTTTAGAGAAGTCTGATTCTTCTCTTGAAACATGAAAAAATGGAGGCCTGTGACAACTGGTCTTGATTCACTAGGTCCTGTGTGATGTTAAATGTGCTGCTTAAGCAAAAACTCCTTGTGTGACCATCTTTCTTTCAGCTTGATGTGCTTGCAGTTTATAGGCTGGGTGTGTGGGTTAGGGAGAAGGCATTCTCCACTCTCCGTAGGAAGCTTCTTAGTCCCTTTCGAAGGTTCAGTTGCCTACTTCACAGCTTCAGTTGACAACTCACTTTATACACTAAATACCAAACTAATGTTAAGAAGCAAGTGAAGCCTGTCTTTCCTCTTAATCTTATGTTAGCACAGAACTACAGAAGTAAAAATGGCTACCAAGGAGGAAACCTAACAGGAAAAAACTAAGTAAAGAGCTGAGGAATATAGGGTAGAGAAAATGCCGAAAGATGGGAACTAGTATATTCCAATGAAGTATAGGGGATCTCCTGTTTTAAAATATTTGGAGGCTTATTTTAATTCCTTTATGAACTTCGAAGGAGATGCACTTTGAGATTTTTGTATGTTCAGCTTTTTCCTAAACTTTAGCTGAGAAGTATGAAGGAAAGGTAATGTAGGACCTGAAATGGGAGTAAATGTCAATGACAAAGCATCTCTTCACTTTCCTCCATGCAATCTTTGCAGATGCTGTAGAGTGCCAAAACTTCACTTGGAGTGATAGACAGGAACCCTGTGGAAAAAACCTCATTTAATAAGTTAGAAGAGGCTAAATACTACTTTTCCTATGAAGGGGAAAAGATGACACGTCTACTCACCCACTTCTACTTGCTCAATCTTGACTCCATTGCCTGGTTTCAGACTGAAGTCTTCTGAGGCAGAGGAGGGAGGACAGGAATGAACAGCTGTCTCTGCTGTTTAGGAGATGATAGAAATTAAGATCAAATGAGGAAAAGTAGAGTGAGTGATTATTTTCGTAGTTTTTAAGCTTTCTCATAAATGTGGTGCTCCTTGTTTTGAGGTCTTCTGTTCTCTATTTGAGAAGCAGAAACTAGAAATCTGGAACACTGGACATAGAAGTATATATTTTTTGCAGTGAACACCCTCCCCTCCCCCCCCAAAATTTAAGAGTCTGAAGAGAACTCTTGTAAAGAAATTGGATTTCCTAGACAGTGTACTACAAATGAGAAAATGGATACAGGTTAAAAAATGATGGTGTAATAAACTGGGAAGCTGAATGTATTGAACAGTCAAGGATGTATTTTGATGATATGGATTGAGAGGAGAATCTCTCTATTGTTATCCTGTTTTCTTACTATGTTGAAGTGTTGGCAGACATTAATTAACAGGCTCCGCTATGAACACCACTCAAAGGTATGTTGACAGTGGTGATAGAGGGGCCATCGGTCCTTTTTACAGCATATGAAAATACTGCTGGCGTCTCCTGCTGTCTGAATGCCAGAAAGCAGTTTGGTTGGGTAGATGGGGATGTGGAACCTGCTTTAAAATCCTTCAGGATGCTGTATTTGTCTTTAAAAGAGCGTGTGGGGTAGGGAAACTTTCTGACACTACAGAATACTGACCATTAAGATGGAGCTGTTCCTCCAAGAAGAACAGGTAGTCCCGCTCAAAGCACTAGAGGTCAAGGGTGACACTATCAGTAATAGGAGCCATTTCATATGCATCTTGCCCCAGGGCTCAGTCTAAGGAAGTGGTAGAATGAGAAGCCCTGGTCAAACATAGGTTGACATAGAATGAAAGCTCTCCCTTCCCTCTTTTTGTCTGACCTCTGCTGACATAGACAAGAAACATGCAATCAACTTACAGGCATACTTCAAAATCCCTACACAAAAAAGGAAAGTCTGTCATTGTCTTTTCCTACCTGCTACCTCTAGTTATGCAGTTGGATGAGTTCTGGAATACCGAGCACAGCAGCTGCTGCTTACATTTTTTAAGTTGGAATTGTAGTGTTACTGGTGGCTCACATGGAATTGAATGCCTTGCCCCTTGATTTTGGCCTCAACTATATTGATCAGTAGTATCACAGTACAGGTAAGGATTCACTCTTGCAGATAGCAGAAGATGCTTTGTGGAACTCAATGCTAAACACTGTAGTGAATGAGTGTTATATGATATAAGAGTGGGGAGTGGGAAGAAACAATAGAGGAAGGGGTCATGGATAGTGTTGGAGTGATTTGAGTTGGTGAAGTGGTAGTGGTTAAACAAGATCCTGTGTGCTAAATTGAGAATTTGCTTTAGACATACCATGCATCAGTATTCCTGTGGTATTTCAGTGTTAAGTGCAAACTTTATACTTGAAATAACCTGTAAAACGTAACTATGCTTGATTCATGTTGAGTAATGCAGTCCTTAACAAACTAGTAATAAGCAGACAGATATTAGCAAAAGAAGCAGGTAAAACAGTATCTACTTTCAAGATTCTACTTAAAAGTGGAAAAAATTATGCATGTTCTAATTTTCCTCTGCCTGGTCATCTAGTAGATGTTCCAGTAATTTACTATTGTAGACTTTGGTTGTAGAATCCAGCTGTAAACTAAGACAACCAACCATATTAGAAGTTTTTCAGTAAATTTGAAAACTAATAGAAGCTTTTAGACCATAAGAAGAAAAGAACACTGAGAAACAGAGAACCATAGCATGTTAGATTAGCAAAAAGCCTCATCACTACATAGTTGCTGGTCTTTTAAGTGAAGAAAATGGGTGATTACATAATACGTCTTGAAGATATATCTAATATTAACTGTCATGCTTTAACTCAGATAACGCGCTTTTCCAAAACAGAAGTGCAAACTTATGGAACTAATACATCAAAAAAGTTTTGTATTTCATCAGTCTTGTTTTCAAACCAAATTAATTGTTTTTTAAATACTGTAATTTTCAATGTGGAACTGAATTTTTCATAAGTCTAAAAATAAAACTCTTAAGTGATTTATTAATAATTGCCACTTGTTCTTTTACTTCTTAAGGTACGTATCTTTAGCTGCTTATTGCCAGTTTTTCACTATTGGATCTCCATGGTAATACTTTGTGTTTTGCACTTGTAACAGAAATAGATTTCTACTTAGACAAAGATCTATCAATAGAAGGTTCTCACACTAAATTTCTCTAGCATTGTATTTAATATATTCCGTCTCTGAAATCCATTAATGCTTAAAATGAATTTTTACAGGATCCAAGTTGAGCTCAGAGCCTTTAAATATTGATACTCTTTCCCCTTTGTGCTGTCCCTTTGTGATGTTTTTCCCCCACTTCTGCTCCTTGGCACGCAGCAGCAGGTGAGATGTGATCGAACAACTGTCTTGGCTTGGTTTTGAGAGCTATATTTCTTTTCTAAATCATGCACTTGAGGGGAAAAAATCAATCATTTATGTTCTCTTCGGAGATCTACTGGGAACAGAAAAGACTAATCCCTAGCTTGACTCAGCTGAATACTAGAAACTTAGCATAATAACCTACAAATGTTTATCCCTTATAGACTTAACTGCATACATACATATGCTTACTTATTTTTTTCTTTCCTTTTCCTAACAAAGCTTTTTCAAGTGAAAATATTTTGAGTATGAGATTTACTTAGAGTGTATTTCTTGGATTTAGTTTCTGTTTAATAAAATTGGAAATGCCATAAAATCTTATTATGCAGCTCTTAACTGCACTAATTTCTTTCACTGGCATCTCATGGATGTGCATTTGTGAGCACAGTGAAAGGAAGAGCTCAGAAAGGAAACTGGATGACCCAGTGAGGCCCTGGAAAGCCTGAGTAGTGATTATTACAGCTGAGGAACATTGGGTGTGTTTCTCCCCTTAATGCTGTAGAAGGAGCTGGGAACTCTATCAATTGTTTGTCACATTGGGCTGTATTTAAGAGCAGTGGACGTGCTAAATTGGAGGGACCGATTCTGAACCTGTGGGTAGTATTTTGCTCTAAAGTAACTCTGATATAAAACAGAGCTGCACAGCGTGTCCTGCAGAACTCATGTGCCTGGACTGACAGTCATTGTCCTCTGTTATACATAGATGTGAAAGTAACAGCAAACATACTGCAGTATAAGAACCCTCAGTGCTAGTGTCTACTGATGATAATCTAACTACAATGTAAGCATAGAAACAGAAGCTGGCCTCCTTCACTCTTCTGCTTGCTCAGCTGCGTCTTTTGAATGTTTCAATGTTTGAGCTATTCAACATGAGCATGGATAAACTTGTTTGCTATCATGGTGTTGTCTAGTATTCCTAAAAAAAGGAAAAGAAAGGCAAAACCCAAACAAAACTTTAGTGTAATTTGTTGTTCGCAGACAGTGTGTCTTGACTTCCCAGACTGCAGGGAAGCTTTACATGCAGGTATGTTATGTATTCTAGCAGTGAAGAATGAGGACCTGGGGAACTTGCATATTTTGCTGTCTTATTTATGCTCTTCTGTAGAATAGCATTGTTATGAAGGTTCTGTAACCTCTAAGGGAAATTTCTTAAGCACGAGAACTTTCATTGGATTTATCCAATGACTTTCATGACCTTCACTCTTGTGGGCACCTTTCTGTCCCATAGCTCTGAACAGAGTTTGTTTTTTAAAAAAAAAAATCTGTTAAGGAGATCTTTAACAGGCACTATTATTCATTGCATTTTAATACCGATAGATCTATCCATCGGGAATTATCAGGGAATCTTACATCTGAAGTCCTCTGCATCTCTTAAGAACTAGAGTTCACTGGATTGTTGTCACTGCATTTACTGATATGGTAGAAATAAGCAGGTGGTTTTGGATTGCTTTTTAAAAATTTCCCAGTTACTGTTGGGAAAATTCAGACTGTCTGTGGAGAGAAAGAAAATCCAAGGAAGACAATTTATTTATAATGGCTTATGTTGAGTGTCAGTCTTCAAGCAAAGAGTATAGTTCCAGTAGTGTCTTCTGTACTATACTTTTTGTCAGCTTTTCAGACTAAAATCATAAAACTTAAACTTGCCTAACTAAAACTTACTGACTGCTGGGAACTTCAAAGAATTGGTGTCATGTATACTTCAGTCCTACTAAAAGATGGTAAGGTGTGCAGATAAAGGCTGGGAAGATGAGAGCAAGTGCTGTACTGCTAATGCCTTCTAGGTGCTTTGAATATTACATCTGGTGTGTTGCATGAGGGGGAAAACAAGTATGTTTTTCTCCCCTGCTATCTTCTGCCCAAATACTTTCAGGCCAAGTTAGTATTCTGGAAAACGGATCAATGTGCAAAATTTCAGTTTTGGCCACCCATCAATTCTTCTCCTTCATCTGGGATGCTCCTCTGGTGTCTTGTAGCTAATAAATTACTTCAGTTACCAGTCAACCTGGAATTGTAATCAGCTCTTCTGTGTATTACCGGGAATTTGCAAAGGAAGCTCATTAGTGAAAGTAGTGAGAGAATATGTTTCTTTGTACCAAATTCTTTGTTGTTCAAATTTCTGTTTTTCTTATTCTAGAAACAGACATCAAGCTGGTAAGTAGTTACACAAGGAACAATGTCTAATAATCAGATATCTTCCAAAATATGAAATAGAAGGGAATTAGTGTTTTTTCTTGTTTGTTTTTTGAGGAACTAATAGAACTTTTTCTAACTCGAAGTGTTTGATAATCTGCAGTGCAAGTTTGTTGTATAGATGTGGAAAATATACAGTTCTTTGTGAAAAGTCACTTCAGTTTGAGCGTTCTGTGTAGAATTACATATGAAAGAATATAGGTGTTACCTGGACCTGTAGGTTTAAGTTACACATGGCTGTGTGACATAAGTATTGGATTACCATTTTTTTCAGGAAGTAATATTAATTGGTTTGAACTGTGAATCATGAAATGAATTGGGCTGGTAAATTTGATTCATCCTTCTTTCCCTTTTCAGCATTTGTTAATGACTGTGTTCCCTTATCTGTTGCGCTTTTTTCTGTTAGTGTTTTCTGGCAGTGTGGTAGTTGGTTTGGATGCCGTGGAGGCACTTGGACCTGAAGGAATGCAAGGACCTTTAGGAGTCTGAAGACCAGGTTTCTAAATAACTCTTCCTTACGTTGCTGGAAATTGGGGGATACTGGGAAGGGCTATTAAAAAACCCAACCACTTACTTTTCTAAGTTACTTATCCCTTCATTTCTTCAATTGTAAGAGTGATCACACTTGACAAGACCCCGGAAAGATCTGTCAGCATTTGGCTATAGGTATTTTAGCAGTTGGAGGCTTGTCCTTCTAATGCCTTGTCCATGCTGTAAGACAAACCAGATCATATTACATACAAGTGGAAATGAAGAGTGTTCCCTGAATTCCATGTGAAATTTCCTGTCTCTTTTCTAAGGGTTTGCACATTAGAGGAAACTTATTGCTTATGAGCACATTTTCTCTTAAAACTGCTAATGATATTCACGTATGTGAAGGCTTATCTTTCAAAAGATGATCCCTGAATATTAGCCAGATCTATTTTCTGTTGTGTAAGTAACAATATAATGGTGACTTCAGCTGGATGATGGAAGAATCTGTTCGCTGTGGAAATGTGATTCTGTGCAGCATACTGATACACTTATTTCTAATAAGCAAAAGAGACAATGGAAACAAAAGAATGCATAATGAAATGAAGCAGGATTTTGTGAAATGAGAAGCTATCTGTGAAATGCAGGTTTTGCTGATGTTGAAGTATGATCGTGTGATTTTTTTGGAAAATAAGCTAAGTGGGTTTCTGATCTGTAGGTGAATGAATTATGGATACTGATCCTCTTGACTGACATGGCTATTATTAGACACTGGTAGAAACAGTTCAGATCTGTCTTTTATTTTGAAAGGTAAGAACTAAATACTCATTTAGTCACTGCAGATAGTAATTTTCCTATCTGATCCTCTGCTTTCATTGAAGGGCTAGCGAGACCTGGTTTATGCCAGTTAATGTGAGAGTTTTTAAGCATAAACAGTGTTTCTCTCTTGGTGCAGAGCCAGCTGAAAGCAATGGTATTTATTTGCCTGCACTGTTAACTTAAAGAAGATGGTGGAAAACTAGTGCTTTGGGGTAAGAGTTAGGGTATATCTTGATCACTTCAGAAAATTAAGATGGAGTGATATAGGGATCTGTGGTCTTACTTTTGTGGTTTCCATAATACTGACTTGCTACTTGGTTTAAACACTTTTCTGAAGGTTGTTTCCCTATTCTTAAGATTTAGAGAATCTTTTTTGTAGCAGAAGCTCGATTAAGTCTGCTCATCAATCACATTAAAGAATACATTTCTTTGATGTGATAATTAAGGAAAAATGTTTTACGTTTGGTTGAAGCTAGAAAAAGTGCCCCTGAGTTTTTGTGGGCTGATGGGTCTGTCAGAAACTAAAACTAAGCAATTCTCCAGCTGTATGAAGTTAATACCTACTTATTTAAGTGTCCTTTCCGCCTTTTAACCTTCTGCACGGAGTAGAATCAATCGGAAATCTAGAAAATTCTAGGGGTTTATGTGTCTTAGCCACCATGATGTGTGCTTGTTTTTTTACTTAAAAAATGTGTGCAGGTGTGTTTTCACATATGTAACTCGAGTCATGTAGCTTCTAGATAGTAAGTTTTGCTGTGTTCTGTGTTTCGCAAGTGATTTGTTAGGTAAGTTGAGCTGACGGTGAAGCTGTGTAGTGAATGTGATCCCTCTCCATAGTTTCAGGACAAAACTGATTGGGAACATGTTCAAGTCCTAAAATTAACTGTTTTAAGCCACCTAAAATCACAGTTCAGAAATGTCAGAACTTAATATTTTTTCAGAGAGCTCTGGGAATGAGCATTAATCAGAGCTGAGGTGTTTCTCGTGGCTTCTTGAAGCTTCTGTTGTGCTGGGTTGCAGTGGTATATATGGTTGTTGTCTGGTTTATCAAGATGGCCAGGCAAGGTCAGCATGCCCTTGTGAAGCTCTTGATGGACATCATGCCTGTGGTGGTGATGGTAACATGTTCAAAGAAGTTGCCTCGTAACCTTAGAATTAGTTTAATCTCTTTAGTTTTGCACACTTAAGTCTTCTGCTTCTCTCAAGTAAGACTATTTCTGATTACAAGGAAAAAGGACGATTTAGTAAGAGTATTAAAACCCAAGAAAACGTAACTATTTACTTATAACACTGCGTTCTCCCTCCTACCCCACCATGGTAAAAGTAGGTAGTGAGTTTGAGTTGAGCAATGGTAACAAGTTCTATTAGTGTGTTTCTTGGTAGGCTGGCTGCATTTCCTGGCACACCTCACTTAAGTAAAACATACATCACAAAATAAACTCACCTTCGTCACTGAAGCGTGCTCCTCCAGCTTTGGCCAAGTTTACTGTTCAGCTATGTGTTTCTCCTTCTGCTATAAGATGGCCTTATCCTGGGAGTGCTTCATTTTTTTCCCCCTTTTGTATTATGAAATTATTTTTTAGTGTTTTTCTAAATGCAGCATTATAAACTTTTTTAACAAATTATTTGCATAGCAAAACTAGCCATGGAGAACATAATTTGTTTTCTGAACTGGTAGTTTGCCAACGTTTTTGCTTCGTTGTCTTCCCACTCCCTCCATAAATCTCAAATTTGTGCATATATGGGAGCTGTTGCAGAGTCTAGACTTTGCAGTTTGCCTTTCACAGAAGAAAAATATCTTTGCAGAAGCAGAGTGTTTCCATTTGTCAAATCAAGTCCCGTGCATCCTTGCCATTTCCTCAAATAAGTAGTGTGAGATATTCTCTTTATTTAATCCGGTTATATTTTTACTGGAGCATGGTTAAATCTTAACATTTTAAATCTAGTGAGGCTTTAAAAAAAAAAAGACTGTGGTACAGTTATGTTGTGATGATGTTGTTCTGTGGCACAGTAGACCACACCTGCATTATCCTTTAAGGGGTGGGTTACTAGTTTGCTGTGAACAAACTCTGTCATTGGGAGAAATTATTTATAATTTTGTATAGACTACTTAAATGAAAAGCCTCCTCCAGTTTTTTAATAAATGAAACACATTGCATGAATGTCTTCTTGTTCTTTTGTTTTGCTGCTCATTAATTAAAGGAAATCTAACAGCTTGCAGAGTTACCTAGACAAATCTGTGCATAAATGCTCTGCTCTTGACCTAAGAACAATCACGTAGTGTCCTTAAACTAGATGACAAATGAAGCCTTAGCAAGGGGAAGTGCTGTAAGCTGTGGCTGCAGTAGTACTTATGGAATAGTTGAGTACATGCTGTGATGAATATGTTTAGTCTGTTGTGTTCTGGTGGCATATATACTGTAAGAATGGTGGCCCACAAACCACTTGTGCTGCACAGGCTCTCATGACCGTTTGTTACTGCATCCTAAAGGTTGAGAACAAAATTGTCAATTTTAAGCCCAGTTGTAATAGCGCTTAATCATTACGAGCAGCAACCCTTCACTTAAGGACCCCAAGAGACGCTGGATCACATCTTTCTGCTATTTACTTCCAGATCATACTGTTGAAATTATGGAGAATTCTTCGGACACAGCCCTGAAATATTTATTTTTTTAAAAATTGTTCAAATCTTGCTCTCACTTACCAGAACAGTGATACCAGGTATTGATGCGAGTCTTGTTCAAATGGTAAGATGTGTGCTATGAATGTGTGACAACCTTAGAGGACCAAACATTTTTGGTCACTGAAATTTTGAACCATTGATAACTTGTGTTGGCTGACGTAAATGAGGAGTGCTTTCTTGTATATGACATTATTTCACCCTATACATTCCCGTTCCATTGGGGGTTTAATTCAGTGCAGGTATCTTGCCTTTTTTGATAACCTGTCTTGGGAAGCAGTTCTGTTAAAATGACTGTAAAGCCTGGTTTTGCCTGCCCTGTAAACCTGATTGATTTTTTTATTTTTCATGTCCTGATATGCTCCCTATTTATGATAATAACTCAAACTTTGCTTTGTAATTAGGAGTTTGCACTTCCATATCTAATAAACAGAGTTTAAATAAATACTCCCTAGTGAGTGGGGATCACTGTGTGCACTTAAAGGGAGAATTTTGTGTTTGAGTGCATCTGAGAATGGGGCATGTGCGTGGAATGGCCAGTTGGGTGTCTGCCTAGTTGTATCTACAGAGATCTGGAAATGGCTAAACCAGAATTATTTTCTAGGTGCTATCGACTTCAAGTCTTTATTAGGGAAACTGCCTTTCTTGTAATGCAGTGCTTCATACCAGGCACTTTTGCCAGTTTATCTTACCTTAAATTGAAGTTTGCATGCTATAGGTTTCATCTATTTTATTTTAATGAGAGCTGTAACTTCAGTGTTAAATATACCCTTTCTTGTAAACTAGTTGCTCATTTGGTGTGAAGGCAATACTGATGCTACTTTGAAGGGTTTTATTGGAAAATATTGCCATTGATCCAATACAGCAATTCATTTAACAAAACCCTCAATGAAAGGTAAAAGCCTGGTTATTTAGTCTGTTTTGTTATGTTTGTTCAATATATATGTCTTGGGATCCTTTGGTGCTCCGTTCTGGTCAAGTGAAGGGAATTGTTCAATACAAGGTACTTTGACTTTTTCTTATATGAAACTTTATAAAGAAGTAACTTAATCCTCGAAGGGTAATGTACATGTTAGTTCAACTGTGCCTGCATGTCCTTCTTGTTTGAAGTATGGCCACAGGACACTAATGTCCCTTAATTAAGTCTTTGGGACAAAATCTTGTCTGTCGGGCAGGAACTGTTCAGCTGTGGAGTATTCTACTTTGGGGCCTCTGCTGGCTCATGTAGCAGTGACAGTAGGGTGAAAATTAATGCTCATACCAGTATTCGGTACTCAGCTCTGGTCATCTCTGGTGCTCCAGGAAGGAGCAAGTGACCCCTGAGACAACTAAAGGTTGAAATCTTTTTCAGCCCAGGATTATGCTGGTAATGGATAGACAATACCTAGATTGTGCCCAAAGACTGTTAGTGAGTAAATGGTGGAAAGCTGGACGTAAAATCTATGTCCATTTTTTGTGGCCAGCAAAACTGACATGTGACAAGGAAGCCTCCCTCTGTGTTGAAAGATGGAGGAATTCTGTGTCTGTTACTGATTCGAATTCTTGTAGTTAAAGTATAGAATTCAGTGAAATAATAAGATACTGCTATTTGTAGAAATACAAGGTATCAATTTCTACAGTATGACCAGAGACCATTTATGTGGCTAATAGTGACCAAAATTCTATGGCTTCAAGAATTCTGGGGGGGGGGGGGGGGGAAGTTCAGCAGAGCATGTGCTTTTGGATGGGGAGTTTAGTAGCCTATTGGACTCTGGGAAAATGTGGTTGAATGAAACCAATTAATAGTTAAGGGGATATGTAAGATCTAGGTTGGTATGTTAATATTTATATCTTCATTATATGATTAATATTGCCCAACATATCTGTAAATAAATAAGGAAAGAGGGAATGGGTTCAAAAGTTAACTAGCTGATGTCTTTGAAACCTTCTTTCTTTTCAGGTTATTAAAACTTAATTGCTCTGTCTATATTAGGTTTAATATTATCTACTTCTCAAGGGATTTATAATTCTATCCAGAGCTTGACAGACAAACTCTACAGTTCAGTAGACAGAGTTAATAGGTTTAGTAAATATGAATAAAATAAATCTATTGTACAACTAAATCTTTAGGGAAATGACTCTAGTGGTTTAATTTAAAAAAAGAAACACGATCTTGATGATTTTGTGGAGTATTCATATAAAAATTATTTTTGGTAATTGAAGTGGGTATCATATTTATTAGATAAACTTTAATAAAAACTTCAGATATACACATGGGGTAAACTGATAGGGAACCAAGTGGTGTGGTTTTAAAACTATGGGAAAAAAATAGGTCTTTTAAAGTTAGCATTCACCTTAAGGAATGGTGTTTATTTGACTAGAAAAGAGAATTTTGCCTGGGGCTTTCTTATATGGCACCTTTATATTGTTGGCTAAAAAAAAAAACCAGGAAACTACTAGGATGAAAGCAAATCAGGTGCCGTGTCCAGTTGAGTGGATCCAAGTGTCTTTGGGCAACAGATGTGCAGGTCAGTAAGATCTTTTTTTCCAGTTCTCTCTAGAATTACACTGCTTTTGTCAAGTGTTGTGTAGTGCAGCAGCAGGGCTGCTCTTGTTTCCTGAGCTACCCGTGGATGTTTGGGACTGCGTATGGGTATAGAATATTTAAGTTGTTAGGACTAGGATCAGCAGCATTACAACTTTGTTGCTTTTGGATGCAGAGATGCTTCCAAGCTTATCTGAAATGCTGTTGTAAATCACTAGTGTTATGGAGTAGTTAAAATCAAACAGAGCAGCATCTTCATAAAGGCTGCCCTATGACCTCTATATGCTTTATGCAATGTAGTCATTTCCAGCAGTGGCAGTTGCCAGCAATTATATGTCAAATTTAATATGGCGGGTTTTTTGCTTTTGGGTCTGCAAGGAATAAATTGACAAGTGTGCAATAGGAGAAGAGAACAGACCGGGTTATTTGTGGGAGTCTGGATATAGAATATCTGGAGGAAGATGCTGCTGTTACCTGCCACTAGCAGTTTTCTTTGAATTTGTATTGTATGTGAGCAGAGTATTTTAGAGAAGTCAAGTAAGGACGGTAGAGAAACTCAGGGTGCTGGTTTTGGAGAGAGAAAAGGCAATAGGTAATAGTTTCATTCATTGGGTGGGTTTTTTTTATGGTGGGAGTAGATGAAGCTAAGAAATTTAAATGATTTAGGTACTTGAGGTTGCAAATAAATTAGATCTTGTGTCAGATTGACTTGTGGTTTGTCCATACCCAGGAGCCATATGAATCTTCAGCAAGGAAATCTGCAGATCAGAGGGATTATTATGGCAAAAAATGTTAGAAACTGTTTGCCAAGAATAAGTCATTGCTATTTGTCAATATATTAGGAGTGTACTGTGGTCAAGGAAATAAAAAGTTGTGTAGCTGTTGTGCGGAAGCGTAGCAGAGTCACTCATCTCCCAAGAGTAATATAGATCTTCCATATAATTTTTTGTGGTGGTCACCTACAGGAAAGTCTCAAACTAAACATTATTCAAAATAAATTTTCAAATGAAAGGCAGTCATGTAGGACCAAGCATGCATCTGGCACATCTCTTACCCTGAAGAGATGAAGCACTGCCTAGTCAATTCCTCTTTAATCTCTGCACTCTGGGAAGTTTGATCACTAAGTGCTGTGTATTACCTGCTCAGTGAACATGAATTCCTGAAGTGCCTCTGCTTTTCAGTTCTAGCAGAATCTAGCAAAATATGGCCTGGTTCCTTATTGGTGTTTTTGGCTATTAATATATATAGTGGTATTATGGACATGAGCTGGCAGTGTGTGACTGTAGCCCAGAAGGTCAATTGTATCCTGGGCTGCATCAAAAGAAGTATTGCCAGCACGTCGAGTGAGATGACTTTGCTCTCCTCTGGTGACATCTCGTACATAGTATTGTATCCAGCTCTGGAACCCTCAGCACGGAAAGGCATGGACCTGTTAGAGCATGTCCAAGAAGAGCCACTAAATTTATTTAAGGCTTGGAATGCCTCCCCTGTGAAGAGAGGCTGAGAGAGTTGGGATTGTTTAGTTTGGAAGAGAAGACTCCAAGGAGATCTTATTGTGGCCTTCCAATAGTTAAAGGGGGTTTGTAAGAAAGATGTGGTAAAATCTTTTTAGCAGGGCCTGTAGTGATAGGACAATGGGTGCTGAGATAAGTTTAAGCTAGATATCAGGAGAAAAATTTTTTCACTGAAGGTGTTGAAACACTGGCACAGGTTGCCCAGAGAGATGGTGGATGGTAACTTTCAAGGTCAGGTTGGATGGGGCTATGAGCAATGTGATCTGGTTGAACATGTCCCAGCTCACTGCAGAGGGCTTGGACTAGATCTCCTTGGTCCTTTGCAATCCAAACCCTTCTATGATTATTCCTGTCATCAGTATTCTAGCAGGAGTTTTGCAAATGGAGAGAAGCTCGTTACATTGTGCCTAACAGATGCCTGGTGTTAATATGGAGTAAAGTGGACTGTGTATTTTAAGGACTAAACTGGCTAAATAATATGGACTAAAATGTATTTTTTTGTATTTCAGTAAGAGATTGAATAGAAATGAGTTTTGCTGGAGAAATTTCCAGTATGGTTTTCAGAACACGTCTACTGCCTTATGCAGTTTCAGTAGTCCTGAGTTTGGATTCACGCGTTTAAATGGCTGGTTACAATATTCTTTTCCATTAAGTGTTTTTGGAACACGTGATGCTTTATGAGCAAAGGTTAACTAAGGCCTGAAGGAAGCTCAGAGCAGCAAAGTATAGATGTGTTTGTAACAGTGAGGACCACTGGCCAACCTCAGAATTATTACTGCTATGTATTATTTAAAGGTAGACTGTCTGTTGCTCAGCTCTGTGGGTGTCTTCTAAAAGATGAACTAATTTCCATGTCCAAAGTAACTGTGGCTAAATCCCTAATTCCCTCATGATAGGATTTCAGTTCATGTAGTCAGGAAAGTAGCCTGTATGATATAAGAATGAATAGTTTGCTCTTAGAGTTACAAATATTATAACCTTAACTACATTATACTCCACTGGAATTAGAACTCTGCAAATATTAAAGGTACTGCATTTTGAAATTGTGCATTTGTATAGAATTTTTAGAAGGTGAACACAGTCGTCTTGTCAGCGGAATAAGTTTTGGGGGGCACAGAGTATCTGGAAGCTTGGGAGGCTGGGTTAAATTAGGGCTCTGCTGTAACTCACAGGGATGGTGTCTCGTATGCAGCCTGAAAAACTGCTGCGATAGACTTGATTATTTTGGGTGTTTCTGATTTTTGTGAGGTCAAGCATTAACTTCAGCTAGGAGAAGGCTTTTTGTGTGTTTTGTTTTATATCTAAAGTATTAAATTGCTGAAACTGGTTGTTACATGATGTTAATATTACATAATCTAACATTATTTCAGTGAGTCATCTGTTTGGGAACTCTCTACAGATTCTCATCAGTACTGGAACTTCAAGATTATTAAGTAGTTGCATGAAGTGATTTGTAACTTAATGTTAGGGTCTGGTGTTAGGACAGCTCTTGCAAAATAGTCCTAGGATGAACTGTTCAGTCAGTGAAATAAGCAAATATCTATCACCTCTGTGCCCTTCAGATACACTACCTAGGATTGCTGCCTCTTGTGTAGCTATGAAAATATGAAGGCACTAAATTGTCAGCTGAACACATGTAATCTTTCAAACTTGCAGTTTGTCTGAAATAGCGGTGCTGACTGTGTACTGTGGCTGGTGACAAAATTGCCTTATTGCAGGATGTAACGGCAAGGCCAAATATCATTCTAGTGTCCTCGTAATGTTATCATAGTAATAAATAGGACTATGTTTAGCAAAGTCCATTTTTCTCTTCTTCTGCAGCTTGGAGGTGCTTGAAATGCTCAAGACTTTATGATGCTTTTTTTTAAAGACAATTTTACCAAAATAACTAGGACCACTTGGAAACAGTGTCTAGGGAACAGCTGAGTGGAAGCATTTGGTTGCTTGATCTGTGAGGTGGCCAGTGGCCAAGCTGTCCTCACTCCTGCTTGTATCCTTTTCCACACCTATGTAAGGATATTGCAAGGCCAGATGACTGGCAGACAGTACCTCTCTGAAGATGCTGTCAGGTGATCCGTGCTTCTTCATGCACATCACCCTTTCCAAAGGATATAACCTGTGCCAATGAGGTAATGTGTTTTGAGGCAGTCAAGTACTATAAAATAATTTTGGGCTACTGACTCTACTCGAGAAAATATTGCTGCCCTGGATCATCATCTTTTATAAACCTTAAACTTTTTGCATTTTTCTAGTTTTAAATTCTTCTGGACAAGGCTTCAGCCCCTTCTGGATTGTAATAGCAGACTTGAAAAAAAAATGCACAAAGGTTAGCTGAATTTGACTTAGAAATGAAGTAAAAATCAGCAGAAGCAGTGACAATTTTATGACAGCTGCCTCTGGTGGGCTATTCTGTACATCTAGGCCCCACTTCTCCCGAGACAGTGAACTTTAGAAGGTGGGCAGTGGCTGTACTTATGCTGCTGCTTTGCCATGTGCCACGTGGCAAGGGGTGGGCTGGATGAGCTGGATGCCTTGTACTCAGTTGCAGGAGTGGAACTGGGAGCAGAGAAAGGGTATTTCCATCTGCCGCATCCTGTTTGGTGTTGCTTACACATGCTACCAGCTGAAGTAGAATCAAGTGTGCTAAGAAATCTTGCTAGTATTTGCTTTTTCAGAGTTTTCTATTTTTGTCCCTTCCTTGCTCATTCATCTGCTGTACTTAAGTTTCAAGACAAAAGGTTTGGATTTCATTTGCTACTTTGAAGATAAGCAATAGTATTGAGCATGAATTGATCTTGGTAGAACTCTGCTAGAAAATCTACTGGTCCAACTTCCTCTGACTAAAGGTGTTAAGGCTGGACAATCTTAATGTATTTATGCTATTTCTATGTAGTACTTATTTTGTAATCAAATTGTACCAGAATAGTTTTCATTGTGACCAGATCTTATTTGGGCAAAACTAGTAAGTTGATTCAACAGACTGGCTTGCATAAAACCAGTCGGATAATTTGGCCATGCTTTTTTCGTGTAAAGTTTTTTTCATTTAGTCACTTCACTTAATGATTTAATGCTTTGCAGATAGTTCAGCTGTGAGTCTCGTGTCAGCTAAATAAGTACATAGCTCTCTGAGCTTTTGGTATTTGAGTGTAATGCTAACTTCAGTTTTCTCAAGTTTTTACATGCTCTGCCAATGTCAGTGTTTTGGATAGCTCTCCTGTCCCTTTCCTTAAACAACTGAATAAGAGTTACTTGATTCCGCAGATCTAGCGAGTGTTCAGATAGTAAAGATCACTGCTGATACAACAGCAATGCTTCCTAGGATGTTGCTTGTTTAACCCAGTAGTGTTCTGTCCTTCCCTAGTGTATGCCTCTGGTTTAGCACTGTAATTGACAGCTCTCAAACTATAATCTTAGGTGAACATTTTTAGTCCTGTCCCTGTCCTCTCCTGGAAAGCTAAACTATGCAGCTCTTAGTTTTGAGGATTGAGAGAAGACTGTTTCCTGTGTCTTCACTGTTCCAGCTTTCCTATCTCTACTTCTTCCTCTAGCAATCTTCTGTCTGTGTTTTTTTCAGGTGCAGTAGTGTCCAGAGTCTTGTCCTTTGGGGCTTACTGTTTCCTTTGATTGGGATTTTCCTCAGCCTTCCCTACCCTTGTGGCAGCTCTTAAGCAATTTGGGCACTGTTTTGTCTTAAACACAAGCATTGTACTATATTTCCAGTTGCTTTTCTGAGGGGGACTAGTCAGGCAGGAGAAAGCCATCTGCTTGCTGGCCTCTGTTTTATAGAAGTTCTGAGGGCACAGATGGGACTGAGGCCAGGAGTGAAGTAGACAGAACAGCCTGTTGCGCCCTACCCTACTCCCTTAGGCAACTGCTGACAGACAGGGAGTCCTAACTTTGACTCAAAATGATGTTCTGGGACCATAAATCAGCTCAGGAGTCCTTACGGTGATCCTGCTTGGGTGGAAACAGTCAATAAATGTTCATGTTCCCCATTTCCAAGAGGCTGTTGGGAAGGTAAGGTCATGAGAGTGCAACTTGTCAAATCGTTTTCTGAAAGCATCTTTGAGTGTTGCTTTATTGCCTAGTCAGGTGTGGGTAAAAAGGAAAAATGCGTAGTCAGAGGAGCGTCTGTAACTTCTGATGCTTGTCATGCTTTAGAAGTAAAATATCAAAGGGTATTTCAAGAGCTGTAAGTTCTCTTATATTTCTGTTCAGTACCTACATTGTGTCTAAATCAAAACCAGGGCTTTAAGAAAACAACTTGGGTAGAAAGCAATCTGCTGTTTAGAAAAACTTGCCTATGCTAATCAGCTGCTCTGAAACTTTCTTGGGTTCACTTGGAGACACAGAATTGATAGTACACAAACACTTGAAAGGAAGACTAATATGACAGGTTGCATGTGTGAGACTGTCTTGAGTAGCTTTGCATTTATAGTTGGCTGTTTGGCCTAATGCTCAAAGTAGTTTCCTTGTGCTGAAGTACTAAAATAACTTGGGCTGTGAAGTCTTGACAGCAGTATGGCCTCTGTTACTTACACTAGTGTGCAACTGTGCTATTAACTACACAGATGCTAATAGCGATATCATTTTTTAAAGGGGGATTTTGGCGAGGAAACAGAGTGGAAGAATAAAAAGGACTAGGGAAAACCAAAGCTTCAAATATTTTTCTGTTTTATTAGTCTGTAGCAATGAAAATATATTGTCCTTCCAACTTTATTTTGGTGTCTTACAGGTTGACATTACCTTATATGAAAAGGTAAACCCAAAACGTTTTATTTTCCAGACTACAGACATAACATCACTTGAAAATACTGAAATTTTTCTTTCAGTGAACACTGTTTTTGAAATGTGTTTGTGTCTGTACTGCCAAGGTACTGCAGCATGAGAAAATCATGCTGAGGGAATCCCATCAAATCAATCTTTGTACAAATTAATCTACTCAATACTATGTTTCTTGTGTATGTCATTCTTTTGGAGAAAAGATGGGGTTTGTCATATTGTCTGTATTTCATTGTGACTAGTATTCAGTCTTTTATACCTTAATTCCTTATTTGCTAGCAATGATAGAACTCTTTCAATATAGTCTGGCTACATTGTTAGCTGCACTTCTGTGTCTCTTTCAGGAAAAGTTGTTCTAATCTAATTCAGTCAGGATGGTTATATTTTCTTTATATCAACCAGGGTGTTATAATAGCGATTGCACACTCTACGTATTACATGATATGTTTTATTTTATACACACACATATGTGTGTGTCACATATGAAAAACTCAGGATTTCTAGCTGAGATCTGGATTTTTAATGCATCCTGCATGTGTATAACAAGCAAATGCCACTGTTCTTTTCTGGGAGTAAATTGTAGGCTGTCTTGAATGTCCATACACCAGTGTAATTACTTTGGCTGAATTCTCCTTTGCAGTTTGTGGGTATCTGAGTGTACCAACAACTGAAAACACAGAAGCACGTGGTTAAGACACTAACTCATAATCCTGTGTCATCTTCTAAAGCAGAAGGTGGTGGTATCTCCCTGATGTAAAGGTTTACCCAGTGAGCTGAAGAATTGGCTTTTATCATTGCGAGATTACTTAGCAGCAGTGTAATGTTCGTGGAGGTTTAAACAAGAATTTGTTCTTGCTCTGGAAAAGCTGGACTGTTACAGTGGAAATAAAAAAGCAATTGGGACTGAAGTTTAACAGAAGTAGAAGGAAATAGAACAAAAAGCTTATTCTGTTGAGTAAGTTTCATAAATCTAAAATATCAATATATAAAGACACTGCAGTGTTAGCAAAAGTAACAGACTGCTTCCTCTTGGCAGAGTACAGTTGTTTTCAGTAATTACACAGATGTGTTGGGGTGCAGAACAAGTATTTCTTGCGCTTTCTGTAGAATGAGGTAGTTTTTATCTTATGTATTCCGTATACTCTTATGTGGTCAAATAATTAGTAAGTATTGAAAGCAAGAGAGAGATTCTCACGTAGAGCATTTCTGGAGTAAATGAGAAGTGTAATAAGCCTAATCCTGTTGTTGGTGTGAAAAGAACAGGATTTTAGCTATACTACTTGAAATCTCTGTTATTCCTGGGATACATGTATTTCTTGCTGAAGAAAGAAATATTTGAAAATAATTGCAAGCTGAACAAATGTGGTATTGTCTTTCATAGCATTTGAAGAACTTATGATGATGAATTGTCAGTTTGACTGCAGTTGTTTCTATATTAGTTTCATATGTTGCAAGCTTTACCTCAAAGAAGTCAAAGGAAGGTTGCAAAAGGGTCGTGGCTTCCATGATGGTGCCTTTGGCATTCATGTTGTGTTGGATGACCACTTCAGTTAATTCTTCAGGCTAAGAATGCTGAGACTTTTGTCACTTCTCTTGATTTTTAAGAAATAAAGGTAGTATTTTACTGAGAGCTTACAGTGAATACTGTCATTTTGAAGATGCTACTCCCATAGTCAATGTGTCTCTTAAATCTGAGGAGGAAGTACTGTTGCAGGAAGCTGGAGGTTTCATTTCAAAAGGCTAAAATGGGAGGATCACCGTTTCTTGCAGCACACGGTGCCATGATAAGTAATCTGCAGGATGGGCAATAACTGATTAGTTAAGTCCTGAACAAATCAGTTTTACCTCTTAATTTGGAACGATCCTTTTCTTCCCTCCTGCTCCTTCTCTCCCTGTCCTTCCTGAACTCAGAGGTTGCAGGGGGACTTCATACGTGTTCCTTAATGAAGACACCGCTTTTCTTCCTAGAGGGCCCGGGGTTTAGGATGCAGTCATCTGGTGTTCTGCATTAAGTTTGGATTGAGGACTCAACCATGTACTTCTCAAGTGGTTGACTGTTCAATGCTGTTCTTTGCCATGATCTTGAACTACCTGCAGTGTTTTATAGCAGACCTGTTTGAAATGGTGTATCGAACTGACATTTAGACATAACTTTTCTGTGATCAAAGAAGGCTTGTGAAAGATGATTTTCATTTTTCATTTTAAACTATGTGGAATGTGCTTGGAAATAAATACACTGCTGACAAGACAGATTCCTTTAGGGTATATTTTCTTCCCAATTTGCCTAGTTCCCCGGATCTTGCATTATCTGTTTGTTATAGAACTGAAAACATCATTGAAAAATTATCTACAGTTCTTGTTATAGCTCTTGATGGTCCAATTCATCTGGATTTTCAACTGCCACTGGAGACATAAAACTACTGATATGATCTGTTTCTCTATTTTGGAGGGCAAGATTTGGTCTGTATGTGATAACCTGAGACTTGCTATGCAGATTAAAAACTCTTTGTATGTATAGATGTTTTAGATTACTTGGCTTACTGTGAAGGAATTTCAGGTTGAAGTTAGATTCATAGCTGTGAAAATGATCTGACTGAGGCCATCTAATATATCTGGGTCCTCCATGTGATGTTTTTTTTGGCATGGTAGGAGACCATATTCATCAAGCAGAATCATGGTGCTATTAACAAAGCAAGTACTGCTGTGTAGAAGCAGTGACAGTCATTTGATTGACATGTTTTGGGAATGGGTTCTTGTTGTCTTACCTTACATTTTTAGTGGTATTTGTATGTGTTATGTGACAACATTAGCCTAACATTTTATACGTTGCGGTTCTTTAAACATCATGGCAATTTCACTCTCAAAAATGGTTTGGGGTGAAGAGATGGCACATTGCTGATGATTTTTGTTTGTAGTTGTGGTATGTGAGCTCATTAAATTCTTCAAGAAATGCAAGTGTTGTTTGATCAATTTCTACAGGCTCTTGCAGGAAGGCAGACGATGACCCTAATAACATATTTTGGGAAAATGATACACTAAGTTAAATTGGAGCTTCCACGGGTTTTGAGGAATCTCATTGGAAACTACTTAGAAACTGCAGGTTTTTCTGTATGGTACCTGCAGAAATGGTTTAGAATGGATGATTTCCCAGCTAAATGGATGATTTCCCAGCTAATGTGTGTACAAGGTCCTGTTCTCACCAGGTTCTGAGAATATTAAACTGTTTTAGCACTCATATCGGAGGAATCTGAGATTAAATGTCTTTTTAACTAGTTCAGGCTGAGGTTTTCGCAAAACCATGCTTGTTTTGTATTAGAAAGGGAATATGTGACACTGTTACACCATTCAGTCTTTCTCTAGAGGATTAATTCCAAGTAGTGAAGTCATGCAATTGATAGGGATTTATCAGATCAAGATAGTGTTTCAGTGTCATTTGGAGTGCTTGTTTAGTGTATGCTTTTATATCCTTCTTAAAATCATCATGTGGCAGAGGCTGAACACTGCAATAATACCCAGCTGTTGATGAGCCTGGTTTTTGATTGTTGTTAAAATTTGATTTTTCTGAGAAGGGTATATTGAAGTTAGTCAGCTGTGATCTGATTTCTCCCATGATCCATTTACTGAGTAGTTTTGTGTATGTGTATTGAATTGTGACTCGTATTTTCAAGTGTTCAAGGCTTCTTTAACTGGGAGATGCTGTTAATATTTCTGTTGAAATACGAATTAGTGAAGTATTCACAATTGGAATCTTCAGCTTTCAGAGTTTCTTTTGGATTTGAAACTGGGGTATGTCCTTATATTCTGGTCTTCCTGTAAAGCTAAGACAGGCTGTTAAGACTGGGGTTTAGAAATGTGTATTTTTCAGAGGCATCTCTGCATAGCACTGTGTTCAGTGAGCTAAAACCCAAAACCTTACCTGCTAAACATTGCTACTTCTGGTTTTACAAGAACCTTACAGCTGGTGGGTTTTCATACGGAGCTGCATAGTTTCTCTTCGTATATTATTGAGATATTTTGGTATATAAGTTGCTTTATGGGAGTTTCTAGTCTAATTTATCCTCTTGGCTCTTCTGCCATTATCCTCATAGCTCACAGTATTACTGCCGTTCTTTCAGATATCTTGATCTTCTGAGTCACTTCTGAGTCCTTCATGATTCTCAGAACTTATATGAGCACCCGAACACATGCTCCTGTTTTTCTAGTCCTTTATTCTGAAAGAAGCTGTGGAAAACTGTTTTCTCATTTCAGGCAACCTTTTGTCATTCACATTCAATCAGATAAAAAAGGACTAGTTGTGCAATACTTGGTCTGGCTGTACAGCAACCCTCAGTTTTTCTCATGCTATGTATGCTTGGCTGTCTTTGTACAGCAAATCTGGCTTAAGTAGTATGTATCCCACCTGATTTACCCTGAGGTTACAGAAGAGGGTCTGACAGTGCATGTGGTCTGGAGGCAAGAGCTCTTAACACCTCTGTAGCTCCAGGAAAAGGAACAAAAACAGTATGTGGAGCCAAACACTTTAAGTTCAGTGGCAGAACAACTTCAAAAGCAAAAATCATGATGTGTAATCTCCTGGGTACCTTTCTCACATTGTCAAACCCTAACTTGAATCATCTGGATGTGAACAAGCGTTGGACTGTGTGAGTGAAACTCAACACTTCTGCAGTATTTTAAAGTGAAATTGCAGGTATTTTTCTTACCCCTTTGCTTTGCCACCTCTTATGCAAACATCCCAGAAACTTAGAGAATAGCAACAAATCTTAATCTAATATACAACAGAAAATAGATGTAAGTACTTTTTCTTCAGTTTTCACCTTACTGTGGTGGTTTGTAATCCGTTGGTCACTACGTGCAGGATGCTTAGAAGTGGAATATATTAAAAATTTGGAGGTTACCTTAGAGATAGGCAGGTCTTTAATTGAGGAGGGACAATCCTTGGCTTCAGATTTCTTAGAAGGCAACAGTGCTATGAAGCTGTGAGGCTCCTTGTGCCTTTTGGGATTTGGGATTCGATTTTCAAGTGACTTCTTCAGAGAATAGAATGGCCTGACAGAAATCAAATGCAGCCGAAAGCGAAAGATGCAAGGTCATGTTATTGCACAGAAGTACTCAATCATGTGAACGCAAGATGGGAAGCACAAGAGGTGTTACGAGCTGCATGAGTGCGAAGTATTATGTTTTGGTTAAAAAGACAAAGGAAGGGATGACACAGAAATATAATGTACTCCATTCAACATACACTGCATCTGCTGCACTGTGTAGCCAGGTGGTAAGACTAATGTCATATCACTGCTAATCTTGGGTGTTTGTGGGTTTTTGTGGTTTTATTTGGGGGGGTGGAAGGGGTGGAGAAAGGGCGAGAATACTGTGACACAGCTGTAAGGGTAGAAGAAATCCAAGAAGGTTTTGTGGATGCTCTTAAGACCATCTTCATCACTGAGAAACTGTGCAAATACTTGTCTGAATTTTTGTGAGTTGAGCATGGAGGTCCATGTTATTGGGTTGATTGTATAAAGCTGTATGTATCTGCATAATAAGAACTAAATATTTCTAATTTTACTGATGTTTTGAGTTTCGAAATAGTTGGCCATAAACAATGGCTTTTGAATTGGTTTTATATTAGCAGGTGAAATAGTGCACGTAGCAAACACTACTGTGTTTATATTTTTATTTGCATCCACTACTTAAAAGTGCACAGAAGCAGTTGAAGAAATAACTGCTCAAAATTGAATCAGGTATGAGAAGTTACAAAAGAGGAGGAACAGAGGAACCTGATCAACAGATCCTGCAGTTTGCCTCTTTCTGTGCACAAGGAACTGTCTTTACTAGGCGTTGTGGCAGTGTACTACTCACCCTTGCTTACAGCCACATATTTGGAAGCTGCCTGTCTGCTTTCAGAAACTGAAGTTGTTTGCTATCCTAGTTGAGTTTCACACAAAACTTGAGATAGGCAACAGTGAGCATCTGGTCTGGAAATAGTGGTGTTTTTTCCTTGTTTTCAAAAGAGATTTAGAGGTTAGGAGTAGCACGTGTGCTATTTATTGTGGAAAGCACTTCAAGTGACTCTCCTGCCCAACAGGTGTTAGTTAACCTGAAAAAAATCTTTAAACTGTTGTAGCTAGCAGTGCTTTCTAGTTTTAGGACAAATACAGCAACAAGCAGTCAAGCTAGCAGAGCTCTGTTTAAGTCTGCTTGTGTTGACTTCCAAATTCATATGAAATTTATTAGTATTTGTTAAGTATCTGTTAAGTTACCAGATAATCTGAGAAATGCCAGGACTTGTTCCTGTCAGTTTTGTTATTCAATTATAAAGCTGAGTATAGCAGGGTGTTTTTCTGAGGCTTTAGAAAGTGAGAATATACAAACTTACTATTAAAATGTTTGTTAAATTTCCTGAGAGCGCCGTCCAGAGAAAAGACCACACAGACTCTTCAGGTTGTTATTGTTTTCTGCCTGTCAACAGATAAGTCTGCTATGGAGCCTTATAGTAGCACATTAATAATGTTACTTCATATTCTGGATAGAAACTATACACATGCAGAACAATGAAATCTGAAAGTTTGTTTAAAGACAGAAATGCAAGGAAATGCTCTGCTTCAGATTTGTGTTTTTGGCTGTGACTTGTTAAAATGGAAATGGGAAAACAAACAGGAGACGTAGGTGGGGTAGGTTTGTTATGGAATATACCACCGTGTCTTAAATTTAACTCAAGCATAGGGACCATAAGAACGTTAAACCTTAAATGCATTTGTGTGAGTCAGAATTATTTTCAGAATCAACTCCCCCAACAATGTCAAATGTGCAACAATAGAATAAAAATAATTGAAAACTTAGTTCCTTAGCTTCCTCAGTTTGACATTTGTGGTTGGCTTCCTCCAATCTAACCTATCTTTTTTTAATGTTTGTGCTCTGAAGCTTGGTTTACTTGGTGGTTATGTATGAAAGAATTAAGCCCTTGTGAAGCCCTGATTAAACTGATAATTTTGCTCTGATTCAACAGACAGCTTAAGCATGTGCACGTGTCCTTTACTGGGTAATGAAGTATCCATGTTTATTTGAATAACCCACTGAGTCTAGGCTGCTAAACCAGTGGACTTTTCAGTAAAGTCCTGGCCTTTGAGTAAAATTATATCTGCGTTTTTAATATTTGTTGGAAATTTATCTGTTATGCCAGTACAGTGAGGTTTGATTGGCAGGTATCTCCAGGTTTCCCTGGAGCTGCTGGATGATCTGTGTGTCTAAAGGAAATCTTGTGGGAGGAGACTCCAAGTTTATTATGGTTAAGCGAAGTGTTTGTGATGCCGTCTTCTAATATTCTGGTTTTTGTCAGAACTCCTAAGAAACTGGTATGAGCTTATGCAGCTAGTTTCTTAGGTTTACTATTGATTTCTGCTCTGTTAAGCTTGTTCTAGTAAAGAATTGATTTATTCTTGCCTGCTGTGACGCGAAGAAACTTACCCCTTGATGTTAAACATGGAGTAAAAGCTAGTATCAAAGTAGAGATTTCTATGTTAGTTATTGGTAATGATTTGCTCATGGAAGGATATTGTTCCCCATGGCTTCCATATGTTTGTTCATCTGCTTACTTAGGAAGTCTTTTATACACTCGGGGAGATTTAGGACTAGTTTCTTTTGCTTAATTGCACTGGCCAACAGGAGCAGTAGTTTTTCTTTTTTAAAATATAGCATTTGTAAGTAGTTGGAAGAAATAGAAATAATTAGTGTTTTTTACTGTATTAGTTGTTAGGTTGTAAGTTACGCATATGGAAGAGTATATTAAGAGCTTACAAAATGCTGTTTAAATGAGGTGCCTGATTTATAATCCTTGATTTATATATTTTTTTTATTTTATTAACCCTGTTATTAATCATGTGACATCTTGTATTGAGATGAGTAAGTTCAGTGACCGGGGCATGAACTGGATGGGGCTTATGCATAGCCATGATAATAAGCTATGGAGAGACCAGTAATCTCATCTGATGAGAACCATCACTTTTTGTAAGCCTTCTTTCTGCCATATGACTTTCTTTTGGGCAACAGGGGATGGATATTGAATTACCTTCCTGAACTTGCCCTCCTGTTCCTCCTCTAGTTCTGCAGGAGGGTGTGGTTGAGCCCTGGCCCTTTGCCTTCCTTGGGGCAGTTGAAGAAGCAACAGGAAAAATGAGGGTGTTTTTTCTGAAGTGCCAGGAGGGCTAGACAGGAAATAAAGGCAGTGATAGTCTGCCTTGGATTCAAATAGTCAGGTAAGTTTTTAATCCTGTAGGTGTATTGGTATAAGGAAGGAGGATAATCCTGCATTTGAGAGCAAGAAAGGTTTCAGCAAGAAGCAAGATTGCAAGGAAGCAGTAAAGAAAAGCAAGTGACGCTTTCTTCAAGATCCGTGGGGCAAGGATTCTTGGGGTAAAATTGTTGTTGATGGCATTACTGAAACTGCATCCCTTATATTATCTTTGGTATTTTCTTGAATTTTCACTACATAGTAGTGTTGAAGTAAGTGGAAGCTTTATTCTTCCAAGACATACCACTGTTTTTGCTGCACCAGTGTGCAATTGTTTAAGCACAGTCATCTGCTTTGTGTTAAATTTTCAGGTGCAATGCAAGTAGAGCACGGTGTGAAGTCATAAACCCAGTCTCTCACAGTTTAACAGGGAAGCAGGCAATGACACAGTCACTCTGATGATGAAGAAGGTGCAACGTATAATCTGTGCCTGAAATGGCTGAACTATGCAGTCATACTCGCTAACTGAATCTGTAAATTTGCCTGTAGTTTGGGGCTAGCTTCTTAGTGAATTTGTTTTGACTACCGTACTGATGGGTGGGGCAAGACAAATTGCCAAGCAACTTCTTCCTTTTTTTTTTTTTATTTCTCTTTGTGTACAAGTGACCTGATCTTCCTCCCGTCCTCCCGCCTGTTTGGCCCCAAAAGTTCAGTCACTGTGGCTACCTGATCCTTTTCCTCTGCTTGGTAATGCTGTCTTTACTGCTGTTGTAACCTTAATTTCTTCACCACCAAAATTCACTTCATTTCCAATGTTTCTTGGGGTTTCTTCCTTGCCTACATGATGTTCTGCATCCTACTGTGCTCTAGAGGAGAGATGATCCTTCTCTCTGTGCTAATGTTTTGATATACTTCCTGCCATTCTTGATGGTAACTGGGGATGGAGGGCTCTCCCATGCCAGACACTGCACCTGGCTCAGGAGGGGCTCTCTCAGAGGCTCTTCCAAGAGAGCTGGTATGTACTTGCTGTGTTCTTGCATTTGTTCCTGGATGGTTGCTTTTGGCCACAGTCATGGTCTGGCTTGAGTGTGGCTATTTTTGTCTTTTATTTCACTGGCTTCATTTGTGTAAAACTGATCTAGACAAACTTCAGAACTTTATGCAGCAGATGGCTGGAACTGCTGTGATGTTTAGCAGTTTTGGGATACATCTCAGACTTTTAACGTATTTATCAAGTTTTGTTTGAGAAACAGGATTCAAGGCAAGCAAAAATATGTAGCTTGTAGCTGTGAGACTGCACTTAATCTTGCTGCTTGATGTACTGTGTTGGTTGGCTGTCCTGACAAAAGTCAGATCAATTTCAATCAGTAATAAAAAAAAAAAAAGATTTAATTTGGAAAGTTTGGTATGTTTTCCAAAACAAGGTAATTCTTATTTGAGCTGGAAATAAAAAGGTAATACCATAATTTTTTAAAATGCTGGTGTTGATAGATAATTGATGCAATCCTCTAGTAGAAGTCTTTGTAAAAAAAGTCAACAGAAAGGAGATGCTTTTGTTGCTGGTTGTTTCAGTAAAACATTACTGGAATGATGGAAGTCCAAAGTATTTGAGATGATCCTGCTGTTACTGTGATGCAAGTGAAGCTTGGACACGTTGTTGCTGATGGCTGTGCTCAGGATACCTCTAGCCAGGGTGAATACTACTATTACAACATCTTTGACCCTTTCCCACCAAAATGGGAGAATGGGACAAGTGAAAGGAAGAGAGGATAGGGCTGCACCTTTAAATATTAATAAGCTGAAGCATGTGCAACACTTGGTGTAGCACAATTGTTTCAAGTTGCACAGTTCAGGTGATTGATTTAAGAGTAGAGAGAACACTAGAATGTAAACTGAAGATTTCCTAAAACAGAAACCAATTATTTTTGTTTGTGCTCGATAACTGGTTTTTGAACAGAGGAGAAAACCTGAGATTATGTAACCAGCAGTTAGTGATCATTTGTCACCTAAAAGCAGTGTTTGACTGGTACTGAAGACTTCGCTGTCAAAAAGTGCCTATATGCTTCAGATCATGATCTGTTTAGCAGTGGTTGACTCAGCTGGAATTAATGGATAAGCTAACCTGTGTGGGAATGGGACAGACTGCTTCAAGCATGAATTTCACTGACGAGGATGATTGAAATATTTGGAGTGACAGTGAAACATGAACACTTGATTGATTTATTTTTTTCCCAGCAGCAGCTGTTGGTGGTAATCTTTTTGGGGTAGGGAATACAGTTTTGAGCAAGATTAATATTTGAATGGTGTCAGAAACTGTGAAAAGCATTAGGCTATACCTGCCCTACAGCTGAAGAGGATATATCATGGCTACTGTGGGCGTAGTGGAGGTGGCCAGAGTCTGCTTTGAAACAAAACGTGTGTTCCTAGGCAAGTGGATGCAGCTTTTGCTGATTTGTGACCCAAATTATTATGTCTGCACAAGGTCCTGTTAAAACAGTAATGCATATCAGTGCTAGTTTGGGTGCATGTATGTTGTGCTCCATTGCATAGGCCAGAGATGCCTTGTTGCAGTTTGGATGCACTTATCTTAGGTTAAGAAGAAACGTAATTTTTTTCTGTTTATTCTTCAGGCAACAAGAGCCTCTCTGACTCAACATTGTACCAGTCTGGGGGAGTCGCTGGGCAAGGAAAATGACATTGCTCTGATCATCGACGGCCACACACTGAAATATGCCCTTTCATTTGAAGTAAGACAGAGCTTTCTGGACTTAGCGCTCTCCTGTAAAGCCGTCATTTGTTGCAGGTAAGACACTCTGGGACTTTTTCTGGTAACAAGATGGACACAAAGCCTAGGAAACTTTACCTAGTGTGTTAACTTCCCATTCATGCTTATGGTGCTTACAGGAAATGCAAAAGTAGGGAAGGTGTAGTACAATGCCCAAGAGAAAGCGAGTTGCAGTCATGAGCCACTTGATAATATAGTTGTTTTCTCTGCTATGGAACTTCTATAAAGTGAGGCTGTGCTGGGAGGAGAAAAGGAGGACTGTAGATAGGTATTCCTCTTATACCACAAATAGGTCTGTTGAAGTGTTCAAAAGGCCAACTAAGTTGAAGATTTCAGTTCTTTCTATCCTGCAGGATGGTCTTCAGTGCAACAGTAGAGCTTATACACCCTCAAGATGAGCATTCAGTCAACTGAATGGTCCCTCCTGCTGCTTCAAGTCTGCTAGCTCTTGGAAGCAGTCGATAAGTATGCTGTAGGGATACCTGGGGAGTAGTTTCTTTCCTGCTCTGATGGAGGAGGAAGCAAGTCCTTCACTAAAATTAAGTGCCATCTAATAAAGCAGTTCCCTCTGCCACAGTCAATCCCAACGGAGTCATATCTCTTATGAAATGGTGAAAGACCATGAGCAAACATTATGCCTGATTACTTGATTATAGTAGGCACTGATGAGCAATAGTATGGATGTGGTCGTTTGAAGGAATTGGCTAGCAAGAAGTCTGTGTTGACTGTTCACCTCTAGAGAAGGTCTCTAGATGCAATTAGGTTGTTTGGATTTTGTGATTATGTGTGCTGTGCAAGAATGTGGTTAATGGTGCAATTTGTCATATTTTAATTATTAGACTACCACTTGTGCTACTAGGTCCCAGCAGGATTTGGTGCTCTTTGTGGATTTGGCCATACACAGATGTGATCCGAACTACTTTGGAAGGAAGAAAGAGCCCTAAGAAAATTAAGCCTAAAAGCTGACTGTCTTCACTTTCTGCGTAGCAGGAAGGCTGCATCACTTCTAATTTTGAGAGATAATGCAGCTTTGAGGACTGTGTCTGGGCGGTACCTGGAGGGTGGTGGTGCTGTCTGGGGGTGTGTATCTCTGGAGGCAGGGGGTGTATGCATGTCTGTCTGTTCATGTGTGTCTGTTTCCATGCGTTGCTAGTATGCGGGGAAAGATCTCACCTGGAAGGGGTTGTTGGTCTAGGCAGTGTCCAGAAATATCTTGGGTTTCTAGTGAACAAGCTGACCATAAGCCAGCAATACATACCAGCAAAACAAAAAATGGGCAACAGAATCCTGGGCTTACAGCATGAGGAGCATTACCAGCAGATTGACGGAAGTGATCCTTCTCTGCTCACTGGTGAGTTCACAGTCTGGCATACTGTGTCTAGTTCTGGGATCCTTGGTATAAGATGCAAAAGGTTTAATGGAGAGAGTTCAGTGTATGGCCACAAGGATTATTAAGGGACTGGAGCATCTTGCATCCACGGAAATGTCGAGAGCTGTGGTTCTCACTACTTTGTATAAGCAATTAGGGTTAAATGAAGATGAGGGAACCAGGCTCTTCTTTGTAATGTTCCAGTGACAGAACAAGATGCAACGCATGAACTAAACGCATGAAGGTCCATCTGAACACACTGTGAGCGTAGTCTAACGTTGGAATGGGTGTTCCAGAGATTGGGGTGTCTGTCTTAAGTCTAAGAACAGAGATCTGGGAAAACCCAGCTGGACAAGGTCATATTGGGCAGCCTGTTCTAGCTTACCCTGCTGGGGGGAGTTGGATTAGCTCATTGCAGTCTCTTGCAATGTGGGTGATGCTAGGATTTTGTAATGGGGGACAAATCTTTCATTTTATTTCCAGCCAGTGTTCTCTGTCATTCTTTCAAATCCTGTTCTAAATGACTGTCAACTGTAATGACTGTCTTGAATTGATTCCTTAGTAGCAATGTTTTACAACAACTGGGGGGGGGGCTAGAGGGAGAGGGCATGAGCTTTTAGGAGAAGAGGTTTCACTTTTGCAGCTGTTTCATGAGAGTGAGCAAGTGTGTTTTACAAGAAGGAGTTCACACAATTGTGGAAGTCTCCCCCATATGTAGGGCCAGTAAGAAGGCCAGTCTTATCATCTTTGTGCCACGTTACCTTGGGCTTAGTGGGCACCAAGTGCCCAGGAAGACAGTTGACCCCGCGTTGTAGACTTAGACCATTGTATTCGTGGGAAGTTAACAAATGCTGTGGAAGCAGAAAGCTTACTTAACTTTCATTCTATCACAGTGCTTTGGTAGAGAACCTTCCAGGGCAGTTTTAGTTTATTTCTCAAAGGCTTGACAAGCTGGGTCAAAGACCTAGGTGGCTGAAACAAATTGTTAATTGCAAATTAATAAAATTATACTACAATACTATATGGCATGAACAGAAAATAATGAATGGTCCTGTGTTGCAGAGATCTGTAATGCTGTACACTTCCTCTCCTATTATTTCATGACTAAGTCAACAGCAGTTTTAATTATCAGTGAATTAGCAAACTGAGGAACAATGCAGGAAAAAATACTGTAAAGTATAAATCAAAGGGGAAAAGATGATGTAATTTCATAGGCTTAAAAAGAGGAATAAAAATGAGTTTTAAATCCCTGGGGAAAAAGAGGAATGCCTTTAATAGCCTTCAAGGCTTTGCAGGAACCTTCCATTTACTTGCCAGGTGCTTGAGACTGAAGAAAGAATAACACAATTTTTAGTTCCACTCTGGGCTGTTTTTAATAGTACTTTGTGTGTCAAACAAGACAGTGCACTTAAACTTCACGGGAAAAAGTTTTAAAAGGTAATTGGCATAGTAAGAGGAAATTTCAAATTAGAGTTAGTCTTCAGACAAATATGTTAATTGGAAGAGGTATCTGGGTCTTTAAACTTAGCGGTATGATGATTAACCACTCTAGGAGGAGCTGCATTGCTATTCTGAACATAGCATAAATTCACAAGACTTAATATTTCATGAATTTACTACAATATTTTCATCTCTTCTCAGGGGTTTCAACTGCATTTGCCTTTCAAAGACTTCTAAAAATATACTTAAGATATACTGTGTATTCATTTGCTGGGCTTTAGGCATAAACTGTAGATGAACTTGATTCTCAAGGGTATTGAGTTAAAATGGAACTGTAGTAAACCTGGCCCTATTTTGCATTAGGAGAGAGAGATGGTATCTCCTGATGAGGTTAAGTTTTCCACTGTTACAGTGTCTCTAACAGGCTGCTGGCACAGCAGAAGAAAATACACCCCTCGAGAGACTTGGTGAAGCTTGCAAATCAAATCAAACAATTCCTTAAGAAAAAGCCTTGTTTGTTAAAAGTTTTTTCAGAGACTGACGGATCTTACTGTCTTCTCTGCACTGATTGGGATGTCTCAAGGCAATCAGTCCAGAGCAAAAAAAACTTTTGCTTATATCATGGGCCATTTCTGCAGGAGTGCTTGTGATGACTGTGGGATATTGTTTGAGCAGAGGATTACTCTTTTCCACGCATGTATATACACAACAAGAATGTTAAACAAAGCTTTTGTAGTTAGATCCTGCAGCCCTTTTCAACTGAGTGGTCAGTGAGTTGATGCCTTTATAGGTGATAGGGTTTGGGACCTTGTAGCAAAAGAAGCACCACCACCCTTGCCCCATCTGACTTTCCAGAACTACTGTTCAGAACCTCTGTACTCTTAAATGGAGACTGTCAGCTGGCATATAGTGTGTTTGTAACCATGCACCTCAAAAGTCCTGAAACTGAGAGGACTGGCTGATGCACTGAAAGGCTGCGCTGCCATTCAGCGAGACCTGGGCAGGCTAGAAAGTTGAGCAGAGAGGAACCTAATGAAGTTCAACAAAGGCAAGTGTAGGGTTCTGCATCTTGGGAGAAGTAACCCCATGCACCTGTGCAGGTTCGGTGTTGACTGGCTGGAAAGCAGCTCTGCGGAGAAGGACCTGGGAGTCTTGGTAGACAAGAAGTTGATAATGAGCCAGCAGTGTGCCCTTGTGGCCAAGAACACCGATGATATCCTGGAGTGCATTAAGAAGAGAGTAGCAAGCAGGTTGAGGGAGGTTATTCTTTCCCTCCACTCTGCCCTAGTGAGGCCACATTTGGAGTATTGTGTCCAGCTCGGCTCCTTAGCTCAAGGAAAACAAGGAATTACTTGAGAGTCCACTTAAGGACTTGAAAGACTGTCAGAGGACTGGAGCATATCTCTTATGAGGAAAGGCTGCCAGACCTTGGAGAAGGGAAAACTGAGAGGGGACAGTTTCTAAAGGGTGGATGTCAAGAGGATGGGAACAGACTCTTCGCAGTGGTGCCCAGTGACAGGGCAAGGGGCAATGGGCAAAAACTGGAGCACAGGAGATTCCACCTGAACATGAGGAAAAAAATCTTTACTGTGAGGGTGATGGAGCACTGGAGAAGGCTGCCCAAGGAGACTGTGGAATCTCCTTCTGTGGAGATAGGCAAAACCCTCCTTGACACATTCCTGTTCAGCCTGCTGAAGGTGAACCTGCTTTAGTTGGGACTCGGACTTGATATCCAGAGGTCTCTTCCATCTCTGACCGTTCTCTGATTCTTTGTGATTTTGTGATCCCCTGTGTATTGTCTGGAGTAGAGGCCAATTGAAGTTTTATTTAGCTATTTCATAGCAAGTTGTGAAGAACTGTTGTACTGGGAAATTCTGTTGCTCTGTTCTGTCCCTCTTAAGAGATACTGATGCTTTACTGTATCTGGTCACATAACTTCTGCTTAAAGGTAATGAATTTGCTCTGGCCAGCCTCTTTTTCTCCTGTATTTATTGTGTAAGGTCACCTCTATTGGAACAACATTTCCCTTTTCTGATTTGTGTTTTTTCAGTGCAGTTCATCTGCTTCTGCTGTTCATGTTATGCTGGTGGAAATCAGTATAACCATGGGGAATTCAACGAAGTTACAATGGCTTCATTAGCCTGCTCTGTTAATAAAATATATTGCAACATCTGTTTTGAGCAATCTGCTTCTCCTGAAGTTTTATCTTGTTGCTGGATTTTGGCTTGTGATGAAGTTCAGGCTGTAGGAACACAAAGAAATGTCTCAATTTCTGTGCAATCTGTCAGCCTCTTCACATCAGGACATGCCATGAAAGCAAAGCAGAGATCTGTGAAGTGGTGTGGCATGAAGAGGAACTGAAGAAATCCAGCACCAACGATTTCTATGAAGTATTTGCTGTTTCTGCAGGGGCGCTTACTCTTACACGACTGCTGTACCAGCATGGTAGTGCTGGCTTTTAGGTTTGAAAGGTGTGCAGTTGTTACTTAATGTCTGAGCATTGGCTGCAGGGTTTCTGCCCAAACTCACCAACATACTTTGTGAGGCGGTAGCGGCACAAACTGTTGTTTTCAGTACCTTGAGCAGTAGTGGAGCTGTAGTGATAATGGTTAGAAGCTGAGGAAAGAAGTGAAAAAGGACAGAATATGCATGTTCTTTAAACACCTCAACAAAACCAACAAAACCCTTTGGCTGTTTTCCCAGTTCCATTGCTGTTTCAAACAGTGTGTAGAATAGGTAGTGTGAGGACAGGAGCCCACAAACATCAGTCACTCTGAGAACAGATAGTACATATTCTGAAGTGAACATATCCTTTGGCTAGATTGTATCTGCTCATGTGTTGAAAGGAACGGGATTTAATGGAATGAAAGCAGGAGGTAGGAGAAGGGAAGGAAGAAAGCAGGCTGTGAGCTAGTAGTGTCACTTTGTCAACTAGGTAATGAGAAGAGAGACAAGGAAACTAGTGGAGTTGCCTTGTCTCACTCCTGAGTTGTGAGGCTGTAGTTTGGTTGCTTCTGGTTTTCTATTATCATTTGGAAGAGATGTTAATAATACAGCTCTCAAAATGAACGTTTGAATATCTCTGAAATATTTATGCCTCTGAGTCTCGTTGCTGGTGTTAGAATTTGACAAAGTGATTATTCTGTGCTGTAGTTCAGAATGTTTATTAAATTTTAAAAGTATCTTGTTGGCTTTCATTAGTTAAGATCCCCATTCTTGCGACAGGAAATTGCAACACAATTCTCATTAAGAGTATGCAAACCAATCCTAACTTTAAGTGGTACCAAAGAAAATGATGGATGTTACATCTTACTGCAGGTACAGTAGGTTTTCCCTCATCCACCACCTACTAAATTATCAGTGCTCCTTTTCTTGTTCTATTTCTGACAACTCATGATGGCAGTATTCATCTCATGACTTTGAAAACCACGAAGGAAGAATGATTCTGGCAGCTGTTTGTAGATAACAGAAATGGGAGGAAGGTTTGGGGTTGCAGCATGATATGATGATCTCTGCAGTCTTGAATGAAGAATACTCACAGATATTTAGAAATGATTGCTTTACGTGTAGCTGCATACACATCAGACAATTTAGGCAGTCTTGGAATGTTGTCTTAGGATTACCTTTCCTCAAGGTATTGCAGCATCTGAGTCAACTTGCAAAATGCCCCTGATTCTGTGTTGAAAAGCCGATATGGATGAACTTGAAGAAAATGCTGGTCTTAATTTCTGTAATTATCTTGTTTTGTTCTTGTCAGTGTGCTGAGCAGTGACAGTTGCTGAACCTCACTCTCCTAGTATAAATCATTCAAATGCACAGCTAGTGTTTAAAGGGGGAAGAATTACTGTTAATTCCAGTCACTTATCAACTGGGAACCCAGAAAGTCAAGTCTTTTTTGTAACTCTGAGTGCATTGATATTTCTCCAACAGGTTGCTATATTTATTAGATGTGTGAACCAAGATAAAAATCACAGAAACAGGGTAGTCCTCTTAAAAGGAAATACATGCTTATCAAGTTAGAAATATCTGTGAATCACTTAGTCACTTTCCTGGGATGGTTTTTGTTTGTACTTAAAGATACTGTTTTGACTGGTATTGCTGGGTTTTAAATGACACAGACTTCATCTTAAATGTCCTTTCCAGCCTAAATGATTCTATGATTCTAAGCGTGTTTCACTCTTTCCCTTGGGTAACTATTTAGTTGTTGATAGCTTCAACTTAAATGATTCGTGCTGCAATTCCAAACACTTCTTTTGCGTAACTTCATCCCATTGTTGTGACCATGACTATACTTGGAACTATTTTCCTTTTCTTGTTGTGTATTTGAGATGAGGAAATACTTCAGACAAAGTAATCTGTAAATTGAACGACTCTTCTCGTTTCATTATTCACAGTGTAGCAAAATGCTTGGGTTTTTTTAAGTCATTAATGAAAAATACTTAATTAACTAAGTGTGTTTGAATTTTGGTTTTGGAACTTGTGTTCACATTGGGCACCTGTTTCGTTGTTGGGCTTATTTTCATACTGACTGACTTCTCATGCCCATAACTGTGTTTATGGATGAAATATTTTTTCCTGAAATATCTTGCTATATTCACCTGAACTTCCTATTTCTGAAACCATTCTTGGTAGCAAATTCACTTTCCAGCACGTATTTCAAAAAAAATTGGGAGGAAAAGCATCAATACAGTGAAAAGAATTTTAAAATTTTCTTTCCAAACGGTTTTATAGGAAAAATACCGTATGGCCTGATGGAGAGTAAGAATTTTCTCCTCCACGTACTGTTTAGCCAAGCTATTAGTTTTCATGTTCATTTGTTGCCTTCTTGCATCGTGCATTAGTTTTTTAGTTGACAAAAACCTTAGTATTTCACTAAATGCATTTTACAAAACGTATGTGAATTTTCTGCCTTGGGCAATGGTGTGGTAACTCTCACAGATGATTCTAAACGGTATAGGTATCTGTCTCTTTACTGTACTACAGGACCTTGTCCAAACTGCTACCCATCTTTTTGGTTTCTGAGCAGGAGCAGCCAGCAATGATATGTTTAGTGCTGCCCTTCCTAAATGGGAAAATAAATATTCTGTAGATATTGCACATGAAAAAACACTATGCTGTTGGAACGCGTGCTATTTTAGAGGAAAGATAAAACTGCGGTTTGGAATACTTTCTATTCCATGAGAAATTCAGAGTACTGGTATATTTTTCTTTCCACAAGTGTTACTGCGTTAACCCCTATATTCTGGCCAATTTCCAACTTGAACAATTACTTTCTTCTTGATGAATTCCCCCTGCCTTCCCCATTGAGGATGATATATTTTACTTGGTATTCAAAGCTGTTGTGAGGGTGTCAGCATGAATGCTAAAGCTTGCCAAGTTTTAAACAAGAGGGATTATAGCAAGGTCTAGCTTGTGAAACTCAGCTCTAACTATTGGTGAACCTTGGTTTTAGCCTTCTGGCTTGTACAAAGAGTATCAGAAGCATAGATGTGATGACTACTGTAAACAGAATGTGAAAATTCTAGGTGTGGGGTTGTTTGCTGGTGGGTGTGGTTTTTCTCTTACAGCTGGGAGGTGGTGTATGTTGACTCCAGGCTTACCTGAGTCCGTCCAGTTTGCAACGCAGCCCTAAACTAACTTTGTACTGTGGCTATCAGTAAAATGTTTGAGCTCTTTCAAGATGACAGATGTTCTGTATGTAATACGTGGTCTCTGACACGATGTACAAGAGCAGTAATCAGTGTATTTACTTCTGTACCTGTTTAGAACAGCTTCATAATGCAATGAAGCATGTGGGCGAGCTACAGCTGACTATCCTCTCTCAGCTGAAGCTTCCCCCGAAACCAAAGGTTGTGTCAGACTCTGTTCTCCATTAGACCCTAGTAATGTAGGTTTTTTCTGTTCAGGCATTCTTGTGTGATTAGACTCTTGACATGGTTCTCTTATTTCTTGCTGCTTCTTCCTTGTTGCACCAAATACCACGTTCCTGAGTGCCTGAAACAGTGTGTCGCCTGCCAGGGAGTGACTGTTTCCTCTTAGAGAATTCCCTGCTGGTCCATCATGCTGGGTGGAGGCCAAGAGTACCTTTCTGCAACCTTGCAACTGCTTCAGAGTGCATGGAAGAGTTCTGTAACTTCTTGCACACCAAGTTGGAAATACTTCTCTGTTTTTCTAATGGTTTAGAAAATATTATGAGGGAATAAATAACTCTCCATGATCATTCCTTACTATCCTGAATTTCTTTATCTGAATATTGAGTTCTTGTAAAAGATCTCAAAACATTCCCTTGGAAGAGAGGATTTGAGGATACTCATTGCTTTTATTTAAATACTTCTTTTTGTCATCCAAACTTAATTTTCTTGTTTCACTGATATCCAGATGCATGAATGTGCAAGAGATTAAGGCCTCTGAAGAAAATGTGGTGCTGCTCTGCATTCAGAAATAAGACACTCTAAACAACTATAATATTGCTCCTTTCACAAGATCTAGTAAAGTCTTGTGCTCTGTCCCACAAGACCAGTTGAAATATTGTATTTTCCATTGTTAATGTTGCCAGATATAAAATTAGAGGCAGGAACAGTCTGTTCAGCAAGGTTCTTAGTACTGCAGAGAATTAACTTGGTGAGAACTCTGGGCCTTAATGCACCATAGTAATGTTTTGGACACTGTACTGGTAAAATTATTCGGGTTTCCCAAAGTGCTTATTGTTGGCGGAAGCTGACTAGAGTACGATTTATAAGCTCAGTAAGAGCACAGCTGGGTACTTGCAAAAATCTGCCCTTGCACTGAGTAGAATGGCTTCCTGCCGTTCTACTTCCCTGCTGTTCATATCTCTGAAATCATGGTAATTATTAACAAAACTGTGTTTGAGGGAAATTTAGTAAATCTGATTTGATTCAACAGGCTAGAATAGGAAGTAAATTCTTTGGGTTTGTTCGTGTGAGCAGAAATGTGGCAAACCACTGGCTCCAGTGGGTTAAGCAGTTTTCGGCATGCTTGATGTGCGTGAAACTTGGCAAGGTCCACTGATGCGCATTTTCTTAATCTGTGTGAGTAAATCCTACTGTTTTCTGCAGGGCAATGGAAGCTGCCCAACTGGACACAAGTTAGCAAAATAGTGAGGATTTAGACTTCCCTTTGCTCAGCTGCCTAAAGACAGCAGAAATAACTCTTTGCAGGATCTTCTATGTATTACAGTCTATTTGTTCACTGTCTGCTAAGTGATGCTTACTCCTTATGCAGAGCAATACTCAACTTGTCCTTCAAAAAAGAAAAAAATTCTCTGTACCAGTAAATCTTCTTAGTGTTTCCAAGAAAAGGCAAGCCAAAAAACGTATGAGGAATACCTGGACTTGCAAAGACGTACTCTAAAACTTGAGGAAAAACTTATTTTCTGCTGTATTTGAACTACTATTCTGCTTAAGGGAAATCAGTGTTCTGAAAAACACCAGCAGGATTAAAGTAGTAAAAACTTTACGGTGGTCTGTTGAATTCTGAATTCACCTTTGGGCTTTTTGTGAGCTTTCTCTGAAAATCCGTTTTTTTTACCTCTGCCCTCTTCCGGGTAGGCTGCTTTGCTTATCTCCATTTGCTGTTGCCTTAAGTTTTCTTCTGCTCTTTTAAACTTGCTTCTCCCAAGCTGTGTAGAAAAGATGATACAGCAATAACCATTAGAAATGGTAACTTTTTAAAATTTTGCTCCTTCATCTCCCCCTTCTCTTATTGTTTTCCATGTCACGGCACACACGTAGATATTAAATTGCTCCATGTCACAGGTCTTCTGTTAAGTGTCTCACTCTGAAATATGCTGTATTTGTGCATTTCTAGTATCGTTTTATTTGTGGCTCGTGTATAACTTCTGCATGCAGCATATGATCCGAAGTTCCTACAGGGAGCTCTTAAATAAGAGCTTCTAAACCTCTGTAGGGCGCTACTCATTGTTATAGTTGCCTGTGTGTGATCTTGAAAGAAGTATTACTTGTGGGCCTTTGTAAGGAAGGACTAAAGTCTTAAAACGAAAAAAAAAAACACCAACCCTGTGACCTAAGTGTGTCAGAGTCTCAAAATGAAGGCAAGCTACTAATTGTTTGCAGGCAGGACTAAGACACGTGTTTTAGAACTCAAATGCCTATAATTTTTCTGTAAAACCACATCTTGTTCTTGAAAAGTTTGTGCTGAGCATTCAGAGGTTGCTAGCTGAAAAAGTGATCATCCTGAGGGGAGAGGCAGGATTTGGCAGCCTCTGGGGCAGCAGAAGGTTCAAAAGAATTTCTTTGCAGTTTGAGAAAGGCTGCTTTGGTGTGTATGTAGAACTGTTTACTGCAGTTAATTTCTCTGTGGCCTGTCAGTAAGTGTTATTCTTTCATCTGCGAAGTGTTAAGCTCTGAACTGTCTGTACTCAAAGTGGAGGGTTGTTTTTGCATGTTGTATATTCAGTGTCAAAGTTGGTGCCGAGTTTCTCCAAAACTTGCTGTCTCTGAAGACTTTATACCTCTGCATTCGTTATCCTGCAAGTGAGGCACTTACACAACGCAGTAGTAAGGCATATATGAACAGATCATCCAAATGCAGTCTGAGTCTCTTGTAACTGCGGGTCAATGATTCTACCTAGGAGATGGAAAGACTCTCAACACTGTAATGTGAGTGGGTCTGAGGCTCAACTGTGATGACATTGAGATTGCTGCCCAAAGATTTTATGAGTGGATGTCTTTGGTCTGAGGGATTTGTTGTGTTTTTCTCCTCCCTCTCCCCCAAAGAGTATCCTTAAAGCTGATAAAAGTAGCATTCAGTTCATAAAATTATCAGAGATGGTGCGGACTTGTTTTGTGCCATTATTTGGCTCTACAGTTTTTATAGATGGAAAACAGCTGTACTATTGGATTTTCTGCTATTTAGATCAGGTCTTTATTGACTGTTAAATACCGGTTGGTATAGCAGGAGGAAAACGTGACTAAGTTCAACTTAGACGATGGGACAACCTCCAGAGCAACAAGAAACTGCCTGGTTATTTTGATACTCTGCAAGATGTTGTTTGTAGCTGCATTACACTTGGTTAAGAAGTTCTAATTGCATCTCGAAAGGAAAAAAATTGGAAAACGCTTGTAAGCAGTTCAATTCAAGGTATCTGGCCCCATTGCTGTTAACCCTTGGTACTTGTGACTGTCTCTGTGCTGGATGGCTAACTTAGTTGTATTTTAAAAACAAAGCAGGGTTAGGAATCTAAGGAAGAAATGTGTGCAGGTTTTCTCCCTCATTGTTTTACATGTCTGTTTCTTTTGATAACCATCATGTGTGGGCTGGAAACTTAAGCTGTTCAGGGATATTTTGTTAGGGTAGGCTTTTAAAGGCAACATAGAACTAAGCTTTATCCTGCCCAAGTGTAAGAATCTAATGAATGTTTTTACTTTAATTGCTGAGCTGAGGACTTCCTAGCACATTGATGTGATTTGTTGCTTTTTGTCTGACTAGTTGAATGGGTGAAGGAAATAGTGATGATTTAAGAAAACGTGACTGTAGCCCAGTTCATGCTTGTTACAACAGAGCTGTTCTGGGAAACCGTCCTGCTGTACCTGGTCAGCTAGAACACTGTTCAACTCTTCTGGCCATGTCTATTTCTAATGGATTTGGGGACGTTCCTTTGTTTGTTTCCTAGTGCTGATAACTTTTTTGCATATGGGTAAGTCAGAGGTATGGTGAAGTAAATTCAGACTACTGAAAACCAGTGCACGGTTTTTAGAATAGCTTTCGTGGAAGGTTCAGTACCTCATTGTATGGCAGGGCTTGGAAACTTGAGAAATTTCTTTCTCCCCATGGCAAGTTAACTGTTATTAATATTTTGGTTTAGAGTTTTATGATCTCAAATACCTTAACATTTGGAGAGTAAATACTGCATAGATACTTTTAAAATAGCTGACTAAACACGATTCTCTGGTTTATGAGAACGTGGCATGTATATACAGGTACGTGCCAAGGTTCATGCAGGTCGTATGGGCAAGGAGCAGCAGATTTTTTTTCCTTCTCTGACCACTTGAAGTTTTTGTGAAATGTTGTAGTTCAACTTGATATCAGTATGGACAAAATACAGGCATCTCATTTGAGCTGGCGTGGCTCAGAAAAGCAGTGGAGGCTGGTCGACCCTGCAGCTGCTCTGCAGTTTGCTGCTGTGGCAGTGAGCGTGCTGTGCTTGTGGAGGTCCTGGCCTGAAAAAAACTGTACGCATTAGAAAGTTGAATCCTAGCTCTGTCTTTCTTTGCACAGTTTCTAATATCTAACCAGTTGTTTGGAGGAAGTATATGAACCTTTACTGTTGTGGGTTCTGGTCAGCCCTCAGGATATTCCCTGCAAAAAAGGGGGTTCTTAATTCCTGTCCTTTGCTGGGGGAAGAGCTGGCCTTCGATTGCTGTGTGTGCTTCTTGGGTATCAGTACCTACTGTCACTTATTAAGTCTTTACCTGGAATTTTCAAGCACTTAACATGATATTTTGATGGGGTTGGGGAGTGTAAACTACCTCTGTCAGAGGTGATAATTAAAGTGAGGGGGGAGGGGGGAAGCAAAGGACGCTTTTCTAAATAATTGCCAGTGGCTGGGGACCCCTTAGGTGTGATATGGAATTTGTAGTCCTTCTCAAAGCAAACACTGCACCTGACTTCAAGTTAAAATAAAAAAAAAATCAGAGCTGCTTAAAAGATAATTGATTTTTTATAAGAACTGTTCTGTGTAATTACTACTGGTATCTTTGAGTTATTAATTTGCTCATTTAAAAGACTATTTTATACAATATGGACAAAATGTGTTCAGTACCTAATCTGTGGTGTGGTTAGTGGGATCCCTCGCCATTTCAACTGTCCTAGGTAAAGAGCTGAGAATCAAAAGAAGTCTGGCAGTTAATCACCCACTTCTCCTCCAAATTGTCAATTTTAAATATAGTTGAAGTCAGAAGGGACCTTAAAGATCATCTAGTTCAACCCTCTTGCCATGGGCAGGGACACCTTCCACGAGGTCACGTTGCTCAAAGCCCCATCCACTCTGGCCTTGAACACTTCCAGGGATGAGGCATCCACAACTTCTCTGGGCAGCCTGTGCCAGTGCTCCCCCGTCACAGTGAAACATTTCTTCCTGTGTTTACTTCAAATAGCAGTTAGTAAATCAATTCATATTAAACTATGAAGTAATCGTATACAAAAGAGATTGAGTCTGACAACGTGACAGATGAGGAAATGTGGAGTTAAAGTTTAAGCTCTGCCCACATAACGGCTTCTTACTGTACCACGTGTTGCAAAGTTTTTGAGATCCTTACAATACTCAGGAAAAAGAATTGTGACAAAAGGATGCAGTCCTAGCTTTAATTTTTCTGATTTTAGTTTCCTCTTTTGTCTCCTTTTTATGGTATTGTAGAAAATAGTGGTTCATGGAGTTGGGGAGGGTTAATATAGAAATGTCTTGAGTCCAGGAAGCAGTTGGCAACAGCTTCTTTAGAGCTTTTGTGACTTATTGTATGAATAAGCATTTAGGGACCTTGTAAAAGCATGTAGCTGGACCTAATACCATATCCTTAGTCCTGAGAGCTCAGTGTTAATGTTTGGATACGATTGGGATCTATTACAGTATATCGAAAGCTCCACTCTGTTTTAATGTGGGTTTGTGCCTAGTATCAAAGGTTGCCTCCTGATGTGCAGCTTATGGCTGTGCTGAAAGGGGAACAAGTGTGTTCCAGGAGCTCTGCTTTTTTCCACAGATGCCTCTTGGGGTGAAGCCAGTGCTTGATCTCTGCAGTCCCTTGCTTAAAGCAAGGGTCATATGAAGTACCCCAAGTAGTATAAGGGGTCACACTTGTTCCTTTTTCAGTAGTTGGCAGCTTGGAAGAGGTGTATTTTAAAGTATGTGAAGCACAGCAATGTTTTGTGTACCTTGGCATGCAAGAGGCAGGTGAAGTTTGTGTGAAGGCAAGGAAGAAGCTGAGCATTTCCTCTTAGTCCTACGTGTCCCGTGGTGTGATGGAGGTGGGTCTGTCACTTCAGCATGTGCTCTACAGCAGCGCAGGTTTTCCTGGGTGTTCTTCATGTAGAGGAAGTTGCAGAGAGCCTGGAGAGTTTTGCTGTAAAATACAGGTTACTGTGGTCACAGCAGGGAGCTTGAAGAGTGAGGAATGCAAGGGGAAAGAGATTCCTTCAGCCTACCTCTGAGATTTGGATAATAAAAACATGAGCAAAACTTTCAAATGGTTTTGTTTAATATACAGCACCTTGTCTCTCTCTACCCTTCATCAAACTTTGCCTATGTCTTTGTGTTTAAGGAACAAGAACTTTTTTATTGTGGGAATCTGTCATGAGTTCTCCAAATCTACCCTGATGCTTTAAGGTTTTATACAAACACTTGATTAGTTTCTTATCCCATTTTTGGTGGATCTCTAGTTGCTTTGGTTGTATTTGTAGCTATTAAACTGTCCCAGTGTGTATTCCAGAATTTCTCAGGATAGATATGTGATGAAATCATACAGACCATCACTGTCTGTCCTGTAAAAAAGCTGACAGAGGAACTGCTTTCTTGTGGCACCATTGTAATACAAATTTTCAAGATGTAACAAACTATCTTTAATAATCAATCTCTTGACTGACGCTGTTCTGGTACAACCACTGTTTGCATTCCCTTTTTTGCCATCCACCCTCCCACCTTCACATAGTCTCCTCAGTTCATTTTTGGATGCCAGTCTTGCGTATCGACCGGGCTGATCTGTTGTGTTGTTGCCAGTTTGCTATGCCTAGGGGAAAATGGATTTTTTTCTTTAGTGGGCATGTGCTGCAGAAATCAATAGTTTACGAGATGGTAGAGAGCAGGAACAGTGGCGGCAGCAGCAAGCTAGCTGAAGTTGCAGCCAACAAGCGCAGTGTGCATGCTCAGTATTCACAGTCCAAGTCGAGAATGGGAAAGAATTCTGGTTTTGGCTTGAGAACAAGAAAAGGAATAAAATGCCAGTTAACTTAAAATAAGTTTTCTTTTTGAGAAAAAGGAACTGAGTGCAGAATGGACTACAGAATGGGATTTTATGTAGTGATGACTACATCTGAAGTGAAGATTCTAAAAAGACTCTCTTGTATTGTCTTAATTGACAGCTGGTACTGATTAGAAAGAAAGAATAAGTCTGAAGGAGAAGACAAATGAGGAATTTTATTAAATGGAAAGCTGCTGAACAAAAGAGGACTTTTGTTATTGTACATTCTAGTGGTTTTAAAGAAATTAACTTCCTGACCTTCAGTCTTACAGAATTATAGCTTGGAAAACATTGCATGGAGATAATTTTTTGTCACTTAAATTGTTTAGTTAAGCTCTTCTATGCCTTAATCCATTTTGATGTCCAGGTGTGAATCCAGAGTTTGCCTCTCACCTGCTTGAAAAGTAAGCGGGAGGGTGGGAAGAGGTATGAGGGAAAAATAACTCTTTCAGATGGTCTGTAGTATGTTTTGTTTGTTTGTTTTTAGAAATTCCTGTACTGTAAACTTCTTTCTTGTTGTTCATGCATTGGTGGCAGTAACATGAATAAATATTGTGCCTCAAACTCTTTAGCGATGCAATTGGATATATGGGACTGTATCTCTTGGCTTCATGAGAAGATCTTATTGCCATGTTGAACATTAAGTGCGTGCAGCATGAAGGCTGTATTTGAGTGTAATGCATTATATAGCCCTGCAAATTGCATGCATCTGATTATTAAGTCTGTGCAAATTGATATGTCTGTTCCAATTTAACACAGACATACAAAGGTGGAACCTGCTTGTGGCTTAGTCACCTAACACCTTAATTAAAAAAATCGCACGCATATTAACAATGATATTGAAGTCAAGTTGTAATGCTGAAGTTCACAGTCTGTGGGTGCGGATACTGAGGCAGAAATGCGTTCTCTGCAGGGAGACGTTGTGAAATAGACATTGTGTGTCTATTTCAGATTCTTACTGTTCACTTTCTGAAGACTTTCCAAGGACCACTATAAGTAACTGGATGGTTTTGCATCTGCAGTGGTTGTTTTGGAAGTCTGGATACCCGATTTGTGCTCCCAGTTTGCTGTGGAGACTTGAGACACCTGACCTTCCTTTAGCTCTCTGTAAGATCAGCGTTAGATATGTGATGGTGCCTATTCCTGCAGGCTTTCCACTGTGACAGGCTGTATTAATATCTTGTTTGTTCCAGGATGGCTACAAGCAATAGAGGTACTATTGGTTTTTCAATTAATTAAATATCTAATGGGCTTAGGTGCTGAAAGCAATTCAGCTGCAGCTGCCACCAACTTTTTCAAGGTAAACTGCATAGTGTAAAGTCTAGGCTTCTGTAGACAGGCTGTGGGTATCTGCTTACCAGAGTGTCTGCTGCAAAGAAATTGGCTTTGTATGTGTATGTTAACAGTAAGAGTCCTCAGTTTTAATTCTGCATCCATCCTTGCGTGAAATATTAACACTAACAGTTAATGCATGTACATCTCCAATAGTCTTGAAAGTACCAGAGCTGTGACTAATAAACTGCTTGTGTATGTAAATCAAGAAAACATATTCATTCCTTCTAAAAAATCAAGTTATAGTATTTTGCAGAAAGTGGAGTACATGCAGCAAATACTTCAGCAAGCCATTTGGAAGATATTGCACATATATCTTGGAAAAAACACTTTATTGGCCTAAGTATTGCACGGACTGGAAACTTGCTGAAGGACCTTAATCAAAAATAGTAGATGTGGCAGTTATTTGAGCTGCAGAATAGGGAACAGTGCTTGTGGGATAAGTACCAGACTCAGACTTTATGTTTTTATTAATGAGTTAAAGGAGGAGGCTAAACAGCTCATCAGTTAAATTCACAATTTGATTGTAAGTGGGGATTTCTTACATGCTCAGATGGAAAGAAAACATGGAGTACAAAGTATGGAGTGGTTAGATCTTAGCAGACAGCATAAAAACAAGCTGAAAAAGTAGAGTGTATTTTAGTGAAGAGACAACTGGCATATTTTTATATGGGATAAGTTTGTTCAGCATGTTTTACCTGGCTGTGTTTATGCATCTGCTGTACTAGTTCAGGGATGTGTTTTGGCAACTGTAATTGGTGTTGTCTTTTTACTCATGCTGAACACTATGGGTAAGAATTAAAATTGGGTCTTAAACACTGTAACAAAGCAGAGGCTATTGATCATAAGACCATGCTTCTCTAAACAGCAGTCTGATTCTGCAAAGATCCTAAAGGTCTGTATCCCTTAGAACCTCAAACAAATGAGGACGTTTTTAATAGTTTCTTTCTCAGAGGTAATTATTGCAGTTTATGCCCTCTTGGTTACTTGGTGCTTGTACAAACTGCTCTTTTTCAAATTATATAGCAGCAAGTGGCTCAATGAAATAAGTTTTCTCTTATTATGTCTGTAGGGCCTTTGACTGGATGAGGGAGAGACCAGTTGTGGCCCTTCCGTCTTTGGGAGTGTGGGGGGTTGCGTATGGTGCCTGTGGGGGCTGTTTCAGAGAAGAAAGTGAGTGATCTCCAGTGTATTTTTACAGTACAATACACTTTAGCTGTATAGGCAAGACATCAGTGTCATTTTCTGTATTATGTTGAGTAGAGCCCAGAGCACTGATACACTTTCAATAGATTCCCTATTCATAACTTCATTAGCTTTCAGGGAGCAAAGCAGTTCTGGATCTTATAGTGCTATACTTGTCAGTCTTGCCAGCAACAATTTACTACATGCTGTCGTAACTGATGCTGGTATTATTACAACTTGGGGAATAAATTGTTTTACAAATGACATTAATAAAATGTAATACTGAAGAAATCTAATGTTAGCAATATTTAGATTGGTCATGCTCATTATAAAGAAAAGTTTAAGCTCCCTAATGGAAAAAACATTGCACAGTTTTCTCTGAGAAGTCCACTGATATGTTCTGCTTGGTTTAGTGAAGGCAATTAAGACAGACAAATATGAAACAAAGTACTTCATGTTTGTAATTACTCTTTTGTAAAGTGACTTACCTTTTTTTTTCAAAGCTTTCCATTCCTTTTTATCAAGTAATTCCAGTATTTTAAGGACTTATTCCTATTAAACTTTTCAGATTTGTGGTTTGATTTAAGTCCTAATATCAGTTTTGCCTTACCATTGTTTCAGAACATCTTCAGAAAACTTCATTTGAAAAACTGTCCAATTATTTCCGTAAGTGCCTTTATACTCTTGAGTTTTGCCAGTACGGAAGAATGGAAAAATCCTTCAGCTAATGTATGATGGAGCCTGAGTGGGCTCCAGCGGGAAACTTTGCATCACGCAGTTCATGACCTTCTGCTGAGAATCCCGTTCGTGAGAAGAGACAACCAGTTTATGTGATGGGTTGTGTGCTACTTGCAGTTGTTAAAGAATGACTCAATGTCATTGTGAACCATACTTACCGCATGATTAATCATGAAAATTTTCTGTGCATGTTGCCATGTAGTGGTTGCTGTACTCTAGCCTCCAGATTTTTTTCTTTCAGTAGAGTACCATCAGAGACCCTTATGGGAAGTACAGAGAGTAAAAATGGAATAAAGTCAGGAGAAGTGGTTCTTGGGGAACTTGAGCGATTAGTGAGGAACAGCTGAAATAAAGGTAGGCAGCTTATTTTGTGGGTACAATGTAATGGGCAGGCCAGGAAGGCTATTGAAAATTAAATGAGACTTAATTGAGATCAGAGTTTGATCTCAAATAGTGGTTTTCTGTGACCTTTGCCTGCCTAGATACAGCATGGTTACCTTATACAGTAATAAAGAGAGCTTGCCCTGTTGTTTAAAGCCTGTAACTGAGTGAACCTTGATTCATTAAAATTACTGAGCTCCTCTAGTATGTAGCTGTAAGGAAAGTTCTCTGCAGGCTCTCTCTGCTGTGACTTTGGCATTTTCTCCTGTGTTGTTAACTTTTTAGCTCAACAACAGATGCCTTTGGAAGGCTTGCTCTAGAGTAAATATTTTGTCTGTGGTAAATGGATTGCTGGTTTTGTGATTCCTTTTGTATCTATTGGCTGGGTTGCTGGCTAGTAAATTGCAGGTTGTAAACTGGAGTGTGTTGCGTGTTGGTGATAGTTGGGGTTTTGATGTGTCAGTAGATAATAGTGAGTATCAGGAGCTTCAGAACTTAGAGCAGAAGATGGTGGGGAAAACAAGAAGAAGGTAGTAACCTTCTTCTTAGACTTTCAATCTGAATTAAGTTCCAAATTCATTTAACCCAAGCTCATCTTTGATTAAACTGATTAGCTTTTGATGGACATTTGGCCCCATCCAGTAGTGAAATGTTTCTTTTTTTTACAACTCAATTTCACTAACCGTGTCTCTCTATAAAGTGGTATTATTATCTGGAATTCAGGAAGCTGAATACTCCTGAGCAGCCAGTCTCCTGCTATGTGTGTGAGCACATCTTTCTTTCTTGTAATCAGCTTATTTAAGGGCTTTTGCTTTCTTCCTGTGTTTTTCAGACTTCCCTGCTACCAAAGTAGCACGAAGCTAAGTAGCCTAACAGAGCTTTTAAAGTAAATTCATGGAGTCTCTGATTTCCATCTCCTGCATCCAAAAAACCCCAATAGTTAGTGTGAGAGACACTGTTGGTATACTGAAATAGAAAAAAAATCCAAAGAATCTTTAGGACAAAGGATGTATTCGATGTGGAGTAGTAAGTTTGGAGAAGAAATGAATGGCTTGTGTGTAAGACCATAAATATAGGAATCGGGCATGAAATTGTCTGCTATTGGAAGGCAGATGCTGTTTGCAGCTGGCACCACGGTGCCTTTGGAGAAAGGAGCTCTCTTGTGCAAGAAGGTAGATGAAAGATTGGAAGTCTAGAGGAGAAAGTGTGGTTCTTCCCAGAAGGCCGATCCCAAATCATGATGAGGTACCAAAAATGGTTGGAACTCTCTTATTTTATGTCCTATCTCCCAGCTTATGTGTAACATTTAAACCCTGATACAATAAAATTCTGCTAGTGCTGTTTGTAGCAGTGGGAAGAGAAATGTACCTTTAGAAGTTAAGAAACTTCCATTTCTTCCTTTTGATTTTACTGCAAGTTGATTTGCGTATTGTCAGACAACACCTGAAGTCTTTTGTTCTGTAATGTACTGGAGAACTTTCTGTGTAGTACTGTGACTACAAGGCTTGAATGACCCTGCAGTCTAGTTTTTGTCTAACACTTGAAAACTACTGTGATTAAGGAGGATAATGCTCAAGACAATTTAAGGATCTTTAGCAATTTCATGAGAAATTAATTTAGCTGAGTTATTCTGTGGAGGTCCAGGCATAAATCCTTTCTGGAAGTCAGCTGCAATAGCTCCCTGATCCCCTGAGGATGGCAGCCTCGTCATGTATACTGAATAGTCAAGGCATAGTATTTATCTGAAAGCGGTTTTATAGGTGAGAATTTATCTCTCCCCTCCCCCGACCATGTCCTGGTTTTCGTTTCTTTTCCTAGGATTGCTGAGGTAAACCTGTCAGTTTTTCCCAAGTACTGTCTTTTAGAATATTTCTGTACTAAATATTTCTTTTTAGAAGAAACAAATGCAAATCTCTTTTGAAATCAACCCAGATGAATAGTCACTTAAATCATCAAATTGCTTATCTGTGTTCTTGTTGTTTAACCCTAACAATCTAGCTGTATTTCTCAAACATCTTTGAACAAGAGCAACTAAAATTTTGGCAGTTTCACAAAGCTATTTTCCAAGAGGTTTGATATCAGATTTACTGAAGCGATTTCAAAGAGTGTAAAGGATTTGTTTCTTTACTAAATTTTGTCTTGGGGACAGGGCAGTTCTTCCATAAACTCAGAAGAACTAGCCTGCATTCCAGTGGGAATGCACACACTGATGTGGGACCTCAGACATGGATTTCTAGCTATTACCTGTAGCTGCCAGGCTCTAGAGCACACAAAGCAAGGTGATTCCGTAAAAGATTTATGTGAGGATTAGGTGAGTCACTGTTTTTCCATTTTCTGCTCCTGTACTACAAAGCAGAGTGAAATGTCTGTACAGGGAAGGGCTGTTGTGTCCTCTATGGTGGTAATGTTTTAAATTTCCTTGATATTTGGAATATTAAAGCTGTTAGAAGCATCAGAGGCTCTGTCCCTCACTTGTTTCTGTTGGATGGTGTGGGGGTAGCACTGTTTGGATGGTAGTGTGTTGGGGAGAAGGCTACCTTAGTGGTGATCTCTCAAGGGACTCGGGCTATTAGAGAGTAGTAAAACATCTTCCTGTTTTGAGCCAAATCAACAGAAGGAGAAAGGAAAAAGAAACAACTGCCTAGTGGATGTGTGGTACCTTTGTCCTTCCTTCTCTCTCACTCCCCAGTAATTTTCAGTATTTCCCTGTTTCCCACTTCATTCATACTCCTTTTCCGGCCAAATTGTCTTCTGAGGGTATAGGTTGGCTATAGCTGTGCTTTAAAGACTCTCAAATGAAGTTCTCTTTACAACTGTAAGGTGCTAAATGCCTCCTATTTGATGTTAAGTGCTTGGCACAATATGGGATTAAGTTTTTTTAAACCAAGTGTATGCAATGACGGTGATTCTGTTGTGATTCTGTCATAAATAACAAATAATGTTAAAAAGCTCTGTAGAAAGTTTTAAGTGGTAAAAAGATGGTATTTAAGGGACAAACTGCTGAAATAAGGGAGTCACTTCAAGGGTGTTTATAATGGTGAAAATGAGATTGGACTCTCACTTGACGTCTATGAAGATATTGTAAGAGGTTGTTCACCATCTAATGTGTTACTTTGTTTAAAAACAAAAGTCAGAATGAGAGTTAATGCTGCACTGGATGAGGAAATCAGGCAACTTCTTATACTGCCTTTCTTTAAAAGCAGAAGCATATGCAGTGGAGGGCTTGATTCTGGTTTTGGGATGGTTTTGCAAACATGTACACTGAAATTTAAGATAATGTGCCACACTGGATTGAAATGTCAAAGCAATAAAATCATAGATCTCTGGATAAAACTTTAAGAGCAATCAAAATGTTTTACTGAAGAAAATTCCAGGCACTGATTTTAAATATAAGCGTACAAAGCAGAAATACCTTCAGATGGTGAGATAAAGCTTTCTTCAAAGTCAGATTCAGCATAGTACTGAATACCTTCAGAATAAAACTGAATACTCAGCTAAAAGCAAGGAAACTTGGCTTTGGGATGCTTGTGACTTGCAGGCTTCTTACAGATTGGGCATAACTGCATTCTTCGGGCAGTTGACTACTTCAGCCATCTGAAATAGCTTTTAAAACTTTAATGTTCATCCATTTGCAAGCTGATAGCTCATGTAGTAGCTTTCACTATAGCTAGTTGATCTTGCCTTCTGGACTGTTGCAGCATGGGCTTGAGGACATACAGGACCAGTCTAACGCAGAGATGCTGGCTGTTCAACAAGAGCAGCTACCATTAGGTACTGCTTGTCAGTCTTTCCTTATGTTTAAATAACCTTTACATAAATCTTCCATTTTGCATGTCAGTATTTTGTACTTCAGAGTAGGACATCAGTAGAAAAAAACTCACACCACTATAATGTATTAATGAAGAAATTGCCAGGAAATTTTGATAGGTACTATTTTTTATTGTAACCTCCTTCTGTATATTTTGTCAGTGGAATTTTTAACTATATGGAAAACTTCAGGAAAATATTTCGTTATTTAAGGGTAACATAAAGATGCATTTGAGTAGTGTTTTATCTCTTTCACAAAGCAAAAAATTTGTTTTAGTCAAATATTAAAAAATTAGCATTGCTTTTATGGTGAGGTCTCTTCAGCATCCTGTTGTAGACAGTGTTGTATAAATTCCAATCATCTTCTTTGAAAGTACTTGCTGTGCAGATTATGTTTATTTGAAAAACTACTTGTTTTGTGTGTTTTCTGGTTTTAACTTTACTACTGTTCCTTTTTGTCTAGGAATTAAAATAAATTCATCTAGGTTTTTTTAAATGGGCCTTCAGGACTTTAGATTTTTCTGTTCCCATTAATGATGATGAAATGAGCATGTTCTGTTGTAGAATTGGCTGAGTTCCTGAAATTGGTTTTGTAGAAGTGGTTTGAGAACTATCCGAGATGATTTTGCTTTGTGGTTTCCAATAATGGAGTGATTTTGTTGCTGCAGGTTTTTTCATAGCAAATTAATATTGTTATGAAAACCCATCTAAATTAAGGTAGAATGTGACATGAAATTCCTGCCTTCCTACTGTTAGTAGCTTGTTATTAGAATTGACTCTCTTGTATTGAATTACGAGAGTGTAATGGACAACGTTGCTATGAGTGCTTGATAGTAAAGTTCAGTGTAAGCCATCGTGCTTTCACCTGTCCCTTCGGTATGGTGAAAATACCTTTTCTTACAGCATAATGAAAAAGCTTATGGCTCTTCATGTGCCCACGAGGAGACACTGTCATTCATCAAGTCTGTCTGGATGTTTTGAGAAGATACCAAATCCCATTCATGTGCAGGAGGGGCAGCTGTGTGCTACAGGGTGAAATGCAGAGAACTTGCTTGAAATTTACTGCAGCAGTGAGAAGGAATAGTGAGGACTTTGTTCTCTGTCACCTAGAAGTTGCAATTAGTTCACAGTATAAAGCAGTGAATTTGAAGCACAAGCTACAATTCCACAGTCTTTCTTCCACTGCTCTGAGCCCTCAAAAAATCCAGCTCCTAGCAAAACCTAAAAAAAAATCCCCAAGCATTGTGGTCTCTGATAGTAAAACCAAAACTGTTTCTGTGCCTGAGTTGGCCAAGGTGGAATTAAAATATTACTGGAGTTAACGTTCTTCCTTTACCTTGAGGGAAATAACCCTCAGCAGAAATGTTTTCCTTCCTAATTCAACCAATTTACACAAAGCAATTTAATGAGTATTCTGCCCTTGCTGTGACACTTGCATTCTCAGACACGGAAGGTCCCCACCAACAAGGGAAGAGAAGGCAGCTGGGAAAGGGGAGGGATGCTCAGTGCCAGTGTGAGATATGGAGAAATGTGAGAACTGACATCTGTCCGAGACAATTTTTCTCAAACACTGCGACACACAGAGCAGTTCTCTGTGGGATTTAGCAGGGGGAATGTGTTACAGTATAGTAACAGCTGGCTACAGATACAGAGAGCAGTCCTGAAAACAAACAAAAGAGAGCCCGTGCCTAGGTCAAAACAGGGAAGGGAAAGAATACATTCAGTATAGTTTTGCTAAGCTAGCTACTGTTCTCTTCCTCATACTTTTCTAATAAATTCTATGGGTAAAAGTAGGTTCTTGGGTTACTCCATTGATTTTTCTGGTACTTACGCTGTCAAACTATTTTACTTCTGTAATTTTTGCTCTTGGTTCACTACAAGTATCTGTCCCAGTCCCCCACCATTCCTTCCCCTTCCAGGCCAAATGTTTACTACCTTTTGGAATAAGTTTGTCTATTTTTGTTCTCTCGGTTTTAAAACCCAAGAAGTTTCTATTTTGTTTTACACTGTAATAATTAGATTAAGTTAATGAAGATCAAGATAAGGATGTAACCAGTTAAACAATAATATGCTTCTGTGCTGGAAGACACTTGGAGAAGTCTAAATATTTTGTTGTCATATAAAGTTTTAGCGTAGTGTTGCTTTGCACTGAAATATTCTGCCAGTTCTCTACCTGATATGTTGAAAAAAATTATTTCAGACGTATTGTCTGCCTTATTCTAACCAATTGTTTTCCTCGAGCAAGAGTAACATCTTTGGATAGTGTGGAATATTAAAGACAATTAATATTTTTCCATTTTTGAAAAGTAATGATTTTTGTGGAACAGTAGATGCTGATACTACTTTTGCAGAAACAGGGATATGCTCATGTAATTAGTGTACACAGATGGTATGGACCAATAGGAAAAAGAGGACTAGTCAAGACAATTTTCATTCCAGAAACGTCAATGAAGAGCAACTTGGGAGATTGTTCAGTCTGGAAAAGAGTTCAAGGATGTTAAAAGGTGTTGCAAAGAAGAATGAAATTACTTTGTTCTCCTTGTCAAAAGTGAAAACTTAAATTGTACTGATGTGGTTACATAAAATGAAGGAAAATGTTAAACTGGGAGGCAGTGCGGAGGAGAAATCTGATGCATCTCTTAGTGCAGTGAGAAGTGTTTATCCTGTGAATTTTGATGTTGTATTTCTTATGGCCAAAGAGCCAAGCCTGGTCTGCCACTCAGGAGGGACTGTGGGAGAAGCTTCTTGGAGAATGAAGGAAGAACGCAGGGAGCCCATGAACTTAGCCTTGCTCCAAGTTTTACAGTGTGGAACCAGAACCTGCCCTCTCAGAATACACTTACTCAAAAGTCAGAAGGTGGTGGTCTCTTCATAACCAAGAGATGAGTTTTGTGGGGAGGGTAGGTATGCAGGCAATGAGTGGGCACTTACTAAATTTTCACCTTTCTCGCCCCTGGCCAACTTGAGTAAGTCTTGGGATAGAAGTGGCTTCATCAGATGATTCTACTTGGCTCTGTAGCGTTTTGGGATAATATAAGGGTGAACTAGATATCCATGCAACATGTTTCTAGAGGGACTGTTTTGTGAAAGGCCCTAGAGCTGCAGGTAGACACAGTCAGATGGCTCTCTGGAGCTATGTTGAAGAGTTAAATGTTGCTAATAAGTATTCATGCGACTGCGCAGAAATACTGCAAATGAGATAAATTTCAGACCACTGGGGCAGTGTCTCTTGTAAGTGGCACTTCAAAGCATTTCACAAAGATGAGAAGTTGTGGAGCAGCCTCATCAATGAAAGAAATAAAATAAACCAGAAGCATCTCATCAAGGCAGGGGAAAAATGTTTTGGTATGCCACACTCTAAAGACATTGAACCTGGGTGATCAGCTGGATGAAACATCAGGCTTTGAACCAGGTGGTGTTTCAGTGGAGCGGTTGCTTTGGATACCCTGTTGCAATTGTGTGAAAAAGAAGTTGGACACCATTCTGGAGGATGACTTGCTTCGAGGTGTATCAGTGATTCCGGAATCTGTGTGTTACTTCAAAGATTTCTAGAGGAGAAAACTTCTTTAGTCAAGAGAACAGAATGCCTGGATGAAACATTGAGAGATCTCAATACATTCAGATGAGTGTGAAAAAATCTGCCTGAGAACTGAAGAACAAAGAGCATGTGTTCTAAGGGTCGTAATTATTTTTTATAAAAATGTGGGACAGACATTTCAGTGGAGAAGCGGGGATAATAAATTCTTATAGGGCTTTTGGTTGGATTTTTTTTGAGGAGCAAGTATTTAATCTTGCAAAGAACTAATGTTGCTTTACCAGAACTTGTTGCTTTCTGAGATGGAAATTGAAGGTATGACATAGGCTTCTGAAACCAGAGAACTTAAAGCATTGGAAATGTGCCCTTTTTTAGGTATCCAGTATTGGTAATGTTTCTGCTCAAAGCAAAGTTACATTAGCCAAGTTTATTCCTGCCCTTCCCACAAATCCCCCATTCTGTAAATTGCTGAAGAACAGATTTCTCTCCGTGCAGTTTTAAGATGTGTAGATCAATGGTATCACAAAGTTCTGTGTGTTCACCTGTGGCTTGAGTTGGGTCTCGCAAACTTGCTGGGCTCAGTCTTTTATGCCAAGTAGTCTTAGAGGCAAATGAGAGGGAAAGCAGACCACAGGACTGAAGCGGTGATGTGCTGGTCGTGCATCCATGTTTCCTAGGTGTGGAGTTTATCGTATAGGGATAAAGGCGCAGTACAATATAGGAATGTGCTTCTACACCCAACACACCTCGCTTCTGCTACAAAGCTAAGACAAAACATGCTTATAGAGCAGGAAAAGGCGAAGTGAGATTAATGTGTGGCAGGGATTTAAAGGCAAGATCCCTGGAGCTGTTTGAGAGGAGGGTTCTTGTCAAGTGTTTGTAAATGTCCCTTTGTGTATGAAAATGGTAGTGTCGGGGGAAAGGAGAACTCCTTTAGGAAGTTGTCTCGATTTGGCGAGTTCATACAGTCTGAGTTAAAGCCTTGTTAGCCAGAGTGCAGTCTGTCTGTGTGCATTGGTAGCAGTAACTGCTTATGAAGGTGTGTGGTGTTGAAGCACTGGAAGATAAAAAGATTGAGATAGTCATAGATGCATTGATGGAAGTTTTTTGCATCAGGCCTGAGTTTGGACCAACAGAAGAAGACACTTCAATCAGTTGCAAGGAGACCTGTGAACATATTGAGGTAATTTGCCCCAAGGCCAGCGTTTTACATTGTGTGAGTAAAAGGGGAAGGGCTTGTCTGAGGAGAGTTAACTGCTCTTACGTGTCAGAGAGGAGACTAAGTTGGAATGTGAAAGCATAGCTTGTTTTACACTCTTGCAGCACTAGCTATTCATCAAAACTGAGATTACTTTGGGACACTTCAATTGTATGTTTCTTTAACTTTGTTAGCAGGTCATGAGCTCCTTTTGGAGTTATGGTGTATCAAAATATGAAGGTTAATGCAAGCATATTCTTCTTGGACTGAACAGGAATGGAATGAGGTGAAAGGTGGGCAACAGGCAGCAGGTTCTTTTAAACTTGTAGGGAATAGGATAAAAATGCATGAATTCATACTATGAACATTGAATGTGTGTTCAAAAAACTTACCATGTAAAGCTGTTCGCGTTTAATTTTTTAAATGTAATGATTGGACCTAAATTAAAGAAAAAGGTGAAACAAGACAGAAAAGAAAAAAAAAAAGCCTAGTGCTTGCTTTGAAAAGATGTGTGTCAGGTCTTTTCATTTTACTAGAAACCAGAAATAAAAAAAAGGCACCACAGTTTTCTACTTCTATATTAGGCTAAATATGTTTACACAAAGCTATCATTGGAGGCGGGGAACACGGACAAAACCAGGATAGAACATTCTTGGCATTTCAGCTCTTGAAAAATTTGATTTACGTTATTCTAAATCAGTCTCCTTGATATTAGTCAATACTTTCAGTTTTAAAACAGGAAATAGCTTCAGTCTGTGTTTAAACCCTGCAATGTCTCATGTCGTGACCTTTTAGTAGTTTGTTTCTTTTCTGCCCCCTTCCCTTGTTTTTTCTTCTTTTCCTTCTTACAAAGGGCCCTCAGCCTGTCTTTGGTTTTTTCCTGAGTGGTTGAAAATGTAGGTATTTCAGTTCCTGCTTTGTTTATGTGCCTCTTACAGGCTTGTAGCACTGAATTTCTCACCTCCGTTGACCTTTCCCTCTCCTTTCCCTTCCATTTCATATAAATCTGTATTTTGCCCAACTTTTTAGCTTCTTGCACCCGCTTCTGCCCTGGGGTATAGGCTTCTAGTAGTCTGAAAGCCCTCTGCTCCATCTGCAGAGATAATGAACTTCTTGACACCAGCTGTATAAATCACTGTTGTAGATGGTGCTGTCAAGTAGGTGGGATCATATGGGAGGCTAATTCTGTCCAAACAGGCAGTACAGACATCCAGTGATACTGCACATTAGGAAATGGAACACCCTGTATTTCTTTGTGCTATTCTGTTTGGTAATTCAGTAATTAAATCCATTCCTGGTGGGGTATGGGGACACTTAGTCTCTCTCCGTTGGTTTTCGTATTTCATTTGGAGGGCTGACAAACCCAATGTATTGGAGGGCTATTAGTCTTAGCTGAGGAGACACGTATTGAAAGAACTCTGTACATAATTTTAACAGACCTTGGCATAATTAACAGGATCTTCTAGAAGGGGCCCCAGGACAACACTGGACAGAATATTGTGCTTAATCTTTGTAGAGGTTGAGAGTGAAGGCTCCTGGCAGGGCAGCTGTCTGACAGAACGCCTGGTGCAGTGAGGAATACTGGTCTTAACTTACCCGTTCATGTACCAGCATAAACAGATGGCACCATTACATGTCTACATATTTGCTTTCCTTTTGGTGCAGATATTTAGTGTCTTTATGAGCATAAAAATTGTTTTAAAACTAAAACTCAAAATACATGTATGCTGACTTACTGGCTATGTTGGCTTACCGGGTGCTTTATTCCTTTTCCTGCCTACAAGATTTTTTTTTAAAGAGCGGAGTCTCATGAGCGTTCTGCTCTGGTTCAGTTTCTTGGCTGAAAATCTGCATACGGTAATGCAATATTCTTCTTCAGTAAAGATTTTTATGGCATATGTAAATGAAATAAGACCAACCCCTGGTGGTATTGACAGGATGCTGAGAAGGAAGCTGACTGTGTGTTAACGTGCTTGCTGCTTAGGTCATTCTCACCGAACCCTGCAGCTCTGTGAGGTTCAGCTGCTTAGTGGAGATGACTTTGCATTCTTTCAGTGACCCTTTGTAAAATAGTGTTTCATTAATGAGAAATATTTTTTTTTTAAGACAACTCTCTCTAACTGTAGATGATACCGAATCAGATCTGTAATAGTTCTGTTTATACAGGCATAATTAAAGAAATATGAGCAGGAATCTGGCCAAAATCTGTTGTAAGCATAATACAATGGGAATAATCGGTTTCTTTTGTGATCATTGAATTCTCCAGATCAAACTGGTTTCTCTCATTTTAATCCCTTTGGGGCTAGTGTGGTTTCCTTTACTTAAACTTTAGGGAAACCTTGATTTCTATCGATTTCTTTGTTTTCAAAAGCCAGGACTTTTAATGGGAGTGGAATGAGATTTTAGCAGACACAGCAAACATCACTGGCGTGTGAGTGTGCCAGAGCAGTTTCCAGGCTCACTGTGGCATTAAATATATTGCCCCTTTAAAAGACTTCCATTTGCATCTACAAGTTGGACTTCCAAAACTTCGTAGCTCTGTTACAGGAACAAGAGTAAAATTTTCAGACCAGACATGATCAGGACAGAACTTACCCCCAGTATCTTGCTGGGTACCTCCTAAAACATGGTGTATGTTGGTACATTTATTGTAGAAGTCATCAAGTTGCTTTATCTCACAGCTGAAAGCTTTCTTGGTGTTCTGGAGCACTGAGAGGTGTATGTATTTCATATGTCTAGGAAGCAGCTTTTCATCTTATTTCTATAGTGTTGTGTTGAAAGCAAAGCTTCACACAGGTTCCTTTTCCCTTTTAGCAGATCTGTGCTGCAGAAGGAAAAACATCTTTCTGTGGAGTAATTGGTTGTTTTGACCAAGTATTCTCTGTTTAGAAGGTATGTTGGTAGTAAAGCTGAGGAGCTTCTGTCAAGCAGAACACTAGTAAAGGAGACAAATAATGGGAAATCTCCTGTAGCAGGAATATAGTTTGCCTGATGCATGTTTTATTGTGCCACATGTTGATTGAGAAGTCCTTTGACCTGTTCAGATGGAGTGAGTGGATGTGATTATCCAAACCAAGGAGGCTAGATGGATCTCTAGAACTATTTCAGTTATGTATTTGTCCCCAACATTTTGTTATAGAACTCATAGTATAATTTACATTGAGACACTTGCAGACTGTTCTGAGTATCCTCTGCCGTGTAACAAAGTTGCTGCCCTCCTATTCTCTTGTCCTGTAAGTAGCAAATCTTCCCCTGTCTGACCAGGTGAGCACCTGTATTTGAATCACACAGTGCATTTGCTCTTACATTCATGTCAAGTAAGAATAAAAGCATTACCTGAGGTAAATGTACTCTGGGAAAATATTGGTTTAATGTTTTGGCTGATTTTGAATTAGCTTTTTATGTCAAAGGATAAATATTTGGTCTGTTCTTTCATGTACACTATGGCTGATTAAGTCCTTGGGGGGTGAAATCTTGTTGTAATAAGATTTTTGAATTCGTTATGCTTTCCTGTTAAGAGCTCCTTGGGATTTTGTTCACTGTTCCTCTGTCTTTCCTGGTTGCTTTGCCTTCTGGAAGAGCATTAGTTCAATTAGGCATATAAAACAACTGCCACCAAAGAAACAAAGGAACAAAAATATCAGTACTTACTGAATTATATGGATGAAGAATTTAATTGTCCTTGTTATTCACCAGACACTTTACGAATTTAATGATCTTATGCTTGGTTTCATACACAAATGTCTTCGTTGGACCAGCCTCAGTCTAATCCAGTTTTTAGTTTCAGTGACCAGTAGTAGCTGTCTTGGGAGTGTGTATTTAACTAGTGAGACGATTGTTGCCAGCATCTTGTTTTTGTAATCCTTGAATGTTTTCTTTTTTTTCTTTAATAAACTTTAGGTCTTTCTCTGTGAATATGTTTAAAATCCACTCTCAATTAGAGATGAGTCTATAATCCCTCTCTGGACACCAAGTGCTATGTACGCTCTAGAGAAGCATTTCCTTTTGCTTTTAAATCTGCCTGGTCATTTCAGTCAGTTCTGTCAAGTTCTTGCATTTGAAGCAATGATTATTCATCATACCCTGGCTGCTTTTCTTCCCCTCACCTCATCAAATATGTCTCCAGTATATGGTCTTCTAGTTGGTGGTTTGTTTTTTTTTTTTTCAGATAAACTGTCCTTGTTTGAAAGCACTTCCACATACTTTATCTTCTTTTGTTTAGACCTCTTCTGTTTTTTTTTTTCTGTTGAAGAGTGAAGAGCTGCCTACTAAGTGTGGTAACACACCATAACGTGCAGTTACACAATGGAGGAGAGGGATGTCATTTTTGTTGTGCAGATTTATAAATTTGGGTTTTTTTGGGATATAGCAACTTCCTTGCATGGAGCTGAGATTCCTAGGTCCAGAAATAAAGTTTACTCCTAAGCCTTGCTTAACAACTGGTGTGCTGAAGGTTTGGCTTCTAGTGAGTCGCATCCCAGACGAGGCCAGAGGACTGAGACAAAAGGCTGACAAGTAGTTCTCATACCTGAATTATCTGAGATGCATGAATTGACCTCTGTACATGTAAATGTTTTTAAGGGCTGGCTTTGTTGTGCATACTGAGGGTAGCCCGTGAAGCAGGCATAAGCTAGGTGTCCTCTTTAGACTGTGGGAGTTTAAAAGCACTTCAGGTTTGGGTGAGGTGTACTGCCCAGCTCCTACTGGGAAAGTATTGGACAGTGGATCCTGATTTCTAAACCCTTCTCATGTTGTTGCTTCCACCAGTTATCCAGAGAGCAAAATGCTGCCATCTCCTCTAGCTTTAATCGCTGTCCTCTGATGTGGGCTTAATCATCTGCCTGTACCTAAAGGAGCAACTCACCCTTCTGTGATGCGTGCTTCCGGGACGTGGCCTGAAAGAAAGAATCATAGACCGTTTGTTCAGATTTATTTCTCTGTGTCGTAGTGTTGTTCTGTAAACACTGTAGCAGCTTTGTAGAAAAACTGGGTATTGGGGCTAGTTGAAAGTTGAAAATGCCTTCACTAAAGTAGTGCCAGAGGAGTTCATGACTGGAAGCTATCCAGTGAAAGGATGTTGAGAGAAAGGTGAGTCAGTGAAATGCAAGACAGAAAAAGGAGTTTTAAGCATCATAAAAAAGGAAAGAGGGAGGTCATGTTTGTTTTTCCTAATTATAATTTCAGGAGAATAACTGGCTGCAAAATTACTTAATTATCTTCTGTTTATTGTAAACTTTTATGCTTTTTCTGAAGACACCAGAAGTGCTTTTGCTTCATAAATCATGTTATATCAAAGCACTTTGATTATATTACAAAACTCTGTAAATTGCTGTCACAACTTAAGAAAAACACTTTTATCTGTAAGCACTTAAGAACACTGCCACTTTCAGAACCATGTACAACATTAGTAGCTGGCTTGTTCAGCTCCTTTCAGCTTTCATGCTGACACATACCATATTGAAGACATTGGTTGTTTGTAGAATGCTTGGTTTGATCTTTTTTCCTGGTACTTTCAGTAGTTTTGAATCAATCAAAGGAAGTTATTGCTCTGTTGGGCATTAGCATACATTTAGATGTTTCTGCATTAAGAACTGTTCACAGAGGAAAAAGCTTTTATGTCAAAAAAGAGAGTAAACAGTATGACCGCAGCTGCTTTGAGCTGTATTTCTGACCCATGTGTGTTTGAAAATGAGTCTGTTTGTATTAGCAGTTATTCCAGTCTGGGTTACGTGGTTGTGAAAACGTTCTCTCCTCCCCCTTCTCCTTTTAAAAATTTAATTCCTTTAGTCTCTCCAGCAGCTAAGCAAATGCTACAGATGGGGAGAGGACTTAGTGGCTCTTACAATGGTTTGTTTCATTCATTGATTAGCTTGCACAACTGAGTTGGTTTCTTTGTCTGCTGCTGCATGATGTACTGGGAATAGTCATGACATGACAGATCCTAATGCTGAATATTCATGACACATGAATGTGACTTTCCTTGGCAACTTCTTAAGGTGAACTTCTTTGCAGAACCTAGGTCTACAGAGGACTGACTGATCATCTGGACCTTATTCAGGCCTTATTAAAATCCATGGAACGACTACCTTTAGACTGGGCTCATAATGATTACTGTCAGCTATTAAATTTAGTGAAGAGTCACTGAAAATATATCTGTGGCTTTCCTAATAGTCTTATTTATGTTTTTTTTATAGATGCCACAGATATGTAGTTAAGCATAGGATGGGATAGAGGGGAGTAAGTGTGGAACAGATATAAAAAGGTGGGAAAATATTAATGTAGAAGTTTGCATAGACCATAATAATTATGGCACAATGCAAATGAAAAAGGGTTTGATATTTTTATTAGAATCCGCATGTTGGCAGTCAGACCTCTTCAGCGTAACATACACATGTGTAACATAGCATTTAGGCGGATTCTAACTCTATACATGAACTTCAAGTTTCATAGCAGCTATTATACAAAAAATTAGGCTAATGGTCAGTTCTCAGTTCTACTGTTTATTCCTGATAACTTTTCTTAAATTAAGAGAATTAGGTCTAGTTCTCAATTTCCTTTAGCAAAGATGAGGGAAAGAAACTAGAAATATCTGTTACTGCAAGGTCTGATATACTTTGAAAACTGGATTATAATCAGACATTATACACTAATGAAAATTAATTGTTAATTTTTGCTGGATTTGGTAATAGTAATGTGGAGAGTGCTTCTAAAAAATGTTAAGTCTTTGAGAACTGACTTTTTTGGAAGGAATCTTTCCCATGTGGAACTTTCTTGCTGTATCAGAGCAGCTTCTGTTGAGTCTACACTGGCTGTCTAGCTTTCTCAAGAGATCTGTTTGCTTCTTTTGATGGATTGGCTTTTATGGCAGATGTATTTTTTATTTTTTCTGAAGAGTGGCATAAAAATAACAAAGATATTTTATAGTGTCTTCCCAAAGTGTTGTTAACTTAAAGTTGTCAAGTCTAATGTATTCGCTGTTGAAATACAAAAATCTTGAAGTTAAGGAAATGATGCACAAAGTTATTTATAGAACTTCAGCACTGATGGGTTATTTATGCAAAAGAAACGCGATGATGTGATGGTGAGACGAATCTGAAGTGCTGATGGATGAGGAAGAGGGTGAGATTGGAAGGAGATGACTGTTTACCTGGAAAAGGTGCTCCAGTAATGTGGGTGATGATTACATGCAGGGGAAGGAGATGAGGTCACTTCTCTACTGCAATGCCCAGTTATACTGTGTCTCACTGAGGATCTTTGGTAGGTGAGGCAGCCTGTGTACTAAGCATACTGTTGGAAATTCAGGCCTCGCTGTGTGACAGAGCCATGCAGGAATTCTCTTGAGGGACCATGATAGTCCCTTAGTAGGAAGGTGCCTCCATTGTCACTTAACTCAGGCTTCAGGTGTATAGATGGAGGGGACCTCTGGAGGCCTAGTTGAACCTCTTACTCAAGGTAGGGTGGTCTTATCCTTAGTAGATGATGTCAGCTATGAATTTTTGTAGTTGAGCCATGGAGAAAGCATATGGGTAGAGATTCCATGACTTCTCTGGCAAATCTTTTCATTGCTCAACACTTCAATGAAGACATTCGTGATATCCAACCTGAACCTCCCCATCTGAAATCTGTGGCCATTGGCCTTTGTAATATTGCTTGGTGTTAAAGGACAGCTTAAGTAACACCCTGATAAGCAGGAGTACCACTGTCACTGTTAAACTACCACTTACATGCACAAGCCCAGGTGACGCAACCTCTTCTTCCAGGTTATGTATTTTAGACCCCTGATGATCTTAGTAATTTTCTGCTCTACACTTCCCAATTTCTCTCTTTTTTTTTTCAACTTGGGCTCTGAATTTGAATATATTATACATGTTCCCTCATTTGTGCTGAGGAGAGGGCTGTAATTTCTGTCTTTGTCCTGCTCACACTTGTGTGCTGGGTATTAAACTAGTACAGAATGTGCCTTAATCACACTTACAGTGGACTCTTGGTGTCACATTGAGCCTGGTGCTTGCCGGGTGCTCTTGAGAAGGGCTGCTATTCAGTCACTTCCCAGCCTGTACTACTACACAGGGTTGTTCTTTCCCAGGTGTGGAGCTTTGACTTTCTTTCTTTGAACTCCAAGAGGTTTGTTGGCTCGTTCTCTGAATTTTGCATGGTTCCTCTGAATAAAAACCCTGTGATTCCTTTTAACCTAGGTCAGTGTCATCTGCAGACTTGCTGAGGGTGTCCTTTTTGTCAGTGTCTGGGTTACTGTTGATGCTGAGCAGGATGGACTCTCATGTTACTGTGACCATTGACAGTTGGCCACGGATTTTTTGACCTTATTTCTGTGAACTATTTTATGCAAGAAATGATAGATTATTTATGTCTGATGTTGAAACAGTTGGATCCTTGCTTGGACTAATCATTCTGCTCCCAAATGCTGGGTTTCATTTAGGGTGTTAGTTGTACTGAGTGTGAGCAGTGTGAATGAGAATAAAATCTGTGTTCCTAAAAATTAAACAGGACGTCTACAGTACTATTATAGGCAAGTGCATTTAGAGAATAAGCAGATTTTCTGTTCCATGTAAATAATTTGGGGTTTTTTTTACGTCCAGAAGATTTAGTAATTTACTTTTTTTGGCATTCGATCTGTTTTTATGGAGGTTTTTTAGTCCAGTGTTTTAGCTTTGATTTTTAAGTCACGATCAAGTATGAGTGTAAGGCTATAAGTAGTCTGTAATCTTGATGGTTTTTCATTGTGCTCATGGGAGAGCTGTTCATGTAATATCTCTCCATCTTCATGAATTGAGTGTTTTGACCACTTTCATGTTGGATTAGAGTTGATGGAATTTTGTGGTACTAACCTTTGACTATGCCTTGCAGATCACTGCCAGCAAACTTCTAGCAAGGCTGCTCTGACCTTATTTGGAGAAGCAGGGTACAGAGAATGTATGTGTGTCTACAAAGTGAAGCGGCTTTTCAAAACTTTCTTTAAGAAAATGGAGTGCCCTGAATATGCATGCTGGCAGCCCAGCATGACAGACAGCTTCTTTGGCACTTACAGTACAAGCTGTGCCAGTGAACTCTGACAGTGAATTCCCACATGCAGTTGTCATCACCTAAACAATTGGCACATCTGATTTTAGGAGACTCATGATCAGCCTATTGTCTCCATCTCCTGCCCCTTCTCTCAGATCTCTTGGTCACAGTTTATTTAAAGATAGAATGTTCATTGCTGTGCCTTGTATCCTGCCGTGTAGACTGGCTTGTAGACATAGTAGGAGCTTGTAGAAGGCACTGTATGTCTTCAGAGTCCTTTAAACATTACAGCTTTTCTCATTATCGCATCTCTGTTCAGGTTCTGCAGTGTGTCTTAAGAGCTTTCTGGTTACCAGGTCATATTTGAAAGTGGGATCACTTTTTGCCTCAGCCTGTTTGGCTATGGGATATTTCAGTGCATTTTATTTTGGAAATGAATTGCTGTTATCTGTATTTTGCCAGTTGGTTAAATATATTAACTTCTAAGCTGCTGGTATAGAGTGAACAGGTTTATGTGAACTTAGGCTTCCAAGTAAAATGAAATTTACTGTGTAAATTTAGAGTAGACTGCATGCTGCTACAAAAAAATTTAAGTTAGGTGAGCATGCATAGACATGGACAGAAAGCATTGCAAGCTGACTTGCTATTCATGGCTCGGTTTAAAACAGAAAGCATCAGTTTAACCATACTGATAATTCTTGGGTACATGTGGAGAGTGTCCTATCTAACTCATAAAAGCTCCTTGACTGCTTCCTAAAGAGCCCATAAATTGTTCAGCACTGGGTAAGTCATAATTTTTCCTCCCAGATATTTTTTCTTTTAGTCTTGCTTGAGTCACAAAGAGCATCAGTAAATACAGTTTATTTGTAGCATTTCCTTGTTGTCCTCAATTTCCATGTTAGTTGTTTAAGGAGGTGTTTCATGTGGTCTGGCCCATTTTGTTGTTCCAGTCATAGCCTAAACTATGGGTGATTTAAAGTAACCTTAGCAATAATAAGTAGCTCTGTTTGATACTTGAAATTCCTTTAGTGCTGATGACTTGGATATGCTGCAATTAAGCATCATTGTGACCCTGATGCTCTGAAGCAGCCCAGTGCTTAAAATCACTGGAGCAGTGAGAGGACACCTCTCTTACTCTAAGACCAGTCTCGTATAAAACTGGGCATGGAAGAAATCTGCTCTCTTCTGCCCCTAGAAATGGGCTGCTTCTCAGTTGCCCAACAGTTCACATTAAAAGACCACATTGGTAGAAAAGGGCTCATTATAATGCCTATTGAAAAGTTTCAAAGCTGGTTTTCTCCCAGGAAAGAAGGTCTTCAGGCAATATCTTTTTGCTCACTTTCAGGAAAAGGTTAACTTAAGTGCACTTATTTTCTCCCTGCTGTTTTTAGAGCTCCTTATGTATAATTGTTCAGGTGTTTATTTTATCCCTAAGTAAAAGGGGTGGTTAAGGAGATGATCTGTCCTGGCATCTGTTAGTTAGCACTAACTAAGCATGTCCTATGAAACGGGCATGTATGTTACCAAACTGGAACTGCAGCATTGTGTGTTCTTTATATAAAAATGCAAAGGTTTGACATTGCCAAGACTTGACTTTTAGTTCTATATTCTTAGCCTGATTCAAGAAGCAAAATTGTTGGCCTAATTTGATTTATTTTCTGTGACTCTGTGGAGCTCTGCTGTGTGCAAGGCTCTGTACTGGTTATGACTGATCCTGTCGTCAGAAATACGGATGATGCTAAAACTAATATGTGCAAAACAAAACCAGCTCTGAGTTGAGATGCATATAGGAAATAAAAATGGTGATTTTCTTGTGTTTTTTCCAACTCCCTGAAGGTTTTTTTCAATAATAGCAGGGTGGTCAGCTTGGTGCTCTAAAAAGAGGCATAATTCTGAAGTCAATGCAAGTTTGGAAAAAAGAGAGGGAGTTGAGTTTTGTGAGGCTTTTGCTCATGTATTAAGCACTTCAGGCTGTGCATACACTGTTAAGAGCGCTGTGGAGCACATGTGAACATTAAGCTATGATTGTCTATCCTGTACTGCTGAAGTGCTCCCTGACTCTGCCTAGACTGCTCCAGAATGCTTGGACAAGCTTCTGGGCACAGTAGGCTCAAGCAGTTGTTGCCTTAGTTTGGCAGGGGAATACTGGACCTCCCCTTGCAAGGCGGTTGCCAGTGCTCTTTATTACAGGTAGTGTGCTCGTGTCCTGTGTCACAGCCAGTGATGTGCAGCTTCTGTTTCATGTGCTTTTTTCTGCAACAGGAAAGGAGAGGTGCTTGGAAATCAGGAATGCAGAGAATGAAAATCAAGGGTGCGGAGAACCAGTACATGCTGTGTTCGCTCTGCTGTCTTTCTGTTTTGCTGTCACAGAAGCAATTGCTATTGAACACTTATTTTCACAAACCATAGAACATCTATGTGTTGTAAACCTGGATACAGAAACCCACCAAGATATGGATATGTTGGAACCATGTGTTTGAGGGTTACAGGTGCTCTAGCAATACAGCTGTGTTAGTGCCTGGCTGTGGGCAGAGATGCTGTAACTAAACCTTCTCATTGTAAATTTGGTCATATTCACTTACACTGCAGATGGTGACTGAAGATGACAAAAGCACCCTTTACCCTAAATGCCCTATTTTAATGCTTCAATTTAATCACAGACTTCATCTGCTGACTTTGCTCTAGAGTATTAATACTTTCTTTTCCTCCTTATGTTCCCCGCGCTTTTTAGTAGTGTTGTTTACATTGGGTGTGAGGTTAGAGGTTGATATAAAGATATTTTCTTGCAGCTTATGGTTGGGAGTAGTGAGTATGATATGAATACGTTTCTGTAAGTAGGTACTTATTCTTTCTTTGAACAGAGCACAGTTGAACAAGATCAAGCTGGTCCTCATCAGGCTTCCAGTTGTCAATGTCTTTTCTATCTAAAAGTGGTCTGAAATTTTTTAACCTTGGTGGGAACATCCTGGTACTCAACTTCCGTAGCTGGGGAGAGATTGTAAAAAAACACGATAAGGATGGTTTTATTTTTTTCCCTAAATGTCTAAGGATTTTAGGGACTTCACTGCAAACATTTTGTTTTGTTAAATAGAGCCTGGACTTCAGGGGGAAGGGTGGTAAATAACTTGTATTTCTTTGATGGTGTCATGAATAAAACTTTTTGGGAGTTCACCTTCCTTCCCTGATACACCATGATCCCGACTTCTGAGCTATACTGATAATTCTGAAGTTGAAAATCTTGCTTTTTACAAATAGGTGGTACTTTCATTTTGGGTAGTGAGTTCTCTGCATGTTACACTGGTACACTGCAGCCCTCTGATGATAATGACTGGGTAGGATACCCTGCTGGGGATTGTCTGTCTGTTCCAGGAGCATATAGTTTGGAGATCCTAGGCTTTTCAACAATAACATGTAGTTGCAAGCTTATCATTTGAATTCACTAATTTTAAATTTCAGGAGACTCTTTCATAGAAAGAGAGAAGAACATATCATGTGGAGTTGTTAGAATGAGGAAAAACTGTGTCTGTGCTTGTCATGCTGCTGAAATGGCAAACTAACATCTATTAGCTGCATCTCCCTTTGTCTTCCTCACCTGTCAGTGTTTGTGGCTTGTGTCTTAGGTATGTGGTCCTGAAAGATGCAGTAATTCTCAATAGCAATGCTGTCTGAAGCTGCTGTATTTTGTGTTTCTGAGCTGTAGTTGATGTGGAGGAGCAGAGTGCCTACCAGGTGGCAATCGTGTGGTAGCATCAGCCACACCACGTGGGCAGCGTTGCTGCTGTTCTAGAGGTAGGGGCTCTCCCTGCCTCTCCGAGTTCATCTGTTGGGTTCACTGCAGGACAGCCTTGTTAAAAGGACTGATGAGCTTATTGATGGCCACTCTCCATTGTCACTTCATGTGTTGCAAAAGTCTATAAACAAGTGCTGTGTGAAACACATGGGTGCTCACTGCCTGTGCCTGTGGCACTAATCTATATGTTGTGCATATTAGTGCTTGAAGGCACTAATCTGTGTTTTACGGACTGGCAGTTTTTGCTCTGTCATTAGGAAAAGGCAGATTTCTGTATTGGATGAGAACTGCTCAGGCTGATTAGCATGGAAATGAGTGTGCCTTAATCAGCTCGGGGTGAGGGAAGCTCAAAATTGATTTGATACATTAGTTTCACTTCAAAAATGTATTATAGCTGTTGCCACTAGCAACCATTATAGTTAAAAATGCAAAATAGTCTCCCATTCAACACTGTTTATGCTAACTCATCACTTTACAAATAGTTCGTTTTCCAAACTAGATTTTTCCTATTTAATCTTTGCCCCAGAAAGCAGGCTGGGGGAAGGGCAATCAAGACAGAAACATGCAGGGAGGGATATCAAAGAGGAAGAAGATGCTGACTTGAAACTTAACCCTGTGTTCACTAGGGTGCTATGTGTTATATCACAGTCCTTAATACATTGAATCCAGCTTAATAAAGAGAGCATTAGGTGCAAAAGTAATCGGTGTTTCTAGCAATCAACTTTAAGGTAGTATATCTCAGCTTAGAATAGAATTTATTAATTGAAACATTAGAACCTCTACATTTCTGCCAACAAGAAACAAGTCTATTCTGGAGGCATGGAATTCTGGAGTCCTGGAAGTAATGTATTCTTTAAAGGCGTTTTGAGCTGCTGCTTGGTTGTGGAAAACCTTTTCTTGCAGGAAGTTGTTGAGATGCTTGAAAACGGCAAATGGTAGGAGAGAATCTGGTGAGTAAACAGAGTGAGGGACAGTGTCATAGCCCAGTTTGTGCAGCTTCTGCAGAGTTATTTTCAACACATGATCAGGTGTTGTCGTGATGAACCAGTCCTTTTTTAGTTGACCAGTGCCAGACATATATATTGCAGCTCTTGGTGCATGTTGTCAATTTTGTGGCAATACTACTCTTGCTTTGAAGGTTTTGTTAGGATTTGAGAAGTTGTAGCAGATAATTTCACTTGCCAACCACCAAACAGTGTCCATAACCTTCTTTTGACGCAGGTTCAGTTTGGGGAAGTGTTTTTAGTGCTTCGCCTTGGCCTAGCCACTGCACAGAAAGCAGCTGGTTGTCATGTACAACCCATTTCTTGTCACATGTCATAGGGCAATAAAGGAATGTATCTTTTTTGTTGTGCAAAAAAGCACAGTACAGACTTTGTAGTGGTCGTTTTTTAAATTATTGTTCAGCTCGTGCAGGACTCGTTCATTGAGCTTTATTTTTCCAATTTGGTGTAAATATCAAACTACTGTTGAATGGTCAATGTTCAGTTGTTCTGCGACTTCTTGTTGTTTTGCATGGGTCTGCTTCAATACTGGCCCTCAATTGGTTGTCCGCTATTGGAGAAGGGTGTCCGTGACCCTGCTCATCTTCAAGGTTCTCATTTCCACTATGAAATTTTGATATCTGTGTCGAGCTGTATGTTCATTGACAATTCTCTGGCCAAAGGCTTGGTTGGTAATACTAAGTTACCACTGCTTTACATCCCGTTTTGAACTCGTGCAACAAAATCCCTCTGAATTGCTTTTTTCCGTCTTTAATTTGACAGCATAATATCAAAAAAGATAGCAGTGAAAACAAAACTATTCATGTAAATAGTAAAAAACTATTCATTTAAATAGAACAAGTCCTGTGAGGAGTGGCTGAGGGAACTGGGGTTGTTCAGCTTGGAGAAGAGGAGGCTGAGGGGAGACCTCATCACTGTCTACAGCTGCCTGTAAGGAGGGTGTGGGAGAGCGAGTGTTGATCTCTTCTCTCAAGTGACAGGTGATAGGACAAGGGGAAATGGCCATAAGTTGTACCAGTGGAGGTTCAGACTAGATATTAGGACGAATTTCTTTACTGAAAGGGTGGTCAGGCACTGTCACAGCTGCCCAGCGAGGTGGTTGAGTCACCATCCGTGAAGGTGTTTAAAAAATGGGCAGTTAAGTTTTTGAAGGACATGGTTTAGTGGATGATGGGTACAGTTGGACTTGATGATCTCAAAGGTCTTTTCCAACTCAAAGATTCTATGATTCTGTGAAATGAGTGAATTTATACTATGTGGACACAGTTAAATAAAAGTTTAATCCAAAATAAGCATCACAGTTTACAATGACAAAACAGTCAACTATTTTTACACTAAATATTTTATAGTCCTTGTCCTCTGGAGATGACTTCAGTGGCAACTGTGAATGGCAGGTGGGATGTTGAAATAAGGAATGTAAGTGAGAAATTCTATAGTGATGTAAAAAATAAGAAAGGAATGTGTATAGTTAGAAAAAAAAAGTTTGTGTTAAGTTACTAAATTAATTTGGATTCTTCTTCAGAAGGCTGTGTATGATTCAGTGGCTTAATAACTACAAAGAGAGCTTTATTAAAAAGGTGTTTCTATTACATCTAAAGTGATACAGAAGGAACTATTTTGGTAATCATTACCTTAGAAAGAACTGCTATGTGTTCTGTGAGCGTGTGAATAGGGATGTGTGCATGTGTTTTGACTTAGAGCTGTGCTAGGCTTTAAAAATACCCTGTTCTGGATAACCTGAAGTTTAGAGGTAGAAAGTCAGGTGTGTGAATAACGCGTGAGTGAGGCTGAAAAACTGATGCAAGTTTGGGGTTTTTTTGTAGTTACAACAAGATGAAATGAGACCCCTAGTAAGTGAAATAGGATGTAAAACTCTCTTGAAAATTAAAAAACAGATGTGAAATCCATCTGTTAAATTTGGAAAAGTGGAGCAGTTTGGAGGATGGTCTGCTCAGGCCAAAAATTAAGGAAGTTATGGAGAAGTGAGATTACAGCAAAGAGTGATGAAGCTTTGGTGTTTTTTGCAGAAGCCAGCAGAGGTTTGGTAAGACTTCCAGTTGTGTGTTCAGTAGAGATGGGACTGGGGAATTTTTGTAGAATAGAATTAACAAGAGCTGGGAGCTCAGTGAAGAATTTGGAATTTTTGAGAAAGGACAGAGGATTTGCTGTATCAATCGGTTCAGCTCAGGTTCCTGTGCCATGAGAAAGGAGGCATTCCAGCTTCCTGGAAGGCAAGAGAGGAAAAGCTCATGCACCTGATCAGTTAGAAGGTTTTTAGCACTGCATAATGTAAGGTGGGTTTCATCCTATGTAATTTTATGCATCAGTAGTAGGGTTTTTCATTTGAACTAGTTACCTTCAGCCCTCTTTACCTTGATGGAGAGAAAAGGGTGCTTGTAAGAGGAGGTGAACTATACCCTTAAAGCACATGTCTAAAATAAGCCAGATAAATTGCACTCCAGAAGTGCCTGTTTCTCTACATTGACTATAAAAGGAGTGTGGTGTGATTAGTGCAGATAGAGATGTCTCCATTGGAGGGACTTATATTTAGCTGGATTAATTCCTTTGGTGCTTTTTATGAACATTTAACTACCCATCAGTTCACTCAGTGCTGTCTCCAAAGTTTTAAGTATTGTACCAGGGCCAGTCCCTGTGAAATCATAGTTGTCAACAGGTGAAGGAGAGTCAGAGCACTTGGTAACTGAACGTGTTTCATGTAATGCACGTTTTGGGATGATACGAAGTGTGTGTGCTCTCATTCGCTGCTCTGGTGTGTGGGTTACTGCATCGTTACAAGGCTATCTAGGATATCTCAGAGCATCATGACTGCAATTCAAAACTAGCCCTTGTTTGGATGACACATAGTTGAAATCGGCATCCTGGTGTATGTCAGGAGAAATCAATGTGTAATTAAAAACTGCTATATAGGATGTCATGGTAACATTCCTTGCTTTCTGAGCGTTACTTTTAATGGTGAGTTAATTTATGTTGCTGTGTTTTCTGGGGCCCAATACATATGCTTAAATGTCAATATTATTGATAGCTCTTAGCTCTTTCTGGGCTGTCTCCCATCTCTGCCTTTTCTGAAGATGAGGTCACTGAGTGTTTTGAAGTACTAGTGTATTTTACGATAGAACAGGGTAAAATCATGTTCACTGCAATAAAGGTAGGCTCTTAAGGGCCTCTTGTGTTGCATTAACAAGGCATTTGAAGGAAGCAGAATATCAAATTAATGTTTCATGTTAAAGACATTAATGTCTTGGTGATTAATCCCTGTTACAGGATGAAAGCAGGAGGAGGTAATACTTGAAACAGCTTCCTTCCTTCCTCTTTTCACAAATGAACATTAAAAATTTAGAAGTGTGGGTAAGGATGTCTTAAGAGTATTTGCTATTGAATTGGTGGGGGAATTACGCAGTCTTCAACAGAAGCGCTCTGGTCCCCTTGTTTTGGGAAGCCGGTCCACCAAGAAACTAATTTCTACAAAAGCCAATACATGTAGAGTGAACAGAAGAGAGTACTGAGACTCAGTATCAAGCTATGCCTTGCTGCGCTCTGGAAGAGTTTGTGGGGCTGCCTTCCCGTCAGGCCTTGTGATATGGTATGAATATGAACTGATCTCTTATAAATAACCTGATTGTTTTCTGTCTATGCCTTATAGATAAAAGGACTCCAATAAAGGTTACTTATTTCCTTCTTTATTAATCATGTCTTCTTTTATATACAGTTGGTGGTCTTAGTTGCTAGTTCTCTAGTAAAACCCTGTCTTCTTTGGGTCCTTTATACTTGCATGCAATAAATAACACGAATCATTTTCTGAAATACTACATTTTTATTTCCCATCTGTGGTTAGTCTGTATACTTTGAAGCATCTGCAGTGATGCAGCTGTAGTTGAAGGGCCTGAGCGAGTAGTGTTATTTACAGCTACCATCGGTTGCTCTCATACATCTCTGACTGTGGAATAAGTAAATACACTCAGAGATAGAACTAAAACTGTTTCTCACTTCCCGCTTGATAGTAACTTGTGGAGTGTAGTTGACCTATGTGACTGACACAGGACTGGTTGTGCTGATTATGTCCTCCTCGTCTCATTTATGACTGTGTCATCTTGACATATTAGATGGAGTCTGGGAATAAGAGGGATAGCTGCCTTGCCAGATTGCAAAAAAGTGCAATAAAGGAATTGATTGATGTAAAAAAAGTTGCAGTACGTGAAAAACTTAAGGTAGAACTATTGTATTTATTTGCTTGGTTAAAATGGATATATTAGTGTTTTGCTTGTGCTTACTTTTGAGGTTTTACCAATGATCCATTTCTAAATAAAGCATTTTATATTTATTTTTGAAAATATCACCACTTCACTGGGTGTTTTTTGTGAAGTCTGAAAGAATAACAGAGCCAATATGATTTTGTGAATTACTCTCGTCTTCCCATAAATATTCCTGTAAACTCTAAGATGCTCCACCTGTACTTGAATTCTCTTCTTGAAGAAATATAACGTAAGCCTGAACAAACCTTCCAGCAAAATGCTGAGTAGAATTATAGAATATCTCAAGTTAGAAGGGACCCAGTGTATCATAGAGTCCCACTCCCTGCTCCATCCAGGGCTACCCAAGTCTAAACCATATGTGCAGAACTTTCCTGTACAGGCAGAACCTATCAGGTCAGAGATTTGCTCATAAATGGGTGTACCCAGTCTAAAAGCAGTAAATTGAGACTCGAGGTTTAAAACCACTGGGAGCTCACCTGCGGAAGTCAGTGGGAAGCCACCTCCTCTGTGGAAACAAGCTGTATTACTGCTCTGTACTGTGCCCTGTGCTAATTTTTTTTCATAAAGTTCCTCTAAGTAGATGGGTGACCTCTAAGTATAGTAAGAATATAGTACTTACTCCTGCCTCCTTCTACAGTTTTTATTTTATGCATGTAAATAACTTGAGGATAATTAGGTCCATGTCTTTCTGAGGGTCCCTGACTCTGGAGTGCATTTCTTTCCCAGCTTCTTCCCAGCGTAGAGTTCTTTGTGCTGTCTTGCTGCTACTCATCCCATTACAGAGGGAGCAATATGATATCAAGGCATCGGTCATCTCGTTTGGGATGGAAACTACTTTTTCTATTAATTTGTTAAAGATGCTGATAAAGACTAAGCAGGTGGGAGACTGAGGAAACTTCCGCTTTTCTGTATCAGCTTTTACTGTCCCAAGGGCAAGGCCTCAAGAAGGAAGTCCCAGAGGTGGGCAAGTAGCACATGAGCTGTATGTCTGACACTTGGCTTTATTCATCCCTTTCATCATCTGTTAAACTTTATATTGTGCAACCAAATGTTGAGTGGAAAACATTTCATAAAGGTGCAGTGCTGACCCCAGGCTCTCTCGTGCTTCAGCAGGTTAAATCCAGATTCTTAAGGAAGCAGTTTGAGCAGGAATCTGAAGACCAGGTGGTACTTGCAGACTGTCTTTTTTTTTTTTTTAGGAATCTGTAGAAGAGGATCAGTCTAGACTAAGTTGGTAGTGTCTGTCAAAGATGTTTTTGAGCACAGAGTGTAAAATTGTGTAAACAAGCATTTGCAGTGAACTCTTGAGTTATACTCTTAAGAAACTTGATGTCTGAGCAATAATGAATACATGAGTAAGCAGAAGATTTTGATGCAGCTGATGTTTTGCTTATGTCTTAATTCTTTCTTGGGTGTATATCAGGGCAAGGCTTACATCCTAGTACTGTTGCAGTGAGCTCTACAGTGAAAGCCAGGGATGTTCCACCCAGTCATAATTGCCAATAGCTGCCTGTTGCTGCAAAATGTTTCTCGAAAGTAGTTAGTTCTTACTAATACTTTTTACTTTGAATTTATTTATTTGTCCAGAAATCTTTGTCCATTTGGCTATTCCTTCTCCCACTCCAAGATATCACCTGGGGGAAGCTGCAGGTTAATAGTGTCCTGTGCTCTAATCTGCCAGTTACTCATGTAGACAGCCTATCAAACGTGCAGAAATGGACTGCAGCTCTGATCATCTGGCTAAGGGGGATTAATGTCAGCTAACGCAGTGTGTTGGTATCAAAGAGATTACAAGGAGCAGAAGAGGTTTGGAGGCTGAGAGTATGAGACGGGAGGGGAAGAATGTATAACCCCTGAAGTAGCTGTTTCAATTTGCAAGTTTTCTAGTTAATATACTGTGTGCAGCAAAACATTCTCTACAGTTTGAGGATGTACTTGGTGGGGAGGTGTCAGAGGATGTTTGCTATAAAATTTATTTTTAGAATAAACTACTATAATCAAGTAACACCTTGTGCTGAAATGTCTTAGATTTCATTTTATTAAACCAAGTACAGAAATATTTTTAATATTTAAAGCAAATATTTAATGTTTCTTGTGGCTTATTTAGTTTTATTAAACATATAAAGATGTTGATTTTTAACCAGGTGTTACATAATTGTGAGTATATTTAACTTTGTAAAATCGTTTTCTGTGTATGTTACGTAGTAGTTGATAAATATATTTATATTGGGACATTCCATTGATTATGACAAATAATAGGTCATGAATGTCAAAGTCAACTTAAAATCCGAAGCCACAGCTACACTGCAGGCACAGAAGTGAATACAGGCTGTATTAGCTTGCCTGACATGTTGCAGCTAAACCGCACTGGAACAAGTTTGAGCATCTCTGCCACATTCTGGTCAGGTCTGAAGTGTCTGTAGACAAGCTGCTAGCTTCAACTACAGAATCAGGGATGCTGATCACAGCCTGTCTTTTTTCATTCCCCTGTTACTTTAAGCATATTTTAAACCAGGAAACTTCTTGGCTGTTTCTCTTGCTGTGCAGATGAAAAGTCAATGAGTTGAAACTGGACTTCTGAGAGAGGTGTCTGTCTGAGGAGGACATTAGCAGATAAACACAGTGCTCAGCTGCAGTGAAATAATTGCACTAGTGAACTGCCAAAAGTCTATGGTCCTATGCAGTGGAGAGACCCCTGTGGGTGGTTAATGGGGAATCTGTGCACTTGTCAATCCTGTCCCTCCAGAACTGGCTCCAAGTCCCCTGGAGTTCCCATTTTATGTCTTTAAAGTCCTTGTTGACTGCTTGCTCTATGCTTTATTATTTTATCATGTGACGATTTGGGGAGTAGGGAAGAAGGGAGTGTGCATTTATGTATGAGAGAAAAGTTAATACTTGATGCAGATTGTATTCAGAGCTGCTTTATAATTACAAACTGACACCTTTCACGTGCGTAGGTTGGTTAGTGTCATAGGGGTTTGTGTTGATAATTTAACTGAGCTTCTACAGTGCCAAGTGGCGTTTTCATTGCCAGGTAGTTGAGTGCTTAATAAATCTATCCAATGGTATTAAGGAACTTTTATGGCCCAGTCAAGGTTTTCCTGTTTTCAGCTTTTAGGAACAGGACGGCTGCTAAACTTTAAAGGTGGCTTTAGTTCACATGTAAATTTTGAGCCCAGAAATTTTTTCCTAAGAACTCTTCTCCCTCGGTTACCCATCAAATTATTTTAAGAGGTGGTCAGCACTAAACAAAAATCTCAAAAAAAAAAGGAAAAAAAAAGTCATAAGGCAAAATGCTGAACAAGATAACTCTGCTTTGTTTTTATCTGCAGTAATGTGGCCAGGTGTGTAAAAAGGCTGTGTAAGTTGTTCCCACAGGATGTAGACTGGAAAAAATGTCATGTTAAAAGGAACTCTCTCCCATTCCCCAAGCCTCCCGTTCTTCCCCGGTTTTAATAGTAAAGCTTTGAGATATCAGTTACATTCTTTTTGTTGAGTGTTATGTGGCTGACTTGAGATGTGGAAAAGTTTTGTCTAAAGCTTTATTTAAGGGAATGTAAAATAATTTGGAACTTGAACTAAAACTGATGGGGAAAGGAATTAGGGTTGTTTGTACAGATGGGGTTAGAATGGAAATATTTAATCTGCATGTAGGTATTTCCAGAATACCTCATATGATTTGGTAACCTGATCCACCTTTCCTATGAAAAGAGGGCATTTGGGGTGTTGTAGTCAATTTAGTAACCCAGTCCCAAGTGTTTTTTCACTTCTCCCTGATTTAGACTAGTTTAACTCTATTGAATTCCATGAATTTTTATCACACTGGAGCTAATATAAAGTGAGAGAAGGATCCAGTTAAAGTAATTACCAATAAAACTGATAAGAATATTCACATGATGGAGTCAGCCTTTTGTTTTTGATTTGGAATTGAGTAACATATTGCTGAATTCTGGGTTACACCAGCACGCAGGGTGTATGTGAGATCAGGGAGAGTCTTATTCTTTCTGATGGCCTGGCAAGTGGGGAAGTTCTGGAGGAAGATGTAAAGTAAGACTGAAATACATTTTGCCAAAGCACTGAAAATGTCTCCTGATTTGTTCTCTGATCTTCTGCCTCCTGGATGGAGATGTACTGTTGACAGCAGATAGGGAAACCTGCATTGTTAGTCTGTAAACCGTGGCAGTTGAAGAGGAATATGACATGACTGGTGTATGTCAAAGGCTGGGGGAGGAAAATAACGCTCTAAACTTTCATATGTTTGGTCTGTTTTGCATAAGATATGAACCAGTAATGATAAAGGTGAAATGATTTCTAAAGCTACTTTTTCATTCTGAAATGGTTTGGCACAGGTTCTGAAGCATAGTTGTTGAATAAAGAATCTTCCCAGCAACTGCCCTTTGATTACTTCTAAATGTAGGTTACAGCTGTCCTTTTGGGAAAGTCACATAGCTCAGCGTGTGAGAAACTGACACCTTTTTCTCTCCTTTTCAGAGTGTCTCCTCTACAGAAGTCTGAAATAGTAGACATGGTCAAGAAACACGTCAATGCCATAACACTTGCCATTGGGGATGGTGCCAACGACGTAGGAATGATCCAGACAGCTCACGTTGGAGTGGGGATCAGTGGCAATGAGGGCATGCAGGCAACCAATTGCTCCGACTATGCTATTGCACAGGTCAGAGGCAAAAAAAAAGCAACTGCTGTATCCTGTTGTCAGAGATAGCACTGTTGCCCATGTAATGTTTGATCCTTCTACTAGCCTTCAAGCTAGGAGCATCTTTCCTCGCTTCCTTCCCTGTGTAAAATAGATATCTTGGATGTATTTTTAGGATTCATTATTAGATTTTGTATTTTTCAGGGTAAAGCTCTGCCTGCACTCAAAGTTACAGTTTTCTCCTGACAGCTGTTTAATGTCTTGGTTCCTCAGTAACCGGAGAGAAGCACTTTGTGATGCTTATGTTAACGTGCTTTTAAGTGTAACTTATCTCTCTTGTTGCAAGTTCTTTTTTCTTAGTATCAGTAGGTGCTATAATCAGGTGTGTAACAGTTGGGCTGTTGGGAAATCCTTATTCTGAGGTGTCCCCTCCTTTTTTTGTCCCAGTTATTCCCTCCAGATGCATGGTGTGTACAAGAATGAGTTGCATTTCCAGAGAGCTGGCCAGTGCTTTCATTTTAGTATCTTTCTCTGAATGCTGTTTGGGTGATTGCTCCCAAGCTATCACAGCAAATTTAGCACTTCAGCTGAAGAGGAGAGTGAAAAAGCCTCTTTTGTTTTACTGAAGAAACCAAGGTGTAGAATAAAGACTTAAAAAGAAACAAAAAAGGAAGGAGGTGCTTTGGTTGCTGCACATCCTCTGAATACTGTTTACAGATGAGATGCTCTGTGTACATTTTTGAGACTGATCGAGGGCAAGAACAGATGGAGCTGACAGGAAGCAGAGACCATCCACTGTCTCCTCAGAGATCTGTGAGCATCAGCTCATGTTCCCTTCTGCCAGAGTGTAGACAAATTTGTTCTACCCAGTGATATGAAATACTATAAATTTCTGATAGTTGCAGTAGAAGGTGAGGTTTTGGAAAGGCATGGATCATGCTGCTGTTTGCACAGATAACTTTGTTGTGTTAACTCAGCTGTGAAGGAAATTGGCAGTCTTGTATTACTGCTCTATTCTGCATACTGATGAAGCATCCTGGTTTCCAGGCTTGAATAATTGAGACCTTTCACCAGTTTATCTTCAAAATTTTAGGCTGTTTTATCAAGGGCTTATTCTGTCATAAACAGTAGCATATTTCAAATACATAGCATTATAGTAACTGCTATAATAGTATAGTCTGTGGCATCTTGTAATGACTTCCACGTTTTTAACTGCTGTAGACTGTATATTGCTTCTACTGTGTGACTTAATTGAATGCTCTTTACTTAGACTTCCTCAGGTCATTTATTACTTCCATTTTAATAAGCAAGCGTAAAAACAGTGAGAGTTTGTCCACAGAGGGCTCTACACACTTAATTCCTTTTGCAGTGGTTAAAGTAATATTAAATCTGAAGAAGCAATTCCATGTTCATATGTTGCTTCTGCATTAAAAAAATCCCCTATCTTTGGATTTAATGTTAGAATGAGCAAGTAACTTGCTTTTGGTTTAAATTCCAGTCAGGAAGTTACTGACAATAGCAATCAATCTTCTTAGTTCAGTATGAAATAAAACCTGGTCACACCAGCGAAAACTTTTACTTTCAAAAATTATTATTACACTGTGGAACTCTTATTTTTTTTTGTGATTGCGTAGAAGAGCTTTGTGCTGAGTAGAAAACATGTAAAGGAATCCCTCTTGTAAAGGAGACTGAGTGTATGGTAATGTGTTTCCAAAAATGTGTTCAAAAGGAAAACTTGATCTGTCGGGTGTATTTCTTTTACTGAAGACATAGAACTCCCACTAAAACGTTACTGTATGTGCATGCCTTGAAGGCAGAATATGTTCTTATTGAGTAACTTAAGACGACCACTATAATGTAGCAATCTCATGTTCAAATGATATTTCAAATGCAGTGGTGCCAGAAGCAGACACTTATGGAAGAGAGCCTCTGTATGGGCTCATTCAGGATTCCAGGGGGAATCAAAGCATAAACCAAACAAAAATATAAAGGCAGCTTGTGTCTGACTATACTCCAAATAGCTTCCACAGGTGCAAGGGGCATCTGTTTGAATCATCCTTTTCCCTTGAAATTATATTGCACCAGTCATTTGTATTTAGAGAATTCCCAAATCAAATGACCTAACTGTTCAGAGAGACAGTAGTAGAATTTAAAAACTTTTTTCCTCAGTAAAAGGCTTTATCATCTTAATCCAGAGAGCTTTGGATGTCTAGGGAACATATGCTTTTCTTAAGCAGGATAACTTTTCTAAAACAAATGTCCATATTTCAGTTTTCTCTGGAAACTTTCTTGCATTTCAGATGCATTTTCCTTGTCTTAACGCCACCCGCGCCCCCCTCCCCCTGCCCCACACCCTGCCGCCAATGTGTCATCACCTCATCTTTTAGTCAAGATGGGGGTATCTTGCTAAAAACATTATCTCCATATTAAAAAAAATTATGCTGGGGTTGATAGTGTGATGACTGTGAAGACTTACTGAAACATTTTCGTAGGTAGGCCAGCCAGACGGTCGTAACGTTCCCTTCTGATTTAAAACTCCATAAATATAGTAAGGCCCAAACAAGGGCAGTATCTTCATAGAGCCCTGTGCCTACAGTCAGTGATATACACTAGTAGCTGTGTGTTTGCAAAATCTCAATGATCAGCATCAAAACCAGTGTAATTCCTTTCCACGTGTTAATGGGACTCCTCGCCAGTGTGAACAGGCTCAGAACTGTGTTAGTTAAGTTACCAGTATCTTCCTTGTTGTGCTATGCAGCGCACTCATTTTCACGAGAATACAGACAAGAGAGCAATTAATAGTAGGGTGTTTCCTTGCCTTAAACTTCAGAGAAGACTGCGTCTGGGGTGGTCGCTTGTTAGACTCTGCAGAGAGAGCAGTTTTTAGGGTCTATCTGACTGTTCTTGCCAAGAGGTGTTTGAGATACCTTGACAGGACATAGTGACAAATTTCCCACCACTGCTTATGTTTTGTCAGTGAATTTTGATGAGGAGAGTTGTAGCTATGCTGCATATTAACTGAAGCATTAGGTGTCTAATAGGTCAACTGCTCCCTTGTGAGCACCCCACTTGAAGTCCTGACTCAGGTCAGGCAGAGACTGAACTGTGAAGTTTGTTTCACTCTTGTTTTCTTTCCGTCTTTCTTGCTGGCATATCCTAACAAATCTGAGTTGTTGGTGCATGGGAGAGACACTGTTCTTACAGGATTTGTGGTTCAGTGATTTCGGTGCTGGAAATCATGGGAGCAGAGCTATCTTGTGACAGCCCTAATTCATTACTGTAGCTTTCAATTTCAAATGAGTTTTGGTTAAAATAAATGATTTAGAATGTAAATTTAGGAAGTCCAGCTTTTTCTGTCAAGTTACTTTGTGGAAAAAGAAGCAAAGTAAATAATGCCGTCCCATCTTAGTGCTATCATAATGTCCAAGAACTCTTTAACTATGCACATGCTGAACAGTAAATACAGTCACCAGTGTGATCTGTCTGTAACTGGACAAAACAGGAACGCTGCAGACCATAAAAAGGTTCAGTGACAAAGCCAAGACAATAAAATTATGCATTTCCTAGTCTGCATTGTGAGTCTGCTTCTGTAAAAGTCAATTTTCAAAACTGCTGAATTTGAGCTGTTTCTGTGGTGCAAGCAAAGATCTGTTTTTACAAGATTCATTCAGTTGCCTTTTTTGGCAAATTTTCCATCTTTCCTTAGACAGTATTTTATGTGATTTGTATAACACATGATTGCATACATTTTGTGGGTTGAAAAGTGTGAGTGTTCATTTTCTGTAAAAGACTATGCATCTATTTTTCCATGTGCTTCACCATTCTGCATTTGATTTCAAGTCAAGACAGTTCTGATTAGCAGACTGCTTGATACAGAGAAAGGAAATTCCAAACGTTGCAAGTTCTCAAACACAGTAATCTTCTTTGACTATGAACATATTTATATTAAGTCCACAAGGCTACCTTACGTTAACCTTGCTTAATTTGACTCTCAGGATATTAACCCGAATTGAAGGTTTCTTGCTCTTAAGAGCCAATGAAGACCATTTACACATTGAGGTTTTGCTACAGAAAGGCTTTTCCTGTAATTATTGTGTTCTTTTCTGCATGTGTGTTCTGTTAAAGTATTTAAATATTGTGCTTGAAGAACAGCTTTCATAGCTGATTTGGTTATGGTTGGTTTGCGTTGGTTTTTTTGTTGGTTTGATTGCTTTCTGAAGCAGGGGGTTACTTTAACCAATTGCTTTGTCCAGTTCTTTCTGTAGTAAAAACTTGTTTTCTCTCTTTCAGTTTTCCTACTTGGCAAAGCTGTTGTTGGTCCACGGAGCTTGGAGTTACCATCGAGTTACCAAGTGCATACTGTATTGCTTCTACAAGAATTTGGTTCTGTATATTATTGAGGTAAGAGTAGCTAAGTGGATGGGTCTCACTGGTGCTTACTCCTCAAATCATCTCCTGTAAAAAGAAACTCATCCAAATGTATTGAGTCAAAGGGACTGGCTTTTTTTCCATCTTTAACAACTTAAAATTCTGTTCGCTTTTTCAAATGAAATTAGTTCACTTGAGTCTTGTACTGTTTGCAAAAGGAAAGCTGAAGGTTTCGGTACAGTGAAGTCTTGGATGTGAGATGTCAGGGACAAAGTTCATTCCTTCTGTACAGATGTTCTTATTGAAAGCCTCTTTGTATTCATGGAAACATTTCAATTCAAGCTTATGTTTATAAAACTTGAATTTGGGGCTAAAATCAGAGGTTCATGTAATAGAATGAGGAAAAAACTCTATAGGCAAATAATAAACTAGGCAACAATATAGCGGTTGCTTCCAGATTCTAAAGACTATAACTTAGCTGGAACTGTAGTTAGTTTGCATTCTTTTTTTGGAAAGAGAGGACATAATTTGGCCCTATAATGCCATTTAAATAAAATTAATCAGGTTATTTTATTTAATAATATTTACAAGGTAACTGTGTTTTGAAAAATTACCTGAAGATGTCAAGTAGCGAAATGGTGATTTTTAGAGGACTGTATACTGTTATGAAAACTAATACATTACATTTCAGCCTGCTTAGACAGGAGTGTAGTCCTCATGCTTCAGGATACAGTCTTAAATTTAAGAAGGATCAGGAAGGGGTGTTTATTGTGTGCTGTTGCCTAGTTAGAGACACATTAGGAACTTGAACTCAATGGGTTCTTCATTTCATTATCAAGTGGCCACTTGGTGCTGTAATTTCAACATTGTTCATGAATTTTGGTTTTAATGTCTGTGTATTTATTGGATTTTCTTATTTCTTTCTGCAATTTAGCAGGTAAGAATGAGGTTAACAGATTAGAGAATTAGAGCATTTATAATCAGATAGCTAGTTATATCAATTATGGGACATAGTGGATAAGTAATGTTTTCCTGTTCAGTGAATCATATGATCAGTGTGCCTATACCTGCCTCCATCAGGATCTCCTCATTTTATGCGTGACGTTAGGCTCTTAGAGAACAGAACTCGCTCCTTTTTTCCTGCTCTATTTTTGAATTAGCTGTTGGCTGTTATAATTTCAACACAGATTAGTCTTTTTACTGTAAGAGTTACACTATGCCATCTCAATAATGGCAGCGTATTGCCATAGTGGGCGAGAGCAGGATGCTTACATGAGATACAGTATGCTAAAGTCTGTGAAATATGATGAGTTGACTTTTTCTAAATTTGAAGCATTCAGATCTTGACTGTGTTGCACCTCTGCCAAATTGTAATCCATGTTCCCGAGATTTCACAGATCTTTTCTTGTCCTGGTATAGATGCCACCTTCACTGCTCTGAGACAAATTCAGCTCATGTAGGTAATTAGCATTTGGTTCATGTTTTACTTTCTGAAATAGTCCTTGATTTGACTTGGGCTCATGAGAACTCGTATTTTTAGTAAGGGTTTTTAAGTGCTTTTGGTGATGATGATACTATTCATTATTACGCAAAGGAAATATAATTTTAAAAAACCCACTTCTAGTGGGTTTCTTACTGAGTATGGGAATTGCTTGGGTTTTCTCAGAATTGTTCAGAAAAGGCCTTACAGCTTTGTAATTGGCTTATAGGATTATATTCTTCATTTGAAAATTAGTTTTGAAAGTCCTGCTTCTTGACCATTGTAGCTGTGTCTTTCCTTCATTTACTGTAGTCTGAATAGTGATTTAAGTTCTGTGTCAAATGTTCAATTACACCTTCCCATGCGGGCAGCTGTGGAAGGGGTAGAAGGCAGGTGAAGGCCTCTAGGACCTCCAGCCTGAGGTAGCTTAATCATCTTATAGGGAGGAATTTTATTTGCCAGAGATACCACTGTATGATAAATAAAATGCAGCCTGCTCCGAGAATGTGAGGTCAGATGTTCTCTTTACTGTATTAGTCTATGTTCAGGTTTTTTTTTGCATACTGTACTGAGTCAAATGAGCTTTGTCTCTTGATCTCCGTGACTAAGGGTTGGAGTTGGTTCCATCTAACACTGGAGTACTGAAAAATGTGTAACAAGCTTCAGCCCTGTGCCTCTGTTACCATGCTGTGCTCACACTGTGTAGAAGTTGGAAGCAAGTTTAAGGCTTAAGGGAGGTGAAGTAACAGAAGAAGTCTTGTAGACCTGAAGCCATGGCAACTGCTCAGTTTGGTTTTAGTTCCCCTGGTGAGTTTGCTTTATTAGTGGCCTTCAGGAACTTCCCTTCCAAAACTGGATAAAACTAGCCAAATGGCCTGGAAACAGAAGACGCACCAGTTTTGCCATCCTGGGGATGCAGAGGAGAGAGAGTAGAGGTTTCTAATTCTATTCTTAGCTTTACACAAAGAAAACTGAGTTGTTTTATATTTCTGCTGCAAGGCTTGGGAGCGCTGATCAGTTTTTGGTACAGAGTGATGCTAATGATAGAGAAACTCTATGAGGGAATAAATCCTTCAGTTTGAGAGAATGGTAGTTGAGTGCCCAGCTCTCCTGCAGTGTTGCTTGTGCGTATGGTATGTTCCTGATTGTTTCTTAATGCTCTGGACATGTTTAATATTTACCTGTACTTCCCGCTTGGATGCGTGGTATATGGGGAATATTCTTTTAGTATCGTAATGAGACAGAGTTTTGAATTTGAACTACTTTTCAAGTTGATCTTCTAAAGGATTATACTGAGTAAATATTTATAGAGTTGAATCAAAAAACATATTGGTCAATATGACTGTCAGTTGTACCTTGGTTAAGGTATCTGTTTTATTTCAATGAAGCTTTAACACTGGAGGATTAACTATAGTAGGCCTTACATTAATGAGTTTTGCAGCAGTAAAGCATTGTGGCTCATCGTAATTTCTGGTACTTTCCAAATATCAGAGAGACATAGGAGATGGTACTCAGGCTTGGACACAACTTACAGAGGCGTACACTAAGATTAAACGTAAGTTAACTGAACAGTGCTAAATGCTTGAGGTCAACATGTCCCTGTCTCCTCTCATAGCATCCAACATCGGTGTATTAAAACCCTAATACACTTAAGCTTTCATGTTAATGCCAATCACTGTTATACCAGAAGGATCTAAACTGTGCTGTCTCTGAAACATGAAATTTTGTCAGCTTTCCTTCTGTTTCTGGGAAAAGTGGTAATTAAAATACAGAATTTGTGATTTGGTGTAAAGTGTACTCAGGTGACTGGCTTCATCAGCAAAGCTGCCGGGTTAAGGCTGGTTCTTACCTTCCTGCAATGGTTGATCCTTTGTGGAGGGGTCTCGGGAACTGTGTTTTCAGCTGCTTTGATGATGACTGAGAAGTGTGCCCCTATTGGGGTAATTTAATGCAGCTACAGGGCTAATACAGCAGAAGTCAAGCCTTGTTGTCTAGTTATTAAAGAGCAAATGGAGGTGAGTGTGTTGTCCTTCCTCATTACTAATATTCCTAATATTTTTTAAGAGGTGAATTTTAAGTCCTGAAAGTGATAAAGCTCGGTGAAGTCTGAGAAGATTTTTGTTTGGCTTAAAAGCTGGAAATTGCTGTCCTTTCTCTGACCTGAACTCTTTCCCCCTGCACTTTTTATTGTTGTCCTACTGCCATTCTCCTTATTTTGTCTTCTGAGTTTTGAAAATACAGAACTGAATGAAATATAAATCAAAAGCAGAAAGAGAAGCATGTCCTAGAAATTCAAGTCCTTTCAGTGTGATTGTTAGCCTGATTCTTGAGCCTTTGTAGGTTAGTGCTACCCAGGTGTTTCAGGGTGTCAATCTGCGGCTCCCTTGGTTATGGCCTCACTAACCAGCAGAGGGGCACAGAATCGCACCTTTCCATCCACAGAGCTGGCTGACAGACGAATCACTGCTGCTTCCCAACTCTGACTGGCCCTGCTGGGTCTGTTCTAACAGTGGCAAGCAAATCTATATAGAAAGCTACCAGACAGGTGCAGGGATGAAATGTGAATATAAAGCCCCCTCTTTGTCTGTTCCTGTATTTGCCTTGTCTGACTGCAGGAGCAGTGTACACTAACACTGTTGCTAAGGAGAGGCAGTTCAAGACCATCCTGAAGAAGAAGGTCAGTGATGGGGCTTTGGCTTTTAAATATTTGACAGACAAATACATGGGTGTCATTACAAAACACCATCTCATTCAATCATTTATGTAGCTGGCTTTAAACTGAGTACTGAAACAAAAGATCTGTTTCACATCTGTTGAGCAGATATATTTCACTGGAGATGATATAAAGTTGTCTCGGTGACATCAGAGCTTTGAAATATAGCTGATTTCAAATGTAAAAGAATACAGGAATGTTGCTTTCATGTCATGCTCGGAGAAGTAGAAACACAGCAAGATCAAAGGCAGGATCAGAAATATCAGGTAAGAGTTCAAGGCTTTTGGGAATGGTTCTGTGTAAACAGTAGCATGGGAGATAGCTTTCAAACCAACACAGTGTGTAGGAAAACTGTGCTCAGTACTTCACTGGAGCATGTTGTTTATCTGAAACAGGCTTAATCTGAAATGGTCTTGTGTTTTATATTACAGAATGGAGGGGTGGTGTGGAAAAATAGATGGTCCCTGTGTCTAGGTCTGGCACTGCAGGGCCATAACAGAGAAATGAATGGCAAATGGGAGTGGAACAGTATAACATACTTACACTGATGCTACATTATTTTCTCTTCAGCCTTAAGAATCCAGAGATAAGTTATAAGCCCAGATTGGAAAGCTGTTTCTTTGTGGAGGCTGAGAGGGAAGTCTTATATGTGAGTAGTGTTAAACAAACAGGATAAATGTGCTAAGGAATAAAAGACTAGCATCATAGTTTCTCTTTTAGAGTTGAATTTTCAAGTCTTAAAAGCTCCAAGTAAACACAAAGCCTAGATAAACAGGTGTTTAAATAAGCGGTGGTTTTGTGAGTCCAGCAAGGTCTGGCAGTGCCAGCTGTCAAGCGCTCCACATGCTCTTTGTGGTCACCACTTCAGACAGGCTGATAGTACAAGCTGTCCAAGCACACATGAAATGTTGCTGCATGAGACCTTTTTTTCCCCCGTTTTCATGCTTTCCTGTCAAACACAACAGGTATTTTTTAAAATCTGGAAAACAGAGATGGGCATTTTAGCCCTATTATCCAGATGGCAGGCAGAATTGAGTGTATCTGATATAGTAGTAAAAAATATACAGCTCTAATGCTTCTGTGTGCTTATCCCTGATTTATGTAATCTGACTTTTACCTACATCCTTGTGCCTTCTGTTTCTAATTGACTTTGCAACTCTGAGGTTACAGCCAGGCAATAGAAAACTTTAAGCGTGGGGATTTTTGTGATGAGTTGGACTGAAGTGCAGTAACTGTTGTCATAAAAAGCAACTTCGTTAAAAGATAAGAGCAGTATTTTCCCACAGTGTTAAATTAAGAATAAGAACATCTGGCCACAGAATTCTGACAGGAATAATAAAACAGGCAGCCAGCTCTCTGGTCATGCTTATGTATTCAGTTTATTCAATTGCCCATTCAAATACTTTAAATGCCAGTAGACATTTATCAGTCGTTACTTCTGAGTGCATATATTCAGTTGGTGTGTTAAGCTTAGAACAGTGCTGTATCATGACGAAGTGCACTATGTGTCATTTCCATTTGGAAATCTGGCTTTTGAATTTTCACAAGCGGATACATGTCCTGAATAAGTAACTTAGATTCTCTGTGGACGCATACTTTCAGGTAGGCAAAAGGTGGGATTCGGTGTTCTTTAGATTGGTATCAGGTGTAAATTGAGGAAATGTAGGTGCCCGAGAGAAACATATGTAGTGTCCATGAAGACGGTCTTTATGGATGCTCTGGGATCGTAGAGAGCAGTATGGGACTGGCAGGTGTGCCACAGAACATGGCGAAGACCTTCACCTATTGGAAGCAGCAGTACCCATGTTAAGTACTGAGGTCTATGTTGAGGTAATGGAATCCTATTCAGAAAGTGAAGGAATCTTTTTGTTGTTGTTGTTGTTCATTTGTCTTTGAAAGAAATCCAAATATGTCAGCCTGGGTAATGTGAATTAGTTCAAGAGGTGTGGAACAGTTATGGAAGTTTTAGTACAGAATTTGCAGACCTGGAAGGCACAGTAATGGACATAGAATTACAGATATTGAAATACACACAGAAAGACCTGTGAGACTCAGCACTGTCTCTTGAAAATTTTTGGAAAAACAGGTCTTGAGTTTATGCTTACTTTTTCTCTTGCAGTTTTTCTTATCAGCCTTGTATACAGGTTTAACATGCAGAAGTAGAGGACCTAGAGCAGCACAGATAAAATCCCCTTCCAACCAACCAAAAAAGCTAATTGCAGGCTCCAATTCAGGAAAACTTTCTTTACTAGGAATAGTTGCAGATCCTGCAAATAGCCTGCCAAACTTTTTTGAGTATCATAAAATACAGTTGGCCAACCAAATCTGAAACTGTCCAGATAGGGTTTTGTATTTTGTTCTTGAACTTATATTCTATTTTTTTTCTTGGCTGGATTACACTAGTGCCTAGTTTATATTGCTACCACTGAAAATTTATTCTGTTTTTCAAGCCCTTGTTGTCTGTAGAAATTCAGAATTGCATATAGGCTGGTCTCACCAAAGTTAATCCGTGATTGACTTCTTGTTTTTTTGGATTCATAATTGACTATGTTAATCCCTAGAGTTGCCAAGGAATTGATTACAAAGATAAATCTATGTTAATTTCCCTTTCTTTTTTAGTGCTGTGCACTGCACAGTGAATCATTAGAGAGCAGTCTGTATTCGCTGAAAACAAAATTGATTCAACTATTAAATGGATGGTTTTGAATTTTTTCCAGCCACTTTCAAAAGTGATGGAATGAGTACCAGCATTGTTCTGACTTTTAATAAACACTGCCTTGATTACACGCTACAACCAACACAGCTTGTGACTTTTCACCATTCCAGATATTGGAAGTGATAAATCAGGTTCCTTAGCATGGTCTCATTCTCTAGGTGAAACATCTACAAGATTCAATATGCACTGCTATAAACTAATTCAAGAAGAGATCTACTGTGGTATTTTATTAGGCAGATAATATGTTCAGAGTGCCTGGATCCATTTTTGTGTAAACATACATAAGGGGTATATGACAGGCACGCTGATTATTTTCCATTTGTAGAATATATGCTTGATTTTGTGTGAAAAATATTCTCTTCTTTGGACGGCTTATAACAAAGCCATAATAATGCTGTTACCTAAATGAAAGGTGGGAATACCCACAACTACGAATTTTTCCACCAAACAAAATCAGCTTTGAAAATCAAGTGTATCGTTTTTGCTTTCAACCCCACTTTCTTTTCAAAAGGTACAACTTTTCATATCACGTATAACTTTTTATGGCTTTGAATATTGAGTTGAAAAATGTTGACTACCCTTACTCAATATTGGATAACCTGTTATTTTAGTAAAAACAAAGGGGAAGAGATCTTACTTTCCCATCCACCTATGCCAATTCAGTGCACGTGGCATTATTTGTGGATATAGAAAAGGCCAAATTTCGCATTTGTATCAATGTTAAGAGTGCAAATAAACCTTATCGGAAATAATTTGTGTTTAGCACATTCATTCTGCATTTGGCAGTCTATGTTGTGCTGCAATGAGGAGAGGGTAATATCAAGAGAGCTTTTTTTAAATCTAGCACCATGAATACACAGAGAGATATATGGTAATTCAGTGCTCTACAAACATATCCTTTAGGCCTGAGCTGGTTTTCTTTGTCCAGCCTATACTGCTATAAATGGACTTTCTTTAGTAGAGCCATTGCTGATTTACATGGGAATAACTGATGGCAGGGTAATTTTCTATACATAACATTATGTATGAAGAGGGGGGTTTTGTCTGTTTTGATTTTTACTAGAAAGAAGCCATGGGGTTGACATGCTGAAGGTGTTAGGGTTTGTTTTACACCTGTACCTCATTTCTCTAAATAACTATGTTCAACATGCACTTCTACAACAATTTATTACATTTGAGAATGATAATATAAATGTTACAAATGGCTGTGTTTTGCCAAAGAGGACTTGGTGGTGACTGCTGGCAAGTTGGAACAGTGAGTTTAGTTCTCTGGTTTAGAGGCTTGAGGCACTCATGTTCTAATGGTCCTGTGAGCATGCATGTTCCATAGCATAATGCAACTTCAAAGATTTCAGTCTTCCAGAGAAGAGAAAAGCAGAATTCCCTTTACTTAGTTAGCTGTATCTGCTGCAGATAAATGTTACCCTGTTTTTTAAAAGCACTACTTAGCCTGCATGTGAGGAGAGTTTTGTAGTTAGTTTTGCTCAGCTCTTTGCAAAGCATTTTTAGATGGTGCCAGAGCTAACAAGTGTTACAGACAAAGTATAGTATTGATTGACAAGTCATACCTTTGCATCATTGCACAAAATCCTGTAACTTTTCTCTAAACCGGAAGTACTCTGAAATTTAACCTAGAGCCCGCTTTTGGAAATGTGTGGTGGCTTGCCTGAGAGCAGTCCCACTGAAGCTGCTGAAGAGTAATTTTATTTTCTATTTTCTTGGCAGTTCTTTGGAATAAAAAGCTTTTTTCCAAAGCCTTGTGCTAGGTTATTGTTTGTTGTTGTGTACTTGTGAACAAAACGTGCTGGTCTGCGCTGCCCTTGTCTGAAGTGAGCAGAAGTCTGCCTGGCTGCCAGCTGCTTGCCCAGCAGGAAGGTCAGGGTGCATACCTTGATGGTTTTTCTGAACATGAGTAACTCAACCATAACGCTGTATCATTTTGTTTCAATGTTCAGTTTTATCATCATGAAGCACTGGTACTTTGTCTCTTAGTTCTTGCAAAGTCAAGCAAAAAAGATACCCTTACCTGAGCTGCTGACCGACAGCAGTCTTGTGGACTTCTTTCTAGTTTTTAAGGACATTTCTCTGGCATGTTTGGAGGCACCACTGGGGTGTGTTTCCAAAGGCCACGTTTTCTAGTGTGTCCTGTTGTAGAGATGGATGCAACTGATGAGTTCATAACTCTTATTGCCTCAATACTGCTTCACAGGCAACTACAAGAACCTTCTGAACTTTAGCTCAGAAATGTTGTGTTGGCAGATTTTTTAATATAATTTTTTTTCTTTCCAGTATCGGCATCCATGAACTGAGCTAGTCCTGCTTATTCTGTGCTTTCTTGGGTTTTTTTCATTTTTAGGATCGCGACCCAAAGAATCAAGGGCAGAGAACAAGTTTTACTGAATACAGACTCCATTTTTTTAAAATGCTGCTAGAAAATAATTTTGTTATTTCACTTGGATGAGCCCAAATGATAAAAATACCTCTATCGACTTTCACTAATTAACCACTAGAGATCATTTTCTTTTGGAATTCAAAGTCATCTGTAGCCTAGTTTAAATGCATGTACAGGATTTAAAATAAAATGTATCTTATATTTGTGAGGGAAAGAATGAAAAAAATAGGTTTGGAGTTTTGATTGCCAGACTTTAAGGTCTTCAACCAAATTTTTTAGCACAGCGGGGTCAGGGGTAAAAAATAAACCACATCCTCCATGACCACTGTAGTTGCCAGTGCAAATCTGGAGCAGCATAGGTGTTTTGCTTTCAAATGTGCTTTTACAGCCTCTGCTGTAAAACCATTTCAGTGTTTTGACTGTATTTGACCCAAGGGATATCTGCCCTGCAGGGAGCTAGAGTTCTGTGGCTGTGTAACAGGAGAAAAGGAATTGTCACTCAATGCCCCCGAGATGCTTTCTTCCTGTCTAGGAATCCTGCATTACTTAATTGAGCTGGCATTAGGATGTGTTGGACTATGTCATAGCATGCAGCAAGTGTAACAACTCAAGAGTAACCTGTACAAAACAGGTTATTTTTTTCTCTGTCAACTCTATATTGACATGCTTAGCACAATGCAGATAGCTATGACTATTTATAAGCTTTGGTTTATTTATATGCTCTAGAGAGCACATCATTGCCTTTTGTATCTCCTTGCTCTTTTCAACAAAATAATTTACAACATAAGAAAATACACTAGAAATAGCAAATCGTGCTGTCTGGTGATAATATTACTTCTAAGTTATGCAGTCTGTTTTTCTGAAAAGATGTCAGAAATGAGTCAGTTGCAGCTGCCCTCCCCTCCCACCCCCACCGCTGATATTGTATTGCTTTTCCGTAATGTTTCCATTACTTATATTTCTTGCTAGTTTGAAACTGGTTCTTTTCTTGAATTACTGAAATTTGAATGTCACTGCTCTGAAGTAAGGGCATCGTGGAACAATGTATTTTTTGGTATTTCTGAACCAGGATTGATGGTTCACTGTAGCTGGGCCTGTGTCAGACAAGGGAGAGGAGAATCAGGACCAATACTTAAAGGCTGAGACCGCCATAATCTTAATACCTGTTTGTGGGTATACTTGCATTTTGAATATAAATAACTGGATAGTCAATAATCACAGGCTTAAGCAAAAACCCCAAACCTGTATCCTAAGAGTAACCGTGCCCATTCTGTAGAAAGCAAGCGTTAAGTGGTCTTGATGCATTTTTGTGTGTTACTACCTGGTTCTGCCCCATCAAGACAAAGGCATGGATAACCACTGATGAGTTCTTGCTGTCAGAAGAGCAAAGGAGGTCAAACCTTGGTCTGCCAGCTTTTAAACGTGACAAAGTTATTTTACTTTCTTCTTGCTATATTTCTTTGCGTTCATGCGTTCATGCAAAAGCAATTAAGGATTTGGAAAGCAAGAAGATGGAATATGTTAGTCTTAGCTGTTTCTAAGATTGGCAGGGATTCAGTGAGAGTATATATGTTTTGGTATAAGCTATATAAATACTATGTGTGTAAGAAAAGAAATTTAACACTGTATATTCTCATCGAAATGCTAATAGTGCTATCTTTATTAAAATATGACAGTGCAGATTGATTTTATTAATGTTAGCTGACTAAAATATTAGACAGCTCAGTAGCAATGGAAGTGTAAGCCATCAGTAACCAGTAACACCTGAACTTCTCAGCGTTATTTGTGATGATGGTTCCCGTCAAGTTCAATTTTGTTGGAAAAGTGAGTTTCCCTTTTGGGTTTACTAACAGTGTCTTGACCTTTTCTCCATTTTATTGCCAAGGAGTGGCAGGTGTCGGGAGCAGCTAAGCAATATGACAGTCAACCTGTGCTTTGTGTCAGCTGGCATTCATTAGCACTAAAAATGACGTGGTTTTGTACTACTTGGAAATGTGTATATGTCTATTAATACATTCTCTTCATGGACAGGGTGGAGTAAACCACTGAGTTGCTTTACTTTGATTTTTTAAAATTTATTTAGTTTGTGCTTGAACATGTAAATGCATGAAATCTGTGAGATTGCAAGATGTGACTTCTGTAGTGGCACCGTTCATCTTAGTTTTCCTGCTGCAGTTGGCTTTGGTGCAGCATGCTGTGCTGTGGCAATGTGTCCAGCAGCCTCGTGCCTTGGGTGCTTTCTGCAGTGCTTGCCTTCAAGGTACCACTTCTCTTAGGAAGACCAGGTCCCTCCGACTGTCATACATGTTCCTATACTCATCACTTAACTGTGTTTTCACCAACACTTGAACCCACAACTGACATAAATGCACACTGCCATTAAAAAAGTCAATCTGCTGTTTGTGTGTTCCTAGAAGTGTGTTCTTTTCCTCATTCCCTGTAAGGCACTATTATTTGGACAGCTGTAGGATGAGCTCCTTAAGGCTAGAGTTCAGCCAGATTATGTTTTTGATGCACACAGGACCTCTTGAAAAAGAGGTAGGACCAGCTCTTTTGATAGCAGTGTAGAATTTTGTCAGACTTGAGTGTGTTATTTTAGTAAGCTAACACGGGAGCATTTGCCTGTGTATCTGCAGAAGAGACAAGAGAATTTGGAGATAGAGCAGGTGAAGGATGTGAATTGGTACTCATTATATCACTAGTAATCTCATGGCATAGCTGCTTGGGGATTTACTATCAACCATTTTTTTGGGCTGTCTGAGTATCTGTTACTCAGACAACCCAAAATATAGAGCTGGGTAAGAGGGAAGGAAGTTGAGAAGTGGTAGTTGATCCCAAAGGCACATCTGAACAAAAAATGCTTTCCCTGTGTCTGTCATGTGGTGTTCATATGCACAAAGAAGCTATGATCTCTCAAAAACTGAGAATACATTGGAGGCTGTATTTTTAACATAGCCTTTGTACAATTACTGGATTTTATGGTGTGTGATCTGTGGTATATGAGGGAGTGGATCTCTAAGGCCAGCTGGGCAGCAAGGGAGAGCTGTGTTGTGCTAAAATAGAAGGTATTCCTGCAACAGAAGAGTGATAAAATAATACCAGTGAAAATCCTGGCAGACTTTGCTTCTCTGGAAGCAGTTATTACTATTTTTCAAGCAGTTACTAATTTACGCTGACTTGAAATAAGAAGATGGGAGCAGTAAATTCAAGGGAAGAAGGAAGAATATGTAACCTAAAACCAAGAGTGCTTCAAGGGATGCAAGACATGAGAATTACCATTCTCTTCAAGTTGCCTGATATTGCTGAGAAAGCATTCTAGGGAAGATGTGAGAGGAAAAACTAGAACACTTTAAAATATAGATTAGGATTGGAAATCTATGAGTTTGGCTTTTGACTACATAAAAAGTTATGAGCAAGCCTGGCAAGGCCCTCCTTTCTTGGGTTTGGTGAAGAAAGAGGAGTGTATGCTGGTGCTCAGTGAAGAGTCTCAGGGGATGCTGTAAAATCCACTTGGGGGGTGGGAGGATAGCATTTGGATAGGCCCACATTTCTTTCCTTTCTCCCTGAGGAGAAGGTTTGTTGTCTCTTCAGTAATGAAGTCATTACCTTGTTTGCATTTCAAAAATACAAAACAATGCAACTTTTAGCATGCTGGTTTTGATACTCAAAACATGAGAACTCCATCCGTTGAGAACTGTTCACAAGCATGAAGATATATCTGCCCAGAAGCCTGCTTTTTACATGGATCTAGAAGTTTGGGTTTTCCCCTCCCCTCCCACTAGTCTGACTTAATTCCCTATAGAACAGGTTGTTAAATCAGTAAATGATGGTCTCCTGAGAGCTCTGCTCTTCAGAGTAGTCATGTGGAGTTTCTGGTCATTGCCTGTCACACTTTGCTTTGTGTAGCTGAATGCATTCTAACCTGAGTGTCAGTGACTCACTGGGGGGGTTGGATGGGGCTTTTTGGGTTGTGTTTGTCAACAGAGTCTGTCTTCCTACGTATTTTACTGGTGCATCGGTGGGAAATGATGCTCAGGGGAAGTTTCCACTGCTCTCTTTTGCCATACTGGTTTTCATTTGGGGTTCATCACTTTACGTACTCCGAAGCAGCAGCATGTGATACAAATACTGAGTACAATTCTGCTTTGGGTTGTGCTCAGGTGCTTGGTTAAAATTTTCATTTGCAATGAAAGTTGCTGCTGCATACATTTCTATGACACGAAGTCCAGCAGTACTACCACACCTACTGTCACATCAAAAGTAATGAAACTTTGATTATTGTATTTCTCCCTTTAGAGGTATAGTTAGAATAAGTTCTGGTGGGCAGGAAATATCTTCTCTCTTGTGTTCCAACAGAAGTGATTGTATAATTCTAGTTAATGGGAAGAAACAGACCTTCACCTTCCTGGTTTCAGTTATTTCTCCTCCTTGTCCCCTTCCCCAGCATCAGTTACAATAAACTCCTGCAGTGAGTATGAATCCTGTTCCAAAAAGCCATTTTGTAGATGACTGTCTGCTTAATGGAAGAATAATACCTGAAACAAAATGGCTTTTATATTGCACTTCGTATTTGCAGTGGAAGCAGGAGCTATTTAAGTTCTCCTGGCCTTGACTTGTGGAGTTTAGTACTCAGAACAGTCTCTTGAGGTGTTACTGTAAAAATAAAATCTAAAAAATACTGACAACTCTTGTCAGCACTTCTGGAGGTGCTCCAAAAGTTGAGGGTTGGCCACTTACTCCACTGGGTGCCTGAGTCCTGCAGCTGTGTCATCTTTTTGGAAGACACAGGCTAATTCCAAGCCAGGACTCTTATGTGTCTGGCTCCTGTGCTGGGAGCTGCAGCACCACACTGGGGATAGTCCTTAAGCTTATTTTCCTCAAATCACTGCTTAGACAGTAAAATACAGAATCTGTTTTTATTCCTCCGCTCTGCCTTAACCACTGAGTCTTTCAGCTTTGAAAAATAGTAGCAGAAGAAAACAGAAATTTTTACATGCTGTAGAAACTATGTGAAAACACATTTGTTTTAGAGAAGCTAGTTTTTGTTGCAATTGTGCTTTGATACCAGTGATGAGAGTGGTGATTTATCTTCTTATGGTATTTCATGTTTGATTACTTGGGTTTGTTTGTAGCAATAGACAAAAATATTCTAACTGACCACTTAAATCGGTAGAAAACCATCTAGTATAGAAAGTAAAAGCATCCTTTTACATTCCAAGTTTTTAGTTGAATTTGTTCGCAAAAATCATTAATTATGTTTTTGCCAAACTGTTCTAGGAAGTTCCATATCTGAAATATTATTTGGGGTAATATCTGCATTGTTCCCGTGCTGTCTGCTGCATCATTTCAGACTGAGAACAATTAGGGGGTTTAAGGCATTTTCCTAGAAATTAATGTTGTTCTGTAGGGCTTGTAGTTTTTTTCCAGTCCATGAAAGGCTTCCTTCTGAATTGAATGTGTGTGTTTGTGTAGGCACAACCTTAAGGTGTCTTGCTTTGCCATTCATAAAAATGTTTACTGTCTGCCGTAAATCAGAAAAGGTACTTTTCTAATAAAAATTGTCAGTCACAGCTGTTCTGTTGTGTTGGGGAAGAGGCATAGAGGGAAAAAAAAAAAGATAAAAATGGTACCAAAATGAAAACAGACTTCCAGTTTTCTCTTTCGTAATTCAAACAGCTGGAAGTCCAGCACAGTGCCATTTGAGAATTAATAGCTTTATATATTGTACTAATCATAAGTGAGTTTCAGCTGTTTCCTGACAAGCATTTTCAACGGACTCACTTGGATGCACATGTCCCTTTGTAGCATTGATGTGTATCTCAAAGAGAAGCTATTTCTGTGTTTGCATTACTCTTGCCTAAACCTGTTTGCCAAACTATTTTGAAATCCCTGTTGTATATACAGCAGGAGGCTATATAGTTGCAATTTGTCAGACTTGGTAATTCCCAGTATCCCTCATCTTTAAAAGAAATGAGTTACTAATGAAAATTTAAAAAAAATAAAGTAGAACTTGGGTATTGCAATTAATGTTTTCAGTATTTGAATTTGCGGTGTCTGTTTCTCAAAATGTGAAGCAAGAATTATTTACTCAACTTTGATATAAAAAAAATCTTCTGAAAGAATATGTGTAGCCTTAGCAAAATGAATATGATGGAGCCAAATCCATTGTCTTTGTGGTACGAATGTAAAATGTTCTCACTTGAGGTCGCTGAAAAGAGGGAGTAAAAAATTAAACCATCTGACTGTTACCTTTATGCCCTACAATGACACTTTCTTTTACAGCAAGTAGTTTATGACCGCTTCTCCAGTTATTGATAACCACTTTATGTAATAATATGAAGTTCAAGGTAAACTCCTTTTGCTTTTAATAAGTTAACAACAGCTTGAAGATAACTGCTTTATTTTTTTAGGAAATATGCTTGTGGGAGAGATGACACTGATTTAATGTTGGGAGGCCAAGTTTTGTTGAAAGACAGTCTTGTTGGTATACACAAAAAACCTACTCTCAGAGCCAGTTGTTTTCTGTAATCGCTTTTAAACTTCATATGCATCTGCCCCATAGAACATCTGCAGTGTCTACAACTTATGTTTAGAAGCCAGAATTTACAGCAAGGTTGTTTAAATCATTCTTTTCTGCCTCGATTTCCACCTCTACCATTCCAATCTACTTGGCTCATTTGTCATTGGGCATGACTGAAGAGACAGAAATCACCTGTGGTCAATAAGGGTGGGAGTAGCAGTACATCTGCTACTATGAAAGAGCAACTCTGAACTGGAATCATCTTGTTCCCATGGCCAATTTATGTGTCAGGTGTGGAATCTGCCTATCCTTTTGAAAGCAAAGGGTTGTCTTGCCTTGGTTCATCTTAAAATTACACAGCTTAAGTCTCTATCTTTCAATGTCAGTGAAGATGCCTTCATGCTGCCCAGAGCAGGTCAAGTGGATTGAGCTTCAATACCAACTGTAGAAAGTATTCAGAAATGTCATTGGCAAATGTGAACAGCCCAGTGTCTACAGCGGAGCAAGGCTTTTGTCTAGACAACATGAGACAGACTAAGGTAACAGTTGACTAAATACAATCCAATATCACTATAAGTAGGACTTATTTTACTTTCAGCTGAGAGCATCCTTTTACAGGTAATGAATACACTTACTTGAGAACAAAACTCTGGTTTGAAAAGATAGTGCTTAGTGAGCTGACACCTTTTACCTCTCCCAGTCTAGAGGTTCTATGGGGCATTTCTGGCTCCTGTACACGTTGGTGGTCTTCGTTGCTTAGAAGACAGCTTGTGGGTTCACCCCCCTCTATATCCCTTTCCTTCCTTTCCTCTTCTCCCAGTTGGGCACAGACTGGCAGCAGCAGTCAGCTGTGGCTTTAGGCGTTGGTCCAATTCCAGACATAGTAGGAAAACCTCAACTTTATAATAACAATCATATGTTACCCCTCACAAGCCAGAGCAGAAATGATGTATGTTTGTAGTGGTCTGTTTCATTCTTCCCAATTTCAGGAGCAGCAACAGCAAACAGTTAACTAACTGGCTCTTCTAAAGTGTGCTCGTCCTGTGCGACTGATATATACTTAGTTTACGGAACAGATTTTGGTCCTGCTATTACTGTTGCCTTGAGATAATTAATCTTCTGTTTGATTTATCCTTTGACTGATGCCCTCAAACTGTCTAGGAAGTAATACCAATTTTCATAAAAAGTCTTCAAACTACCTGCATGGGTAGTGATTCTGTAGCTGTTGGTAATGTTTGTTAGGTGCTATTCATGATGCTTAGGCTGTTCCTGCTGAATGTACCTATGATTTACTCCTAGACTTTGATTCTATCTGTCTTCTTAAAGCATTTTGTCATGAAAAGCAGTGTTTGGCTCCCAGGCAAAGGATGCTGCATGGTTTGTCATGCTACTTGTGGATGTTCTTTAGGGGAGACCTGCTATATCCACAGTGTGTAGTTCTGTGCTTGTTAGCAAGTCTGACAAATAATTTTCAGGGTATTTTTAATGTAAAGCTATCTGGAATGACTTGATGGCTGCATTGCTGCTGTCAGCGTGGTGATTTTAGCCTGATGGTAGGTACGTGCTGCGTGCAGGGGAGTGAGATGACGTGTGCGATGCCACTATTGCTGGGTCAGTGTTAGGGGAGAGCTGAATATGGTTTTTTTCCTGTATTATCTGAGGCACAATACCAGAAGCAAGTTGTTCACAGAAGTGATGCCTGTCTTTGACTGTAGAGGGAACAAATCATTCTTTCCAAAAGAAAGGCTTGAAACTCCCCTGTGTAGTGTGGATGACTGGGGGCCAAGAACCCAGTTTGGATTTGGGAGCTGTGGTTTTGCTAGGTGTCAGTCTCTTATTTTTTTTTCTTAATGGGATACAGCTGGCAATGATACAGCTCTGAGTGTTCAGGTTATTTTGACAGTAATTTATCAGGAATTACCAAGCTTCTTAACTTCTGATATCACTCTTACTTTCTCAGGTCAGTGGCTTGGAACACGAGATATCAGTGGCCACCATTAATATGTGGAAACTTCTTTTCCAACCCTGATCTGGCCCCAAAGCTCTAAACTACAATTCTAAATTTAGAAGAATGTGCTTTTATTGTGACAGACCCATCTGCGTTCTAGATAAAACAAAAAATTACTGCCTCTATGACACACAGCTGCAGGATGCTGCTTACAAGCTGAATCTGGGAGGAAAATACTATTTTTATTGTTTGAGTGAGGATCAGCGCAGTTCCCTTCTTCCAAATTGCTGTGCATTGGTGACCCATTATGACTCAGAACTACCTTTTAACCCTGTTTTTAAATGTTTGGCTAAAGCCAGTGTCTTTAGCTAAGAGTATAAAAACCTAATGTACCTGAAGGTAAGAAGATTTTATTCCATAATGTGTTTCAGTTAAAGTGTTTAATCAACACTGTTCAAAACTGACATTTGGGGAATGCCTGGAGGATGCCAGATTGTCACCAGGGTGACAGAGGATGTGCTGTTTGTATATTCTTAAGAAATGCAGGGAACTTGAGAAGAAACTGTTATCCTGACGATACCCTATGGGAAGGTAAGCACATTGCCTCATTTGTGATAGTCTTTATCACGTTATTCCTTGTCAGGAGGATCTGTAATCTTCACAAGTGTTTTCCAGGAGGTCACAGCTTGTGTAATGATTATGAATACAATTTGGAAATGTGGTTTATGCATCAGTAGTGTTGATGTAGATGTGTCTATCTTTCCTGTATGAAAGACAAACATCCTTGTACCGCAGTTGATTTTTCTCTAAAGTTGTTATTACTGGCCTATCGCAGGTCATCCTTTTTTCTTCATGTTTTTTATGTGTTTCCTGATCTAGCTGGGCTTCCCTGAAGTGATCCTGCTTGTGTTGCTTGCTCTTTCTCTCAGACCTGTTGAGAAGTTGTTAAGGATTTACACAGTGCCTTGTATTTTTTATTTCTAGAAAATATGAGTGCAGAAAATGGAAAAATAAATCTTTGTTCTCTTTTAGTCTTCTACTGCAATTTCAGTGCAGAATCAAAAAGTTAGAGTGAAGTCCCAGTTCTTTCTCAGGCTTTGTCTATTTGGATGTGAAGTCAAATTTGCAAACTGCTAGCTGGCTAGAGTGGCTCTTGTTTAAACAGGCAATTCATAATATCAGAAAGGCAAAGATTAGCACTCTTTCTTAAAGAAAATGAAAATAAATAAGAAAATCTATATTTTAAAATTCTTGGAAAGATGACAATATTGTAAAGTAGTCATAGGTTATCAATAGAAATATAGCAAATTATTTTCTTAAAAATAGGTTTTAAATGATACATAACATATATGTTTCTCTCTTTCCTAAATCTATGGTTTGTGACATGGTTTTCCAATAGAGATTTGTGTGGTATGTAGTACAGCATGTATACTGATGTTTTGATTTGAACCTTAGTAACCTATATTATGTTTGATCATATGTGGGTGTTAAAATGGTTTACAGTAAGTAGTAATCAATCATAATAAATGACATAGGTTGATACCAAGTCGTAACACTACTCATTGCCAACAGCAGTGTTGATTTGAAGTATTCTATTGCAGTTAAATTGAGCATGTAAACACAATTAGCTGAAGTTAATTGCGTGACTGTTTGCTGTTTGGTTTCATTGTACTGCACAAGCTCAGAGCACTTGAGTTTGTGAAAAATGAGGTTTCCAAAATTTTCAGCGATCTATCTGTCAGGCGTGGTGATCTGAAGAGTAGAAGACCTTTATAGAAAAGACTGAGAAGGAAAACCAGCTTTAAATCACTCCAGGGAGAGCTTCAGAAAAACAGAACCCAAAACAGCACTTCTTTATTTCAAAGTGGTGTACGCAGGCATAGCTGCATGACTCTCATTAAGTTCATCTGAGTCATGCAGCTAAAGCCCCATGTGATGTTTTGAAAATGTAGGAAATAAAAATGGTCTTAAACCAGGCATCTGGGCTTCTCTCCAGTTTTCTGGTGATAACTTCTGGTGCATGCCATTAATAAAGCATCATACATGGGCTAAATTATTTAACTGTAGATCTCTTTGCATCAGGCTTGTAGGTAAATTTTATTTAAAAAACCCAAACAAACAAACCAAAACCAACCATACAAAAAACCCCCACAAACCCTAAACAAAAACAAAGCAAGAAACACCACCCTGAAACAAGCAACGAAAAAAAGCCAAAAACTTCTGTGCACTCTTCAGTAGCCATTGCTAACTACAAGACCATTTTCCTTTTGAAGTGTGTTACTTTTTTTTCCTCCTACTTTTTAACTGTCCTTTTAAATTCCTCCCCAAAGTTCTCACAAGGTACCTAGCTGAAGTCCATGTTCTGCTTCTGTTTTTTTTCATAGTAGAGAGAAAATGCTTTCTCTTTGCTGGTTCTTGTTAAATTCTATACAAGTGCCAGAATGGGAAAAACATACCTTTTCAGAAGTGAACACTTTGCTGGCTCCCTGTTTTCTGTATTTGGATGCTGACAGGCAGGCAGTGATGTTGGTAAATTTTTAGATGCTTAGTATTTTTCTAAAAAAACCCTCAATAATAAGGGAGATGATGTTATTATCTACTTCTGTAGAGGAAGGCCTTAATGAGTGAAGTTTGGTTTTCCCTTCAAATACCAACTAAGTTGTGTGTAGTTAACAGGCTTTTCTAAGAGTTCCAGAAGTGTGAATAACTTAGTCATTACTCTGTTGTAGTCTGAAGTATGTTGCCGTTTCATTAGTGTTATCTGTTTCACAAGGGTTCTGTTTTGCCTTAATCTGATGTGAGTTTGGGAGAAATTACTAAGAAGGTAATAGTGAAAAGATGAGCTACTTACTCTGCTTTTGCACAACTTCCTTCTGTGACTTTTGGAACACTGGAATCTAACTTGCCTGTAATGTCAGTAGTTTGGGCAAGGTGATAGCAATGCAAGCGTACAAAGCAAGCTAAGAGAAATACCTGTGTGATGGCTACGAGCAAGTAAGAACACTCAGCCATGGAAAAATAGCTTGCAATATGCTTTTGTGACACACTTATGTGCTCGTTTCTTTAAACTAGCTGAGGTATAAATATATTTTGCAGCACTGGCTTCAATTCAGGATACACAGTTCATCTTTGTAAGACATTGGGGTTGTTGGTGGTGACTCTGCATCCAGTGTTCTGTTGAGAAGAAGCATTGTGCTGAATTAGAAAGAACTTTGAAAGGTTTTTAAATTTCCATACAAAGCAAAACAACTTCTCTGTGGGCTGCATGTTATACCTTATCTGAGAGACCCTGACACTGTGTGTAGTTCAAACCTCTAACTACCAGTATTCTGCTATTTTGGGGGAAAAGCTAACACAGAATTTTTGAGTAAAGTATCTCATTTTAAATACGATTTAACCTGCAGATTTATAGTAAGAATGAAAGTGAGCTAAATTTACAGTTCAGTAGTATACATACATATGTCATACTGTGAACTTGCCTTATAAAATGAATGTTCTTCATTTCCTGTGCCATGTGCCTTATTCTTCATTTATTAATCATAGGAAACTCAAGAGTTCTCAATGAAAAATATTCATGTAAATCAATTTCTTAAAAGAAGCACCTTGTTTTATGAAAAATTACCCAACAGTAGCACTAGCAACCCTTCACTTCCTCAAATCTCTGGTTGCATCTCTGCCTCTGGGCAGAAGGTAGAAGCTTTTATAGAATATAATAACCTGTTTTCTCATGTGTGGTCCATTTCTTGGGATGTGAGCTTGAAGTTTGGAAGCATGTAAAATGGTTACACTGCAGTAACAGGGGCAGGGTGGTGATTTCAGTGGTGTGAAAAAAACCTTGACTTTAGAGAGGGCCTGTTGATTGTGGGGTAATTTATATGATTAAAATACAGCTGTTATAGCTTTTATTTTAGAAAATATTTCCTAACTTGTCAAATCCTCTTCTCTTCAAGAAGAAAATATTCAGCATCCTTTAAATAGGACATTGTCGTGTCTGAGCAAAAGGCACATGTGTTAATGGTAGAATCTGACACTAATAAGACAAACAAGGCAGGGAATCACTCCTCGGGAATAACTGAAGGTGCCGAGGACCAAACTTTTGCAAGTCAGCCCTTTACAAGGGACATCGCAGCCTTGTGCAGCCTGGGAATTAGCTATATCATCCAGCCTCAGAGTTGCCAGATGTGGCTTTTACTCTGTGGGTTTTTTCAGCACTGAATGGCAAGATGACTGATACAAGTACCCATTTGCCCTTAAAATTATCTGGAGGTAATTTGCAATGAAATCTGCAATGAAAATGGATGGGATAGTGTTTCTGGGGATTAAGCAAGATTTAAAGAAGGGCTTGGTATTAAAAGGGTTAACTATATTTCATAATTTACCTGCAAACTATCTAGGTTACTAAGGGTAGGAGATGCAGTGTGGAAATTCTGGACATTTTTTCCTGGAAGTGGTTGGACATGGCTGTATGTGGTGGTACATTCTCTGTTGTTAGACTTGAGCAACTGAGACAGATCGCAGTGTAAAGTGGTTTAAGGTTTCCTCTAATATTCGAGTAGTGCAAGCAAAACAATAAGCTTTTCCCCCACCTTTCAATCTTCAGTGCTGAAATCCCCAAGCAGTGAAGCAAAGGCTATTTCTGACATCCTCTTTCTCGTCATGTAGTTATCTAAACTACAAACAAATGTTCACTTGCCTGCCATCGGGCTTGCCTACACAAGGAAGTTACAGTGGTTTAACTATAATGTGATTGTAAATCCACTTAAATTGGTTCCAAATGTTCTGGGAGCTCTCTAAGGCTGATTTAAACTGAAATGATAGTCTGGATAGTGTATTCTGCAGACTTAAAACCTGCATTTTAAATTTATTGAGTTGATTGTTGTACTGCACTATGGAAGACATAGTCTTAGGTGGAATATTAAGTCACTGTCTGTTGTGATATCCTATTTGGAGCTGAAATGACTCTTTTTGACAAAGTGTTCCTGAGTGACTGGAGGCTTGGAAAGCCACATGCAAGAAGAGGTTTGCTTGCCATGTTCATTTCCAGATGGGTCTGCAGTGTCTTCTGAGGGAGCAGTAGCTGTGCTTGTTGGTTTAGGTCTTCCAAGAGAGCTGATGAGCAGGCTTATGGATGCAGACTGGCCTGTGTCCATGTACTCACTGGCAGCACCTGAGGAATAGTAGGTTGAATGTCTTGTAACCCTTTGTACTTGGTCTGAGTAGACCAAGCGTGGGGCTTTTTTTAAAACTTTTAAGTGCCAGAAGGAATAGGGTCTGTGTTTATAGCACTAGTGAGGTCTCATGTTGTGGATATAGGGCAAGATAAGACAATATTTGAGGGTACTAACCCTGCCAAGATAGCTTAAAGAATTGCATGGGGTGAGGGTGCCAGATTTCAGACTAGCTGTGGGTCGTAGACTGTGCAAGGCAGTTGGTAGCTTAAATGCTTTTGCCACTGGAGAAATCTTTTGATGCCCAAATTAAAAGGCTTCTCTTACCTCTTAGCAGCATTGTTCAGAACAAGTGGGTTGGTGGTTTGTTTGTTTTGGGTTTTTTTCCCATCCTGATCTGAAGACATCTGGAGGTAATTTGGGGTGCCAGTTTGTTTCAAATACATTGGTCGCCAGCCCTTATTTCTATGTAGAGCTGTTAAAAATCTGTTGTGAGCGAAGTGTTCAATATTCCTTATTAACCAATTATTAATTGCTGAGGGAGTTTTTTAAATTTGAGAGGCATTTTCTCGGCCTTACTGATTCAATCTTACTTGACTCATTGTTCATAATGCTCTTACCCCTAACTAGTCGAGCAGGTCCATAAAAATAAACCAAGCTCCAACTGTGAAAGCTGTCACCTGCTGCACCAGCTTTCTGCCTCATGTAAAGGCTTGAGCTTGCTGTTCTTAGGCTTACGTAAAACTCCTTTGCTAAGGATACCATGTTGCAGAATGTTACAGGAAATGGGAAAAGCACCAAGAGATAGAGCTGTTGCACGTTACTACATAGACAAGATGCAGGAGACTTGGAAAATACATGAACCTGGAAACCACCTGGTTGATGCCCTTCTTGAGGTGTTGGCATGAATGCACTGTTAAAAGCAGGCAACTAGGTGGGTTGAGCCATAGCCCTGCAGGGTATAACTGTCCTGATACTCTTATGCAGAGTTAGCATCTGCAGTTCTTTTTGAAGGTTTCTGAAACTGAGATGCTTCTTCAGAAAGCTGAGCACTTCCTCTAGTAGCCAAGGTCTTATGAGGGGTGCTTCATGCTTCTAAGGAGAGAAGAAATGATAATGCATGACTTGTACTGAAGTCTTCCTATGCAGATGATTACTCTTTTTATTCTTTACATATTTGTGGCTGGTTGCCTTTGATTTACACAATGTGCTGGGGTTTTTTGGATTGTTGGGGTTTTTTTTTTAAAAAAAAAAATTCTTAGTGTGTCTCAGTGTCTTAACTGAGGTTAAATAGGTAGATTCTGCACCAAGAACAACTGCTTCTCTGAGGATGTATGCTGTTCCTATTTAGAAATGAGGAGAAGCTGCATGGGTGGAAAATCCTAACTATGATTTAGTTGGACAAATTTTCATATGCTACGTGGTTTCCTACATGTCTTTTGGAGCCTTTGTGTTCTGAAGAGCTTACTGTACCAAGAATTCATCAAGATGTGGTAAATACTTGTCTGCATTTCATTGAAATGGAAAATGTCTTTTATCCCCTTTTGCACTCTTTAGGTGCTTTTCACGCTTGAGTCTAGTTCTGAAGAGTAACTACTCTTGGAGGACTACAAGGGACTTGCACAGCATCTAGAGTCATGCTGTTCTATTTAGATTGAGTAACCTGAATGCTCTCTGTGCATATTTCTTTACCTTCCACTCTGCTGTATTAAAAGCTAGCAACACTCATGCCCTTTCCTATGGGTAGTTCATGAAAATTCCACTCAATATGAGTTCACTTTGTTTCTGAAATAGTTTTGTGGTCTTGTACAAATGTCATTTTCATAGTTTATACGTATTTGCCTAATTTTCAGGTAACCTTGTGGTTATTTTTTTCTTAATTTTAAAAGATGACTAATACATCTTCATTCTCAGAGTTACTATGTAGGGTGTTGCCTAGGGTCAAACCTCACTTGTAGACCTTATTCCTGTGAGTGTCACCAGTGGTGCCATCTCAGATTTTCATTGTGTGTAGCACACTCGGTCCTACTGTATTTTTGTGGAACTTAGTCAAAAGCTACAGAAACCAGAGGTTTGTCCCTGCCTGCACTGAGGTAATTGGCTGGGCATTTGTCATAAAGTGTTTTCCCAGCAGGCAGGTGATGGTGTGAGTTAGCTTGCTCTGGTTCAAAATTCAACTGGAAACTGCTGTGAAATTAAACTGGTTTGTAACTAACACAGTCAGTCTGCCATAGTCTCTCCTTTACTACCCAGCCTTTTAAGGAGAGTCATTTGTAAAAAGCAGTTGCTTGCTTGCTTGGTATAGTGTGTGTGAGTGTACAATAACCTCTCAAAGCAATGTAATGAAATCTTGGACTGAATTCAGGAATCACGTGAATGCGTTGCTCCTGTCTATGAACTTCTGTGTTTTTCTCATCCAAGATGTTTTTCTTAGCTGCTTTGATTTTTCTTTGTACATGGCTCTATCAGAAGATAGTGTGAATGCTTTAAAGGCACACCAAGGATTTCTTTGTATGTATTGCAATCAAAGCAAGCTAATCACTTCCTGAAAGAAGTTCAAACGTTATTTCATTAGTGAGAAGTACATCAATAAGTAATTTACCAGTGAAATGATTGTATGTGTTACAACATGCTGCTTATTTTGGCAAAAGATGTTTAGGATCAAAGTCTTTTTTTAGCTTTTGCCAGCATGTAAAGAAATAATTTTAGACTTATTACCAATATTGCATGCATTTTCCACATGAGAAAAGTGGTAAGGAGAGCAGAGGAGAGAGGTTTTGTGAACACATCTTGGAGCCTTTAGGTTTGGAGTAGCGTGTTTAAAAGCAGATGTGTAAAAAGAAAATGTTAGGTCCTGTCTATTTCTAGATTGTACCACTGACTAAAGCAATAGTTGTATTAATAAACAAAAAAGGAACAAATGTAAGATAAGTACTAGGGAGCTCTTTAGATTGCATCATGTGTCCTGGTAGTTTTGGGCTAGAATGTAGACTCTGTACTGCAATGCTAATAGAGCTGTGGGTGATGAGAAACACGGGCAGCTCCTGGGATTACCGCTGTGAAGGTTTGCTCTTGTCTGCATGACAGAAGATGAGCTGGGTTTCCGTAGTGGTCTGGCTTTTTGGTTGCTAATTCTGCTGTTTTCCTTGGGTTCCAAGTTGTCAGTAAAACTTAATATTAACTTCCTGGATAAAAGTAGCTTAATGCAAAGGCTTACAGAGACCGAGTTTTATTTCATAGAGAGGAAGGAGGGTAAAACATCCTTCAAGGGGAACCTGGCCGTTCGTGTAGCCATAACAGGCAGTCCATAGGGAGCTGTGGTTCCAGACCTAAAATGACCTTGCTACAGAACTGCTCCAATTACACTTAATTCAGCAGCTCTGCAGAAGATTTCCTTTATGCGGTGACAAGAAAAGCAAAACCTGCGAACCTGCATTTGTAACTGTAACACAAGGGGCTTCTGCAAATAAAAGTAAGAAGGGAAAGGATTGAAGTGATATGTACTGTGAAATAGAAGCTGAATAGTGACAGGGTCTGTGTCACCATCAGTTTTATTCAGTCAGTACTAGAAATGCATTTGGTCCTTGGAAATCTTAAATACTTTTGATTACTATAAGACATTACCTGGGTTCATATCCAAGAAATAAGAATGTGCAACTATATTTTAGCTACATTAAATTAATATTGATGCTCATCAGTTTTGATTCTAGTGCCCTTTGTACCATATGCAGGTATAAGTGAATGCATTCGTGTGTTGATTGGGAGCTATGCTTCATTAAGATGTATATAGGCTAAAGGAAACCACCAACTTCAGAAAGCTATGGGAAGAAGCAAACTATCTGCAAAAGTAGTACCATTTTGTTAGTGAATTACAGCATTCCATACAATCCTTTTCCTAAACCATTTCTGTCTTCCTCCACTCTGATAACCTTTACCCCTAAAGAATTAGTGCTTCTAGATTCAAATAAATCTTTCCTCAATGTTCCTGTTTTCTTGTGATGCCATCCCGGCATAATGCATAAATGAGGTTTGGGATTGGGGTTTTGTTTTCTTTCAGCTGACTGGATGTGAAAGTAGGATACTATGATTTCAGAGACTGCTTGTTAGTCACTTCAGGGCATGTATGTACATGTATGTGGCAGAAAATGTGTGTTATAGTAAGGCCAGTTCCAGCATGATTGAGACCAGGTATATTCTACCAGTGTCCCACAGATACAGCTTCACAGGGATACAGGATCACAATGGTATTTAGATATTGTTTTTTGACATTTTCGCTCTTCCCTTTCCAAATGCACACAATGTTGGGTAATTTTTTTTTACATTTTTGCATTTTTTTTTGTGCTAATTTCTGGGGCCAGATTTATGTTTAAGCTTCTGGTCTTGGTTTGATATGAGAAGTATTGAAATATTTTGTTGTTAGTGATGTGCTTTGTTCAGGCTACAGCGAGCCCTAATGCACATCCCAGGAGTGAAGAGTCTTGGTGACTTTAACCTCACTTCTGGCTCATGTTATTATCAAGCGTCACTTATGGAGTGGTGTGTGTTTTATTTGGTTTCCTTCTGTTTGTACATTCACTACCAGACTTGCTGACCTGTTCGTATTTTCTGTAGTCCTTTAAGTCCTTTCCTTCCCTTTTGTTTGCACTTACTTGGCTAATAGTAGTAGCACCTTTTTTTTTCCACAGTTCCCTATTCTTCTCTTCTAAATTCTGCTTTCCTTGTTTAACGTAATTTTTGTTACTGGATTCTAAGTGCTTAGCAGAACTTCAGATGGTTATGGTAGTTGAAACTGTTGATATTTCCCCACCTATTAATATAAATAGTTAAACTTATGTTTTCTTTTTGTCCATTTATTTCAGCACTAGAGAAGAAATTAAGAAAACCAAGCCAAAGCACATTACATGGTCACTGTAAGACCATGTAATAGCATGTCCTTCTCTTTTTATGTGAGATGTGGGTCAGTTACACAGTTGTGAGGGTTGTATCAAGACCAGTCTGGAGAGATTACATGCTGAGGGGATACTGTAAGTTCTCATTAATACATACCAAGCTATTGATTGTGGTATTGTACTTTCCAGTTCCACAGTGATGTGCTAGTACTCGAGGACAGTTAAAGTTGTTGATCAGGCAAATCTGGGAAGCAGAAAACAAAACCAAAACCACCCCCAAAAATTTTAGCGTTAGTGAATTGGCTCCGACACTGTAGGCACTGCTGCTCTGTGAATAAACTCGTCTTTCTGGTCAATGGAAACCTTTCTTTGCAGCTGCTCTTTTTGCTCAAGAAAGGAGTGTTATGACTAGTATTTTTATAAAAGGTGACTGCTGGTAATGGGAGTTCATAGCATGAGTTTCCGTTGCTCAGAAGCAGACAGTGGCCTGGCCTGATATTTCCAGCTTGCCAACCAAGCAGCTGAGCTTACCTTGCTCCAGAAGCATGGATGGGAGAAAGTTGTAGCTAATAAACTGCTGCCTCGTTTCCTCTGAGCTGACATCTTTCAGCCAGAGCCAACAGCCCTCTGGTATCATTGTAAGATAACGTTGAGCAGCTTCCCGGAGTTGCCAGTCACTATAGTCTTGTTTGAGCTGTGGTTTCAGACTGCCTTGATTGTGCAGGAGTGCTGAAACTCTGCATCCTGATAGGGCTTCACAAAGCTGTCCTGAGCCATGTCACTTTCTCATCTGAATTTTGGAAAGTCAGTATGTAAGCCCTGACACCTCTAGTCCAAAAAAATTAAGGAAGTAAAAATTCAGAACAGAGCTAGGCCCATTTGTAAAAGGGAAATGTTCTGAGGAAGTGCTAAGTTTAAGCAAATTTTTTTGCAGGTGCATCTGCCTTTTTGCAACACAGGCCATTTCTAATCAGGTTATTGTAGGCTTGCGTCTGCAGCAATTAGTGTGCTGAAGAAATGTTAAATCCCTGGAACACTTCACACCAAAAGAGCCAGAGAAATATCATGCCCTTTCGCTAGTTGGTTTTATAAGATTAGCAGAGAGCTGTAATCTGGCAGGTCTTTGACATTTTTTTTCATGGGCCACATGTTCATTTTACCAGTGGTGTAAATATTAAATGCATTATTTGGCATACTGATTAAATGTTTGTGTAACTCAAGAAATGCACAAAAAAAAGAAACACCACCTGACTGTGAAGAAAAGGAGTTTGCATGGTCTACTGTGTTTTGTCAGGGGTTTTTAAACAGATTAATCAGTGTATCAGGGTCAAATGAAGCTGGGAGAGGAAGTCTTCTCAGGTCTTATTGGTTAGGTCCTTTGTATACTGCATCATCTTCTGCAGATGTGGTGTCTTGCTACAGTGTTCAAAACTCCTGGGGCAAGAAATGCTATTGTTACCTCAAGGTAACCACTGTCAAAAAAAACAGAGGTTTGGAAATTCTTGTGTAATTTTAAAACCTTCAGAATTTTTCTGAGGCTTTAAATCTAAAAATTGCTGGTCTGTGTAACTACGGGATGATGCTCTTCTTGCCTGTCATATTCCCGTCCTTTCTGTTATTGCCTCTCCTGGAGGAAGAATGTTGATGGTCATTTGTTTAGAGAAGAGGGGAATGAGAGCATGTGTAAGAAAGAAATCAAAATTTCTGTATATGCTTCTTCTGTAAGCAGAAAAAATGAAGATAATGAAACTGTGCTCTTCAGTATGCTGAAATACAAACTGTATATCTGTAGTCAGCAACAGAAGGCAGTAATGGCTGTTCAGGCTTATTTAATAAACCAGTGTTTAAAGCCAGGATATCTCTATTGTATTGGTTGCTTTGATATATATTTCTTAACAAGCTTTGCAGTAAATGCATTGGATTTTATCAATGTGATAAAACCAGCATGAAAATAATTGTTAACACTGGCAGAGAAGGTTGGAGATGTTTTTTATGCTTAAATGGGCACTTGTTTGGGGTGAACCGGGCCGGGAGCAAATGCTTTTCAGTTGAAAAATATCGATCTGTTTTCAGCTAAGAGTTAGTTAATAAGCAGTGGGGGGAATAAAAGGAGCAAGGGAAATATTCCTTAGCAAATCAAGTGATTCTCAGGCAGCCGTGCCTACCCTGTCAAGTCTTATTAATAAGGCTCTTCACCTATATTATAAAACTGGTGCTGTACATTCTCTGATGAAGGGATTATTTTAAGGTTGTGTGCATTTAGGCAGGAATGAGAGCCCAGCATTGAGACAGACATCTGTAATGAGAGATTTTTAATCAGGATACATTATTAATGAACTGCACAGGAGACACACAAACCTGCTTTATTAGGCAAACTGTAAATGAGCCGATTTGGTAAGAATATGTAAAATGTGTGTGTGCTGAGAGAGGATATTTTGAGAATTTAATTCATTTCTGTATAGTAAAGGCATCCAGTGTGCTTATAATTGGTGCCTGTGGCAATTGTTGATACCCTGACTACATTAGCTTTCTGTGCCCCTTAGCAGAATTGGGAAAACATTTCTAGTACTCGTTAAGCTGTCTATTATCAAGACATCATAAATATACACGTTTAAAATAGATGATTTGCTATCCCAGTGCCTTAGAGCACTTAAATAAATTAGTTTCTACTATTTCAGGTATTAATGTTGCAGTAATTATGCATGAAGCAATAATGCAATTAAAATTGCCTCCCAACTTGCTCTAGTGGGGATATTTTTTGAAAAAAAATACTTGATCTTTTCTCAAAATATACTCTAGAGCAGGTGGATGGGCTGTGTGGGTCGAAAAGGCAGTGTGAGACTGTTTAACTAGAGATCTTCCGTTTGCCTGCAGCTCAAGTCAGTATTAACCAAGTAGTACCATCTGTTGGCTTTTGTTGACCTCTGGAAGGAGGCAGCAGCCTGATTTTCTTTTTTCCTCCTCCACTTTTGTTAGTGGCAAAGTGCCCACATCACAGCTGGCATCAAGTGCTTCAGCAGTGGGGGTTCTTGTTTAAAGAATGCAGCCACACTTCAAGGCAGGAAACATGGGCTGGTTTTCAGATTGCAGCATGTTCTACTTTCTTTGTGCACAATATGTACTGGTTTCAGGTCTTTACAATAGCTGATGTAATAAAGCATAGCAGTAGATTAACCCAGATATCAGCCGTAGGTCTGAATTTCTTTACATTTAAATTGGCCCTCTTGTTCCTTGGGAGAAAAATATATATTTTGTAGTTGAGCTAACGAATAAGCTGTTCCAGCTTTTTGGCAGCCAGGTAGTAGTTAAAATGAAAATATTTCTTTTTTCCAGCCAGAAAAGTGGTTTAATATCTTTGGGTCCGTTTGTTCAGAGCAGTTCTGGAGTTGAGTGCTGCAGACCCCTGGAGCTTGGCACGCCAAGCAGACTTGGCAAGTTTTCTACCAGCTTACAAAGTCTGAGTCAAGCATGGGTTGTTGTAACTTCAAATATATTTAGTACATTTTGTTAACAGGAATGTTGAGGTGTATGAATGATTTTTGTTTTTTCTCTTTGACCTTGAAGAATACCATATTCTCTCTACAAACAGCTGGTCCTCAAACCATGCGTAACAATTAATGGCTTGCATTAAAGTAAAATAAATGTGTATTTTATGCAGAGTATCAGATGTATTCTTGATATTAAGATATTGAGGAAGTATACAACATTGTGTTGATTGGCAGTTGATAATGTGAGTCTCTGGAAAAGATAAGCCTAGCTGTTATTTTTTCAGTGCATCATAACTAACAGCTTTTACCCTCTGCTTGGAGTGTGTGGCGCATGCAATCTTGTGTCTGTGTTGGGAATGTGCTCACTTCTGATTTTCACCTGTATGGATCCTGCCAAAAGAAAAATAGTTGAAAATTGGCTTTTGAAATACCAGAACATAGAGCTTTCTAAATGTTATTTTTTGCCCACCTAAATCATAGCAGCCATGAAATAAAGAGAAAACTTTTCTGTAGAAAAATAGTCCAGCTTTGAAAGATACTTCAGAAGACTAAAAATGGTGACACCTAGATATCTATTTACCACAGTCAGACACATCCATCTCGGTGTTCTCCCATAGTGATGGGTGAAACTCAAGGTGGTTCTAGTAGAGTCTTCAATTAATTCTGTGTCACCAAGTTACAGTAGGGTAGGAACTTTGGTTAGAAAGGTTGGGTTGTTGAGAAGGTATTTTTCACTTCTGTTTTGGCTGTCTGTCTGCTTTGTGATGCATCTTAACGGCTTCCCTTTTTGTAAGTTTTATATCATTGTATGATCTCTTCATTATTGTTAATGTTGTTGGAAAATGTGTATTAAGGTGTTAGGTTTGCCTGTTTGGCGGTTTTTTCCTAGCCATGGGCTACAGGAAGTCTGGCTGCTTTGTTTTACCCTTTTGATGGAAGATCAGGAATGTCTGTTGCTGGAGGTTGTGGTTTCAGAAAGCAATGGTTTCCTAAGTAGCATGAGTCAATGTCATAAAAGACCTCAACATTTGTTACCAAATCTTTGAAGTTTGCTTTGCCCAGTGGGGTCTAGAAAACTGAGTAGAGCACAGGCTGAGGTTGCCAGCTGCACAGACAGGCTTCTGATTCGTGGGTGATTTATGTTTTCTAGGATTGATGCCCTCATACGTTGTTGCAAAAAGCCTAGATGTGATAAATGACTGGATCATAATTGATAAATATCTGATAATATAGTTATTTAAAGCTCTGTTTCTTCATAGGAGAAGAAACCCTGAAGTTCTCCCTTACCTGACAACCTGAAATTAATTGTGGTTTCTTTTGGGGACCTCAGGCTTTGTATCCTGTATCTTTCATATCTTTCATTTGAAGAGCTGAGATATACAACTGGTTGAAGCACTCCCAAGTGTGAGGTTGAGACTGGTCAGTATGCTACTTCTGGGCCGTTGATTCAGTTCTTAGATCAAGGTTTAGATAGCAGTGATAATTCAAGTTATCAATAAAGAAGAATTTATGAAATAAGTTGGGATGTAGAATGTGTATTCATTCTGTCCTTTTTTTCTGGACAGAACTGGAGAGATGAACATTTAAATGCATTTTTATTTTAAATTAATGGATGATTGGTGATGTGAAAAATAGTTCTTTTTTTTTCGGAAACTAGAGAAATATTTTGCAGTTTATACTAGGTTGATGTATTTCAGTGAAAGGGAAAAGGAATGATACTTTTTAAAGTTTACAGGGGCACTTATGAATTACAAGCTGTAGGAAGGGCTTAAGAATAATGTAGGGTAAAATCTATAGATGTCCAAGTAGAAAGAGCAGCTGGAGATTTAAAAAAAATTGTACAAAGTAAGTTTAAGTAGCTGGCCAACTGTGCAAGGCATCTCTACAAGCAAATGAGAGGAGATCAATGTCATTGTTTCTCACTTGAACAGTGAGTGTGCATTAGAATGATGATTTATTTTAAACAAGTATGATGGTATAATAGATATAAAAACAGCTGTAGGGGGTCAGAGTAAGAGTTCAACCAACTTAGTCTCTGATATTCCGTGAACAGTGGTAGTTTTCTGACAGACTCATGTGGTCTCCAGCTTTCCTTCCATGATTTTTATTTTCCAATTGCTTTTTGCATTTACACCATTTTCTGGGAGGCAATTCAGTAGATCAGCCATGTACTGTATGGAAACATTTCACTTTTTGTATAGCCTGCTAATCTCATGTCTTGCAGCAGTGACAGTTTGAACAGCTGTTTGTTATTCTCATCAATCTCATAAATATTTCAATCATTCCTGAAGTTGCCTCTGTCCCATGCGGAAGAATCCTTGACTGTTTAGATATTGCATCTATGAAAACCGTTGTAGGCCTTGGTGCGGTCTTGCAATCTTCTCTTGTCTTCTTCCTTGGTTATTCTGTATGCATTTAGGATGGAAGTAAAGAGGATATTATCCAAGGTGTTTTGCTAAGACACTAATACTGCACAGACAAGCTGGAGAATAAATGATGTCAGTAGGAGAGTGCTGCTGTATGAGTGACAGAGTGGTGTCAGAAAAGATGCCTGGCAGTGAGTGCCATGGGCTCTCAGGCAGTGAGAAGGGAATAGGCATGGGCATCACTTGGTTGATCTGTCGTACTTGGTGCGTCCAGTGCAATAGGAATTTGTGCAGTAAATGCAAGACAAAATGTTGGGAGGTGGGGGAGGTGATATCACAGACAAAGTTGAATTAATTTTGAATGAAGTGCGATGGTGCAGTGTGAATTTTAAAAGCGACTACAGCCACAAATTCACAAAAATCTGTTGGTATCTTTTAAGTACAGTGATTCACATGCAGACTGTTTGAGGATGCTTTTAAGCTGCTGCTGATTCTTCCAGTTTCAAGTTTATTTGGGAAAAGATAATTCTTTCCCTTCTTTCTTATATTCTTTTCTGAGATTGCTTCAGTGCCCACTGGCTGCGAAAGAAACTTTTTTCCAACCTAGTAATGCAGTTCTTTTGTCAAAAAGTTGCTTAAGCAAAAGATAAGTAGGTTCAATGAAGCTAGGTCTAAGGAAATGCTGAAAGGAGTTTCCCTCTGCACTGCTGCTTACAGTAGTGTTTCAGAATCTCCTCTGCTGGAAGGCGGTTTGGAGGCCTTCTAGTCCAGCGCCTCTTGCCTAAGTAGGGCAAAAATGAAATTCAAACCCAGCTTACCAGTGTTGGGTTTTGTAAACTTGTAAAAGGATGGAGACTCCACAGCCTCTTTGGGCAACCTCTTCCAATGTTTGGTTATTGATTATTAAATAGTGATGTTTGTGGCATGTAGACAATAGAATTGTAAGGTAATTATGGTTATGTAACTGGTAAGTTGGTATCACTATAATTCTGAGACTGTAGAAATATGACACGAGTCAAGCAGAGCATCCATCAAAACACGTGTACCTTGAAAATTCTGGTCTCTGCTGACGGTGATGGAAACTGTGTTGGCTTCTGGCTTCAAGCATGTTAATTTGCCAGCAGTAAGGATTTTGAAATAGTCTGAGGCTATTTCTTATTTTAGAGTAATGATGCAAATACAGCAAATTGATCCATCACTTGAGTATTTTATTTTAAGTAAGCAGTATACTGGCTTTAGGAAAGAATAACTGCCTGGCACTGGTGATAATCAATTTTAGAGCATGACAAGCGGCTGTCTGCAGATGGTGGTCTGTGTCCTACATCTTTCTCCTTTACTGTAAATGGAAACATGTACTGCAGTAGCAATCTAAAGCTTCTTGTAACTTATCTTTGTTTCAGCTTTGGTTTGCTTTCATTAATGGATTTTCTGGCCAGATCTTATTTGAGCGATGGTGCATTGGTTTGTATAATGTGGTAAGTGCTACATGTTTTGACTTGATATTTGACTGAAAGTTTTGCAGACTGTTCACGTTCAAAAATACAGATATCAAAATAGATACAGAATCTTAATTTTTGAGTTTTGTTTTTTTTTCCTCAGACCCTGTTAGGCTCTCAGAGGAGCATCATGCAGATGCTTTGGGTGGACTTGTGCTACCTTAGCACAAGGAAGCAGGAAGTATCATCCCTGTGTCACCAGCATTTTTTCCTTGAACACAACAGGGTGCGCTCTGAAGTGTGCCACGCTGCCACATAGCTTTATCTCTTTAATCAATAATATTATTTAATCAGTAAGTGGTTAAAATCTGGAGGATCTCTGGGACCAAATTTCATAGCATAACATAGACCTGTGCTGGTGTTCTCAACAGTGTTATCTTTGTAATGTTACTGATGTGTGGTCTGGTGTCTGGATTTATAAGCCGTTAGGACACTTTGTCACTGCTGAAAAATCCTTTGCATTTCTCTTTGGAGGGAGGGAGTTTAGTTTTTTTTCCTAAGCAGACTCATTCCAAATATATGGTAATACAGAAATAGCCAGCAAATTATCAGAGTGGTATTAATGGAGACACTTAACTTCTGTCATATTAATCTTAAAAATGATGGCACAAACCCACATATTCCATAAGACTTCATATTCTTCGTGGAAGATATTTATTCAGGGTTTTTCCACTTCCTTGATTCTCTTCACCCTAATTTCCTGACTGTTACTCAGTCTGTCATCCACGTTTATGTATTTGCATCTATTATCTTTAAACCTGATTTGATGGATCTATGTATAACTCATGGATGAAACTCGTCATAGAATCATTAAGCCTGGAAAAGACCTCTAAGATCATGAAGTCCAACTGTCAGCCCAACACCACTGAGCCTACTGAACTGTATCCTGAAGTGCCACTACTACACTTTCTTTGAATACCTCCAGGGGTGGTGAACCTATCATTTCTCTGGGCAGCCTGTTACAATGCTTTACCACTCTTTCTTTTTCCTAATGGCCAATCTAAACATCCCTTAGAGCAACTTGAGGCTGTTCCCTCTCATCTGTCACTTTTTGCTCTGAAGAAGAGACCAACATCCTCCTCACTACAACCTCCTTTCAGGTAGTTGTAGACAGTAATAAGATCTCCCCTCAGCTGCCTTTTCTATAGGCTAAACGGCTCCGATTCCCTCTGCTGTTCATTGTAAGACTTGTGCTCCAGACCCTTCACCAGCAGCATTGGCTACCTTTGGACGTGCTCCAGCACCTCAATGTCTTTCAAGCAGCGAGGGGCACAAATCTAAATAAAGAATCCGAGGTAAAGCATCACCAGCACCGAATACAAGAAGGTGATCATTTCCCTACTCCTGGTGGCTACAACGTTTCTGTTACAAGCCAGGATGCCCTTGGCCTTCCTGGCCACACTGTTGACTCATACTCAGCCAGCTGTCAACCAGCACCGACAGGTCCTTTTCTACTGGGCAACTTTCCAGCTACACTTCCCCAAGCCTGTGGAGTAGCATGGAGTTGTTGACCTTGTTAAGGGTCATGCAGTTGACATTGGCCCATCGATACAGCCTGTCCGGATCCCTTTGCAGAGCTTTCCTACCCTCAAGCAGCTCAACACTGCCACCCGATTTGCTTTCATCTACATACTTGCTGAGGAAGTACTCGATCGCCTTGTCCAGATCATTGACAAAGATATTACGCAAGCCTGACACTGACACCTGGGAGCATTACTTGTCATCAGCCACCAACTGGTTTTAGCTGTGTTCACCACAAGTTTCTGGCCATCCAACCAGCTTTTGCCCAGCAAAGAGTGCACCTGTCTAAGCCATGAGCCACCAGCTGCTCTAGGAGAGCATGATGGGAGACCGTGTCAAAGGCGTTACTGAAACTGAGTTAGATAACATCCAGCAGCCTTTCCCTCATCTGCTTGGCGCGTCACCTGGTCACAGAAGGACTTTCTCAGTTGGGTCTAGGGCTGTGATTATTGATTCTCATGAGGGTCTATTCCTATGTGTAGCTCTTTGTCTATGCTCCAACTGCCAGCTCAGCACCGGTGGGGGCCGTAGCCCAACTTTTGGAAACATGGATACGCACTAGGAATAATTCATAACTTCAAGGTTTTTTTTGACTTCAAGAACATTTTTCAAACTGTTAAAAATATAAGTATGTATAGGATTAGAAATTATTTTTCCTGTTAACATAAAAGGAACTGAAGTTTAGTATTCAGACATGCACACTGGTATTATTTGTACTCCGTGCCTGCATTGCAGGCTGCAGGAAACATGGATACCCAAGCTGGCTTTAAATGAGCTACCTCAGATCTGGCAACACTTTAATAGCAGCAATGTGGAACTCAGCAGAGGCTAATTTACTCTGCTTCTGGCAAAGTGTCCTGCTGGCTCTCCTGGAAAGCTTCTGAGGCTTGGTTGACTAAGTGCCTGCCCGTAGCACAGATACATACTGCAGTTAACTTGTTCCTATCAGTTCATGCCTGCCTGGAGAATCCCCAAAGTACATAACACAGAATGGTCTTTATTTTTCAGTAGATTTTTTTTAATGTGATTTCCACATTTGCTTTGTCTGTAAACTTAGCTTTGGTTAAGCATTTTAGATATTTAATTATGGCTCCAACTGCATCTATAGTTGAACTCATTCCCACAAGGCTTTTCTGAAAGAGTAGATGTTGTCTTTCCTTCGCAGTCTGATATGTTTTACCCTTCCTAGATTAGGTGGTACATTGGAAACTAATGATGCTTTGCTTCTTTGGTTTAAGCTAGTTGGTTAATTGTACAAATTTTCTTTCATATTTCTTCATAAGTCAATATTTGAGTTATGAATTGCTGAAATTAGTGTTTGGACTTGTTTGGACATTTGAAAATTATGTCAAGCAACATGCTGGTTTGTAATAAGTCTTCATTGAAGTCTGTGGGAATTTTCTCTAGATACTGAAATATCAGAGATCCGCTTGTAACGAATAGCTGCTTTTAATTAGTATTTGCTTCCCTTGCAGATTTTCACAGCGCTGCCACCCTTTACTCTGGGAATTTTTGACCGACCATGTGCTCAAGATAGCATGCTTAGATTTCCACAGCTATACAAAATTACTCAAAATGCAGATGGGTTCAACACAAGGGTAAGAGAAAGTCTGTTTCTTTAAAAATAACCACAAGAATTCTTATTTTTCCAGTCTTTCTCATTAGAAAACAACTTATTCCTCACTGTTACTTCTGCTTTATGCTAGCCACTGAGATTTATAATGTTCTACTTTTCAGTTCTTTTCAAGGGTTTACATTTCTTCTAAGTTTTTTTTTTTTTTTAAATAACGATTTTCTGCTGTGGCTTCAACTGAAACTGGCCCTCGGAATATCCATAAACTTTGATTCAAAGTAAGATTTGTATCAGAGTTTAATTTTTTAAATTCACAACTACTACTAAGTGGTGAGTTTACCATTTCAGAGGAACAGGGTAGTATTGCCTGGATTTTATTTACTATACAAGTTATTGTAATGCTTTCTACTAGGGGGCTTTTTCACAATTCGTAGAGCTCTATTTCCATAGTTCTTTTGGAAAATAAAATTTGAATTGATTTATTTAGACTTTGAGTTTCAAAGAACACATTTTACTTCATTTTGCTATTTAAATGCTGTTAAGTGTCAGCATTTGGAATTTTCTCTTTCTTCTATAACACATATGTCTGAATCAAGGAAGCTGTACAATTGATTTGTTTAGAGAGAGAATTGTAGAGTATATAAAGCTTCAGTTTGTGCAAAATGTCATTATCTGTGAGTTTGAAATTGTGGGGCACCAATTATTTGCCTGTTGCAAGAAAATAGAACTTTTCGTAGTATTGAATAGGTCTTCTGAAATCGTTTTTGAGGTAATTAGAGAAGGATGACTCCATCTGTTTGCTATATTTTGATAAAGATCTTTAATTGCATGCAAGCCTGACTATTATGTTTTAAGTTGTTTGAATAAAATCTTCCAACTGGAGCAGTGTTTTCTCGTGAAAGAGCAGAAATTGTAGGAGGAAATAGATCCTGCAGAAGTTTAGGTATTTCACTTCAGGACAAACATTGTCTGACTCTAAACTACACAATGAAGTGTTTGTTAGGAGTTAGAGAAAGGTCAAGAGTTTTGGACTTAACTGCCAACTTGGTTTGTTTTCTCTCAGGTTTTCTGGGGTCACTGTATCAATGCCCTGATCCATTCCATCATTCTCTTCTGGTTTCCACTGAAAATGCTGGAGCATGGTAAGGGCTTCATTATTTCTTGTGCCAATAACTGATGTTCAGTCTCAGAGCCAGTGTGTTTGCAGAATGGGAGGTCGTGGCAAGTCCCAGGAAAATAATGCTGACAGACAGTTCAATAGGCTGTAGCTGCTGAACTTGGCTACTTATCTAGTGGCTTCCAGAACTTACTCTAATTTAACTTAATTATTGTTCATATAGTGACTTGAATATATAAAAAATTAAACTGCTGCTTTGCCAAAAAAGTCTTACTCAAATACTGAATAACGTTCTATAAAATGCCTTATTTTTCTTGGTAGTGGGTTGAAATCTCACCCTCTTACTGTGTAATATTTTTACACCAGCTACATTACAACCATTTGCTTTATACCTTGTTGGACCTTTCCCATGTAGGATAAAATAGAGAGATTACACTACTGTTGAAATCAGTTGAAAAAATTAATTGGCTGGGATGGAAGTAGACCAGATGAAGAGTAAGAGATATTAGGAAAATAAGACTTTTTGTTTTACAAATTAGGCTTTTTGAGTCTCGCTTTCCGTGAAAGGTAATGCAATTACATGGTGTTTTAGTGGACAGTAAATCCCGTATGGTTCCTAGCTAGGTTTACAATATAGTTGTGTGGGCAGAAGAACACGTGGGAAACCTCTTCCTCTACTGTCCTAAGAAACAGAACTATATAAAATGAGAAATTCTGGGATGGCATGAGGAGAAATAGTGTTTATATAAACCCATTATTTTTTCAAAACTGAAACTCTTTCCTGGGAAACACTAATTTCAATAAACATTTTCAGCTCCAGGATGTATTAACTGGGGAGGAGGTGGAAAAAAAAAAAAGACAAGGCAGGCAAGATGAATGCTCACATCAGAGGCATGGTGGTACAGATACTTTGGGGAGGGGGAGGCAGGTTGATGTTTATCTACCTGACTGAGTAAAATGTCAGTGTCATATTAGTAGCAGTTTCACACACTGTCTGGTGGACCATACAAGTAATGGACTTCCCTTTGTTCTGTTTGCGGGCCAGGAGCTCGGTTCAGTTTCGAGGAGAGGGCTTTTTATGGTTGATTGGGTTTTGTTTTCATTTAGGGGGGTTATTGGGGTTTTTTTTAGTGGTTTTATGATAAATGTTTGTCTCTAATATGGTTCTTAACACTGAACTCCAGAAATTTTACACTGTCTGTAGTGATTACAGTTAAAGAAAAATACAATTTTTATTTTACTCTTCCATCAGTGTTTTTTCTAAGTAATTCCTAAGTAGATAATGTACTTTTCATTTCAATGGTTAAGGTAAGACTGGAATGCTCACCCACTCAAATGGTAACTTTGAGCTTCTCTGAATAGATTACTTAGTTTGCTTTATGAAGTGGAATGAATATAGTATTTTGGAGTTTCTTTGTATTTTCAAGAGAAAAAGGGATTTCAGTGCCGGAGACAAAAATGTGCTGTTCACACTGGGATGTTTTTTAACCTCTCAAGTTCCTTAGAATGTGAAGTGCATCTATTCCATGAATGGGCACTTGTATAGCTTTATAAATGAATGTTCACTGAGCATCCTGCTGTTCTCATTAATGGAAATATCATTCCTTTCAGGACCACTTAGCTTCCTAAAATGGAAGGTCACGGAAGTCACCGGAAAAAATAAAAGCATTAATTTGCTGCATTAAAATGTAGCTTTTAAATAAATGAGTCTTAGACCCAAAATTATTCAGTTATATGTGCACTGTGATGTTGCACTGGAGAAATGTAGCAGCAGAGTCATTACGTTGGTTTATTTGTAATCTATCAAAACCAATATGTATTTGCACATGCCTTTTTCGTAATAAACTGAGATTTCTGGCATCAGCAGGGTTCATTGGACATAGAAGACTTAGCTCTATAGTGCTCTTCACCTTTTTCATTGACACTAGAGGAAGGAGCAAAGCGACTATTAATAATTGATGTATATTTGTGAATGATGTGGTAAATGCCTGAAGCTACAGAGAGTACCAGGGAAGGAGTCGGGGTGATAGAGATGCCAGTTGCTAGAAACCAAACCAGTTCCTAACCAAGCTGTACCAGGCTTTAACTCCTTTTTAGCAGCTGGGTTCAAAAGAGAAAAGAAAGGAGGGATATAGAACCAGCAACTTCTGGAAAAATATTTACAAGCTATCAGTTCTTGAGAGGCAAACACGTAGCCATTGTAGAGAAAAATCATAGGTAGCCAATGCAGTTTATGTATTTCTCTAGCAGTTGTCTTAAAACCTGTGGTAATAGTAATACTTACCATCCTTGAGTAATGCTTGAAAGCTCTTGTGAGTACAAGTTCATTTGGCATTAGCGTGGCTGTTGAACGTGCTTTCATGGTGTTCTGATTTTGTTCAACAAGGGCCAAGGAAGACTAAACAGACATTTGAAGTACTGCCAAGGTTGGCACTTTGAAGTGATAGATTAACGCGTACTTACCCTTGTGCACACTTGACTAGAGCAAGGGTACGTGGAGACTTGAGTGCTGCTCTGTTACTGAATTAACCTCCAGTAAGATACTTTAGATGTTAGATGTGTCCTTTATAGGCAAAACTTTTGCAGGTTTTCCTAATACAGCTCTGTTTCACCACAAATCAGCTGGTGATTTACCAGCTTTTTCTTCACAGGCACAGCAAATCATGGCATGCATTAGAGGTGTCATTAAGCAGTACAGAACAGAGAGTGACAGAAGAAGTGACACTGATGTACCTCAGCTCTTAAAGGCAAATTATAAGGATGTGGCAAACACTTCCCCTTTTGCTAGGACGGCTTTTGGTGACCAGGGTTATGATATAGGCTCTGAGTATCATGTCGGAGGCCTGGCTTAGCACAACTTCTGCATTGCTATTATCTCATAGCTTTTAAAAGTGCTTTTGGATGTTCTGAATGACAAGGTTGGGACCAGTTATTTTCTCTTGAAAATCTCCTTGCCGTTTCATCTGTTCTGTTGATGAACTGATAACAAATATGATATTTTTTCTCTTTTTCTTTCAGATGCAGTGTTCACGAATGGTCAGGGAATTGACTATTTATTTGTTGGAAACATAGTTTACACTGTAAGTTTGTGTATCCTAACAATTTTTCAACCGTAGAGGTTTTAAAACCATCAGAAAGTGGTGCAAACCAGGAGAAAGTGTAGAAGTAAAATAAAATCACGCTTGTATGCATGATTTTTTTCCCCTTCTCTTTTAATTTGTTTTTTTCCAGACATGCACCAACAATATCTTTTTGTCTGGCCTTCTCATGTCCCACACTGCCACAATCCTGGGCTGGTACCTAAATGATGCTAACTTCTTAGGTGTAAAGGAGAGATTGGGTCATGAATACCTTTGATATTGAGAGTGTTAGTACTGAAGATGGGTTTTCCCTTTTTTTTTTTCTTGCAGTATGTTGTAGTCAATGTTTGTCTGAAAGCTGGATTGGAAACAACTGCGTGGACTATGGTAAGTACTTTTCAGTAGCTTTTATTTCGTTAGCACACCTTCCTCCCTAATGAGTATTAATACAGAAAAGTAATAAAAAAAGTCATATGAGGCTTCAATGTTTTCATTGGTTCTTTCATGCAAGGATAAAGCGCTGAGCTCTCTAAGTACAGAGTGTGAGGGGAGAATGAACTCATAGATCATACGGTATGTGTGATGAAAAAGGGCAGCCTGTTAGAAGTGGGAAGAAAACTGTCTATTATCAGCATTTCTAAATATTTAAAATTGAGAAAATTTTGTGTGGAATCAACATACTACTGTAATTGCTTAAGGAAATAGATCAAGAACATCTTTACTCTGTAGCTTCTTGAAAAATTATTGGAATAGGGAATGAAAGGTTTCTGCTCACAGATAAACAACCAGGCTTTGAAAACACCTTTGAAGCTAGTAAAAAGCATCTGTGACTTCACATTGGGTGAGATTTTGTTTTGGAAGCTTCGTGTAATAAGGATGTTAGTCCAACGGTTGACTCCGAAATTGGAGACATATACTTGCAATGAGCAAGTGTTCTGTTACTGGTAGGTGTCAGAATCTGTCAGGGCAGTGACCTCCAAAGAATATGGGGGGGTGGGAGGGTTCCTGTGGTGATGAACCTTCAACACCTTTCTTTCCTTCTTTCCCCTAGCCCCTCTGAAATGCTTATCTTTTGATTTTGATGGAGTCCCTGTTTCTTTAGACCTATGAAAGACTTTATGGGAATCTAGTTCTCAGGACATAGTAAGACACTTGACCCCCTAGACCAAGCTGTTTTAACATCTCTCATATTCTTATTTCAACAGTTTCTTGGAGGAGATTGGATTATGTCTCTTAACGTCATTGCTACTGTTAGTTGCAAAATGTTTTCTTCCATTTCTCACAAAGGAATTGTTAAGATTAATGAGCTGATGTCTGTTCTGAATTTCAAAGATGAAATGGTGTCTGTATGGGTTATTTAATTGTTAGGAATGTGCTAGTATTCTCTACTTCATTGTCTCATTTGAAATAAAATAGGTTCTTTTTTTGCTATTGTTTTTATTTTAAAAGATAATGTAAGTTTAGTAGAACTCAGTGTTATTTGACACTGGCATTTTATAGAGGAAATTATTGTTATGCACAGAAATTTTTTTGTGTTTAGAACCAACTTTTTTCTTTATACACTTCTAATTTCTGTCCTGTTGCTTGGAACAGTGACTCTTGTCTTGGAATCTGATGTTGCTTACAGTTATTGTTTCAGCTGTGGGTGAATCAACACGCAGATAATCTTTAGGTTACTTGAAGAGTATTAAATGTACAACATTGAGTTAAGCCTCTTCTCCATCATCAAGTGGATTGGTTACATGCAATTTGTTCTTGAGAGTGAGAGGAACAGTGCCACTTGGGATAACTTGATGGATTCAGCTGAAAGCTCTAAATAAATACTGCAGTTTCAAAGTGCTTGGGAGCCTGGTATATCCAGTATGTAGTGTGGAAAGAAAGGCTTTGGTAAAAGCGGTAACATGATGCATGACAAAATCTGCACCTTGAAGCTGTGTGGAGCAGCTTAGTGTTACATGTTAGGTATCTTGAACATATTATTCCCAGACACTTAAAACTTTCTTCACTACTTTACCACACTATGTGAACTATTTCAGATAAATAGGTTGCACAGGATAGACATAGGGTGTATCTAGTTTTTATGAGAGCGCCTTTGTTTCTTTTTTTCATGCCTGTCATTCATAGAATTGTACTCTTCCGGTTGGAAAAGACCTTTGAGATCATCGAGTCCAACCGCACCCATCATCTGCTAAACCATGTCCTGCAAAAACTCACCTGTCTGTTTTTTAAACACCTCCAGAGATGGTGACTCAACCACCTCCCTGGGCAGCCTTCACTTAACACATCTCGCTTCTATTTTGCAAGTGGATTTTACAGGGGTAAATGAGAGAGATCAGTGGAGAATGGACAGTGCAAAGGTTGGTGGGGTGAATGTAAGGAACAATTTTAAACAGGGAGAGAAGCAATTCAAGCAGGTATGAACCTGAGATGAAGAACTGATTGGAACAACCATGAGAAGAAGAGAAAGACAAGATAAAATCAGCTAAGTCTTTGCTGAGCTGGAAAGGGTAAGGTGAAGATCTGCAGAACTCACTGTCCTACCAACAGACTGGAAAGAAAAACATGAGGGAGGGAGGAAGGGAAAAAGCTTTCTTTTCACTGGCATAAATACACCTCCTACAAACAAGGTTTGCTAAGACATAAGACTGTCCTAGAGTGGTTTCCCCTCTTGCTTTTATCATTACTATTTTTAATTGTAAAGTCTGTAGGAGTTTGCAGCTTGGAAGCATCGGTGCCAGCTAGCCTGAGCCTTCTGTCCACTTGTTTGGAAGGAAGGCTATGGCATAAGAGAAGATGTCATGTCCTTTTGGGAAGGCAGTGCTAAGCTGTTCTGCTGTTGCATGGGGCTGGCTTTTCTTAAAGATGAATTCTTGCAGCTCCCTTGTAGTGCTTGTTCTTTGAGGAGCTGAGCACTACAGTTGCTCACTGTGGCAGGGCTTTATTTTAGTCAAAATCTTCACATAATTGTCGCCAGTCTTAAGAAAAGTAAGTAGACTGAAAGGTTAAAATCCCCTTCTTTCTGCCAAGTGTTAAAAAACCAAATCAATCCAGTCTTAGTTTTATTCACATTAAAACAGAATCAAAAAACAGGGGTTGGTTGATTTGTTTGTTTTTAAATAAAACAGTTGCTGGTCAGATCTCCTGGGTGAAGCAGAGTAAATAGCGCAATTTGGAAACTAATCTTCCTACCTGCTGTGTGTCTCCAGGAAGGGCCCTATTTGATCTCCTGTGCTCTAGCCCAGCAACTCTTAAGGTTTAATAAAATTCCTGCATTCTGAGAGTGCCTTAAAGAGTGTTCTTTCCATCCCTGTAACATTTTGCTGTATGAATGCTTCTACTGTAAGGCAGCCTTCAGTTGCTCCCAGCTATCTGCCAGCCTGCACTGGTGCTGCAGACTACTCACTTGTTTCTTTTCACTGAAACTGAAGAAAGCTTTCCTTTCTGAGGATACTCAGTGCTTGTGGAGGAGGAGCAATCTTTTCCTCCTTCCAGAAGGTTGTATCTATCTCGCTGTGGGCGGAACCCAATACTCAGACACTTCTTTGGTTCCAAGACATAATGTTCAAAAAGTCAACAAATGCAATCATCAAATAGAAAATATAAAGCTGAGAACTGAACAAACATGCTGTGTCCACCACAGCAACCAGTGGGTGAATTCATTCCCATGTTCCTAAAAACCTATATGTAATTAGTAATTAGGATTTATGCAGGTACTTCTCTGAATTGGAGCCAAAGTCATCAGCCACAGGAGTTGTTGGCATCCAAAAAAGCTGGAGCCAATAATGAGCTCAGTTGCTTGTTACCACTGAAATTACTGATTCCACTGCAATGTAAAGCAAAACAGTCTAAATCATGCTGAACAGCAAAATAGTTTGGGTGTGTAGGAAAAGTGACTTTCTTTAGTGCAACTGAAATGAAGTCTGTGATGAACACATTCTTGTGCTCTTTCATACTACTTTTATTGACTTAGTGAGTCTACAAACCAAAGAACCAGTAAGGATGTAAAATGCATTATTGCAGGTATGTAAATCGCTTAGGACACCTTTAAAACAAAAAAGCAAAGCTGATCAGATGACGTTGATTGCAGTAGTGTATTCCACAGTTCTGAATCTTCCTCTGTGAAAGGTATGAGTGGTGCACATGGCTTGTTCGCATACATTCTACCATAAAGGATCTGTCCATGTGAACTTCAACCTGAGCCTTTGAAAATATACACCTTGATATATGTGTTGAACCTGGCATGTGAACAACGGGAAGCAGCAGCTATGTGAGAGAGGTCGGAGTTCCAAGGAAAATCTGATGAGTGTTTGGAGCTCCAAGTGAGACAGATTGGCTGAGAAGACTGTCTGCCCTGCCGTGAGGCAAAGTTTAGAGAGATCTGGTTTATGCTATTTAAACAACCTGTGCTAATGGCCTGAAACCAAGAGCAGTAGACAAGCCTGAGTGAGACTGACAGACAACTGAGCAGAGAAATATCTGTCGGTTAGATGGATGCTGGAAGTGCCCCATGTTGACTCTTCTTCTCTCCCTGCTCCTTGACAGTTCAGTCACCTGGCCGTCTGGGGAAGCATGCTGCTCTGGCTGGTGTTCTTCGGAGTCTACTCCGCCATCTGGCCCACGTTCCCCATCGCACCAGACATGCTGGGGCAGGTCAGTACGAACGCTTGGCTGCACGGTTGACCGCTCGGCACAGCGCCCTGCTGTCACCAGCGCTGCTGCTGGCTGCCTCCAGCACTCGCGCAAGGCTTGGAAAGGAATTGTGCTCTAGTAACAGCACTTGTACTTCATTTTAACCTTTTTTAATCCCTGCATTCATTTAGCTTAATCTGCTCGTTAGAGGAGTTCTTTTTGTCCCCAAGAGTGGCGTCATACCTGATTATGTGCACTATATGACAATGCTCTGTTCACTTGGGTAGCAGGGAGACTGGCTCTTTCATTAGTGCTTTCCAAGTAAGACTTTTGTGTTTGACAAAATGCCAGGTAGAAATTGAGTTTATTTTGAGGTTTTAAGTTATTATCATGGGTTCTTATCTTCCACATATTTTGCTTTTGTATTGTTCCTTTTTTTCATGCATTTGTTTGAAATAAACTAAGAGGATGAGATGGTCAGAAGCAGAAGGGAAGCTGATATGTTACTGATATTTGTTCTTTCGGTGTCAGCTGAGTTCTCAGTGGTGAAATTTTCCCTTTGGTGTTATTATTTCAACCCATGGTGAGAAGATCAAGTCACGAGCCTGTCAAAATCACTCAAGAGTCTTGTGCATATTTAAAATAGGGGGTTACCATGAACAATGAAGCACTTAATGAATGTACGGTAAAAAGCTATTCTGTAGAAGTAGAACCGCTGTCAAGATGACCAGAAAAAGGTATTTTGTAACAAGGTTAGAGTACTCTTTAATGCACAGTTGCTTTTTATGATATAGAGAGAAGAAAAGCAAACAAGTAGTTTTAACAAGGAGTCTAAGCATATTTCACTCATGTCACCCTTGTGTACTAGAAAATAATAATAAAAGCCAAGTGTTGGCAAGCCAATTAGAGATTTTCAAGGTTAATCTTATGTTTGCACTCAACAACAGCAATCAAGCAATCGAGCAGGATATTGTTGTTGTTCTGGCCTAATACATATTTTATTACCTTGTCCTAAAACTCTGGGGATAGCAGAGGCTATGGTATGTTTTCATGGACAGCTTTTTACAGTGACTGACAGAGAAAGCCTCAGTTCTGTAATAGTATTTCATAGTGATCTTTTGTGTTTCTCACATTGCATACAGCATCGGTAGATATAATTGACGTTTTCGTATATCAAGCAGAAATTTAAATTGAGTATCACGCAGAGCCACAAACTGCTTGTCCTCCACAGCAGACCTGTAGTACTTCCACAAACATGTCAGATTTGTAAAATACAAACAGTAAGGAGAGCTATTCTTTCGTGCAAGAAGGGTCAGACTATCAGCTTTATCTTGGTGTTGCACTTTTTTCAAAAGTAGCTCTCTTTATTAATTGCAACTGCAACAAAATTCATATTGTATTGGTCAGTATTTGCTCTGACATAAATTACAAGTTTCAGAATAAAAAAGGCTTCCTGTTCATAAGGTTTTGGTTTTGTTTCAGTATGTTTTCAGAAAGTGTTTCTATTTAAAATTTGGTTTCATGCTCTGGCTTTCTGAAGTTATCACTTGAGAAGTGGTGCTAATATGTTGCTGAGATGAAAATAATGTAGTGTACTTTTTTCTAAATGGAGAATGCATTTACTTTGAGTCCAATACTCGAGATGTGTCCCTGGATCAGTAATCATCAAAGACATGGAAGATTGTTCATCATTCTACAAAGACATTTGTTTCCTTTATGCTTTTCCTTTATGCTTTTGTAAAATCAAGGAAAGTGTCCACGGTAAAGGGAACGTTTACCACTGGAATTAACTTTTACAAAGTCTGTTGAGTAATCAGTTGCTGTCATAAAACAATCTCATGGTGAAATGAGCTGGGATTGTGCTAGACTATTCAGTAAAATGAATTGCATTGCTGCCTCCCAGACTTAAACTATTCCTGTACTTCTGCTATTTTTTTCTGCATTTACAGGTAATCAAGGTATCTTAAAAGGAAAATGAGGCAGTGAAAATCTTACTTTGTTTTGGTTTTCAATCTTGCTAATGTGTTTGTTTTCAAAAAAAATTGAACTCCAGAATATTTTAGATCCTCATACTACACAAATCCAATAGTACTTGAAGGGAACTGTTTTGAACTGTGATACTCATCAAACATCTGTGCCAGATAGAACTTTTTGCCATCAGTAGAAGGCACAGGAGGTGCAAACGTTTTATTCCATCCATTCATCAAAAATCAACATGGATTCTTGCAGACTTACAAGTATGCAAAAAAATGGTTTGTTTCTGCTGCGATTTATTAAACCATTTTCACTAAGTGTTTCTTGCCCATTATATCTTGAGCATTTCCACAGGGAAAATAATATCATTTCTTTATTACTCCTTGAGGGCCAAGGGAAGCAACTTTGTTTTTCTCTGCAGTCAAAGAGTCAATATGTTGTTTCTGTTTCCACTACAGTAGTCATAGTAGAATACTTGTAGTAAGACAAAGCTGTGATAAAAATCTCAATTGCCCTTAATACAAGTATGACATCTAGTACTTCAGAAGTAGACTCTCTGGGTGTTTTGGAGGCATCTTTTCAGACATATAAATAATGTTTTCCTTTAATAGTATCAGAAGCAAAAATGTAAGACCAAGGAAGCTTTTTTTATAGTTCTTTTTGTATTTGCAGAGAACAGTTACACTGAGCAAACTCAGTGCCTACTTATTTTTGTCTTGTTTTTGGAGCCATGATACTTCTATGGGAGCTGACTCATTTTGAATGAGCAATTCTATATGACAGCATTTTGTACAAGATGTAAATCCTTTCCCACCTTCACATGATTATGACTTACTACGACAAATTGTTGGAAACAAGTAGATGCCTGTATTTTTTAAGAAGTGCTACCCACTTTGATACTCATTAAGAGGTGGTTCAGAAATGTGCAGCTCTGGGGATGTGAGTGCCATTTTGATTATCCTTTTTCTCAACTTTTTGGCCTTGCAGCTCACAACCCAGTGGTATTTTGTTGACCAGCACGTTAGCCATAGTCCTGCCTTCATGCAGTCTTGGATATTCTTTATGCTTGGGGGATGGGGATTTGGCGCCCCGAAGGGGCAGTAACATTTGTGTGCATTTCTTGCATATGTAATACAGGCGATGTGAGTGCTCATCTTCTGTTCTTGAGTTGATTTCTTCATTGGAATTGTAACTTATTTTGGGTTTGTGGGAATATTATTATACTGTATGGGATTAAAGTCTCTGTGCAGGTATTTCCGCCCATGCACATCCCTGGATACCTGTACTTAAAAGCACGCGTATCTATACAAGTGGATGTTACATATGTATGTGAAAATGATGGTGCTTTGAATCTTGATTCAGACATTATCGAAGGTGAAATCCAACAAATATCTTCCTTCCTTACCCCAAGCTGAAATATCGGGGGTTAGTGATATAGGGGAGAGCAGGGATGTCAAGGAAAGAGTGTTCCCATCCCCATCCGAAGCATTATTGTTTATGGATGAAGAACGAACTAATACTGAGCCATATTTTTTTTTAAATCTTATTTCCCTTAATTGAAGGGTTGTGTTTTGTCTCTACCTCATTAGTTGTTACTGTTAAGGAAATATCTTTAGGAAGGTTAGTATCAGCCCTTACTCGTCTGAGCCTTGCAGGTTCCTCGTGACTGAAGGTATTGAAGTTCAAGCTGCTCTGCTTCCCAGCTACCTTTGCATAGCTGCAGTTGAGAGCAGATTAATCAAAATTACAATCCAAATAATGGTAGTACCACCTACTCTGTTTCTGTGTAGTAGAAGTTAGCTTCATGTAAGAGCCACTGTAATGCTTTCACAGCCCTAATGGAAGACTTGCTTTTTGTTTCCTAGTGCTGTCCACATCCTTGACAGAGATGTTTCTTTTTTTTCCCAGCTAAACTGTCAAATTATTGATAGGTTATTTGTCTACTTACATGAAGACTTTGAAGAAGCTATGCATCAGCTTTGCCTGGTGGATTAAGGGTGCTTTTTAAAATATCTTAATTGAGAGCTCTGGTTGATCCCATGTAATGTGACAGTAGCAGGACTTATTCATATTGATGGTTTGCCAAGAAAACATGTACTCCTCTTATAGCAAAGTTTCCCGTTCTTCTTTATGTGTATGACATTGGCAAGATGGGTTCACCATAACTATTGCACTTATATTGTTGGCTTTTGAGGGTGTTGAGGTGATTTGGAAGCTTTGATGCACTTCGGTTGCTTGGCCAGTTTTGTAGCTGACTGTTGGGTCTGAAACTCTCATAAAGCTTGATGATTCAGCTGTTGCCAAATGTGAGAAAACTTCATGGTTTGGAAGACTTGGAAACAACACAAACTAAAACCAATAGTCCCGGAGGCAAGATAATAGTTATTATTGCAATGCAATAAACACGTTTCACATTACTGCTCTTGCAAATCCTCACTGAAATACTGACAGCTTAATGTATTGCATTTTCCAGGATATTTTTGCCTTTCTCTCTACATTTGAGTCTTTTTCCAGAGGTTTCAGTTGTTGTTCTTTCTGTCGTCTTGTATTTCCGTAGCTTGGTGCGAGTTAGAGAACTGGCTGTTTGGGTTGCGGTTTGTTTGTCTGCAGTTGGTTGCATGTTACATAGTGGTGTCAGTGTTTTGGTCGGTGCAAATGCTTCATCCAGCTGTTAGGCAGAAGGCAGACTTTACAGATTGAGGTTCTTAATGCCTGCTGATTGTGTTTGTTTTTATTATTATGCACATCCGTCTTCATGGCACTTGATGTGGTTTTGGAACTTATTCTGCAGTTTTGGGCTTGGCTCTGAGCAGACAAATTAAACTAATGAAGCGTGCATATATATTTAAGCATCTGTGGAGGGAGTGGGTTTGTTGTTTTTATGAGCCAAGCATCACTTTCAGAAAGGAATCTCTCACTTACGGATCTTTAGTGTTGTGTTATTCTATGTCATAAGTCAGAAAGATGAAAAACTTGAGATAAATGAAAATGAATACTTTAACTCCTGAATGTGAAACTAAGAGATCAAACATACTTTTTTTCTGGAAGCTAAGCCCCCAAAACATGCTACTTTACCAGTTTGGCAGCTCTGCAACAAACCTATCCTAAATATTTCCAAAAGTTGTCCCAGACTTATTTATCCTTCGGAATTATTTCATGAAGGCTTTAAAGCAGGACTGTATCTGTAGCTGCGCCCGGCGCTGTGCTGGCATTCCCTATATAGAGCCACGTGACCATAGAAACTCATTGTAGTTTGGGGACTGGCAGTGCAGAGCAGAGTAGTCAGTTGGCTTTCAGACTTCTCTAAAGTCTTCGTGTGCCTGCCGTCGCTTCAGCCTTTGTTCCTGCCCCGTGAAAGAACTGATGCTAGCGGGCTGGTGCCTTAGATGGGGGAGCAGTAGGAAAGTGAGTGGAGATAGATGGTTACCTGCAAGTTACACAGATGGTGCACAGGGTATCAGCTGTTTTCCTTCAGTGTTGCAGTGTAACCTGGATGGTAGCCACACTGCCTGGCCAGCGTGTGTTTGGAGATCAGACAGCCTTGACAAATTTGCTACTCAGTAGCTTAAATAAAAATACAGTACATTCAAAGAACATTTACGCTTCTGCATAATTGGCAGATTATCCAGATTTATTGGTTTTGGAGTGGGATATGTCAGTGTCCAGGAACAAGCTCCTTCACTCAGGGTAGAATTATTGTTCCATGGTAGTGGACTGTGCTTCAAAAATTGCATCTTTTTTCAATTTGGAGTCCAGGATTACTCTGTCCTTCAAAATTTCCCCACATCACTTTTTCGTATATTTAAAAGTAGAAAAACCTTCTTGCATGCTTGTGGAAAGATGTTTGGAACATATTCTATTCGGTATTTTCTTAATTAGACACAGCTGGCTTTTAAATAGAGAAGAGCAGCTACTGTATTGTACCAGAGGCAATGTGTACTAATACTCATGTCAACAAAAAAAGTCTGTGTTTTCAACCTCGTTGACGAGCAAGGGCAAACTAAGAACGTATGACTTGCAGTACTGGATCACAGCATTCCTGAAGTAGGCTGCATTCTGCATTAGAAACTTAAAGAGGAAACCCAAAAAGCTCTAAAGTGTGGGTTTGTCGTCTATGACAAGGGTTTGTGTGCATCTTGATAAAAGAAAAAAGTTTTCTTGTTGGATAGCGTAGCTGAAGACTAGCCAAACAGGTTTTTTTATGCCTTTTGTGAAGTGCTCAGCCTCTGGAATCTTTTGCATATCAGCTTTGTAGGCTAGCAGTGTGCTCGGTGGGGGATGGGTCGAGTGGGCTGGAGGGCAATGAGAGAGGAAGCTTCGTAGTGAAGAGATTTGGGTCTGCCTCTGCACATGTTCACTATATATGTCTGTCTTTGATATGTGGGAACCAACCACATAGCCAGGCAATGGAAAGACATCAAGCAATATCTTGTACCTACGTGGAGTTTATTGCCTGAATGGTGTGGCATGAGGAGGATGGGCAGGAGAGAGAGGACATGAAAGTAGAGATTAATGTGCTGTTGTTCCTATAATCTCTAAGACACAAAGAAAGGAAGGTGATAGGGTAATTGCGTATGTAAGATGGTTTTTAAAAGAGCGTTTAAGCTCATGGCAATGAAGCTGTGGCTCTTTTGGAAAATCAGAGGAGCAGCAGATGGGATCTGTTCCAGAGGGCAGGAGGTGACTGTGAGTTGGAATTAGTGGTTTTATGGCTTACTTTGGTCACACTTAAGTTGCTTTGTTTTCTGATGGATGCAGGAAAGCCCAGATAGCAGATATTTGGGGTTTGGTTGGGATGTTGTTTTTCCCTTCATTCCTTGGGGACAGGAGGGTTGTGATATGTTTTTATTTGAATTTAGGTATTGTAAAGGGATTTTGTTGGGGATTTTTTGTTTATTTAGCTGAATTTGTGCTCCATGCCACTATTCCTTTCCTGCGCTGTTGGATTGTATTTTTGTAAGAGACAAGCGTAACTATTTCATATGGGAACATATTTCCAGATCAGTTTGAAACATACCTTTATTCCCTTTCCTCCCTACAGTATATGTTTCATGAGATCATTTTTTCCCAATTGTATTATGTCAAAATTTGATCCAAAAAGCCCTGAGGAATGGAAATGATCTCTCTCATATTGTTCTAAGGCAGATGTGGGTACACAGGCTTCAGAGGCAGTGAGCCTGGAAGGAGTGCAGCCCTCCTAAATAGCTGCCCACTGCCATGGGTCACATGGTGCAGCCTGTCCCCTATGGCTTTCCTGTCAGCTTAACGGCTGGTGGCAACTCTGGTGTCTTGTGCTGCTTCTTTACAACGAACGTGGCTGACAAAGAGCAGTTGTAATCTGAATGCTATATGTTTTGAGCATGTCTTTGGGTGTCTGTGTGGGAAATAAAACTGCACCTGCTTGGCTTTTAGACTGTAATTTCTCATTCGTGTATGTGTATGGCTTGAGCCAATTCTTCTATACCTTGTCAGAAGGCATAGGTAGGAGACTGTGGGGAAAAAAACCCAGCATTGTTAACAGTGGTCCTGAGCAGAGACATGCTTTTTGAGAACTGTGTTTTCTTCAGAGTAGTATGTGATTAAACAGGATTGCTAGGAAACAATAATATAATGCCTAAAATGTGGAGGAGACACTCATGATTAGATGTGACACCGCTGTTCTCTGTAGCCTAAAACCTAACAACACCACCTCTCAGTGGCTTGATGTTGGGAAGCAAGTTTTTTCCACCAGTAAGAGGTGCAGTCTCTTGGCAAACATCTTGCAGGGCTTCACATTGCAGCTCTGGACGCATCTACCTTGTCTGGTACATGACTGAAGACAATTTGGTGCTTGCTGTACACTTGGCAGGCCAGTGCAGAGAAAGCTTGGACAATAGTGTTGTCACACACAAAAAGTATAAACATCCTTTCTCTATAGCATGGAATACTCTTTGGAGGATGCTAGGGGAGGAGAAAAAAAAGATTCAGTGCAGCGGCTGAGCTGTAACATACACGTTACAATTGACCTAAATCGGCTTTTTTGTTTTCATAAATCAGCCCAAACTCATGATGTCAAACAGTATTTCTCATTTCTATGAAGGTACTTCTTGTCCCTTACCCTGTTCAGCAACTGAGAGATGCCTGTTCACTTCTAAGAAATGAACCAGAACAATGTTATATGTGAATTTCATTCATCTCGTTCTCATAAGTGATGTGTTCATTTAGATTAAATTGTGTTCAAAGTACTTCTCATTTTCAGAAAATTTCTGGGAAGCAAGAGGATGAACACCTATCAGCCATCAGTTCCACCTCTAATAGTCTGTGAGCTACACCCAGTACTGAACAAAGGAGATGCTGAGGGAGTGGGATTCGTAGTTGGAGAGAGAACAAGGAATATAAAGGGTCGAATGAAGAGACATTGGCTTTCAGAGTTTCCATGCCATATTCAAGTCATTGCTTTCTGCTGCATGGGTGTTCAAAATATGTGAGTGATTAGAAGAGAAAATAATGTGGTTAGCAAAGTGTAATTTTAGACTCTACAAAAAATTACTATCACTTTTGCAAGGGCTTCTTCTGTGTAATGTTTTCAAATGATCTTTTTTTAGTAAAGATTTAAAGGGTTTTATTTTATTTCTTTTGGTAGTCCAACGGTTCCTTTATCTATGTAAGCTTGTTGCTTTCAGTGTTTTGTCCAACAGTGTAGGTAGATACGCTAGAACAGGCCATGGCTGACACTTCATTTCCATGTGTTGAAGAAATATTCTTGTTGTGGGATTCTGAGTGCATTTGTGAGAGATGTTCCAAAAAGTGATATTTTAGGCTATTTCTACTTCAGAGAAGCATGAAAGGTAACCACTTCAAGCTTTGCTTCAACAGATGCTGTGTTCAGGAAGGGTCTTTCCAAATTCAATTGAAGTTTTTCCACTTTAATGATACACAAGTTGGAGGAAGTGATGGTGAATTCCTTTGATAGTGTTACACAGTTGAATTTCATTGTACTTTAATAAAACTGGGTGCCAATATAAAAAAAATGGAAGAGGGAAAAGTGGGTGTATGGAGTAACAAGATAGATTTCTACTGAGGAGTGGAACATCAAAAAATAAGGTACTCTCAAATGTTTTTCCTTAGGTCTGTATGGAAAGTGCTGTTGTAAATTGATTTTAGGCAAAAAAATCTTATTGAGCTGGTGGGTCTCCCCACTGCTGTTCATTGAGAATATACATGAAGAGCAGCTGAACACTTGAATCACTGGCATCTTCACACAGACCAAAAGATCTAAGAAAGGCAGCCGCAAAATCCAAATGCTTTCCAATGAAACTTTAACTGATAAGTATATTTGATTTCAACTCTGTGGAAGGGAAAAAATACTACTATGGGGCATGGAACTGTATTGAAAGGTTGGAAATAGCCAGAGGGGACTTAGAGGATGCTCTGAAGTTTGGATCTAGAGCCAGGACTGTGAAGAGTAGGTGCGTTCTTGGAAGTTCGATGCTAGAAGTCAGAAAAATAAGCATTTACCATACTTTTCCTGTGCAAGCAAGCAGAATAGCTTTAAAACCATATGTAGTCTGCATCAGCTTCTAATGTAAGTGGCCTGCAGGAACTCAGATTTAGCCAAGTACTGGCTGTCACAGGCAAGAGCAAGTAAATGACAGCGGGTAATGGATCTGGATACTGGGGTTTTATTTCAGAACCAGAGAGATAAGCATTCTTGCTCTACTTGATTTTTCTCATTCACTTTCTCCTACCATGACGTTATGTTCTCTAGGTCTCAACTTCCATTCCCTGCAGAGAGGTCACTACTGGCCTGGGAAAGATGGGTGAAGAGTTGTGTTGGTTGCTGCTGTGCCACTGCTGTCAGTGTTGACCACCCACAAGTCTTAATGGTCAGGATCCCCAGCCATATCACAGCATTTGTCTTTATACATGTCCTTGTTCTCTGGGACCTTCTGTCACTTCCAGGATTTTATCTGCAGCATCTTTACCACCTTCTTTCCAGACCCTTTCCCTCATTTTACGCCAGACAATCACTTCTTTTCATGGACCCTTCTTTTTGGCTTGGAACGCCAAGCCCCTCGTTTTCCTCATCTAAATAGTCTATTTGCAGAAGAACAACACATGATCAGCCTTATAATTGGGGGTAGTGTCTCATATCTCTTTTTTAGGCAGAGGATTTAGGACATGCTATTTCTGTTTAGTCTAAATGTTACCAAAATTTACAACCAGCCCGTACCAGTTGCAGCTAGAGGAGACCTCTGCTCGAGAGTTCAAAATTTCAGTTTTGGATGTTCAGAAAGGCACACACACCCTCCCCAAGTTGCTGCCTTCAGGCCTTAAGCTACTTTCTGCAATGTGATATCAAGCAGTTTTGTATATATTAGTTTCTGATGTTGTCTATGCAAAAGAGACTTTTCATGTGCCTCAAAATCATTCTTACATTCTTCAGCAGGAGTAAGTTTTTCAGGAGGCACTCATTATGGGACCATCCTCTTCCCATTCCAAAGTGCCTGGTTTGTCTGTGATAGTGTTGAGTAACTGTGTCTTTTTGTCAGTCCTGCTTGTTTTACTGGAACTACTTGAGTAGTTTCTGTTTCTAGGGGTTGCAGGCTCAGGTCCATAGAATTTATTGTAGTTTAGTAAAGTTTCTCACTGAAATATCCTCAGTGTTGTTTAGGAGAAGAAAAATCCTCTCCATGAATCAGCATAACTGGATAGATATGGTGTTGTGGAACCTTCACAAGAGAATACTTTTCCCAGAAAGCCAGACTTGTGTACCAAGCAGTCTGTTCTTTCCTGTGGATCTAGGAGTTTAAAGTGTTGCTGAAATCATAGAAATCATTTAGATTAGAAAAGAACTTTAAGATCATCAAGTCTGACCGTTAACCTAGTACTGCCAAGTCCCCCACTAAGCTGTATCCATAAGCACCACTTCTACACATTTTAAATACCTATAGGGATGGTGACTCCACCATTTCCCTGAGCAGCCTATTCCAATGCTTCACCACTCTTTAAGGAAAGTAAGTTTTCCTTAAAATCTAACCTAAGCCTCCCCTGGCACAACTCAAGTCCATTTCCTCTTGTCTTGTCACTTGTTACTTGGAGAAGAAACCAACACCCACATTGTTACTACCTCCTTTCAGGTAGTTGTAGAGAGCGATAAGCTTCCCCGAAGAAGAGGTTAAAGGTTTTAGTCCTTTTTTTCTCCCTCAGTCTTCTAGTAGAAGTATATGACTTTTTTTGTAAGTCTTTAAAGCCTCATGTGATATACAGAGTGTGTGAAAGAGACACAGCATACAGGGTGATAACAGAGGGAGAATGGGCTTTGTTAGTCACATGGGTGTGGCTATTTGGAGAAATATTTTTGTGCTCTGTCTCTGATATGGGAAACGCTGTGTTGGTTTGGTTAGTGGCATGACTGGAGCTTCCCCATATATGATGTGTACAGTGCCCACAGGGCATGTTCAGTTAGGGATTCATTATGCTCTGGGTGCAGAATTTCAGGTTTCTGATGGCAGAGATGTGCTGGAGACCTGTGTAGAAAAGATTTGCTAAATATAGTGCGTGAAGGTTAATGGTAGATCATGGTGTAGCATCAGCTGCTCTCATCTGCTGCATCAGAACTCTTTCCAAAGTTGGGTCTTCTGTAAGCCCCAGCTTGTGGAAGCTTGTGGCCAAACTGGCAAACTTGGATTGAGCAAAGCAAATAAGTTCAAGTTGACCTACTCAATAACCATTAAGGGCATCCTGGGCTTTCCATAAGTAGGCTGCAAGCAGATATGTGCAAGTTTTATAACGTCGATTGCATCTGCAATTGCTTTTTACACTGGAATCACTTTAGATACTGCTTAAAGACAGACTCTAAGAGGGGTTGTGTGGGAGAAAGAAATGTCAAGAGGGGCAAAGAGAAACAAGAGCTATGGAGGACATTGCCTGAGTTAAATTATGCTCATTAATTCAATTTGAGGCAGGAATGTGTGTAAATAAACCCTGGCAGCTGCAGCAGCTCTCATTTCTGCAGGGCTTTGGCAGGAATGCAGGGGCCAATGGACATGAAATCCTGGCGCTCTTTTGAGAAATTGCAGGCAGACAGCTCTACAGCCAGGAGAAAGAACAATCCAAGATTTACTGAAAAGACATAATCACTTTAAGCAGACTTGAAGAGTGTGGAGTTTCAGACATGCAGATTTTGAGGTAAAATTAGTGCAGACAAAAACTAAGTCGTTGAAAAACCATGGGGCTTACCTAATTTTCCTGGGTTAATGGCATTATTCACGTTCCAAATGTTCAGCCTCAAAATGGAGCAGGAGAATTGTAGCTGTAGCATTCGGGGTCTTTCGAGTAACTTGGGTCTGGGTTTTCACAAGCAGTTGTATATAGGTAGTGACTGTTTGTGCTGTGTACAGAAAGTCAGCTCCACTGGCCACGTGAAGTCAACTAGCTTGTGTCCCAGGCAGGTTAGTCTTTGGTCCTCTTACTGATACTGGATCTCCACGAGTGCCTGTAAGAGTGTTCCCATCACTTTATATGGTCCTAGAATTTGCCTCCCCACCCCAGCTTTCCCAAATGTTCAGAGTACAGATATCTCAATGGGTGCTGCAAAGCTGAGGATGGGGCAGGGGCAGTTCTGCTACAGTTAATGAGTAATTGACCAGTTCTCAGATCAGTGGATTTTTCAGTTGTATTTCTTTAGTAGTTGTAGTTGCTGTTTGTCTGAAAGCGTTTTGTGTGTAAGCTTGATATACCAATATACAAATTACAATAATAATACAAAAATGAAGAAGAATGTTGTCTCTAACCAAAGAAGACTCCTTAGTCTAGAGTTTTAAATCACAATGTCACCTAGAGCTCAAGCTTGAATTTTAAATGCAGCCAAATGAACACTTCAATAGCAGTATTATATGAGTTAACTATTAATTGATTATATTTTACCAGATGCTTGAAATGTGAGTGTTACTTTACTGCTACATGAAAAAGCAAGGGTTTTTCCTCATATGGAAACCAGCTTCAGCCTGGGTCTTGTTTTTATCTCAATTCCATTGTCTTCAAATATTTGCAAGTCTGAAAACCTCTTAAAGTGTGCTGGCAAGGGAGCCTGTGTGAAGATGAGGTCTAGTAAGGTCAAAACCATAGAGCAGAAGCTGCAAGTGGAAGAACTTGATGTTAGCAGCAATAATAATGCTTAGTATTTGGATATTCATTGGGGTTTGGAGTAGTTTTTTTGCTTTACACATTAGATAAGTTAGTGCATACAAAGATGGGTATGTATTTAATTGTAACTTCTTAAATGTAACGAAGTTCTTCAGTAGCAGTCTCAAAGTAGGTTTTGTAAATACCACTTTGAAATATGAATGTACTCTGACTTTACCTCTGCCTCTTTCTGTTGGATGTAGTACCGGCACCTATGTATGGCTGATGATAAAACAGGAGGCACTGAGAGAGTTTCACAAACAAGCAGATCAATTGTTGAAATTCGGAACTGGCTTTGTTAAGCATCTTTGTCTCAGTAGCAGAAACAGAGCTGCATTAATACATTGACCAACACATCATTAGTTTTTCTTATTGCACTGTGAGAGAATACTTGAACAAACTAGACATCTTGCACCCTTGAATTTGGAGCCTGAGCAGTGGTGGTCAAAACTTAGGGCCAACTGTTGAGATTTCTAGTACATAATTTTATGCTTCTGTTTTTTTTTTTTAAGCTATTGTTTACATCCAGTGTTATTTTTGCCCTTTCAGCCCAGCTCACCCTCGGCACTACTGGCTTCAAACACCATCTAATGTGAGATTTAGCAATAGAGAGCAGCAAGATCTGCTCACACCTGCTGTCTTTCAATAGCTGCCTCTGGGTCAGTAGCCTCTGGCTGGTTTGCCGTTCTTGGGAAACTTGAATTTTAATCACTTGCTCCTGTCAAGAGCAGCATAAGGAATGCTCTTTCCTCAGTTTCAGTACAGTGAGTCTGAACACATGTGCGCAAGTCCCCTGGAAGTCTCTGCTTGCTGCTAGCTTTGTCTGGAATAAAATCGGTTGTGATTTGTATTCTGCCTCTTGTGGGCTGCCCTGTGGATACACAGAGAGACATCCAGTGTTTAAAATCTGCACACAGCACAGCACGCACTGGTGTGGTTGCTTCTGTCCAGCTTCTCTGCCTGTTGCTGCCCGGGTACACACAGCCAGCACCCCTGTATCCATCGCAGCATAGGTGCACGTGGGTGCAGCGGCATTCATTCAAGTTCACAACGGTTGCTGTCTGCACCACGTGCCTTTTGTGTACGCTTGGAGGCATACGGTGCTTCAAAACTTACTTTCTACTAATGTACCTGCATTTTTTGTACCTAAGATTTTCTGTTTATTTTTTGTGTGTCTTGAATTTACAGAGTTTTCTCCCTGGCTGTTCAGAGACAGCTGAGGAGAGCATTTGCAGCTTCATGTTCGACTCCTTTTCTCTTCAGCTGGCTCATTGCAGGGTTTCCGAGCCATGCAGGGTCAGCAGCTGCAGTCCTGCTTCCCACTTGTTCCCTAGGCCCCCTGCGCCTGTTCTTTTAACTACCTCAAGGAAAGTCCCATCCGGTGAAAGCTGCTCCCTTGTCCTGGACTGGGTAGTGCATATTCCAGTAGGACTTCAAAAGAGCACAAAGGGACTCAAAGGAGAAATTTTATGAGCAGTCCAGCAATCACAGCAGGGGATTGAAGGGCGTTTTCCAAAGTGCCTTCAATTAATTAGTGTTGGCTGTAACTAAAGACTAACTGGAGCCCAGGTACAGCTTTGAGTGCCAACACTGCAGGTAAGGCCCTGGAGAATCATTTCAGAATTCTTTGCTTTATATTTGATGCCTTCCATTTTCCTTTTTCTTCCAAAGGGACTCGACTACGGTAAGGAGTCACAGCCTCACTGAAAGGGAATTTCTCACAGTAGAATATATTATTGAGTTAGAGCCCCTTCCCCCTGCTTAGCTACTGCTGGCTGTTTGTGTAATCCATTAAACAATTTGAAAAGTTTTGAACATCTGGGCCAGAACTCAGCTATGAAGCCCAAAAAGCAGTTAGTGCTGTCTTAAACTGAAAAATCTATTTGATAGTTTAAAATGTGACTGCTTTGCCTTCCTGTGGTTGTCACAGCAACTTGCAGAGCCTTTCTTTGCCACATCTGCACTCTGCAGTTAGGATTTAGCATTCCAAAGCCCAATCAGCCTTCTGTTCTGCGGATTTTTATTTATTAAATCAGGAATTCAAAAAGGTTTCTTCTGTGCAAGTGGTTTTTTTCCAAATGTGAAACTTCCTACTTCTAATCTTGGCAGGCCAAACATCTCCAAGTGATTTTTTTTTTCAACTTGGAGCCAGTGATGGGTTTGAAATCTGTCTTATGGTCATAAATCAAGAAGCTGAAGTTTTATAGCAATGGATAAGGAAGAGGTTCCCATATTCTTATCTTACACATGGGCCCATATATGGTTTCTATCACATAGTGTTATCAGATATACTGTTTAAAACACTTGCTAGGGATGTTTTTAATCAAGCTAATTCCATTAAGAATAGTTTTCGTGTCTGCCAGGGAAGGTGGATGCTTTTGTTGTTGAAGCCTGAGGCTGGAAGGGTGAGAGGATGGGAATCGTTAGTATGTTAAAGTAATTATCGCTGTGATTTTATAGACTGATGGGTTATGAACTTTCTCTGCCTCTGACTGGAAAGCTGGGGATTTCCCCCTCTGTGGTCATCTAAATATCCTATTGTTGGATTCTTCTGGTGAGAAGACCCCAAATGATCATCAGCATTCCCCTGTAATCTCACTTGAGCAGTGTCCCTGTAAGGCTCGGATGGGTTTTAATGTGACTTTAACTCTGCTGTTGTATGTGTGCTTTTCAATATGTCCACTACTATAATTGGATATTTGCCTTTGAACTATAGCTTGTAGTGCTGTGTAATTTCTTGCATGGTTGGGTGTATGTGTCGTGTTTGATAGCACTACTTACTGTCCCATGTGCAAGATAAAGATATTCCTTGAAATGCTTCGTGGAGGGTGAAATACAGTAACTACTTGTATGTACCAAATATGCCAGAATGAATACTAGAACAGAGGATAATAATGGAAATGTGGTAATTTTAAGCCTATCTAAATTAGCTTTCTGCCCACTGCATCATCCTCTCTAATCAAAGAAATGATACCATACAGAGCTGCTGTCTAAATTATTTAAGTATGTTCCTTGGAGAAGAGAAGTCTAACTCAATAACGATTTATTGGATTTTCTGATAGTAAGAACTGAGTAAATAGACAAGAATGAGGAGGGAGCTGGAAATTATAACAGGCACTATACCAATGATCAGGTGGTTAAAAAGTAACCCTTGTGGTTAATAACGTTACTATTTGAGAAATGTATATGCAACATTTTAATGACAGTATTGAAATACTGTACTTGAGCAGTATAGTACTCGTCCTGTAAGGGGACTGTACCAGCACCAGTTCAAGGCCATTTTTTTCCCTGGCTGTGCCATTTTCCAGCCTTGAACTACTTCAAGTACTTGAACTACTTCAAGTACTCCTTCAAATTCCCAGGTATTTTTCCCATCCATCAGTTGTTTACCTTTTAGTCAGTGTTGATATCAGTGTATTCCTTTCCACTTTATGCAAGCTCTTTAAGGGAAGGAGAAATTAACATTTGATGTAGCCACTCTTTCTTTCTGCCATCAACAGCATTATTCTCTTCTGCTTCTTTGAGCGGTCCTCTTCCCCCAAAAGACACATTGTTTGCTGTGTCTCCAACTCTTGCATTCATTAACATTTTATTCAATAAGCTATTGGTTTCATGTGACATCTAGGAAATTACATTGGTTTTCCTACCTGCCTCACAAAATACTCCCCCATGTCCTTTTTCCTTGTTTTTTCTTTAGTCACTGTAATGTCAGCAACCCTTTGTGCAGTTTCCACTTCTCTTCAACCAGGACTGTCTTCAGTCCAGTTATGCCATTTCCTTATCATAGGCTGACACCTTCTTGACTAATTCTCAAGCCACTGGCATTTTTGTTTCTGTTTTTTGGCAATGCTGGTATCATCTCATCTCCCTTGTAGAAGCCACTACTTGTTTCAGGGTATCATGTTAGCGTCTTGCCATATCATTTCCTATGGGAAAGAAATCTGATCATACACAGCAAGCTGTATTTATCTTTTAATTATACAAGATATTGCTGAGAGTAAGCAAAGTAGATGCTGACCAGAGAGTCCCAGCAGAATAGTGGCGGAGTAATGGACAGAGCAGAAGTTTCCTGACAACTATTGACTTTGCGTCTTTTAAGCAATAGTGGTGTTTTGTGTGGAAGGCACATGGCAGATACTACTGTGACATAGGGAATGAGTTGTATGGATAGTCTCTGGTCACAGGTACTCTGCAGCATCGTGCTAGTATTTTCCAATTATATAGTCTGATTCAGGAAAAGCAATGCAGAGTATTTTAAAATATTATTTCTCTGTACGTAACGTCACAAAATACATTAGACAGTTCTTCAAGCAAATGCATGGTAGACAAGTGTAAGTCATGTTCAGAATAGCTGTGCTACTGTCACATCTTACTAATAGTTGTCACCCATACTTTGTTATAAAGATGTGTGTGTGAAACTTTGTCGAGGGGAGAAGTCCATCAAAAGGGTTAAGAATCCATAGAAGAGACTAAGGATCAAATGGCTCCACAGAGAAAGAGGGAACTCAGGACTGAATAATGCTGTGAGTTTTCTTGGAACAGAGCGCTGCCAGCTGCTGTTATAATCCCATCGCTCTCAACAGACACACAGTGAGTCTGGGACAGTCGTGTCTCCAAATCCAATATTAAATGAGCTACTTTTGAAGATGGCATGCAGGGTTATGTCATCTTCTTGATGAAGTGGACTGTAGTGTGCATCCTTACACATCTGTAACCACTTAGGAATGCCCCTGAAGTTTTCCAAACGGTTACAAACCACAAGAGAGCAGAGAAAAAAATAGCGGAGGAGGAACACTGGGTTTTATAATGAATAAGCTTCCAGTCCAGAAGACAGTAAATAACTTTGGAGGAGAGAATTCTGCTCTGACTAAGCACTTTGCTTTTTTCTGCCTTTTTTTTTTTTTTGGAAGCTAATCTCTTTAATACTATGTCACTGGATCTGCCTTTGCATGGCTTGCACCAAGCAGGCATCTGGACTTACACCTCTTAGGGACAACATGCAAACTCAGCACAGTAGCAGTAGATGCAGAATATGATGTTCATGCAGTTGTTGGTCTTCTCACAGTTCTAGTGGGCCAAGATGAGAGATGTAGGTAGTGACAGAAGGAGCTGAGTGTGAACGTCTTGTAGGTTTTATGCTTTTCTTTTTGAAAATAATTTCTCCCCAGCTTGATCTTTCCTGTTCTCCAGCTCTCAGTTTCTCTCTGTCCATCCTAATGATTATCTGCATCTTTCGGTGCGTGCATTCCTTTGCTCAGAAGAGATCAGGAAATAGGTCGCTTTTTCTGTCACACTTGAATTCCAGTAGCTGAACTGAGAAGTGTAAGACAGAGGCCAGACCATTATTCAAGCTTGCAGGCCCCCATTGAACTTCAATGGGGATTGTGGTCCACATCTTAGTGCAGCAAGGTGTGGGAGGCACAAGTGCAGAGTAAAGAATTTAAGAACAAGTTTTTACTTTTAGGCAGGCCCTATTAGTTTTACTGAAACTGCCCCAGTGTATAGTATAGATCAGGCTGTAACACTGACTAGATCAATATCGCTTTTCCAAGAAGAATCAATATCATTGTTTTTTCTTGATGCTGAATTCCAGTGTGGCAATAAGGGTCTCCATTGGGAAACTGCTAGCAAGTTAAGGGGCCTTCAGCAGAGCTGTGAAAGGGAATTGCAGTCATACCACCCTCCTAACCTATAAAAACATAATCTCTTCCTCTGAGGTGCCAGCCTGCTCCTCAAGTGTTTCCTGCCCTGACAAGGAGTCCCCTTTCCAGTACAGGTACAAAAGCAACTTGCTGGCCTGACTGAAGCCATCCTGGGACTCCACACGTGTGGGCTGAAATCTGCCTGCATTCTATGTGCCAAAATTTCCTGCATTCCAACTCACATTTAGTTGAGAGCAAGGATGTAGTCTAGCACCCATCTACCCCTCTCGACTCTAAATATTAACTTCCCACACATATTCTTTTTAAAATAGTAGAATGGAAGCAATTGATTTTAAAAGGGGATTCGGGGTATTTTTCCCTGAGGAAAAATAGGGTTTTAACTCAGACTTGCAAATGCATCTTAGAGTTAACAAGCATTTTTGTATGCCCTTGTGTCTGTTGTGAGAAGGTGTGCTCTTTCTATGCTAATTATCTCCTTCCTTGATTACTCCAAATTCCTCCGTTGTGATTTGGGAATTAGAAATATCAAACTTTCAAACTTCCCAAGGTTCAGCAGTTAAAATGGTCTTTATAACCCGTTAATCAGACCCTGCATAATTTCAAATTCCTCATCAAGCTATTCGTGCGTGGTTTCTAGCATTGCCAAGTCTTGCCAATTTATTACAAGCTACTAGAGCCTGGCATTCACTCAGAAAGCTGTAGGAACAGGACAAAATTTGCAGTATAACCCTTCTGCTTTCATATCTTTGGAACCTGAGTAAATCTCTTACCTGATGCACTGTAGCATGAAGGAAACTGGTCTGTTATTTGGGCAAGAATGCCATATCCTCCCATGACAAACATGAAATATACGTACCTCTCGATCTTTTCTGTTATTTAGTGTTACTTTGGGCAGGTAACCCATTTAACATGTCAGATAATTAAGCTTTTAAGGGTGGCTTCAAGTCACACTAGTAATGAAACCTATTTATATAAATAGAGGAAAAAGTGCTCTCTGCCAAAATGTCTAATAAATAAATCATCTATACTGTAGGCTTAGTTAACCCATACTGCTGTCATAATGCTTTGCATTCACCCAACTCATAATATGGTTTAAGATTAGTGCTAGTATCCTAGTATAAAAGCCTGCTTTCACCTCTCTAATATCCTATATGAAATGCTATTGTCTTTCATTTCACTCTTCCATAATGTTAGTATAGAATACCCTTGCTGTGGCACCCTGAGTAAATTGGTGCCAGTGTACCTGAGGTGTGAGATTAGGCAGCAGAAACAGTTGAGGAAAGTACTTCAGCCTTACTGGCATCTTGATTTTAGGTGAAACTTTCTCATCTACTCAAACCTTCTGTGGCAGGCCTATTAGCGTGCTAGATCCTGTTCCCGGCTTCTTATTTTTTAAGCTTCCCTTTGTGTTGCAGAAGACTGGCAATTTTCAAAGTGCAGGATGTTTGTTGCTAACCTTCTGGCACTTTGAAGTCCTGGCTAAGCAGTTCTGCAGCATGGCACAGCATGTTATGTTTATGTAATAAATTGGTTTATGCGTCTTATGACATGTTTTATGTGATGAATTTTGTCATTGCTGTTTGCTTCTCCAGAAGAAAGTCTGAAATGAGAACATAGACTTCATTTAATTTGTCTTTGAAAGGGCTCATGATTTTGTAACTTATCTTTCAGTATTGCTACCCTTTTATTTCCTGCTGCTTACCGCCAAGGTTATGTTTTATATTTAGTTTTATAGCTTGTGAAGGTGAATAGTCTGTCCTAGTCCTCCCTAACCTTTCTGGGGCTCAATTTTGTATTAAGAATAATTTTGTAAGAAGGAAGAGAATACATTGTGTGGAACATATGTCATAGGCAGAATGTACCACACCTTTCTTTCAATGTGACTGTAAAACAGTTGAACATTTGGTGGCCCCTGTGGCTGAAGAAATTGTGGTGATTGTGTGTGCCCAACTATATAAGACTATTTCCTGTGTTGTTCTGTGGAAGCTTGTCATTGCCAATTGCTACACTAAAAATTTGTTGGAAAGGAAAGCGTCAAACAGACTTGTGATGTTCCATTCCTGCTGTGTTCAGGGGAAATGAGACTTCGTGAGTAGTCCAGAAATGTCTTATTACTGATTTCTTTAATATCACCCTAGATCCTTCCAAGTTTCCAACTGAAACACATTAATAAACTACAGCCATGAATGTGGATTTCTGCTTTTGTTTGTGTTCCTAAAGTGTGTCACAGTTTTAGGGTGTACAGGCATCAGGTAAACTCTTCTTTTGCTCAGTCTTTATAGTTCTATCTTGTCCTCAAACAGTTTTGTGTATTTTTCAGTCTTTAGCCTCTTCTGACTGGTCAGGGTTTTTTTCTTTGTTCTTTTTTTCATTATCAGATGCTCACTGTAAATTTGCAAAAGACAGCTGAAAGTCTGAAATGATGTTGAGGCAGGGACAATTTTAATTCAGAAAAAACATCTATGGGTGTCCATAATCAGACGTTGGCTTCCGTGACGTCAAACCAAAGCGAAGTCTGACCTTTGTCTGCTGGGCAAAAAGGCTAGTTTGTGTTCTCACTACGTTGCAAACTTCTAAAGGTTTTTAAGACAAATAATTAAAAACATTCTGTTTTCAAATGGATGTATTGATAGTCAGAGAAAGCTCTGATAGCCTAGGTGTATGCTGTACTACACGATATGCGTCAGGTGTTCTGGAATTCTTGTGTTCTGAAACAAATTTTTTATGGAATGGAACTTCTCTTCGTGTTTTCAAATGAGATTTTTTAAAAACATTTTTCTTGTATTTGCTGTGGAAAATATTATACCTCATTTGAGTGAGCAAATAATGGAGCTGAGAGAATCAGTCTTTCCTTTCTCTAAACCCACATCATCATTTTACGAAGACCAGCAGAAACTCCCAAAAGCGCTGTATATTAAAGTGATGAAGTTGGAGCAGGAGGAGAAAACGCCTAGCACAGGGCAGCTGTTGGCCAAAGGTGGGAAGGCAGTAAACTGTTCTCTTACAAGTGTTACTGGAGCTGTTACTTTGGTTGAAGAGGAGCTGTAGCACAAACCAAATGAGAGCCACTCATCTGCTGCAATATAATTTCCACTGTGATCAAACCCCTGATTTGTACACCGGTCACTCCCCTGTGGGTTATTTGTCTAACATGTGCATCTGCCCTGCAGGGTTTTTTTTTCAGGGCACTTTGAGGGGCACTTAGAATATATCTTGTCTATCTACTGCCTTAATTCAGTGAAATTTGAGTGAACTGAAGCTACTAGTGAGATGGGATCTTCTGCCAAACTTGTTTGCATTTAGCCAATATATTCCAAAGTTTAGGAGAAGCAAGACAGAATAAGGCATGATAGCCTAATCCTTATTCGTAACACCGAGACTGAAAACACACTTCTGTTACTTCTTTGGAGCAAAATTCTGCTCTTATGTTTTGGAACGATGATGGTAGAGTAGTTTAAGATTCACTTTGTGTTATACCAGGACAATATGATGTGTGGTGAGGAGTCTGCCAAAAGAACACATCCTGCATCCCTGAAAATTAATCCTCTTTCTCCCCCTGCTAGGATACGCTGCTGACTTCAGCATAGCTTGTTGTTACTGTTTTCATCATCTTTTCAGACTGGGGTTTGCAAAGGAGAGAAATGCCTGGCTTTTACACATCCCACATCCTTTCATTGATAATTTTAATGGGTTTGGAAGCACAATTACATTGAGTATATGTGCTTTGGGGGATTCTTGGCCTCTTGTGTCCTGTTCTTCCTGTCAGTCTCCATATTGTTTGCAGATGAATATGTTAGGAACTTAGGCCAAGCTCTGCAGTTCTCCAAAGAGGGACAGACACTACCTCAGCATGTCCTTGTGCATTTGCATGGGCTCTAGATCGGGCTGAGTGTGGTGCAGCCCAGACGCTCCTGAGAGGTGCACGAAATCTGTGAGTTCCAGCATGATCCAGGGGAAGAGCTTAAAGCAAGACCAATAGCCTGTGGTGCAGGAGGACAACACGTAGGTCATCAAATTTAACAAACCTACAGGAATCGCTGAGCCTATTCTTCCTTAGACATAGCTATTACCTCTAAATAGGGGGTACTCTTGAAATTCAATCTTTGAACGCTAACTATTGTTTTCATAGTTTGACAGAGTAATCCTACCCTTTCATATATTTAACCTAACTGAGTTGCCTCTCAAATGGAGATGTTCATGCCTCTGTATTGCACAGTAAGAGTGCTGTAACAGCATCCGGTCCTGAATCTGTGAATAGTGCCCCAAGTTGGGGAACAGTTCTTTCTGAGTAGTTGTAACAGTGGGACAGTACAGTAAAGAGAAACATTTAATACTTGCAGCCAGAATCATCTCTGGAGCACTTCTATAATTGTAATAAGTAGGATCTTACTGCAGTAGCAACAGGCTCAATTTACTTGAGCAAAATATCCTCTGCAGCACTGTACAGAGCAGTAATGTCTTTTTGTTAATTACATTTTTTCATCTTCAATCCGATCTTGCAGTTTGATTTTTTTTATGCAAGATTTTCAGTGACAACTGTGAGATGTGATTTAATGACACTTGTTTCTTCAAGAGGCTTTGCTCTAGCTACAGCTGTCTTTTTTGAGCTATATTTAACCATAAGAAAGTCTGCATTAATTTTGAAGATCTTTTTTGGAGAAAGCATTTTATGCTTAGTTTATTCATTCTGTGTAAAACCTGGGAGTACTTTCAAATGTACTTAAAGCGATAATATTTCTCCTTCAAAAACTAAAATTCTCAGGGTCTTATTTATGCCTAGTGCCTCTGCAGGCAAGATATAATTAAAGTAATCTAAAGATTCCTGTTTAAAAAAAAAATCCTCTGTGTGAGCACAAAGAACAGAAAATGAAAGGATTTAACGGGCTTATTGTGAAAGAACACAGACCTATTGAGTGCAAAGTCAGTAACCCTTTCAGCTCTGTGACCTGTGCTTTATGTGACTTCCTAGAGACTCCATATCACCTAACCGACATCTTGCCCTGGAAGAGGAGGGGAATAGAACAAGATCAGAGGTTGGGTGAGGAAAGCAGGTGAGAAAGCCAGATGTCTCTACCATCACAGGCAGGCTTCTGCCAGAAAGTTTCTTGAATCCTCCCTCAGGGATGGCTTTAAACAAAAGGATGGGGTTTTTTTACCTGAAAAATTAAGTCTAACACAGTTGGTTTACAGTGAACATTGACACAGGGAACTTATTCCAAATAGTTTGCACATTGGGTAGTGTTGATTGTGGTTTGTAACAAGCTTTCAGTTAACTCACAAGGCCATTCAACTTATGTCCTCTTAAATCACATGTCCCCCATCAGCCTAAGACTCTGGATGTGGACCATGTAGCTTCTCTATTTCTTTTCCTGGGCTACTCTATTTAGAGTCAGAACTGAATAAAAGCAGTATAAGCCCAGTGCCTGATGTACTTAGTCCTTACTTAGGTTGCCTAGGATTAAGGAGTTTCAGCCCTTTGTGCAGGACTGAGCAGGTCCTCAGTGGTGCAGAGGTGGGCGAGTGCACCTATGGTCTGGAGTTGATTCTGTGCTGGTGTGGCTCCGGGGTTGGTGGAGTTAGATGTGATGCTGCTTCCCCTCAGTTTATTGATATTGTTGCTGTTAACCTTGGTCTTCTGCTCCAGAGAGACATGGAGACAGTGATGACATCCAGCTAGTTGAAGCAGTGACATTACGTATGGTTGTGTAGGCCTTGAGCAGCAGGGCTAATTGTATCCATAAATGCACTTACACGAAGTGGGAGAATTGTCTCCATTGTAAGAGAATCCATCCAAATTTTTGACAGGCTTATTAAAATACTGTGGTCTTTTTAGTTTGTGAATCTGTTTATATCATGCTTTTTATAGCAAGGAGGAAAATCTCTTATCTATTTTAATGTGTACTTGTTCTTGGAGCTTCTGGTTTTTTTTCTGGATAGAATTAACAGATAAAACTTCAGGAAAAATAGGAAAGAGTTAACAGGTAAAACCTCAGGAAACAAGTACTTCAACATTTCCAGAAGTAAAAGAAATAGTTATTTGGAGGCCAAAGAAAATAACTACTTATTCCCTGTGAAAAATAAGGGTTTCTAATAGAAATAATTGAGTCCCATGGTAGATCTGAATTATTCAATCAGGTTTGCTTAATTTGATCTTTAAAACCATTTCCCTTCCTACTTGCCAACTGTCAGATACAGAAATGTTGATGATTTTAAAGGAAAAATGAATAAGACCCTCACTCGGGATAAATAGAGTGAAAAGGGCTGAAAAACTAAATTTAACAGTGTCATGTTTGTGCATTTGAAATTCCTTTACATGATTTATTTGTGGTTTTGTTGTTTGTCGGAGGAGAAAATGTTAGAAACAGAAAATTGGAAATCTTGAGAAACAAGCATGTATTCTGTGTTCTGAAATCTGACTTTCCAGATGCGTTATGTTCCAGTTTTCCTTGTTATGAAGAAAATAATACTGTGAAAATTGAAACAGTGAATTAGTGACTCTTTATGAAAAAATAACGTTTCATAAAAGAGCTTACTGGTTAAACCATGGAGTAATGGTCTGAGCAGCAAAAATAGCCTGTTGGCTTGGAAAATACCTCAAAATAGGTTACATACAGTGTTGGCAAATGATAATTTCTCTAGCTGGAAATAGGTTACTAGTGGCATACTCCCGGGGACTCATCTTTTTAATAATCCATATATAAATCATTTGGATGAGGGTATCAGATGTAAGTACATGTTAGCTGATGATATGGCAGTTAGAGGAAGGGAATAGCAAACACTTCAGGATTTATACAACCCTGTTCAGTGGGATCTGGGATCTTATAAGTGTCTGAGTCGGTCAGTAGGAAACACGCTTTAATGCAAACAGATGTAAAACAATGAGTCTAGTGGCAATCACAAAAAACAGAGTATATATTAAACAGAACAGTCATGTAGTTTCACTGACCAGACATGAAATTGAGGTTTACCATACAGCTGTGTAGCTGGAAATAATAGCCTGGTATAGCTGTGCAGGAGAAAGTAAGAGGGGGAGATGAATACTGAGAAAGAGGCCAATGCAGTACAAATGCAAAGAGGAGTATTGTGATTGTACAAGACATTGCTGGATCACAGAAACGGATGAGACTAGCCAGGGGGTTCCATGGGACAAATTTCAGTCAGATGACACCAACAAAACTAAAATATTAACTCCAGCTCACAGGATTTGTCTCCAGGTCTTTGTTTCAGTAGGGATTTCTGCGTGGCAGGACTGAAGGAGCAGCTGGAGACAGTCATCTGTTTTTGTTAACTGGAAGATAGGGCTCTAGGCAGTCGGTTTTGGTCTTTTTTTGTGATGAGTTTGGGTTTTTCTCTCCCCTGTTTTGAACCTCTGGCTTAGCAATTCCAAACCATGAAAACAACTCCAGGAGATCTATAAAAATGAGTCTGAAGTTTCTGGATAACAACGCATGTTCCCTAACAGGGGTAGGGTAACTGAGATACAGTGAATCTGGAAGAATTCTTAGAATAGCAATGGAAGCAGCAGAAATACCTAAGGCAGTTAAAGCTCAATAGTACAGACCAAGAGATGATTCACTCTTAAGTATGTTGTGGGACAAACAGGAAGGTTTAAAAAGAAGTTTTTCACTGTGATCACTTTTAGTATGGTTTCCAACTACAACAGTTTGCTGTAAAGAATAGAAAATTCAGAGAGCGTAACAGCATCAAGAAACAAGAGCTGGAAGTGCGAAGCAAATACACAATTGAACCAATCTGTAAGAAGGAATCTAGTCCGAGATAGTTTTAATGTGGTGGACCTAAGACAGAAGACTGGGGGGTTTAGGGTATCTGAAATGTGTTTATTAATAGTGAACAAGTATTTAAGATACTACTTCAGTAGTCTGTGTCACGGAAGGAAGACAGGGTTGGTTCAGGCATCTTAGAAACAGAGCCATTCCGTTTCCAGATGTGCCCAAAGCAGGCAGTATCTCAGATGGCAGATGATGAATATATACTGTAGTAGTCGAGAAAGAGGGTTTTGATTCATTCCCTGTTTACTCTAAAATTACCTACCTGCCTCAGAAATGAGGTGTAATGGTTCCTGAGAAACCTCTCCAAGAGTGAGTGGAATTTTTGTGTTGGGGTTGTCTCTTTTGCTACAGGTAAATTATCTTGAAGTGGACAGTAAAGCCAAGCTTGGAGCAGACCTCGGTATTTTGTGTGGTTTGCACTTATCTGTTCCTCGATGCATCCAAATTAGGACCCCTTTATCCTCAACCTTGCTGCAGCAGATGCTGCCATTATATCAGCCTGGACTTGGTTTACCCCATATTATGTCCAGAATACAGCTGGGTAAACACATAATGCAATGGGTGCACAATTGGCTGATGGGTCATAGAGTCATAGTGAATGGAGTTATGTCAGGCTGGTGCCCAGTTAGTAGCAGCGTCCCCCACGGATCCATCCTGGGGCCAGTGCTCTTCAATATCTTCATAAATGACCTGGACAAAGGACTTGAAGGTTTGTTGACAAAGTTTGTCAATGACACAAAACTGGGAGGAGCCGTCGAGACTCTTGGGGGCAAAGAGGCCCTGCAGAGGGATCTTAACAGATTGGAGAACTGGACAGTCACCAACTGCATGAAATTTAACAAGGGCAAGTGCTGGGTTCTGCACCATGGCAACCCTGGATTTGCATACAGACTGGGGTCTGAGATGCTGGAGAGCAGCCCTGCAGAGAGGGACCTGGGGGTTCTGGTCAATGGCAAGTTGAACGTGAGCCAACGGTGTGTCCTGACAGCCAAGAGGGCCAACTGTGTCCCGGGGTGCATCCGGCACAGCGTTGCCAGTTGGGTGAGAGAGGTGATTGTCCCGCTCTGCTTTGCACTGGTGCAGCCCCACCTCGAGCACTGTGTGCAGATTTGGGCGCCACGGTATAAAAAGGACATACAGCTACTGGAGAGTGTCCAGAGGAGGCCACAAGGCTGATGAAGGGTCTAGAGGAGAAATTGTATGAGGAGCAGCTGAAGTCACTTGGTCTGTTCAGCCTGGACAAGAGGAGACCGAGAAGGGATCTCAGAGCTGTTTACTGCCTTCTCACAAGGGAGGGAGGTAAAAGAGGTGCTGATCTCTCTTGCAACCGATGATAGGACTAGAGGGAATGGCAGGAAGATGTGCCAGGGAAGGTTTAGATTGGATATTAGGAAGAGGTTCTTCACAGGCTTTCCAGGGAAGTAGTCATGGCATTGAGTCTGCCAGCATTTCAGAAGCATTTGGACAATGTTCTCAGTCACATGGTGTGAATGTTGAGAGTGTCCTATTTAGGGACAGGAATTGGATTCAATGTTCCTTTTAGGTCTCTTCCAACTCGGATGATTCTGTTATTCAATGATATTAGTCCATTAATCTCATCTTCCCTTGATCTTTTTTTCTTTCTCACACACTTAGATGTTCTTACTGTTCTGGGACTCTAGTTTTTTTGGAAAAATGGGCTGCTAAGCCATGTCCCAGTGGAGACCATGTCTTAGGATGTAAACCCCAGGCCAGAACACTGGTAGAGGGTAGTTTGTGTGCTATTGAGAATCGTATCTCATAGGGGAGAACAGTGGATGGAAATTTGGTCAACCAAAATCCAAAAAGTAGATGTGAGAGGTAGAAAGTGGAATTTGAACAACACAACTAAATAACAGGTTGTAGTTTGGTTCAAAGAGGCATCTACGAGTCGGTATTGAGCTTCAGCCGAAGTGAGGCTGGTGATCTCTTACAATCAGAACAATATTTATGTAGGCATACAGTTGTTTAGAGGCAAGCATTTCCTCTCTGGTTACAGACTTGTTTCATCTTTGCGATGTAGAGTTGAGAGAGAGAATTAGATGTACCAAAGAGACTTCAGCAAGAAATGGTACCAGCCTCTGGTGGAAGGTAGAGATTGGTTGCAGTGCTTGCCAGGTCTCTAGGTCACCTGGAGGAGCACAGGGAAAATTAGAGGCTGTTAGGGGGGTGTCCGTGGAAAAGTGCATGTTCTGATGATACTGGGCCTTGCCCAGTGCTGTGCATCTGTAAAAAGGAAGCTGTCTTTTCCTTTTCTTTTTCTTTTAAATAGAAGTAATTCTTATGATTTCCCTGCAAGAACTGGAACTCATCACAGCTGTGTGGTGGGTAGACACCAGTCTGATTTATGAACGCAATTCAATTGCAGGTACAAACTTTGCAGATGCAGAATGCATTTGTGAATAAGAGTTGTTACTGTGATTATTTCCTCTTTGTATTCCACATTTGGTCTTGATTGTGTATCCAGTGAAATCTGGGTACAGTGGGAATCAGCAGGAAGTCTGCCATTGACTCTTATGGGAGTTCAGACCCTTGGGTCTTTGTGCTTCTGGTTATTTCCCCTCTTTTATTTAGCTAATAAGAATGACACAAATGCCTCTCTTACAAAAATATTCTTTCTGGCAGTAATAAGATATATTTCCCCTGAGAGCTACTTTTGCTATATTGCTATTGCTTTCTGATCCTTAACAGCCGAATCCTGGTTGAGCCCCTCATGAAAGAAGTCTACAGGCTTATAGGCTCTATAGTCAACAAGAGAGCAAGGGAAGCACAGCATGGCCCAAAGATGGTCTTACTGCTTTTACTAAAGCGTGAGGGGAGAAGGGGTTAGAAATGCATGGTTTTGAAGTGGATGTACAGATGTTTTTCACTAAATAAGTACATTTCATAGATGATTTAATACTATGCACAATTAGCGGTATGAAAAGGAACGGAGGCCATGCAGATATTCACTTGACTGATTGGAGTGTTCTGGACCCTTATATCATGTAACTTTACACCTAGAGATGGGAGCAGGGTAGCAGCAAATGCTGTTCATATCGGGTTGTAGATAAGGGTGTCACTGGAACCTTTTGCCCCTTTAGGTGTCTTGTAACAGCCTTTCACAACAGCTGTTCCATTTTAAGGATGAGTGCACACAACAAATTCCAGACATCCCATGGCCAGTGAAGTTTAGGCTTCATTTGGTACAGGCCTTGAGAGGGCTGAGACAGAGCTGTCAGGGCTTATTGTTCAGCCTACAAGGTCTAAATAAAGAAAACATTTCAAATTCCAGTTGACACTCTTGTTCAACCACAGAGAAATAAACATTGTGACAGGAGATTTTTAAACTAGTCATATCCCCATTTGTTTTATGTTTTAACTATGTGCCTATTAATATGAAGATCTTTGTTCAGTATCATTATAACTTCCGACAGTTAAATAAAGGAATTAGAAAAGCAGATTTACCCAATGACCAGAAATAAATGAATATTCATTGTTTAGGATAAATCGACCTGTATGCTTTTCTTCCTACATTGTCTTAAATCTCAATTCCATTCAAGAGCTCTAAGCATAACTAATGCTGGTTTTCTGAAGTATGCATATAATAAGTCAGCTTTTGTTTATATTAGTAGTTTATATGTTTATTATTACTAGTAACTGCTAGGCGTATGTTGGTTTTTCATCATTATTCAAGATAACATTTTTGGGAAAAAAAAAAGAAAAACTATACAGTTTAGATAAAATTAAAAATACTCCAAGGACAGTCTCAGCTTTAAGATTTATCAGAAAATTGGACTGACACCTACTAGTGTTTTTCCTTGTAACTTTTTGCTATGCGGCTATGTTTATTCTTTCAGAAAGTTGTATAGATGATTCCCCCACAGTTGTGGGAGCTTTTATAAAGTAGGAATTTTATTTTTGTGACTAACACGAAAGCATTCTAAATGTTCCCCAAGAAAACAAAAAGCTGCAGAAGAAATGTGTGGAATGACCATCACGTGTGCTGGTGGAGAAGCAGAGGTGTAAACATTACCAGTGGTATTACATATTGCAGCAAAGCCACACATTAATTCGTGACATGAAGGTTAATTTCAAGAAAAATTGAAGTAGTTGCACGAGTTTCGTCATCTCCCTGCACAGCAGAAGTGATCAGAAAACTACATCTGTGACTTAATCCATCATAGTTCATCTATGGATGGGTTTCAGTGTTTTCCAGGGACTTGCACCCCTGTCTCCATCCCTCCCCGGCCATAAATCTTGACGATGCATGCAGCTACTTTAGAAGCGAGTCCAAAATGTGTTGCTGTCTGACCAAATGGTAGTGTAGCTCTCCCATGAGAAGGAACACATTGTTTTTGCAGTTTTAAATAGACCTGAAAGTGTAGTTGAAGTTAGCTCGGCTATTGAATTACTTTCTCAAGTGTATTAGGAAATATACTTGATGGTAGGGAATACAGAGGGAATGTGTAGCCTAGTTATTGGAGCTAGACAGACCTGTTTTCAATTGTCAGTACCATAGTGTACTTCAATGCAAAGAGTTATAAATTTTTTATGTAGCTGTTACTCTCTGTATGGTACTAAGGGAAAGGGGACGTAGTTTATCAGTACAAGATACTTGTGTGCAAACATAAGACTGCAAAGGTACATAGAAATAGTATATGTTAAGGTTAATTGCACATCCATATAGTGGTGTCAACTATTATACCTGAAACTCTCCCATGAGATAATAAGCAAACATGTTGTAGACTAATGGTCTATTTTTTTCTTTGCTACCCTGTGAGGCAGTCTAGGGTTATAAATGTTTTGATTTATTTCCTTCTCCCTCTTTTTTCTCTAACTGTTCCTTATGTTCTCTCATGCTATTTACATTGTCATTGTCTTTCTTACCTTCTTTCTTATATTAAGTTAAGAAAGAACTGGACATTAAAGTAATGTTCATTTTGTTTTGAAAACCAGTAGTTTTTTATTCATTTCCTGATATCCCACACCCATTTCAACTTTTGTTTCATAGTAGGAGAGTGTTTCGTCATCTACCCATTTAAGCTTTTTTGAGGTGCAGAAATTCTTTTCACTTCTAAGAGCTTTTTTCCTCGTATTGGTGGTTTGTTTTAGGAACAACCTAAAGCAAGGAAGTAGCATGCTCTGATCATCAGATCATCAATAGGTGTAGGTGGAATTTGCATTTAAAATCATCACTTATATTATCTTTGTTCCTTGAACTAAATTGGGCGTCCTCCTATAGAAAATGTGTTGGTTTTTCTTAGGTGATTCCCTGGGAGGTAATAGATCTGTGCAGCTGTTCAGATAAGATACTTTCCAAAGTTATGGTCTTGTCCACTATACTGCAGCAATTCCTGCACACTGTAGGGGGTGGCTGATCTGTGTTTTAGAATATCTAATGTGTCCTGTTATATTTTGTATGCTGCCTCTTGGAGGAAGGAAAATATATCCCCTTGTAGTTCTGTACAGAGACATTGGTCCCAAGGTAGGATGTTTCTTCCCCTATCACCTGTCTTAGGCAGAACTGGGACATGGTTTAGTAAAGGGACAGGTACGGTTGGACTCCATGATCTCAGAGGTCTTGTCCAACCCGATGATTCTATGAGGTTTTGGACCATAGCTCTATTGGTCTATGATACAGAGATTCTCTGACACTTGATGAAGTTAAGGAAGATATTTCTGTATGTTTGATGGTGGTTTCTTTTTCCCACCCTCCCTGCTTTGTAATGTTTTAGGGCTGAGAAATGGAGAAGGAAAAAGATAGTGCACTCAGGTGTTGTCAGGTCAATAATAGTAGGCAGACATGTGACTGCAGCATGTTGGTGGTCTTGAGAACTGGGAGTAATTCATGTTGGCAATTGTGTGGTTCAGCTGAGTCAACTCTCAGAGAATGAACAGTGGTTGTTTAGTCCTTGCGTTGTCAGTCTGTTCCATAGTCACCATGGAGGAAGTCACAAGTTAGTCTATACAGTAAGGATCTTCTTTGTGATGTGCTAAGCAAGATGTAAAAGGAATTATACACTTGTCTCATTGTTCACCAGTCCACAGACAGCAGAATGAGAAACGCTGACCTGGCAAATGACCTGCATATTGGGCTTCATGCTGACTTTGGCCTTCCACATCCAAAAAGGTGGACAAGCCGAGTATATCCTACTGTTTTAGCTTGTGTGGAACCAAGGTCATCATTCTAGCTCAGCATTCTTCCTTGTGAAAGATGTGTCAGTTGCACCTAGAGTTATTAAATATGCTGGTACCATCTTTAGAGTCTTTGATCAACAGCTTTCAGTAGAACATCAGCTTGTAGCTGATGGGCTCAGATACAGTATTCAGTCTCATGAGTCTGGGAGAGTTGAGTAGCAGGGCTGAGCATGCTACAATGCCTAATGATTTTCTTTTTTTCTGAGGCCAAGTTGGCCTCCTTGTTGTTTTATTCTGTCATTAGTAGGAGCCTGGAGAGGACTGGTGTTTGGGAGGCTGAATTTGAATGCAGTATAGTGAAATGTGAAATACAGTGTAATTGCTGAACTTCTATGATGACTTTTCAGCTGCATCCTCTCCCAGACCTTGTAGAGAGATCATTTTTTTCAATGCTGAATTAAAACTGAAAAAAAAAAAACAGCTGGCATTATCTTCTGTTTTTCCCCCAGTTGTTTTCCTCCTCCTCTGCTGTTGTAGGATTACCCCAACTCAAAGCAAGATAGCTTCCCAAAAAAAAAAAATCTTATTATCTACGTAGAGGTGTTCACCCATGATATATATTAGGTCGTTGTCAAGCCAAAGTACATGTTTTCTATACTCTTTACCCTGTGCTCTACAGCCTCTACAGTTTGGTTTCCTCACTGAAAAAAGAAGGAACTTTTTTTTTTTTATTTCTGAGACAGTGAGAGGTGATTTGCTTTTCTGTCAATAGGGATGGGTTTAACTCTTGACTGCTCTGGAGAACACAGGAGATGTATATAATAAGGTACCTAATATTACTTGTGTGTTAGAGCTCTCTTGCTGGAATGGATACTGGGAAACAAAGTGGTAGTGGTGCTCCTGCAGAATTTGGCGTGTGTTGAGTGTGGGGTTATTTACACAAAGGCTGTATGATTGTTGTTAAAGCTGATGTCAGTACTACATGTTACCTTTGAGAATGGATTTTCATATTTCTCCTGTAAAGGCAGCATTGAAAGGATAGTCTTAAACACCAGTATCCCTAAATATTATACATTAGCATTAAATGAGCTTGTAATAATAATAATGGGAAAACCTTTAGGAATCATGACCTTTAGAATCATTTGAACTGTCTGCTTTCTGTCAATTTTTGCCTTTCAGAAAGTGCTAATTCCTGTTAAGTCCGCATGAGAGACTTGTTTAATGAGCAGATTAAATGGGTGATTATATGTCTTTTAAAAATGTTTTTTGTGGACGGGCTTCATGATGCCACTCTCCCATTTGGCACAGCAACGAAGAGCAGTCTTTTTAATTACCCCTGCAGGGTCACTGGGACCCAAGCTGTTTACTTTATTAAACCCTGATGGCGCCTTTGGAGCAGCTCCTTCGGAGCAGCTCCTTCTAAACTCTGCTGTCACAGTTGTATCTAAATTAGCATCTGAGTGACCCTCTTTTCAGGCTTTTCAAACCCCAGCTGACAGGGATTGCCAAAAGATGCTAATTGCTTGGGCCGAGCTAGGAACAAGGGCTTGCCAAGATAACAAAAGAACTAATGTTTCTTTCAATATGCATCCAGATTCACATAAGTACCTCTTTTAATTACCAAGAATTATTGTAATGCCCAGTCAATGGAATAATTGACCCTCAACAGCGGAGAGCTTATTATGTAATAAATAATGGCATCGGCAGTGGTACCGAGGTGATTTGCTGGACTGAAAAGAGATTTTCTCAGCAAGCATTCTGGGATAGACCAAGACATCCCAGTAGGGGTCCAGCAGAGGGGACTAATTTGAGTTTAACTGAGAGGAAATGCTCTGAAAGCTTTTAGACTTACCTAGGATGACAAAGGAAGAAATAAAAAGGATTGGATTGGTAGTTTGGCAGCTTACATCTAGGGAATCTCTCATTGATGAGGCAGACAAGCATCATGCATCTACTTCTAGTCTACAGGGCGTTTAAGAACATATTTTCATTGGGGATAATGGAGGGGGGGTGTTTATTATCTGTTCTTGATTTATATCTCTGTGTCTCAGTGTTACATATATTCACTATGCCTGCACAGGAGTAAGATGTGATGTAATTACAAACAAGCAATTAAGACGTGTAAAATATCTCGTTGTTTTTACGTGAAGAAAAAAATCCAATGTGGGTTTGACTGCTCTCCTGTTCTTATATTCGCCTTCCCATTTCAACTACAAAATCCCAGGAGCTGTTGCAGACTGGAGGGGTTAGATATATTCTCAGCGACACTGAAGTAAAACCAGGGTTCATTTATTTTGTTATTGTGCCTAGAATAACTCAGAAATCAAGATCCGGCCTTCTATTCTGAAGTCTCCATGTTCATAACAAAAATAGTCTACAGTAGAGCCCGGTGTTCAAAGTAGGCTCTGGGAATAATCGAGCAACTGTTGGCAAATATATATGGAAAGCACATACAGACACGGAAAATCCCTTCCCCTCCTCTTTGCAAACATGGAAAGAGGCTGTGCACACAGCATGCTCCTGGGGGAAATGTTTGTAGTCTCATTTATGACAGAGCTCTTGTCCTTTTGGGTCAGGCTGTTGTGAGTTTGGCTTGAGATGTGTTGGCAGAGCTACTTGGGGAAATCTGCATAGTGCCTGCCAAAACAAGGTTTGGACCAAACCATGCTTTTTAGTGCCTTGCTTTATGATGGAGGTCACTCCTGCAAAGCAAGAAAATAAATATTGACTTGACTAGGTGATATATGAATAGCACATTTCTTGTGTTTGTAAGGTCACTAGAAAGAACTGATGGAATTGCCTCCTTGTGCTGAATTTCGTTTCAGTTTATCCACTGTTCTGTCTCTTGGGAGTATTTTTTTATTATGTATGGTACATCAATATTCTGAAAAAAATATATTCTAGTTCAAAGATGTTTCCAACGTGATGTTTCTTTTAAGTAGGCACTTCTTGCTTGGTGTGCTCCTTAACTAACAGCATGGACATCCAGTGGAGATTTTGCATAACAGAAGAAATATTTAAGTTGAAGTCTGATAAGCTGAGTATGAATGGAAAATGAATGTTGTAGTTTAATTACACATAAATCATCTTAAGCTCTTTCCATTTAAATGTGCTCTTTTCTGTTCCTTCTAATCTGTCCTTATATGTCACTCAGACTCAGCGCTTTCAGATTGCCAGAGCAGGAGAGAGGAGCGAGCCTGAGGGTAAAGTTTGCCCAGTAAACCCAACCGTGTTCTTCCTCAGACTGGTCTGAAGAGACATTCAGGTCAATACGGGCTGGCAGCACGGCAGCAGTAGTGGTATTTGGAACTAGTTGTACTTTCCATCACATAGTCACCAGATACAAATATTTTGTCTGAACTCTGAACCAAATTTAAGCTGTACTTTTAGGATGTATCAAAGTTCTGCTGAGGCTGTGCCTGTTCTCTCAATAGAGAGATTGAGCTGATACTGTACACCTGAGAAATATTGAGAACATCCTGGTCCTTTCACCTGTTTTTTTGTTGCTGAACTATGCACTTACCCATACTGCTGGAACTCCAGCGAGCCTTTATCGTCCTGTTGATAGGCTTTTTATGGAAAAATTTCTATCCCTACTGTCTGCTGTGTATATTCAGCACCAGAGAAGAAGGGACGAATCAAAGTGAATGCGCAATATTGCTTACTATGAGAGGCATCTTTGCATTACTGAGGCAGATACTTAGATCTGGCAGGGAAGAGGAGTTCTGAGGTAGAATAGTGGTGGGAGAGGGTGAAATAGCTTTGATAGTGTTTTCCAAGAAGCAGCTTCAAAAAGACATGGCTGAAAGTAGTAACTCTACTATGGGCAACGGTATAGATATTGTTGAATCTTCGTTTGAAGATAAGCTTTAATTTTCACCCTTTATTACTAGGATTTCTTTGATTTTCTTAATTTGTGTTCTTCCTCCCATGGATCAAGCTTCCCCCCCCCCTTTTTTTTCATTTCAGTGGGGCTTGAAGCAGCGAGGGAGATTGGGATGTGCCCACTCTGATGTTTGAATGAAGTGGCACTCATGATGAGTTAAGGAGATCAGTAGTATATAAAGCTTTATCTTCCTTCCTATGTGCTCTATAAGCAGAAATATCAGCTGATCATTGTCCTCCTTTTATCTGTGACTGTAGGGCTAGTAAGCTGTAAAGCACCAATACTTGAGTGATAGCTAAAGTAGATGAGGTGGCAGCAGATGAAGTTATGAGTTATTTTACATCTGTTTTCATTATAGAAGATGAAGGGGAAATTATTATTCCAAGGGCATTTTTTATGGAAATCAGCGTGTGACCTTAGCAAATCTTAATGTTTTAGGAGAAAGTTAGGAGATCTGTTGAAAATTGAAGTGCAGTAAATCACACCAATACTATAGTGGAGATGATGACGAGATAGAACAATACATTTGTACCTGGTAAATTCCTTGATAAAATGGTTATTGTCCAAATGGAATGTAGTAAGCGCGTTCAAAATCCCTTCCTGTTCTTTTTTAACAAGTGCTTCTGAGAACCTTCAAGGTATGCAAATGAAGTTGTCTTCAAGGGAGAGCCTAAGAATTAGATATAACTTAATTTTACTTCAGCTCTTGGAAATGAAATTGAGGAATGAATTTTCCTACTAGGACAGCAATAGGCATGGATAACTCCATCAATTATCTTTTAAATTTTTCCTGATACAGTTTTATGTAAGTGAATATGAAGTTGAGCCTGCAGAGATTTCATACATGAAGAGCATAAGGGGAAAATTAGGTTAATATAACTTAAGTCAAAATGACACGGCTTTGGTGAGGAAATTGTAGTTCTTAGGTTATGAACATTATTGAAGAAGTCGATGGAAGGTAAAGGCAACTTGGATGAGACAAATTACTTGTTTCCTAAAAGCTTTCCAAAATGCCCCTCGTAAGACTGTGTTGAGGAAAATAAATAGTCATGTCATCAAAGGCAAAGTGGTAGTGTGGATCAAAAACTGTTCAGGCAGGTGTGTACATAGGAAGCAGGACTGAGACAAAAGTCAGTGAAGCGACCTAAACACAGTAGTGCTTTAAGGTAAATGATGGAGGATGTAGAAAAAGAGGGGAGGAAGCTTTCATCAAGTGTATGCAGAAAGGGGAAACTGGTGAAGGAGATCCTAGAATAGAAATCGCCTATTATTGAGGCTCCTGCAGAGGAAGAAATATGTAGTGAGGGATTGATGTGCTGGGGGGGAGATTTCGCAGACCTTATGAACCTCTGTGACAGAGACTGAGCAATGAGCAAGAAGAGGGAGCAGCAATTTGTCAAGGGCTGCTCAGGAGGAACTATCAGACTAGCAGACAGTGCTGTGTGGTTACAATTAGTAGGCAGGTTGCAGGTGGATTGAGTTTGGATACTGAAGCATAAAATATCTGAATCAAGGAATCGGAACTTGCTCAGAGGATTAAGATGATTTTGTCTAGAAGAAAGCTTTTAAGATTCTTTGGCAAATAACTACCACACTCTGGTAGGAAAACTGTCCAGTCTTCTGCCTGTATTTACCCTGCAAAAAATATGGGCTGTTTGATAAGATTTAAATAAAATGCAAGTAAAAGATCCCTTTCCTGTGGAATAGTGAAACTATCCCAAAACATGTGCTGCACTGAGAAATGTTATAAATAAATAAAATAAACCAGCCTTCAATACTAGTGCATCTAAGCAGTACTGCAATGTAAACTGTGAAAATACGTGTAGTTCATGTCTGCTTAGAGTTTTAGTTCCCTTCAGTCTTCTACAAGAATTATCAATGAAATGGTGTATTTACTAACCCTGGCTAGGGAAGCATGGTTAGTTTGTAAATTCTTGTGAGGATGAATATTTATCTTTAAATAAAGACTTTCAATAGCATATTTTATAATCTAGTGAAGGAGCTGTTGTTCTGTTGCTTCTTTTGTAAAGCTGTAGCTATAGCGTGACAATTGTAGTTACACATATTATGGTCAAGTGTACAGAAATCCTGGACTGGTGCTGGCCTTTCAATTATAGTAGCTTAAGCAAGCAGAGGAATTCTCTAGCTATCGGTCCTTTCACGGTCTTTGATCAGCTTCCAAGGAGTAGTTACCTCAGTCTTTCCTTTTCCTTCCACACAAGCTGCACAAATACTCTAATAATTACTTCAGACAACATCCTGAGCAGACTTCCAATCAGCAATTTTTGTGGTAGCTGTCTTCAGAAAAGTATGATGAGAACTTTTTTTAAACACAGGGCAAGGAGTTCTTATTAATTCACAGCTTTGCAAAATGTGGGGGATTTTGCTTCAAATTTCTATGCATAGTTTATTTTCCAGTAAATACATTTTTTCTTTAGTATTCCGTAAAGCTGAAAGTGCCAGCAGTTACTCAGAATTAGGGGCTTTTTAAACATAGTGGTTCTGGCTTTTTTAGTCAGCATTTATTAACACTTATTTTATCCTGTTGCCTGACTAAACATTTTGAAGAAGAAATGTTTTTGTTTGATGCACTGAATCTTTAATGTTCTGGAGGTAAACAATTTCTAAAAATTAAAAGGTAAAATCCAAAAAGAAAACCAAACAGTTTATGGATTTTATTAAAAGTTAGCTAAACAGTTTGGAGAAAGGATGCCTTCATTAAAAATTCACTAAACAAAATATCTCTGAGATACTCAATCATTTATGAAGAGTAAAGGAGACTGCGCTTAGCAATGATTGGATTCCTGGAGTGGCAGAAATCCAGTATTTGACGGGATAAGTGAAGAGCTTTAAAATACGACATAATGACATGAAAAGGCTGGTTGCTTTGCAAGTTACCTTTTATGCTAATATTCCATCTCACTAATTCTGTGTGTATGATGTTTGGCTGATATTGAGAAAGCAGATGAGCATAAGAAAGTTGCTTTTCTTGTTGTAAGTATTCCTTCAGAAGAGAGTGCACTACTTGTTACTCTCTTAGACTGTTGATACTATTTTATTTTGTTTTTAAATGAAACAAATTCTGTGAACAAGAGAAGTGAAAACTGAAAGATAAGTGATCTGTCTGCAAAATTTTTTAAACTTGTTTACTTGCCTTCTGAGCTGTACCATGAAAGGCTTAGTTGCAAAAGCTGGTTTACGCCGTTCTGGATTGATTAAGTGGTGTATCACTGAGCATTAGAAATAGGTGCTATATTTACAGTGCGGAAAATATTTATTTCATAGCTTGTTTGGGCAGATGTGAGCAAGTGTGGGAAGTATGTTAATATATGGAAACGTCTAACTCTAAGTCAAATGTTTCCACAGTTGGTAATATCCTCAGCACAGATTAAATTTCCACCTAAAGCACAGCCATGTTCTTCACTGCCCTTCTCAGCCTTGCCAAGTGCAGGCATGTCCTCACTTGGGATTTGGTTTACTTAGAAGTAGTTTGCTCTGGTCACTTCCATAACAGGCCATGCAGGCTGAGGGTCACAGACTGTCCAGCTTTAAGCGAGAGGATAGTGTTTAAGCAGGATTTATCGCAAGCCCAAGCCATACAAATTGTTGCTGTATCAGGTCACTAATCCAGTTAGTCCTCTGTCTTCTCTCAAGTTACGTGTAGCGATAGTATTTTTCAAAAAACAGGAATTGGACCATCAGGAATCGACTGGAACATGAAAGGCTGCTGATTAACCATAGTAATCTGGATAGGAGTGGGAAGCACCTTATGCCCTGCTCCATGAGGATTTATATCTTAAAAACTGTAATCCCTGACTGGACACTTTTTGTCATGCCTTAGAGTGCTCATGGCTGGTTGGTAGAGCGTGTGTTACTGATCCAATATACAGGTCATCTTGGTCTCACAGTGTTGGCTCTCTTTGAATCCAGCTGCTAAGCTACCGTAAAAGAAAGCTAAAAATACATCAAATATTTTCCTAATCCTGCACTACCATGAAAGCAACTGTGTAGTTTAGAAAGTCGTCACAGAGTTGCAAATGGGAGGAGCTGCCCTCTTCAAGCAGTCCCTTTAATGACACTGCATTCCAGTAGGAAATCTGAGGGTTTGCCCTTACTGCGCACTCTCATACCAAAAAAACCACTGAGCGGAGGAGGTTTCCACCATGGTTTGGTAGGTCCTTGGCTTCAAAAAGATCTTGTTGCAATGCAATTTTCTGGCTCTGTGGCACGGGTTTCCACTTTTAAACCTGCTCCCTCCTTGACTTGGAATGTCCCCTTTGTTTCTCCCTGCCAAGGGTGATTAGCAATGGGAAACACGAGGCAGGCTGGTGATCTTGCTGGCTGATGGTGAGCTTCTGGTTTTGTACACCCTTGAAGTGTTTGCAAAGTCTATTTTCTCAGACCATTTCATGATGATGAGATTAATTCACATCCAGGCCCATTACTTGAGCCTTATCTCAGTTGTCTTCAGTTGACGGCTATATGGCTAACAAGAAAGAAAGTTCCAGAATTTTTCTCAATTGAAAATATTCCAGTTAGCAGCCTAAAGGGCTCTACTGGATGCATTTATGCAGCTGTATGGGCTGGATTTTCACGCTGCTTTTTATTTAACACCTTTCTCTAGAGTTGCAGGTTTTGTTTCTCAGTTAAGCAGAGTGCAGCTGGTTGACTCTGTGTGCATTGCATCCACAGAGGGGGAAGTCTTCCTTTTCTGCCAGTTTACCAAGTTGATGTTTACCGTGAGCCCCTAAATGTTTCCCCTCTCCTCCTTGTCTGTGAGATCTCAGCCTTGTGCTGATAGTCCTGAAGTATCTGTCTTCTGAATGTCACCACTTGCTTTCTCAATTAACTCTTATGTGGAAGGTTTTTCTGGTTGTTTTCAGTCAAGATGATAGGAAATACAGGGATTAAAGCTGCTTTTGGAACTGTAGGTGTCCACCGAAGGACACAATTGCTTTTACTACAGATTTATTCCTTTTTTTAAATGATAAACTTTCCAATAACCCTCTTGCCTTTGAATGAATGAAAGTGTCCCATGTGATGCCTTGTCATCCGGTTAGCTCTGTTTAAAAATCAGAGCAAAAGTTTTTCTAGAGGGAAGTATCAGCTTTTTCAGTTTGTAATATTGTTTACGGTTGTGAGTAGTCTAATGAAAGAAAAGTTAATTCAAAGACTGCAAATGATTATTGCTCAAAAGCTTAGAGAAAGCAGAAGAGACTAAGAATTTGCCATGTATGTTACAAGAGAGCAGTGTGGGGGGAAATGCTACTTAAAATATAGTTCTACTATTCTTAGTTCTACTTAAAATACATGTATCTGGAGACACGGCAGCAAATAAGGAAATGTGTTATTAATGCTAAAGGATGTTGTTAATGCAAAAGGATCTAAACAAGCCTTGTATGAACTTCAGCTGAAATGTACTTATAAAGAACTGCTTTCTAGGGTGAGGAAATTCCGGAACAGCCTTCTGGTAATAGTAGCAGTAGTTGAGCAATAGAGAAAAAACAAATTGCTTTGGAAGGAGATTAATGTTTTTATGAAGTGACAAAACAACAGTAATTTCATGTTGAAAAAAAAAAACAGAAAATGTCTGGACTGAAAGTAGTGCACCGAGAGCCATAGGAGTCATAGCAGGGCACTTTGCATCTCTTAGAGAAAGCTTTCTAAATGTGTACTTGAAATTACACTTTGCTGACACGAGTTCAGTGACCCGCAAACTACCTTCCAGTTGGAAATTCCTATTAGTTTGTCATAAATTTTCAGTTATAGATAAACCAATTTAGCATTTTAATATTACTATATCTTTGATATTCTTTCTTAATGCTTTGTCACTTCAGAAGAATTGGCTTAGGGTTGTATACTCTTTCCCCTGTGCATATTCCCAAGTAGTGTGATGGCAGGAGTGATGGTTTCTGGATGTAGTAGACTCAAGACACATTTCACCTCTATAGCAAATCCGTATTTCCTTGGTAATCCCCTTTTTGCATTGACTCAGATGCTTGGGGATGGAATAAGCAATGAAATTGATGTGTATGCATTATCTTATCCTTCAACATCTGCTTCAAAACTGTCATGGTTAGCAAGATTCCCAGGAGATGGTAAAGTTATGCTAGCTGGTTGCCTTTAGATGTAGGTATTATTATCCTGTCTTTCCAAAGGAAGCTATCAGGAGCCTGTAATTGTTCTTAGAAGTTTATTTGTTGTTAAGAGTATGATCTGATTATTCCATTTTGAGCTAGGTCTTGAAAGCTTTTTGGTAATAGCATTGATATATACAAAATCAGAAGAGCAATTTTTAGCAATCCCTTTGCTTTAACCACTACTGTAGTGCATAGCCAAGAAAAATGTAGGCTTTTTTTGTCCTACAAATCTTTTCAAAATAATAAGAGGAAAACTAATTTCATATAGCTGACTGAGGTTAGGAGCAGTATGTAGTTGATTAGTTCAGACCACACAAACTCTGCTCTGTCTTGGAGTTTAATTACAGATTCTTTCAGCCTTGTTCTTAAAATTATAATAGAACTGGAAACGTTACAACTTAATGTGTTATTGAAATTCTTCAACATTTTTCATAATACAAGTCAGAGAAAATGTTTAACATCAGTATCAGACTATGTGAGTAAAGCACAAGCTTATGTGCTACTTCCTGAGTCATACATTCCATTATATTGGAGCTGGGGTTTTGAGGCAGGTGAGTTGTTCTTGTTTTGGGGTTTTTTTTGAACAGGAATTCATTAAAAATGAATAACAGAAGAGGAAATCGGCAACAGCCGTGTCTTCCTTCTTCTTGTAGCTGAGCTATAGTGGAGTTCACTCTGCTGATTTTGGAGGATGTAGGTGGTGGGTTTCTAACATTGTTCTGCAAATCTTTGTTGTTTCTAAACCCCATCTTCAAGAACAGCTTTTTTTCAGAAAAGGTCACTCTGTAAAGCATCAGGAAACCTTTGATGGATACAACCGCATGCTGTCATCGCTGTGGTTTGTGCAATGTCCTCACTAACCGCTTATATGTACAGTTGGGTAGAGCACAGCTGTGGGTTTGACAGCGATGTGTAGGGTTAGAAGCCAGCACCAGTCTGAAGTAGACTGGCTGTCTTAGTATATTTAGTTTCATGCTGCACGTCTTGCTACCTGTTTGTGTCTGTCCTTTCATGGCTTCTGTCTGCACGTGCCTGACCCTCAGTTTGTTCTATAGGAAGCTTCATTACTTGAACTGTGTATACTGGGGGAGGTTATTGTTCTTCTGGGGAGAGAGATTTTTTTTTTTTGTAGAAGGTGGATTTTTTTCCCCTCAGAGACAAGATTGACTTGTGCAAGACTCCTGACAGTCAGTTTATTTGTGTACTGCTAAACTGGCCTCACTTTTGGTTTTGGGAACTACTGCACTTTCTAGATAATCTATGTCAGATAGAGTGGGTAGAGGTTGTGTACCTTGTATGCTGGATCTCCTATAAAGCTCTACTGAAAATTTGTGTGGTCTTGGGGTTTTTTTTGTGTTTGCATTAGCTTAATTGCCTCTGACCCCTCTTCCTCTGTTGGCCTTTCAAGCTCTGTGGGCTCTTAGCCTCACTGATATCTCTCCACAGGATCTTTGTACCAGGAAGCATCCAGGCTTGCCTGAAACTCCCCCAGCTTTGCTGTCCAGTTATATCCAGCCATTTCTCTAGCTTTTATACTGGACTTCTGGCTTTGCATTTTTAATGCCTGTAATGCACTTCTTTCCCTTCTGTTAAGCTGTAGATGAGGAGTTCATTAGTTTTAGCTCTCTTCATAATACATCTGTTTCAACATCTGACTGATTTTTTGTTTCTTTCAGAAACTTGGTATTTAGTTGCCCTCTGAGAAAGGGGAGTAATTTATACATATCTTTCCAGATCAGTTCTTTTAAGCAGCACTTCCAGTTGTTTGATCACCCGTGTTAATTTATTTTATTGTTTCCTTGTATTTTTTTCCCTCTGGGTTACTAAGATTAATTATTTTTCCATACTGTAATTCTTCTCTGTATCCTAGGCAGTGTTTTTAAATTTCAGTCTTATCATGACAGTCAAACTAGAACATATTTTCTGCCTTAATGGCATCCAAGTTGACTTTAATCCTACATTAGGAGATTGTATCACTGTATCTGTTATGTAACATCTGAAGTAGTGATCCAAGAATGAGAACAGCGAGAGGTACCCCAGTTTGAACAGAATGCAGGCACATGATTTTCCACTGTTCTTTGATTTCACTGACTGTGTCTAAATGTTCTCTGGGGAGCGCTCTGCAGGGAACCCTGACTGTCCAGGTCAGGGACATGCTGAAATGAGCTATGGCTCTGTTACAGCCCATGCCCCAGTGTATTTTTTTTCCCATGAAAACTAGAATGTAGGAAATATCATCTGTACATTCATGTCTTGTCCCTGTATGGACTTAGAAAATGGCCCGGACATAACTCGAACTTAGTGGTACCTCTACATCAGCATTCAGACACATGCACTTATTCTCACTTGGGTTTCTATTTGTAGAGGTGTACCTCTTCCAATCTGCTGAAAAACCTCTGCAAATTCTTATGGTGTCTTGAGTCAGAAGAGAATAATGCTCTTTAGTTGAAAATAGGGCTATTCTATTTCCTATTTGTTTTTCCTTTTATAACGTAAAAAAAAAAAAGGTGGAAGCTGAAAACATGTTTAACTTTTTAATTCCCATACATATATGAAGTTGTTCTCTCAATACTATAAGAATTAAGGTGGTCCTGGGGAAATAATGACAATATGTCATCAGTTGGAGAGGCACTCTGGAGAAAGGACTGTTAGAGGGGGAACTTGCTTCTATATTGTTGAACTGTGGATATGGCAGAGAAGAGCCTAGGCAGTTCAGCTTCACTTGGCAACAGCTTCTTATAATTTCTTATACTTTGATAACTCAAACTTGCTGAACACGTTAACACTTAGTTAATTAGCTTTTACTGCTGGAATGTGATAATAGATCTTTTTTGAGCCTTTCCACACAACACTAATAGTTGTGCTGTAAGCAGGCCTAACCAGCAAGGCTACCAGGGTCAAGCTGACATCTAAGCAAGTGCTGGAGCCTGCCACAAGTTAGGAACGATTAAGAAAACCTGGATTCTGTCAGTGGGACTGAACCCAAGACTGATGTGTTTTCAGCAGCAGGAACTTTGCCGGGCATTGAGAGCAGTGATGTCTCTGAAGGAGGTTAAAGCAGCTGTCTTCTAGACTTCACGTATTTGTTTTAGCCTTGGAGAGCTCCACATTCACTTCCCTTTTGTTTGTTGGTTCGCTTCAGTGCATGAACTCACCTACATTGTGTTTTCCTCTTTTTCCTTGAAGGAATGTTACTATTGAAATAGTAATGACATGATCATACTATTCTACGTTATTCTGACCTGACAGTGAGTCGCCTGCTTTGCACTCAGCTAACACTGTGTCATTCAAATGGAAGGCACTGACTTGTGTTACTAGATTATTTTCCTTTCATTTCTTTTTTGCTGATTTTTAGTGCTTGCTTTTCTCATGGCCAGTTATGCATCGTAAGTGATTCTGTGTGTGTAGGTACACCTTTATCTTTATACTGCAGTTTTGAATTCACTTTGCAGAGGATCATTTTCAGAAACTTGATTGATGTGGTAATTGCTGTCTTAGACTGTAACCATGTTAGTCAGGGCAGTTGGTTGTGGAAATAACCCTGAATCTGCCAAAGCAGATGTAGCAGCTGACAGTGTCTAGAAGTCAATCACTTGATCTCTCCCATCAAATGATGTGTGAATTGTGCATTTTAATAAAAATAGGCTTGAACTGAGATATGTGACCATATGAAAATCGTAAATCATACAGGCCGCCCTTTCCTAATTGCTTTATCGGATGCTTTTGCTAATGAAATGATGCGAGTAGCTTGAATCCCCTGAATTTAAGAATTTCTGGCTCTGTGCCAGAGGACAGTATAGTAGCAGCAAAAATAATTAAGCATTTCTATATGCTTTATCGTTGGATCTGAAATCATTTAGAAACATGCAATTATCTTGATCATTGTGTAATAATTTCCATTCTGTGTATAAGGAAATGAAGTTACAGATGAGGGGAACCAGCCAGGTAAAGTATAGCTGGTAGAATGGCTTTTCGGTAAAGACTGTGGAGGAGCTGACGTAGTGCAAGTAACTGTGTATGTTGTGACCTCTTTCAACTCAGCATAAAATCCTAAAGTTTTCACGGAAATTTTTCCCTGGCTACATTTCAAAAGGTTTGGAAAAGGACCACAAAATGCATGCTTATCGAAGTGGTGAGAGTGGGCATCTGTCTGTAATGGGAATTGGAAAGAGAAACACAAGTGTTTGGCTTTTGGTTTTCTGTTAGGGCTGCTGTTCTGCTAAGATACAGGAATAAGACGCTGAACCTGACTGAAGCATAAGCAAAAGGGGATCTGAGCTTCCTGTGCCAAAAATGAGCATAAAGCCAAAAGGCTAAACACAGGTCTGGAAAGTCCAAACAATGTAAATATATACACGTACTGCTGTCAGTAACGTAGAAGAGGTTAAAAAAAGAAAAACCAAAGATTATTGTGTGAGGAAGCACCACTGTCATGTTAAACCGGGGAAGAATTTGGCTCGTTATATTTAATGTCACATCACTCATTTAGAGCCCTAAAAATAGCGTTTATAATAAAAGCCCTGACACAGCTGTGGCTAGCAGGATTCAGATGGCCCCTTTCCTCTTCTAATTTGTGAACAAAGCTCCTCCTTTGAAGAAAAGTATTTGTTTACAATTGTTTATCGGAACAGGAAATGGATCAATTAGATGGAACTTTTTAAGTTAATTGACTGCCACTACTAAAACCACCTGACATGGTGCTGGTGCCAGCAGTGCCAGATGAGAAACGTCATCGTCGTTGCTGTGGGAAAGGCAAGGACATGATGGGAAATGTTATTCTTGGCACTCGAAAGATTAAAAATTTTAAATATTTATAGAGTCTTATCTAAACTACTGATTGGTTATTAGTGCCTTGAATTGAGGCAGAGATGTGTGAATCCCTGGAGCTTTAGGACTGTATCCCATCTGAATCAATCTGAATCATTAACAGGGAGCTGGTGCTCTAAATCGTCCTCTAGCTATATCCTCCGTTCCACACTACATTGCCTTTCTATTTATTTTTTTCTCATGGATTGACTTATTAATCATCTAGAATGTAATAAGCACACAGAAAAACAGTGTTAGTTCTTCCCTCTTTGAAATATTTGGCTTCAGAGCTTTACTTGTATCTCTCTTTTCCTGCTGCAGAGGCTTAATCCTTTTTGCCTGTGCAAAATGAGGATGATTTCATTAGTGTGTTACCTTGTTGCTATACTGAGTTTATCAAACTTTTCTGCTTCAGCAATACTTCCTTGCTGACTTAAGGGATTTTGGGAGGGGGGGAGGTTTAACATAAATATCCTGCATTGTTTTTTCCTGGCAAATTCCTGGCCTGTTTGGAGACTCAAAGCTATTGGATGCATTTGTTGGTGTTGCAAATCCACATTTTTCCTGTCAGTCACAGAATAGCTCCAGCTTTTGATGGCTGTAATAAGGTCTTTGATAAAGCTTCTGCTGCCTGTAACAAATGGGCTTATTGTGAGTTCCAGAAAACCTCAATTTCAGAGCAGAATGAGAAACAGGAGAGCACAACCTAGAAGTCAAGACTCCTATCTTGCTTGATCTTGAGCCTTGCTGGGGGACCTCTTGGGTCTACAAATGAGGTTGAAACCGTTTGGTGTGGCTAATGTTTATCAGCTAGTTTAAAAAAAAAAGTCTTCTGGTACTATTTTCATGTTGCTGTCAAGCTGTAGTAAAATAGTCAAAAGAAAGTGAATGAATTAGGACATACTTTAAGGGCAGAGCAGGCAGGAAAACTCTCCAGGTCAGTTATCTTAAAAGTAAGTCTTAAGTTCAATATGCTTGTGAGCCTAAGGGAAGCTTAATTAAATTTAAAGGAAAGCAGAGATAAGCATTTAAAATGCTAGTTTGGTTCTCGTAAACCTGAGTAAGCCAAAATCTGGATTATTTGAGTATGTATGGCTGTGGGATTTGTTTGGTGAGCCTTTTCCTGTTCAGCCCAGATTCTCAGCATCCTTCTCTTCCTCTGTGTGTGTCTGTGTCTGTCTCCGAAGGAGGAGGGGAGGGGACTTCAGGTTTTGATTGAAGGCTCAGAATGTGTTTCAAGTCACCCCTTTTCATATTAGACTGGCCCCAGAGGTGCTGAAAAGTGCGTTTCTGAGGAGGAGGTGATAAAATGATAGTCTAAGATAAATACTCAAGAGTATATCTCTGCAGCTGTATTCATGTCTGTTCCTTGGAAAAGGGAATAGTTCCCTGGGAGGCATTATGAGGCCTCACTTCACAGTGCAAATTCATTAGGAAGGTGCAAGCTGTCCGCAATGTATGGTTTTGTAGATTGAAAGCTTGTCACTTTTGAAGGAGCTGAACCCTAGACCCTGGCACTCTGGCGTTGGTTTTCCTCTGCTAAAACGTTCTTTAAGGAGCTCTACGTAACGCTTGTCTGCACTGAGTTATCTTTCTCCCTTTTACTCCTTGATTGAAATGCGCATTACTTTATCATCAGTTTGGTTTACTTTACTTGTCTGTTGAGCAAAACTAAAAGCTTTGAAGAACTCGTGAAATGGATTTTAGGTATCACTGAGACTGGTGATTGCCTTGCTGTGCTGTGAGACGTGTTAGTCAAATTCCAGCTCTTATGTGCATAGGTTCTTGGTTTCTGATATCTGAGCGTATGGAGGAAAGCAGTAGTGTTCAGTTATGCTACGTGGTCACCTTTTTGAGACAATAGGGTTATTCACTAGAATGTCTGTTAGGTACCCATGCAGAAGAACTTATGCATGCTTGGTGGATTCGCTTTTTGTCAGCATCTGTCTGTGGAAACAAGCATCCCTGATGATGGCTGGTGACTGTTACAGAGAACTGTCATCTGTTCATTTTCTCAAGTCAGGCTTTCCAGCAGGTTGGATCTCACTGAGTGTCACCACCTGAAGGATGAACACAAAATAGGAGACTACGGAATTAAATGTGAGAGCAGTGGATGGAGTATTGAGCAGCCTGGTCTAGTGGGAGGTGTCCCTGCCCATGGCAAGAAGGGTTGAAACTAGATGATCTCTAAGATCCCTTGCAACCCAAACAACTCTATGATTCTATTGTTAGTCATTACTTGTATTGAAGCCATGCCATACTCTTATTTTTCTTGTGTTTCCTCTCAGCCTTTTCATATTCTCCAGTATCCTTTTCAGAATGAAGGGAGCATGTAGATGAAGTACAGGTCTGGTTTTTCTTACAGCAGCAAAATGTTCAAGTTTCTTCTACTTCATTCCTTATAAGTCCTAAAACTCAATTTGCTTTTTCAGGCAGGGTAACAGGATTGCATCCTTAAGCCTCCTCCTGGCTACTACTACTATCACTTTCCCTATGTCCATCACTCTTCACTTGAAGACATTCAGTTCTATTTTACTGCACAAAAAGTCCTTATTCCATTCTTTCTGGTTAGTTTTTGTTATTATTTTATGTGCTCTCTGAGGGAGATGGTATCCTCTCAACTGTTGCCTTTCTATTCACTCCTTTCCTAAACCATTTACGAATATCCTGCTTGGCACAAATTGTAGCACATACATCTGTAGGACTCCCATGATGATCTCTCTCCTTTAAGAACACTGCATTTGTAGTCCTGCCATGGTTATGTGTTACCTGACTGGTTACTCTCCTGTGCCAAGGACCTTTTTCACTTATCCTGTGGTACATTCTTTTCTGAAGCTCTGATCAAGGACTTCATTAGGTTGAACCAAGCAGAATTTAGAAATCTGAATAAACAGGTTACTCAGTGAGGAATTCTGTTTGACTCAAGAAAAGCAATGTTTTGTGCTGCCCACTGTACCATACCCGGAGTTTTTCTTGTGCTGCTTTGGTGTAGGCACAGCAACAGGATGATGAGTGCCTGTTCACAGACACTCTGTGCCCCTGGCTTTCTGCCGTTGAGGGAAATTGCTGGTGGTGTTAGCTTCACCTACTCTTGGCCCAAAGCTGCTGTGTGATGCAGGGAAAGCTGCCTTAATTGCTACAAATTACCAACCTCATCTAGTCAGAGGTGTCTCTGCCCATGGAAGGGGGGTTGGAACTAAATGATCTTTAAGGTCTCTTCCAACCCAAATCATTCTATGATTCTATGAATGTTGGTGTTCCATACCTGTAGTATGAGAACTAAAATTTCCTACCTCAAGAATGTAGTGTAGTGCTCAAATAATTAAGCAACATAGTTCTTGCTGAAGAGCCCTGGATAGAAGAAAACCAGGAAATGCCAGATATTGCAGGTATTTGATCTAGTTCTACTTGAACATTAGGGTGACCTGCCCTCCAAAGTTGTTTAAGTGTTCTTGAAAAATGCCACAGTCATTAGTAGGCAGCTTGTAGTGTGATTGCTGGTGAGGTATGTGTGTACGCAGGAAGGAGAGGGAGGTCCCCGCCATCGGCCTAGGTAAACCTTCAGAGTCACTAAATGGGAAAAACAGTGGTTTAAATGAAAAGATTGCTAGCAAGCTTTTTTAAAATGCCAGTTGTCTTCGATACTCAAAGACTTGAAAGACTTTGGAGTTTGCTTCTGATATTACTGATACATCTTTGGAAAATCTGAACTATTTTAATGTTAATTCTAAAATTACTGATTTTCACTTACTCTAACTTGCAGTCTTTAAGCGAGGTATCAGCATCCACCCTTTTCACTAGCTGGGCACTTATTTTAAAACTATTCATGATGATGCACTGCTGACATGATTTCAAAGAGTAATCATATGGGAGTGTTTCTTTTTAAAACTGGATACATGACATTGTAGGATTTTTGCACAGAGAAGAAAATAAACCAGGTCAAAATAGGTCAAACGTCAGTGTTACAGTGTGAAGAGCATCTATTTTAAGTGGAAGATGAGAAATGACATAGTAATTGTTTCCCTGAAATGAAAAATGGTGCTGTTTATGTATTTAATTGGTCAGGGTTTGTAATGGGGCTTTGAATTTTGACATTGCTGGATCTTGTACTGCTCCTGTCAATCACTATCTTTCTCTTTCTTAAAACACCCATGGTAAATTTATTTTGGATAGTTTCTTAACAGGTGTTTCCTGGACGTTCCGAACACTTTAAATGAGAACCGTGCTCCACGTCCGGAGTTCTCAGCTGAAATCACACGGCGGCCTGACACGGGCGCTGGTGTGTTTACTCATCTGTGGCCACGCTGACAGCAGGCGCTGGCGGGTCCCCTGGACACAGAACAGATGTTGGGGATTAGGGGGAAGGATTCAGGGAGGCTTTCGGCCTGCGCCTTCGCGGAAGTAATTCATTGTGGAGATGCAGACAGGGCCGGCTGGACCTGCGCTGAGGAGCCGGCTGAAATGGGTCTTGGCGGGTTTGAGCATCTGAATCGAAAACAAATGTTTTCCTGGTACCTTTTCATTAAAGGGAAAGCATAAATCAATATAATAAAGCTAGTGCACCCCATGGTATTGCGCTCGTACAGTGTTCTTCCCAACAAAGAAACCAGCAATATGGGTCTCTTAAAATAGTGTGCTCAAATAGTGAGCTACCTTGCACACTGCAGGTGGAAAGCCTGCCTGGTCCACCTTGCTGGGAAGGGGTGTGGAGGCAGGAGGCAGCTGTGCTGCCTGCCTGGCACTGGCTGTCCAGGAAAGCCTCCACACCTCAGGCTAATAATGCTTGTGGTCATCTTTGTTGTTTTTTCAGTGTTTTATGATTAAGGAGTCATTATCTTTGAGACTGTCTGTGTTCAGGTTTGTCTCTGGCTCTTGTATTTTGAACGTCATATGCTCAGGTATCAGCCATTTAGGGGAAAAACAGGGGTGGCACAAGGAGACAGAGACTGAGCAGTGGAGAAGATCTGACACAGCGTGAGATGTTTTCTACAGACATCAAATAGTGCACCACATACCCATGAGGCTTGTCAGGGCATCTCTGTGGGCCAGGAAGCTAACTTTTGGCTGCAATTTGTTTATTTATAGATTAAGAGCAGGCATCTGTATCTGATGTGGAAAAGATAACGTCCGTAAATCATTACTATCTTCTGTTGTGCTGTTGTTACTAAGATTTTGGTAAAGGGTGAAAGGAAGAAGGGAAGGGCAGGATGCATCTCCAGGATTTTGCTAGAGGGTGTGGTGGGAATGATTGCAAACATACCTTGATAATATAGGGCTCAAAGATGTAGTGGTTGTATGAAGAGTTCATATGTGTTCAGGAAATGGAATAAATTGTTCTAGGAATGAAAATGAAGGAAAGAACCAAGAGTTTATGGAAAAAAGTACCTATTTGTGGCAAGATTCCATTGACCTGAGCTGAACTGCGGTCATGATCAAATAACCCAAAGTGTTTAGAACCCTCTAGTGTCACAATGTGATGGTAAAGAAGACTGAGCCAACTGCAGGTCTAAGAACATAACCATTGAATGTAGCAGCTGAATGAAGACAAAATCCCAAGTGAATATGTAGTGGCTGAGCTAGTAAGCTTCTCTTTCTGCAGAATCATAATGTGGGTAAGTAATGACTGTTATCAGATTCAAGTCAACCATTGCTATAACAGATTAAAAACAGGTAAAGATCTGTAAAATTGAGTTTATGGGATGTAGTTTTGTGGAATGCAGAGCCCCCTCTATGGGAGTGAATTACTTTAAGCTGTTATTGACTTCAGTAAGAATTCAACCTGGTCGTTGATTTATAAGCTTAGATGCCAGTTTGAAACTTACTCTGAGCCTTGCAGTTACTAGATCTAATTCATGAAAAATTTGTGGCAGCCATTTCCTGGAATGCTTGAACTATTGAGAAATCTCCGAGATGTAAGACACAGCGAATAGTCTTATCTTTAGTAAACTTAATGTCAAACCATATCAGGAAATAAGTTTATAAGCGGAGTATCAAAAACCACAGTGCTTTCCATGTGTGGGTCTCAATTCTGTAGGTTGCTACAAGCAGCAAACCACATGCTACTACTTTTTGACAAGCTGCCTGTGTGCACTTTGTATGTGCTCTAGAACTTGAATTTTGGTCAGCAGCTTCACTCAGAAGGCAGAATTGTTTAGATGGGCTAGATCGGCAGATAGGTACCTAATTATACTTACCTGAGATATTTTATAGCGTAGCTTTAGTTAATGTGATTTGTTTTCTTTTTTAATCCCCCTTCTTGAGATGGTCTACAAAAGGACAAAAATATTTGACAGAAAGATACACTAAGTGGGAAAATATATAGAAAAGGAATAAATGCAGACTTCCAAGGTGATTTTTTTTAACAAGTGACTAAAGTAGTCATGTGAGGTGGAGGTAGTGTTGTTTGATACTAATACAAAAATGGTATTTTTCAATATACGAAAATCGTTTAGTGCACTGTTTTCAAAGCAGTCCAGTGAGATTAACAGTGATTTCTGTGTTTTCTCTGAGGCTAGGACTTGTGCCCAAATTCATACTATGAAGCCATGGTAGAGGTAGAAGATGACTAGGGTTCCTGAAAGTGATTTTTCTACTTGTGGCAGAGCACATTTTTATTCAGGGATGCTACTTCACTAATACTGGGGAAGAGGGAGTATCTGGAAACAAAAGTGTTCTTTGTGAGGAAGCCAGTTCTGTTAGAGTAGCACAGTTGGAAAATTTCAACACACAAAGCCAGGAAATTTGAAGGTTCTGACTCTTTTGTAGGTGTAACTTGGCAGGTTGTACAAATATCTTGTATCTCCATTGGCAAGGACTGGCTTCTGCTGAACTTAATTACTCTCCTGGAGTTTTAAATTCAGAGGTGGGTTATGTAAAATTTAATGTTTTTCCCTTGAAGCTTTCATGATAAAGGCGCAGTTATTAAATAAGGGCAGCTACCATACAAGAGTGGTTGCTATTAAAAAAAGTTATAGGCACCAAACAAGAGTGGTTATATGCTGAACATGACTTCAAAAGGAGAAACATAATGTTAAGTATGAATTCCATTTTGTATGCAGAGTAGAAATTTATACTGAAGTGCTTGAAACAGTGAACAAGACAAACTATTTCAAATTTACTTTGTTCCTTCTATTCATGCCTATGTTGGTTTAATTTGAGGGAGGAGGAAAGGAAAACTGCTAAGATTCTAAGAAAATGTCTGTATGAGTAACCTTGTTTTCAGAGTGGGAAGCACACTTTCATACAGATTTTACTTGGGCTGAGTGAAGTTATAGCAGTGTGGCAGTTCACCACCCGTCAGCAGGCAGCTACCATAGGCCTGCTCTCTGCATCCTTAAGCGTGAGTTCATCTTAAATTGCAGTAGAAGATTCTGTTGTGTTGCACAGCCACATAATTGGGGACATCTTGGAAAACTCAAACTATCTTATGATTCAGAGTGGTATCAAGCATCACTCGTGAGGAAAAATAAATCTGGGATGCCATCAAGAGCGTTGCCTACTTCAGTTTTTTTAAGGTGTTCATGGACAACAAGAATATGTGTGAAGGGAGGAATTACTTTTATTCCGTAATTTTTTTTTCCTAGGGGAGCTCAAACTAGTACACAATGATATTTTTTGAATTTTTTAGCCAGAAAGAGTAATTAGCGCCTGGTACCATTTACCTGAAGATTTACTGGGGTGTTTCATCCAGTTTTAAGGAGAAGGTTCTTTGGTTAAGGAGATCTGTGCTCTCTTAATAAAATTTCAGGAACCCACTTACATCTGTTTACATGGAGCATAATTCCAACAATCTTCTCCAAAGGACATTGATAAAACATTAATTTACCTTTTTTTCGAGCTTAATATAACCAATAATGAAAAAGAAATGATAGGCTGCATGAAATTGCATCAGAGTTTAGACTGCCAGTGAACCACAAAATCAAATTAAAACACCATCTGATTAATTGTCTTAATTCCCTGCTATCAGGGTAATAATGGAGAGTAACATGGGCAGGCTCCTTGTTTAATTGGTAGTGTTGTGTACTCATTAAGTAATGAGATATGGAGCCTTGCTTGAGAAAAAAATTACTATATGTAGAATATGTTTCTAGTTAAAACAGGGCTTATTAGCACCCTGTGGGACACATTTGGCCAATGATATGTACTTATTTACAAATCAAATATTAATCTCTATAAATTACATTAAGAAATAGACTAAAAATAGGTTGCTAACTTGCTGTATTCCTTCATTATGGAAAATTAGTTCCTAACAATAAAATGAAATGGGGAAGAAAGATCTGAGGATTTCACTGTGCTCCTGTGGTTTTACAGCTTTAATAGTTTCTCCAAAAGCATGGCAATATATGTGAAGCTGTGGGTTCCCCTCACACCCTCCCTCTTGAAGATACTAATTTTTGGATTTGTAGCTTTGTATTGCCAATTCCTGGAATTTTCCAATCATGGAAGAAGTTGAAGCAAGTGATTTGTCTTTTTTGAGGTGCCGAGGTATTTTTTCCGTTGGTTTGTATATTCATGCTTTCTTTTCACTGTTGTAACTTCTTTAACAAAAAGCTTCCTGCCTTAGACCTATATCTCAAAATGTCTTGGGCTGTACTAGGAATATTGAATGTATGCCTTTGATATTGTGTTGGCATTTTTCTTTTTGCTCAAAGTACTGCCGCTAATACATTCGTAGCCAGGAATTACATTAAAATTACTACTAAGCTTGTTAACTGCGTCATGGAAGATAGACAGTGGATAGATCCCTTACTCTAGACTTCCATATGGTTTTAAGTATGACTTGCAGAATTAAGGAAAAGGGGTAAAATATCCAAGTGAGGTATCTGATTTTCTTTCTTTCTTCCTTTTATTGCTCCCAAGAGGGCCTGGCTGTATGGAGCCTGGGAGAAGAGGGAGGAAATAGGTTTGAGACTGGACCAGTGTGTCATTGTGTTAAATCCAGCCAGCCAGTGAGGTCATTGTTTTCATCTGAGTCATTTTAGAATGAAACCCCTTACATTATGGAAAACATTGCACATCTTTATTTCAGACATGGAAATATCCAGCGAACCTTTCAGTAGTAGAGCTCCACTGACTTCATTTGAGGTACTCCTGACTCCCAGTGGTGTAAACAGGAGAGGAAATCAAATTCTTTTGCCTCATTTTTTTAATGTTATGCCACTCACCCAAAGGGGTTATTCTTTAGGCACTTTTCCAGCCAAGATGCCTGTTGAAGAAGGAGCTGGTAAATCTGTTGATCACACCTGTCAGCTCGGAATCCAGTAAATCTGTCCAGCCTGGAGCTGGATGGTTATATTGGGGGAAAAAGTTCTTAAGCACCGACTCATGTTGAGGCTAGATTATGTTCCAAAGTGCACAGGGAAAGTCCTTGAGACTGCATTCTTGGATATTGATTGTATTTCATGCTCAGGCTCCAGTAGGCTCAGTCTCTGTGTAGTATGATTTAATTGAGGGACTTGGGCAGTCTGCCCAGCTCCACGATTGATTTGTGTGACCATCAGCAAACCCTGTCATCTCTCTGTGCTTGGATTTTAATATATTTGGTCTTTAAGGTAGGTGTGATATTTGGAGCACTTCAAGGATCTAGTATAATGCATAATAATAACAAAATAATTATAACAGAACTTATACAATGTAATGGTATGGGGTGGAGATAACAACTAATTATTCCACATAAGCTAACAGAAATAGTAGGAAGTCTTGAATGTAACAAATGCAATTTTATCATTTAAAGTGGGAGAAGGCCATTGCTAGTTCATAGACTCATAGAATGGTTTGGGTTGGAAGGGACCTTAAAGATTGTCCAGTTCAAGCCTACGTGCCATGGACAAGGACACCTTCCTCTAGATCAGGTTGCTCAGAGCTTCATCCAGCCAGGCCTTGAATCCCTCCAGGAATGGGGCATCCAAAACTTCTCTGGGCAGCCTGTTCCAGCGCCTCACCCCACTCACAGTAAAAAATTTCTTCCTAATATTTAATCTAAATCTCCCCTCTTTCAGCTTAAAACCATTCCCCTTTGTCCTATCCCTGTGCCCCCTGATAAAGAGTCCCTCTCCAGCTGTTGATGCCTTCAGAGCAATTTATGCAAAATTAATTGCTGTATGAAACAATTTCTTCCAGTTTTTGCATGGCATGTGCTTTCAGTGTTAGTAGGTGGCAAGTCCTATGTCTTCTTAGATCTGTTTGGCCACTTTGTTGATAAGGATTTAATATTTTTGCCCTTTCAAGATTAAACAAAAAAGCTACCCAGTGTTGGTGCAGAAACGTTCAGTCTGATGAGGATGCAGAACACGCAGAGGGTGAACAGTGCAGTTCTCTAAAGGAAAACAGGGCTGAATAATGGTTTGCAAACTGTATAAGCACATTAGATACTTGCAGGGCAGTTTGCACAGTGAAATTGTTCGTAATGTGTGACAGTTCTTTCGTGCATGGAATCTGTTCCTCTTCCAACTGAATTTGGGCCTTGAATTTACTCATGAAAAGCACTTTAAAAAAACCCCAAACACCATCACAACTTACAGCAAAGATGTCTAAGCTGTAACATCAGTAAAAATGCGATAGTTTCAAGTTTGTGTGTTCATCTATTTCTACTGGAAATATTTCCTAGACCTTTAAAGCATTTTCTTAATCAGCCCTGTTGCTACAGAGCGAATGAAAGGCAATCTTTGCCAGGAATATTTAGTATAGGAGCATTTCTGTGTCTTTGTTAATGACTTACTCATGGAGAAGGTATGTTAGTCCATACACCATGTCATCAGGTGAGGCACTAGGACTTCAACATAAATGGAGTGGGATTGTTGGCTCAAGCTAGCACGACCCTATCATTGGTGGGAAGATGTCCGAGACTGAGACCCTTGGAGTAGCACCTCAAAGTGGTGGGCTGAGGCAGGCTTTGAAGATGATTGTCCCCGTCAACTGAATTACAAACATGCTTCCAAGTGACTTGCCTAAGTGGGGTGCAAGCAGAGTGACCAACTGGGATTCCACTGCCCCAGCTTTAGTCTTTCTTTAGTGGTGTGCTCAGACTGAGCCACTGATCTAGAATTGATGGCAGAGATGTCTCTTGGTTGCATCTCAGTTGACTACCTCACGGTGGGGTTAACTGCCTGCTGATGGTGCTCTCCTTTTGTTATTGAGGCAATGCAGATGTAGCAGGATGACCAAGACTCCTAGAATTGCACCTGCAGCTCCAGCCACGTGTCTCATTAGCTGGATCCTTCAGTGTCATATATGTCTAGATCAATAGTAACTCAGTGATGGCAGTGAATATTTCTTGTGCTGTTGTTATGGGAATCCCTCACAGTAATCATGTGGCCATCTTCTCACTGTGTTCCCCATTTTCCAAGTGCTGCCAAAGGCAGTGCCATGCGGTCATCCACACTTGACTTGTGAGTACCAAAGTGATCTGACTGTGAGCACCTGACTGCGGGTTAGGCTTGGATCCCTCGTGGGTAGAGCTGGAATTTGAATTAATGTGAAACCATAATTGAGCAGTTTATTGGGTCCTTATGCATGCCCCATGAAAGGAACTATGATCAGGATCTGGGCACTCTTCCAATAGTAATTGGATGCACTGTAAATACAACACAAGCTGGTTTCATCATGATCTTATGCTTTTGCTGTTCATTTCTTGTCAGTTAGGGTGCATGGGTGTATGAGGAAATTAAGCAATGAAAAGCTTTTATTATTCAAAATGTGAATTTAAATTTTGTCTCCCTTTTCATGAATGATGTAACGTAATTGAGACCTTTGTTTGGTTTGTCTGAATCATTCACTAGTGCCCAGTTGGCTAACAAGGCTGTGATGAGAATACTGAAACACTCTGATTATCTGACTTCCCACCCCGAGGCACTTTTGGCCTTGTTTCTCTCCCTGGAAACTGTTGAAAATAATGACACCACCTATTGGTGGAGAAGTAAAACTATGAATGATGCTTATTTGCATACTAAGAAGGAATAGTAAAATGGAGAAAAGAGTTTGAAATTTATTTCATATTGCAATTTAAGGGTTTTTTTTAAAACTATCTATTCCATGTTTGATATACTTGTGCAGAGCATGTCCAAAAAAACCCCAGCAAACAAAATTAAAAAAACCCTTAACCTAGGCTTTGTGAAATAATAGTTCAGAGCAGCTCTTCTTAGGCATTTTGACTGGCCAGTACTATTGCTTTTTTTGCTGTGTTTAAAAGAAGTACTCACCCTTACAAAAGCGGTGTACAAGAGATTAAAGGTATGGGACCTAAATTGTTTGCTCCTCAGTTGAAGTAATTGGAGCTAAGGTTTTTTTTTCTTTCTTCTTCCCATTCTTTCTTTTTTTTTAAAAAGAAAAAAATGACTTATATAGAATGAGCTGGATTACTGTGGCAGCCTTGGCAGTGCTTGGTAGAGAGTCTGCCAGTGGCAGCAGTTTAAGCTGCAGTATTTTCAGGAGGAGAACTTAGTCTCAAGTGTTTTGGGATGCCATGTGACGGATGGTTTCTGGTAGTTTGCTTTGGATGTTCTAGTCACTTATGTTAACATCAGTAGACATAATAAGAATTACTTAGTTACATATTGTGGATTCTGTGTGGTGACAGAGCTGGTCAAATTTTGAAATTGTTTAAAAACAAACTTTCTCCTCCTCCTCCCTGTAACCTTCTAAAAATAAAAACGAAAAAGATTTAGTAGCTCTGCTTTTCTTATCTCGGGGAGATAACTGACAGCTGAAGGGTGTTATTTATTGGGACTGGGTATGGAAATGCCATGTTTCACTGAAGATGTATTGCAGCACTGTCTTGTCTGCTGTCGTGAATAGCTGAACAACTGGAATGGAGCACAGCAACAGCTGTGAAGCCTGAGAAAGCTTTGTTGCAATATAGAGGTGTTCTTACTGTAGTTTCTGTTCATAACTACAGCCCTTTATCCCACAAGTTGGGTAATATCCTAAAAATGCTATCTATGGATATTCCCAGAACTTTTTAGGTGTTTTCTAGTAAATCCTCTACTGAGGAGCTCGTGTCTTGTGAGCAGATGGTGTAACCCTGTCGGAGAAGAGACAGAGTTCAGAGGCAGAGCTGTGCATGCAAGACAAACCGCTGTCATGTAGCATAGCAGTCATAGAACTCCAAGAGGAAACTAGAGATGAACAGGGAAGAAACCTTCCAGGTAAGTTCAGGAATAGGTTAAAAACTTGGGAGAGGTTTGAGTGGCAAAGGCTTTCGAGTAGTCAAGTGAGTGTCTGACGAGGTGCAGATGCAATTAATAGTTTTACTGTTGTGGTGAAGTTTTTGGACAGATTAATACATCAATAAAATGCATAATTGCAGGTGAAAAGTATTTGGCTTGATTTTTTATTTTGGTTGAGCCTAACATGTGAGATGCTAAAACTCATAGCCATTGATAGAGATGCCAACATTTATAACAACAATAATTGCATTTAAACTTCTACTGAACACATACTCAGATTGCTTGGCACTTTGAAAGTGTGTTGAGTTGCTTTCAGCTAGAAAAGCAAAAAGTGGAACATAAAATATTTGAAGCAAAAATAGCAGAAAATGGATGTAGAATACTCTGGTCCTTTTTAGCCTTTGTAGTGCAGATGATGGAAGGACGGTCTGTGGAAATGCTGATGTGATTAGACTGCTAGTACTTGCAGGGTCACAGCCAAAGCAAAGCAAAGTATGAGGATAAATCTTGTTATGTTTTGGCACTATGTTATTACGGTTCAGCTGTCTAGCTAACAATAAAGTTAAGATTTCCCTCTTATTCCTGCACATCCTTTTCCTTAAATAAGCATAGATCAAAACTACCCTTATGCTTCTGGCATTCTCATGTGAAAGTAGGCATGAGGGCTCACAAATATCTGGGAGCTGATTCTGGGACTGGGATGTGTTTGCTAACCGTCTGTGTGGGTGGCAAAGTGTCCGTAAATGTTTTAGCACAGTCTAGCTTTCTCTTGATTTCAGTGTAAGATTTACCACTACTGTATCAGTCCAGCCACAGCACAGAGGATTTAACATTCAAAAGTGATAACAGTTTGGGAAGTACTCGCTGCTTGGCAATCCAAGTGCAAGTTGCTGCTAAATGTGACCGGGTTGTGAGGTGGACAGCTTTAAACAGAGGCCAACACCAGGAGATGATGCTGGGTGCTATTGGTGGGCGTCCTGACAATACAGTGTGGTGGCTTTTCTCAGTTTTCATCTTTGCTGTAGTGAGTGGTGGAAGCTCCTTCTGGTGTGATCAACCACATTTGTCTTAAAAAGGCTATAATTACAAATTTTGTCTTTTCACAATGTATTTGAAAGACTAGTAGATGTTTTGTTTGGTTCCATGTTCTGTAGCTCAGCTTTGTGTTTGTCTGTAAAATGCCCTGGCACTCTAGCACTGCAGGCTGCTGCTTTTGTGTGCTGCAACCATAAGGCACAGCTGAACCAACCAAGCCTGCGTTACACTGGTGGGACGGCTGCTTTAGTTTGGTGTCCATAGGTTTGGGCCTCCCTGCCTTTGGCTGCATCACACGAGGATATCGGCAGATATGTGTGTGTGAGTGATCTGCGTGGCGTACAAAATATTGAGAAGTAAAGGTTTTGGGGAAGGGATATGACAGCATCCATAACTGGCAAGATAGCAAAATGTCTTTAGCCACTGGAAATGCTGTTGACGCCTTTCAGCCCGTTTTATTTGTGTGCTGCATGCACAGAAAAAAAATCTGTTCTGTTTCTAATGTAGTGTAAAACTTAAATGATTCTTAAGGGAAATATGTGTGTGTGTGTGTGTGTGTGCACATGCAGGAGGTTGTGAGGTCATCTCAAATCTTCCATGTAGCAAACCTAAACCTTACCATTAATTTATCTGTAAAAGATTTTAATGACCTAAAGTGCCATTTCTGTAAATAGTGTTACAATAATGAGAAAAACATTAATATAAACTTTGAGCTATTTGTTTGTTAAAAAAAAAAAACAACAAAAAAAAGGCCGTTTGCAGCACAGGAGTGAATCTTTCCCACCCTGGGTTTCAGGCAGCAATGGTTTGAACAGGAAGTGCTGTATTTAAGTGAAATATGACTAAAACATTTTAGTGACAAATATTTTGTTTTTCGTGTCAGTTTGATGCCACTCAGGGAAGAACAGGTAGAAAGAGAATAAGCGAAGGGTGCAAGTGTGGTTGAAATTGCAAGCTAAATATACTTATGGTGCAGTTGTCCACGAGTGAAACTGTGTCTGCCTAGATCCATAAATCAGTAACAATGAAAATTTCTAAGGAATTTGAGATTCTAAGGAATGATTGCAGTGAGAAATGTCATTGCTGTGTGTTAATGACAGGCCCAACTTCTGTTAAGAGACCCCACCGTCACCAAATTTCAACATCACCCAGATCATGGATGCAGCACCTGTTTGATGCCATCAGTCTACGTTTTACTTGTAAACAGCCACTTAACATGTAATGGCTTGAAAATACTCATGATTTATTTGTTTTTCTTCACAGGCTGGAATGGTGTTAAGATGTGGGTATTTCTGGTTTGGCTTGTTTCTCTTGCCCTCTGCGTGCCTTGTTAAAGACGTGGCGTGGACAGCGTAAGTTCTGAACTAGTCCTCTTTGAGTTACAGGAATTATTCTATATGCACATGTTGTCCAGTCCAATATTGTTCTATAAAGAACTACAAAGTCTTTCAGTGAATGCAAACTAGTGATATTAATTTGGAAGACCTCTGAGCAAAGTGAAGTGGGAGTTATTTCTCACCTGCCAATGCAACCAGCAATGTAAGAGAATGAATAGTTAGCCCTGAATCTGAAGGAGACAGCCTTATCTGAGTAATGAATGTGTGTCATCTTATGATTATTTGTGTTGTCTACCCTCTAGTTAAAGGCAAATTTAGATCAGACATCGGAAGCTTCCTATAAGAAGCAAATAATTCATTCAGTGTGACCAAGGTTAAATAGAAGATAAAAATGTGGCATTTAATCCATACCTGGTATATGCCTGGTTCCTTGTCAGCTGCTCTTTAGGTTTTCCATCAACAGTGGGTCTTCCAAGACTTAAACTGAGAGAAGAGCAATACTTTCCACTCTGTGGTTGAAGTGAAGTCTTAATGATTCCTTCTCTGCCCAGAGAGGAGGAATGACCCTTGTAAAATACAAATCTGTGTAATCCCATTCCTTCAGAACTGTTGGATTTCAAACCATTGTGGAGGGCAAGCAATTTCAAGAATTTTGATTTTAAGAGAAGCAATTTACCTTCTCTACCATTGCAATTTCAAATGCAGAAGTATCGTTTTCATTTAGAATTTCTAGTATTTTGTTCAGCTTGTTTTTAAGTATCTTAAGCACTGAAGCTTTCATCCTTTCCCTTGGAAAACTGTGTTGCAAAAGAAGGCTTTATTACATGGATGCTTAATAACCTTTTGCAAGGAGGACCCAGGGCATTCCAACTCTGGGGCAAAAACACAGTTCCCAGCTGGAGTGAAGAGGAAACACAGGCTAGATTGTCACTTGTCACAGAGAGGCAGCATGTCTTTGAGTGAAAGGATCCTAGCACTTTGCTCCAGGAATGAGCTGTTGATCAGCCAAGGAAGATTCTAAGACTTACAGGATCATTTAGCTTAGAAGAGTCCTTTCAGATCAAGTCCAACTGTAAACCTAACATGGCCAAGTCCACCAATCTTCTTTACTGAGAAATGCAGAAAATACTCAAAAACCCAGAAAGTTTACCAAACACAGGCACATTTGAAACACTGGCATAAAAGGATAAATCAGGTCATATGCATGTATCTGAAAATTTTTTTTCTTCCTATGAGGTTGGTAGCACAGCTAAGTTAAACTGGTAGTAGACAAACCTACCAATCAGTAAGTACTTCTTAAAAGTTTTCATATTTTCTTCATCAGCTTAATTTTCATGAGCTACACTGCTAAAATTAAAACTAGATATCAGAATGTAAAGTATCTGTTTAGGCTAAACTATGATTTTCTAGTCTAGCACGTTAATGAGTGTAACAAAAAAAAATCCCGAACGTCTTCCATTAAAAAATTATTTTAAACCAAAGCTAAGGCCAAAATGGTTAAATTAGATACTTAGCTGTGTCTGTGACCTGCTTTTTAAAGCTCTGAAAAAAAATTTCAGAATTCATTTAGCTTAATAGGCCCTGCTCCTTTGTCAAGCATTATTTAAAATTATCTTCTTGGAAGTCAGTGAGACTACTTTTCTGATTAAAACTAAATCGAGTTGAACTGTTTGCAGCATCAGCGATCAAATATATATTTAGGTGCCCAGATTACATGTTAGTTTCTGAAATGTTTTCATGATAGTTGAATGTCCTGAAGTTGTCTTCTGTTCTTACTAGTTCTAGGCAAAAATAACTCAACAATTGTAAAACAGACCAGACCAGGCTCATCCTCAGCTATTACTCATTTAAAACTCTGTTACTGACTCAGCCTGTTGTTTAATATTTCTTAGAGGAATCTCAGCAACATAATCCTTTCAGTGGTTCAGACCAAGAAAATAGAGAGATTGTGAAGCTTTCAAGACAAATGTGTATGATTGATATGCTAGGTATTTCCCAACAGATTTTAAACAGGAGGCTCCTATCAACATTAAGCAAAAAAAAATCTGTTCTCTGAGCAGGACTTTTTTTTTTTTTAACCCATCACTGAAAAATTAACACCATTAACATTTTAACTAGGATAAATGAAATGACACAGTTATCAGCACTGCCATATGGAAGGAGTGAAGGTCTGTTTCCTTTCCAAGAGGCTTGCCATTCAAAACTTGAGCCTAAGGCCTCTGGAAATCAGCCTGCAGATTTCCACAGCAGTGGTTACACCACATTACAGTCTGTAGTTCAGCAGAATCTGGGTCTGACTATAACATTCTAGCAGCTCTGACTTCTCATGATCATGGAATTTGTCCTTTTCAGTTTCTTTTGGACATGAAGCATATGTCCACAGAAAGAGCAGCCACGTGACCCAAAAAGGACATGCCTAATTTCAATTTTACCAGAAAAAACATAAATGCAGTGCAGGTTTTTTGTCTGGAAGAAGGTTGAAAAGGATAGGAAGGTGTGTTTCAAACCGATACAGATTGTAGTTTCTAAACTGCTGTGCTGCATCAGTTATAAAAACTTGCTGGAAACAAGAGCTAGTTCTAAGTGCTTCCTTCGTTACACAGGCTGAAGTTGTGAACTTGATTCTTATCTCTCATGTTTTCTGCTGCTCCAGGCTTTTTTATTTACCTTTTTTTTTTTTAAGTGAATCAAGGAAATGTGGAAAACTCTCTTTAAAAAGAGAAGGAAACTTGTTATTAATATTGGCTGAAATACCACATTGTTAACTTTGGTCCACTACCCTGAATTCAGTGGCTTGGTTTGGATTTGGCATTTGCCTTATAGAAGTCCCAATTGTGCTACCATTGAAATGAACAGAGATTTATAAGGTGAGAGCTTCCTTACAGCTCGCACATGTCACTTGAATACATGTCGCTGGTGCTAGGAAATATCGCAATAGCTGAGCTGTGTGGGGGATCATAAAAACACAGAGTGTCTTCCAGCAAAATTAGGCGAGAAAGCAAGAATTTGTTAATAATTGGTGTCTCAATACTTAGTGTTACAGCAAAAAAATTCCTGAGCTTTCTGATCGTTTCCAAAATCTTCACGTACTTTTTTTTTGACCATGAGGGGAGAAACACATTGCACTTGCCAGCTCTGCAGTGTAAATAAGAGAGAAGGTATGAGGAGCTCTTCCTGTCCTTGCATACACTTGCATTCCCTGGAGTCATCAAGTATGAGAGAAGTTTATGAATGCAACCACGCTTCTCCCTGGCAGGTTCTGGCTTCCTGAACCCTCTAAATATCCTCCTGGGGCAGTGAACCCTTTAGCTGCTCTTATGGTCTGTGATCTTAATATCCCAGTCTGTGAGGGAAAGTTAAGTTTGACTTTACATAATGCATCAGATTTCAGCTGAACGGGAACATCTAGCACGAGAGCTCATAATTTGTTGAGGGCTGATCATGCATTCAGGCCCACTTGTAAAGTAAAAGGTAAATGCTAAGACTTATATCTGTATTTTTGTGTATCACATGTTAACGCGTTGTGAAAAAGATAACAAAGTATCTAATCCTGCTGCCACCAGTCCATCAATTATTTGCAGTTGAGAGCAATCCCAGACGCTGAGGCAATTGTAATGCTGTACTTTAGTATTAGTTTTTGGAGAGACACGTGGATAAATTAGCCCAGGCCCTTTTTATAAATACTTAATTACTGACTCGTCCATAGATGCTCTTGCTTTCAAGAGGAGTGACTTAACACATAACAATTACCTGTGGGTTTATTGTTGCTGTATGGATACCCAGCTGCAGCAGAGCCCATATATTTTACTTACAAAAGTGCCCCCAACTTCAGGACAACAGTATTTTTTCCATATTGTGAAATATCAATACAGTGCCTCCTTGTGTTGTGCTGCACTAATCAAGCTTTGTTGCTCAGGCTCTATTATGTTAAATTTTTAATTCAATATTCACTCTAAGGGAGAAGGAAAACATCTCTTATGGTTTATGGCAAGATAAACATGCAGCCTTGGGAGAGATTGAATAACTTGTAGATTTCTGTGTTCTTGTCTCTGGCAAAACTGGTTATAAAGGATTTTAAAAGTTCTAAACATACTCAGTCTTAAAGTTTGCAATAGTAGGTACAGCCTCTTTAAAAGCTAAGAGATGAATTCAAGGTCAAAATTTCCACGTATTTACTCAAATTAGTGTGATAGTGAAGTCAGCTGTAAAGATTATAAGAGTTAATAGCTGAAAGCTTTCTCATTTTAATCACTATGATTTCCCTTCCTCAAAGAGAAGGCCAGTCTAATCATTAGCCTAACTAGTTATAGGAGCTTGAATCTAATTAATTTCTGTGCAGCCACTGGTAATCTCACATTCTTAAAACATTATGCATCTTAAAAATATCCTTGCTGGTGATGGCTTCTTTCACAGTACCTTGGTGTTCCCTTGCAAATCATACACCTTTGGTGGTTTCTTTTAATAGTGTGCTCTTCCGAGTAGATACTGATACACTTTACCTCTGGATTTTGCTATGCTTCATGTTTTGTTTTTCTCTTTCTTCCCCCCCCCCCCCATTAAATGCACATACGTTTTGAAAAGTAGTTTTCATTGTGGCTTATGATATTGAGACATTTAGGGCCTAATTCAGCAGCACAAAGACCAGTGGACTTGGATAACTTAGTATTAATAAAGCACTATCATCTAAAATAGTATTGACAAAGATTGTGGTCTTTGTTTCTTATTCCCCATGGAAGGAGTAATAAGAATCATGCTTTTAAAAAATAAATGCGTCTTCATTATATTTTAATTACGTATACACCAGATATTTTCTCTGCTAGATGAAGTTTGACATTGGTTTACATTATTGGTTGAAGATTATAGTATCTGCGTGAAAGACTTTTATAAAATTTATATCAAATTTTTTGCCATCTCTGGGGTTGAAGAATATTCTTTTAGTGCTGCGAAGCAAGTGGTGGCTGAGCCAGCTTGGCCCCATCTTGTTTTCAGGGTTATTGTGCAGTGACATGCAAATCAATCTTATCTCATGGGACACTTGTCCATTAAGTGACACAAAGAAGAAGCTGATCAAAAAATGCCCATTGGAGAAAGATCCCTGCATTTTGTATTATTGCTTTCTACACATTAAGACAAGGAGACTAGATTCTTTTGTTATATCAATGTAATTTAGGTGTAATAGCACTGGAGCAGCAGGTGAAGCTGGGGGAAGAAAGGCCCAAGTCTGTTCATGGAGGGTATTGCTTTCCAGATTTCGGTTGCATGTGGTACATGGATTGCTCTTTGAATCCCCAAGAAAATAGGATATAGCCAGCCTTGTTACTGTCACTTTGAAAGCTTGGCTGGGAGAGAAGTGCCTTTCCCAGTCATGTGAGTGATAAATGAAAATAAAGGGCTTGAATGACAATTATCATCTGAGACTCTCCTTAGGTTTTCAGAGCAGTGCCACACATGGCTCAAAGGACGGAGTGGAATCATGTTTTACTGCCATGAATATTCAATGAATCTGAATTCTTTTGTCTGAATGCCCTGGTCCTGAACAGTCCCACGGTAGCAGTGTCACTTCTCCGTAGTCCTGTAGCTTTGCTGTTTGGTTAGATTTTGAATGTTGGGTTGAAGCAGCTGAGCTCTGCTTAATTTGAAGTGCTTCTGGTGACTCATTTCTTACATAGTATTTCCCAGGTATTGTGAATCTGAACTGACATGCCTTGTTTCCTAAATCCTTCAAAGGAAGGTCTCGCGCCTCTCATCTGAGAGGTGAAATTGGGGCTTTGTAGCAAAACAAATGTTCATGTGGCTTTTTTGTTTTGTTTTTGTCTTTTGTTTATGGCACAGGGCCAAGCATACCTACCATAAAACTTTGCTGGAGCAAGTTCAGGAGTTGGAGACGAAGACGAGAGAGCTGGAAAAGGCCATGCTTCGTGATAGTAATGGAAAGAGGTGGGGCAAGTCTCTGCTAATGTTTAAAACAGACCCTTTTTGTCCTCTCCTCTCTCAATTTTTCATTCACCATTCAAATCTGATTCCAGACTATGTAAGACAGCTTCTCTCCTTATTATTTTTTATTGTTGTTCCTTTTTATGTATATCTTTTGCTCAGAGAAATCAGCCTTCCCAGTTTCATTTCTCCTGCGTTTTTGCTACAAAGTTGTACTGGACACTGCTGCTCAGTCTCCTGCCTGGTCACCTGGCTGTCACCTGGCTGCTGGGCCAGCCTGGTTTTGAAAGAACTTTGTGGTATATCATAAAAAAAAAATCAACCTGATAACCATGTCAAGGGAGGGAACTGTCTTCTACTCAGGATATGAAGACTGTAGCTAAAAGGAGGACTGGCTAATCCAGTCTGCCCTAAAATTTCATTCATTCTCACCTTAAGGGATTTTTATGTTTTTGCTTTTTTTTCCACTGCAGCTTGCGGGCCCCTGCCTTTAGGGTTCTCATTTTCTCGTTTTGCCTCTCCCTTATATCCACACCATATGGACTTGAACATATTGCTATTATTGAATCTTTCATTGTAAGGGGAGAGGAGGTCTTGTGTGGGAACTTTTGTCTCTTCTGAAAGAAGCTGAAGAAAATTATAGTGAGGCTTTTGCATTGAACAGTTTCATTTACCATCTCAGAATGTGGTTCTGCATCAACTGGTCAGAAAAGCTCCCCAAGTTCAAAAAGGTTTTAGAACTAACTCTTCTGTTCCTTACACAATATGCCACCACATGACTGGCTAAGAAACTACATGATCATTAAACTGGATTTTAGCAAACCTTATAAACTAGCAAACTGAGTGGAATGGGGCTTTTAAAAGATTTTGTTCTTCTGGGGCAGGGTCATCCTTTGAGCCTTTGATGTCTATTCTAAGGTAAACTAATTGCCATATTGTAGCTGCTGCTACAACTAGCAGATAGAAGAGTTTTTCAACTAAACTTGTGAGTTAATAAGGACTATTTTTAGGGAAAATTATCAGGGAGTGAGGTTACCAAGATTACAGTAAACTGAAAAGCTTTAAAAAAAATGCTTGTGTGAACTTCAGTGTGTTTATAAGATGTCCTTAGTGACCAGAGTTCGCTTTTCACAGGCCAAGACAAAGTAAACACAGTGTTATTGATTAAGATCACTTCAAAACACTTGGAATGTTCAGATTTATTTTGAGTTATTTTTCTGCTCTGACTTTTGATTCCTACAAAACACATTTTATAAATTGTGCTTACTTGCAAAAGTCACAAACTGTACATGAAATAATTTAAAAAGAAAAAGCAAGCTTTGCAGCACTGGGCAACAAAGCCAATCTTTTGTGCTACAGATAAAACCAACAAACATGCCTGAAATCAGGCATTTAATTAAAAATGGCCCTTGTTTTTAGAGGGCTTAGCAGTCACCTTGAAGTCAGTTGGAGCCAAAGTGCTTGGTGCGAAACTCAGGTCAGCCTCCGAGGTGAGAAGGGTGTAACTTGGTGTTGTGAAATACTGACTGATGGACTGATTAGATGCCAGGTGAGTGTAATCCAGGCCTGCACAACACTGGCTGTTCCCAGGCACAGGGCTCTAGTAGTATGAACCCCTTGGCTCTTGCTGTGGTTCATATCTATGCCTAGGATGTTAAGTTGCACTGGTGTTGGTTTGTAGCATGTGTGTTTTCTTGCCAGTATTTAGTGCCATTGTTGGCAGCTGGGGAGGAGGGTGAGTCAGCTTTTTGCCTGATGAACCTCTGGATTGCAAGGCGGGTTGACATACTGTTAATAGAGAGACACAGTTAGCATTTGATCTGTTTATATGTATGTGTCTCCAAGAACTTGATGGGTTTCTTCTCTGTTTACACACTGTCCTGACTTTCTGTAAATTTAATGGCCATGTTGTAATTCATTCATACGCTGCATGTTTTCGTAGCCTTTTATTTTATTGCATTCTCACTGCAAACTCTTTCATCTGCATTCCTCCTCCATATAGCTTCACTTCATTCTCGAAACGCTTGCATGGAGATGATGTAAGGAATTCCCTCTGGCCCTCCTTCCCGTTCTCCCTCACCCTTCTTGCCATTCATTTGTTTGTCTCCTTCCTAATTGCTGCCAGATTTTCTGGGTGGTCCATCTGTGAACTAGATAATGGTAGAGTGCCTCTGCCTGCTAGGAGTTGGTGTGCTCTGCTTATGATGTGGCCTCCTGAGTGCTCTTCGGAGTTGTTCTGTCTTTTATCTCTTTGGTTTGTCTCCTGGCTCTTTCACACCTGCTAGAAATCCTGTGCTTGTGCAGTGGGAAGGGTGAGGGTGGGAAAGAGGCAGAGAGGGAACTTTCTGCAGTTAGAGCTTCTCTAGTTGACATTATTTTTTAAAAAGAAGCTTTGGAAATGCAGGGTGCGGTGCACTGCTCTCCTCTGCTGCCTGCAGCCCTGTGACTATTGCGATATTGCTGGCGATGTGACACTGCTCAGGAAGGGAAAGTAACTGAAGTCACCTCATTTCTAATGGAAAGTGGGAGCTGCATTAAAACTGGAGTGATCCGTCCATCACCTCGAAGTAACAGTGTTTGCTCTTGGTTGGAGATGTTCTGAAAGCGTGTCTGTTAGGTGTTGGTTTGTTCAGGCAGCTGTGGAAGATAAGCTGACTGTCATCGGGGTCCAGTTTCCTGGCCCACGTAGTGGATGCTGGTTTTTCTCGGTGATTTTCACAAGCAAACAACAAAAAATCACACCCAATTACAGATAAGAGAAGGATTTAGGAAGCTAATTGTTTTTGTCATTGCTTAGACCTTGAGACAGAAAATGAGGTGAAAGATCTATATGTTTGAGGTTAATCTGCTAAACAAAAACCAACTCACAAAGCCAAGAAAGCAGTGAGTGTATCTAGGCTTGCACAACAGGGTGCCAGCAGTTTGCTGTGGCTCAGCTGAATTTCTCGAAAATGCCAGCAGGATAACACCTGGGTCCTCACTGTACTTGGGGAAGGAGTGCTGGCAGATCTACTCGTGCCACTCTGTACCTAAATACACATATTCTGTCTTAGAGGGTCTTCACCCTGCCAACTGTTCTTGCTAGACGATTTTTCCAGGTTAATAAAAAATGTTTTCACTAGTGGTATTTACAGCCTTCTGGATCGTAGCCACTTTGAGTAGTTTCTAAAGTTGGATTTGCTTATATTGATCTAAAAAAGCAGGCACAAATTTTTGCCTTTCTTGTAGCGGGGAGCAAACAGCCAGGCAAGTGCTTGGTCTGCTTGAGAGCGCTGGATCCCCAAAACCTTGCAAATAACACTAGAGAGATGCTTGGAGATGATATCAAGTATATTGTTTCAAGCTGTAAAGAGTAGTGTTCACATTTCTCTGTATTCTTCATCTGGACAGCTAAAACCTTATTTTTCGTGGAAGTTGGGATGATAGGAAAATCAGATGATTCCATGAACAGGGGATTTCATCGGGGAAACAAGTATCTGGAAAATGTGCAACTCCAGAAATAGTTTGAGAAGCAGAGGAGGGAATGTGCAGTAAGGGGCTGGTGATGGATCCCATGCCATGCTCGCCTGCCTGTTTGTGGAAGATGAGTACCTGCGCCTGCCCACCCCAGCCTGGCACCCAGCAGTGCTGGGCTGGACTCCAACCCAGCTGTGATGTGAGCAGGCCTTGGTACGGGAAGGGAGAAGGGCTCCCTGGCAATCTCATGTAACAAAGGGCAGGATTTAACACTAAATTTACATGAATTTGGAGAGGTGAGAGGGGCAGCTCTTGTGCCAAAGCTAACATGGACATGTGGAGACACCTGCCCAGCAGACCAAATCATGTTAACATGCAAGATTTACACAAAGAAAACAAACGGTTTTTCTACAGTTTTGTGTTCAAAAGTGGCGTTGAGTTCAGCTGCGGAGATTTTTGTGTCTTTATATAAGTTTACAACTGTATCTTGGCTCATAAAGGGCCAAATCTTCAAGTCTTCATTCACTTTTCACTCCATCAGACCGCTCGCTGAAGTCAGCGGGAGTTCAGGTGGAGTAAAGCCTGATTAGGAACCAAAGCAAACTTTACTTTGGAAACCCATGTCACTGTAGTGCTCTCCTCGCCAACTAATGGAGAGTCAGCAAAGCTGTGCAGCACCCTCTTTGTGACAGTAAATTTCCTGTTTCAGAGGCTTTCAATGTCTTGGAATTCCCAGAGAGCTCCCTTTGAATGTAACTTTTTGGTTATTTTTCTGTTCTGCTTTTGATTAGTTGGTGACTGGGATTAGAAGATTATTTGATACTGAAGAACAATGTGGCTTTCATGGTTTACGTACTTTACAAGGAGCTGAAGGGTCTGTCTAGGGTGCTAGAGATAAGTGCCTGCATCATTGAAGTATTGGGAAGAGAGTTTTCGAATTATGCAGAGATCTTGGGAGGCAGTGTCTTGTCTTTAACTACAGAACTAGCGAGGTATAGCTGCAAGCGACAAGGAAGCACCGCAATGTGAATTTGCACAGCATTTTTCAATGTGCTTTTTTACTCTTGCTGCTTTCAGATGCCTGCTGTCACCTTTCTTTCATCTCCATTTTATAAAACAAATACGGGTTTTCAGTGTACCTAAAAGAGAATGGAGAGCCTGTGGGGAACTGCTGTCTTCAACAAGGAGACCCGCTGGTGAAGATTCTCTTTCGTTTAAGTGCTTCTCACCAAATCTGACTCTGCGCGCATGACCGGCTCTCACCCTGGGAGCGAGCTGTCTCATTTATCTTTGCCTCAGTTGTGTTTGGTGGGTGAGGGCAGATGTCTGTCTTATTTCTATAGCTGTGTGACCTGGTGGGACACAGGTACACATGGAGACTTGCCCACTCCACAGGTCCCTGGGGAGGAGCAAGAGGAGAATGCGGGAAAGCTGACTCAGGCTTGGGGCAGAGGCAGCAGAGCCCTCCACCTCACGCCAGCAGAAGCAGAAATAGTAAAACAGACTTAACTTTTCTCTTAACAAAACCATGAATGAGCTCTGAGGACCTGATGTCATGGTTCCCAAGGAAGAGGAGAGCTTTTTTCGTTAAGATCAAGAGAAACAAGGCTTGGGCTCATTATATTTCAAAGCACTTTGTCTCTTTATTGATGCATTTCAAATTACATCCGCTTGAATAGGGAGACGGTGGCAGTAAGGCCCCTTCACATCAGAAGGTACAATGAATCTTATCAGAAACAAACTGTCTTGTGTTTTCAGCCGGTTAAACTGCATTGGATGTTTGGAGCCAAAATCTTGTTTCATGAATGTGTTGACTTCAGCGTATTTACTCAGGGTGTGCAGGACACTGATCTGAATCTGGCCCATCCAATGCAGCTGAGCGTAAAATGAGGTTGAAGAGGGAAGAGGCTTATTTTGGTTTTGAGGTTTGAGCCTTTTTATCAATTTTTCCAGATGTTTTTCACACCATTTCTGGGAAGGCAAGGCGAGATTTCTCCACCAGCATACGCAACAAAGTGACTGGCATATTTATGATTTTTCCTTGCAGCTTTTCTAGTAAAAAGATATTAGACTCTTTTTACTAGCAAAAAGCACATAAAATTATATCAGTGGGTTTTTTAAAATTCTTTGATTCCATATGGTAAACATTTGTGTATGGTAGGTGGAAAATGCCTTTTTTTTTAATTTTATGCTTGTCCATTTCTCTCTCCCTCCTGTCCCATATTAGTAAGGAATCATCACATTATTTCCTCATTTTAATATGTACTGTTAGTTTCTGGCCTTTCTAACCCTTGTGTGTGAGGCACTTGCAATTACTTAGTTTGATTCTGCTTCAGATTGAGCAGTGAAGGCTGTGGGACAGAAGTGGCAAGGAGCAGAGGGCAGAGAGGATTTCAGAAGCTGGCCAGAGAGATGAAGGGGGAGTTACTGTGCTCCCACTGGCACTGGGGGCCCAAGTGCCCAGCTGCTAGCGTGAACCAGTTAGAGCAGACATGACTCTTCTCCAGTGCAATTAATTTTTTCACATCCTGATTGTACCTATCACATAACCTTTAGGGAGATCCAGTGCACAAATAGGGTTAAAACCTGGTGACCTGGAGAAGGATTTAGAGCTGTGATCAAATCTGCTAGCAAAGTCAAACTTGACGGAGGTACAGTATTATCAGGACAAAGGCCAAAATGAAGCTGTAAATTGAAATGAAAGATTAGGAAAAACGAGACCATAACAAGATGAAAATTAAAACTGATTAAGGGGCCAATCTCTCTAATGCCTAATCCTCAGTTACTGGGTTGAGCACCAGGGATCTCCACAGGGGAGAGAAGAAGAAATCTTCCCTCGGGGCTGCACAGCAGGAGAACTGCTCCATAACAACTATTCCAGCCTAATGGCTTCAGCAGTCTGCCTGGGCCTTGGCTCCTCTGCTGCCTAACCTCATCTCAGAGGAGAGGCAGGACAGCCTGCATTCACAACTCTGACTCGTGGCAGAGAATAAAATACTGAGTTACATGTACCAAGGACAAGAAAACAAAAGTTGTACTAGATATTAAATATTCAGTAGACAATTACGAAATACTTAAAAGATTAAAGAAAAGCAATTTGGTTTTCTGTAGATCAACCAAGTGTCCTGGGCATTGATCTAAATTGTATCCAAACACTTAGAAAGTTCATCGGGGTTTTTTTGCCTTGAGCTGTTCTTTTGCTTTTTTTCCTCCCTCTAAAAAAACAGAAGAAAAAATGATAGGAGGAGTTAAGAATTTTTGAATACAGGACTCATTTTAACTTTAGTTGAAGTATCTTGGTGGACTCTTTTTAAACCAGAAAGTTTAGATTTAAAAAAAAAACATCTTACCTTTACATAGCGACCAAACATGGAAAACTTCAACCTCCAAGGTTACTATTTCCAAAGAAGTGAGTGAGTAGGAAAAGAATGTTATACTTGTAACTGTGTTGCCACCTTATCTGTAGAGGATAGACCAAGCACCCACTAGAGTAAGTGCAAAGTGAGGCACTTGGGGACAAGAAGTAACCAGCACTGTTACCAAAAGGGGGATGGCTGAAAAGCAACAAGCCAGACTTAGCCTTTTCTACTTCTCAGACATTGAAATTGAGTCATTTTACACATTTTTGAAAGGCTGAAGGCCATACTGGGCAGCTTCAACTTTGTGTTAAGTTAGTTGGTTTTGGGACACCTCCCCCAGAACCCCAGTAATGAAATACGTAAACACATGCTTAATGTTTGCTGTGCTTAGAAATGGAAGGCATTCTTAAGCAGAGAGAGATCTCATTATTTTCTTAAGGGTTCTTGCTTTTCAGAGAGGCATGTGATGTTTATTGTCTCCTTATTGAGATACTATTTTTAAAAGGCACTTGGTAGTACTGTTTTCTGTTCAAAGAAGTTGTCTTGGAAAGAAGTTTAGGAATAACAGCCTCGAAAATGAAGTCTGAAATGGATTGTCCAAGTGATTTTAGGAGTCAAAGGAGGGATCCATTTGGCTTTTCTGCTTTAGGACATTGTTAATGACAAAACAAAATGTAAATTATCGTTGCTTGTCACTAGAAGAAAAAGCTTTGTTCTGCTTTTAGCTGTACAACTTTAAGGGCCAACTTGAAGAGGATTTTGTGAATTTAGAGTGGAGAACTTGGCCCCAGAACTCTGCATACAGTCTGAGGCTGACTGGAGCACACGGGGCTGACTGAAGTTCACAATAAGCCTTGGTCTCTGTCTGTCATTGTAGGGTGGCTCTGCCACTGGCACAAGGTTGTATGGCAACATGGATAGACTTGCATGCACCTGAGATAGGGCCTGCGGTTGCTGCAGGCTCTCCTTCCTGCTAGGGTCCTGCATCCCAGCCTCTGAGATGTAATGGGAAAGGAAGGATGCTGTTTTGGTGAAGTAGCATGCTATCAGGCCAAATCACTGGCTGTAACAACAGTGTTTCTCCAAGGCACTGGCAAGAGTTGTGGTTCTGTGTTCTTTTGTCGATGTGGCTGCAGGGCTGGCTTAAGAGTTTCCCAGATCATTCCTTACCAGCCGTGGTCATATGGGCTTGTCTTTGTCCTGTCTCCTCAGTTGGATCAGCTCAACTTCTGTTGGTTTGTGGGATAAATGAGCTGAAGGACGTGGGGTGGTGAGCGCTGTCAGGTTCACTGACTGGTAAGGGCAGGAACTGCTTTAGCCATCAGTCACCACAAAGGACATCCATGGATCTGCTGCTGAAGTTGTGTGACACTCTTAACCTTTTCACTTCCAGGCAAGATAAACAACTTGCAGCCGTCAGAGCTGAGCTTGGCACCGCTTGTTGCAGGTCTGTAGACCTCACCACTACATGGCTGCTTTAACTGTGCTCCAAGTTGGTCTTGTAGGGCCACACATCCAGATACATTTGATGTTTAACAGACAAATATTTGCCTGGATAATGTCAAATATTACTCATAAAGAGGGCAAGTTCCTTAAATAGTTACCTCCTATCTAGCAAGAGGGCGTTTCTCCTCTGTGGCTGTGAAATGTTCCTGAGAAGCAGCTGGAGGGGAGCTGCTGCATTAACAAGGCCTGGAAATGTTTTACTACAGCAGGACATAAGGCCTTCGGCTCCCCTGGAGAGCTGGCTGTTGCTGAACGCTCAGCAAGGACTTGGTACTCCCTAAAGTCTTGGTTGTCTTGGTGCAGGAGTCACCTCTGATAGCCAGCTTCTTGCACCTCTCAGCCTGCAAGTAACGCAAGCTGCACTTCTGTCTTCATTTCCCTGGTGTTTGTGTCTGGTGAGCCTTTGGTCTTCTAGCCATGGTCCAGGTTTTTGTTGATGGCTTGCTGAGTGTTTACAGAAAAATGCAAAAGGAGCATGGATTTTGTTGTCTCTTTGTTTCAACTGAATCCTGAGTGATTAAGGAAGAGTGCATAGATGCTGACGCTGCAAAGGAAATGCTGATTTCTGTTTCACTGTTTATGTGCCTCAGATGCTTCCTTGTTAAATGCTCCAGAGATTTCCTTTGATTACACTGCAGCTTCATTATCAGTAATGCCTGTTTGCCTTTTAAATTAAGACCTCCTACTCTAATTGACCTCATAGTAAAACATTCCTGCTATCCCATGCTAGATAACCAAAAATAACATCTCCTCTTTGTGGACCAGAAGAAAGAAACCATCAGAAGTCTGTGGTGGCTGCTTTTGCTATTCTGTAAGAGGGCAATTCCTCTCTGCGGTGTCTCCGAAGTCCAGAGGATGGAGGTATATTTGCTCATTCAGCCAGTCAGGCCTTTATTCCACAGCCCTGGATTGTCCTGGGTATTTGAGCATACAGAGTTTTGCTGAACCCCTCAGCATTTATGTGACTTGCATTTGAGATGATCTGCATGCTCTAATTTTGAATTCCTGGTCTGTAAGAATATTGTTTTTACGTTCTGCTTGTGCTGTCTGCGTTAGTTGTCATCTCTGCCTAATGCGTATCTCGTAGCAACTCCCATACGTGAATTCAAGTAATGCACTTGAGTCTAAACTAAAAGAAAGCAAGTTAAACAGGGGCCTGTGGCTGTGTTGAGGACCAGTCACAAAGGTGTGGCCACAGACTCTGCTTGGATTATGGTACTTGCTGTTGGTCCACCAGGACCATGACTGATGCTGTAAGCCTTTAAAGCAGCATTATGTTGCATGGAGGGCAAGAGATGGAACTTGTGAATAAACCATCAGGAATACTTGGTGTGTCCTGGCAGCCAGAGAGGGATCCGTGAGTCCTCTCTGCCAGGTCATAACTGGGGAGAAGTCACAATGCTCAAACCACTGGTTCTTCTTGAGAAAAATACTTAATTGAGTTTGAGAACCAAGACACTAAAATGAAAATCAGCCATCTGCTTGTAAATGGTTTGGTGATTAGGACTGACCAAAGCGCGAGAAGTCTGTTTGTTTCAGACCTTTTTTTTCTTGCTCTTCATTTTTCATGGTGATGCCACTTCTGGTGACACAAATGTGTCATCAAAGGAACAGCAAACTTTCATGTAGGTTACTGTTTGGAATGTATGGAAGAAATCAATGGTTATGTTTTAATTCTAAATTTTAAAAAGGGCTAGAAGAGTATCCTTTTCACCCCTCAAAATCTAATCTACAGCTAAAGATGACAGGGACAGAAACTTCCCAATCTTTTACCTTCTGTTCAGCCACATTGGATATTTTCCAAAAACTTTTCCCTTCCCTTCCTCCCTGCCCTCTATCTCCTCTAGCAAAGCATAAGAAAAGACAAAACCATTCCTTAAGAGTTCAGTTCTTGTAATGGAAGGGGGGGCCTGAATTTTTTTTTTTTAACTGGGCTGTATGTGTGTTTTCTCAGGGAAGATCCAATTTTAGGAGACACCTGCATCCACTTTAACATTCCTTTCTTTCTGAGCCCTGGATTTGCCACCAGCCAATTAGTGGACTCAGAGGACATTCTGGGTCAAGCTATACCAAGTACTGCAAATCCTCATTAATGATAATTAGTGCTCAGTAGGTTAATTGGTGGCGAAGCTCATCTTTTTTTAATTACTTGAGCAAATGAGCCAGTGGGACTTTGTGGTCAGCTTTGAATTATTCTGTTTGTTTTGATGCACCTCATTTGAATGTGTAAAGCCAGATGTTTGTTGCCTAGATTTAAGGGCTGTTTGCTTTTGTGAGGGAGGAGAAAAAGGGAACACAGAAAAATAAAATGAAGGTCTCTGACACCTTAGAGCAATTCAGAAGTGAACATGGAAGACTTGTGTTTTTCATGAAATAGAAAATACTGCTATGAAATAACATGTTGTCTTCAGTTTATCTTTTGATTTGTCATTCACTTAATGAATTCATGCAATGTTGTTAGTGCAGGCTTCAAGGCAGACAAATGATCTTGACCCTCTTAGGAAGCCATTGCAAAGCTCTTCCTGGCACAAGGGATTCTTTATTATTGATAGCAACTGAATCTGGTTTCAGATTACTTGAGTAATGACATTTTAAAATCCGTTTTTTCATAGTAACCCTCCAAATTGGGACATCTTTAATAGTTTTTGTTCCAAGCTACTATTTGTTTTGTTTAGTTCAAAGCATTTTATCTGTGTCCTTTATCCTTCATGTAATTACAGATAGATGGTGTGTCTCCCTTATCCCTTCTGAGATCACTGACTAACCAACATAAGCATATTTCACTGTCGCTTTCCAGGTCACTGACTCATATAAGGATGTCCAGGTTTGTGATTTCTTCATTCTAACACCAGATTTGAGGTTTCTGAGTGTGAACACAATTATATCCAATATTCAGAGCATGATCTCATGATCTTTTATCGTTTTGCCTTAATGCATCTTAAGATACCATCCTTAGACCCCATGGGAGGAGTTAGGCACTGGCTCAGAGGCACTGGAAAACAGAATTAACACTTAGAATCGTGGGTAATGCTTGGGATTGATTTACAAGCAATGTTTCAGTAAGCAAGGCGTAACCTGGTGCCTGAGAGTCTGATGTTGTCATTAATTTTGCATCAAAGTATGAGAGAGACTGAGAAGTCTTTGCTTTGTTACCTGTTGATAGCAGATAAAAACCTTTTCTGAAAGCGGGGACGGGACTCGATATCGTGCACGCACTTTAGTTAAGAAAGCCACTTAACTTTGCTTTTCCTTCCTATGAGGGCTTGTATTAGGAGATGTAATATCTGTTAATAAACCAGATATCCGTTTCAGAAGAGCTGTTGCCTTTACCTCTACGTATTAATAGTTCATTTTATGGTACTTGACTGGTCTTGGCTTGCAGTCTGTTTCATCATCTCTTGTACTTAAACCCCAAATGCTCTAATTCTTCCATGAGTTTTTCTTTCTGTGTACATAGGATCCAATATTATTTCCCAAATGGGAAAATCAGATGTGAAGTCAGTTTTTAAATTGTTGATTATAATTAGCAGTATCAAAGATAGTCTAAGTTTAGCTTCCTCAGAGCTGCGACGCATCACTTGTGTTTGGAATTCCCTTGACAAGCACACTTTCCTCTGTGCTTTGCATATAGAAGCCTGAGGAGCTAATCTGTAGCAGATACCATCTTGCATTACTTCTTTTGCTGTGTGGTAGACAGGCAGATGAAGAATTTGCTCCTCATGCCTTTTGCTGCTGTGGTTAATTCCATTCTCAGTGTCAGAATTTCGTGGCAGGTGTTGCTTATTTGGTGAGTTTAAGATTCCTTTTCTAAGCCATCTATCCCAAACCACCCTCCAGTTCTCCTACCAAGATGGGAAAAACCCTGCCTGTATGTTCTTCTTTACCCGAAGAAGACAAACATGTATGCCACTTCTGTCACTCACAGGACAGCAGCAGATTCAGACAGTGTTTTGCTACACTTACCAGTCAGTGGACTTACAAGTCACCCATCAGTCCTCTGCAGTCAGCAGCACAGCGCAGCATCGCTAGTTTGCGCATGCGCTGGCCATGGTTGTTTCTGCAGGCTCTCGACTTCATAAGCCCTGTTAAATGTTAGAGAAATCTGATGTCTTGCTTCATGCCTGCTGTTCCCTTCCCTGGTGATCCATTGTGGTACCTGCTTTCTGTTATGATGCCTGCTTTGGGTGGTTGGTCATTTCTTTGTGCGTGTACTTGATTTTCCTACAGCCAGATGGTCTTTGGTTTTTTAACCAATTGTATCTTCAAAGATTTTTAGAAGTTTCCACGCTGTAAGCCTGTTTTTAGTGGAAACCTGTTACCCATTCTTCTTGGAATACATGCAGATCTCATTAAAGATTCTCTGACACTCTCAGTTGGTATCTCTAGTTTTCCTTCCAAAACCATTACCAACTTTTATTTTATATTGAGGGAATACTACTGACTGCAGGAGGGGAAAGCAACCTGGCGTATCTGTTGCAGCTGTGATGCCAAGGGAAGTAGGGGAAGAATCCCAAGTGTCTGAAAATGCTGACAGTTTGTAAAGATTTTAAGGAGAGTTACCTAGGCTGTACAATTTTCTAGTTCATGTGTCTGAGCTTAGAGACCACAGGAAAAAGAGACAGATTTCTCCCTTTCTTTCTTGGACATCTCATTATGCACTGAACAGAGGACTGTGAGTGTGGATATTACCCTAATGGACTATTAAGTGGAATACAAGCCTGCATGGCTGGGTTACATATTACAGGCATCTCAGATTCTTTGGTTACGTTCTTGTTTGATGTTGGAACACTGCTTCAATGAAAGGGAGTTGTTTGTTTAAAGCCGTTATAAGCTTGTTGACAGCAGCAGCTGTGCTTGCTGGGATTTCCATTCCGTACACCAAATGTATGTGAATTTGCAATCTAATCCAAAAAAGATATCAACGTTGGCATTCAGATGTGATCCATGTTTGCTGCATAACCAGTGAAATCACTGCTTGTGATTAAAGATGTGAAAGAACAAGCAGACCATGAAAATGGAAGCACAGTGTACATGGGTGAAAATGGGATATTGAACTGTAAGGAGCCACAGTTGCAGTAGCAGACCGATCCCTTCTGTGCACTGGTTCCATCTCAGTGTGAGCAACAAGGCTGAGAGGGGAAAAAAAACAGTCCAATACACAGAAACTTTGAACTAAAATAGACTGTGATATCTGTTTCAAAATAATTGGGTATATAACAGTTATTTGAGGCTCCACTGCAATGAGATTTGGACACCTACATTATTTTAAAACCCCATTGGACTCTGTATATGTAATTGCTTTGAAAGGTCAGGACCTTAGCCATCTTTTGTTTACTCTGGGCATAATGTTCTTGATTAAATGAGTTTTGTTTTTTATAAAAATCAGAGTGGAGAGTGTCTCTAAATGATTTGTGTACATCTGTTAAACCTATTGTAAGCATACTGCATTTTTCACCTTACGTTTGTATTTTCACTTTCTGTAAATTCAGTAATAATTTTTCAAACCTTTGACACGAACTGTGTAAACCAAAGGGGTTTTTCATAAAAGAAAGTTTTCCTGGGTAGGAAGTTTTCTTTGCAGTATGGGAGGTGGAAATAAGAGTGTTCTTTAGAAAGCAGAATTAACTGTGGGTCTCTCCTTTTGTTGCTTCAGGCCATTTTGCAGGTGTGATAGAAGCCTTTTACCATGTGCTAAGCCACAATGCTTTGCTCCTTCTCTCTGAGGCAGTTTGTGGGTGCCATGTTTCACATACATAATACTGAAGAGAAATTTCCTTTTTCATGTTCCATATCACTGCATGTCAGACTTCTGATATGGTTTGTAATAATTTATAGGCATCGGGCATTCAGAAATCACAGTGATGGTAATATTATGGATGGATTAATTAAATGTAAGCGTACACAAAGTGGCCTTAGAAAGGAGGAGTTTCCATTATTAGAGAGTCCTCTTTATAATGAGCAGTTTAAAGAAAGAGAAAATTCTTTTTCATGCTACAGCCGTCTTAAATACTGACAAAGTCACAGCTGTGAAGTACTTCATATGCAGTGGACTTTTACCTCAAAATTATCTGATTACTCACTGGAATTTTTTTTCTTCTCTCCCCCAGCGTGAACGAACGTGACCATTTGTTAAAAAGGCTTGGCAGGAAAACTCCTCCAAGCCTTTTCCGTGCTCGTTCTGTCCAGCAAAGTGTATCACGTAAGTAGCTGATCATGTATGCGTGTGTGTTTCACAGCAGTCAGTCCCAGATGAGTGAAGGAAAGGGTGATTATTTTTTAATTAAATTGTAGGTAGAGATAATGTAGCACAGAGACTGAGCTGCCAAGCAAGACACATACATTTAGAAGTGGAATTAGTGTATTTGGCCCTAGGCGAGTGGAGCTCAAATGTGGATAATTCCCTAGGAGCCAATCAACAGGCCCAAATGACAAAATCCCAGTATGCAGGTTCTGTAAATGTAAAATCCTGGTAGTCTGAAGAATACTGCAAAATCAAAAACTCTGCAGGATAAATTAAATGTTGTGATAGAGCCTAGCTTAAATAGAAATTGTTTCTTTATGAAAAGACACGTTAGCTGTGGTTAGCTGAGAATATAGCGATATTTTGGGGATGCCACTTAGGAGTTCTGTGTGGTTTTGATGAGGAAAGCCATGTCGTGCAGAGCTGCCACTCTCTTCTCCCTCTTTGTCCTCTGCTGAGAGAAGAGAAGCAACATCACACCTCCCTACCGCTGCTATTTGGAATAAATTGCATTTCTTGTTGGCGTAGAGGTCATCCATTTATTTATCTTCCTAGAGGAACATGTGACAGGCCTGAATCTGCTGGATCTGACCTTTTTTTGTCAGTATTAGAAAGGCTCTTACCGTGTTAAAAAGTAGTCTTAACAGCTCTGTAGGCCAGGTATGGTACATACTGAAGGACCACACTGTCTTGAGGGATCAGGGAGTGCAGTCAACCTGTTCTAGTGGTAAAATGCAATCTTTCCTGTGATTAAACTGGTGGTTGAAATATGCCCACCTTCCTAAAGAAAATTGCCCCCCAGTGTGCAGTACTGCTGCGTATAGGGCAAGGGGCAGGCACTCAGGATTTGAATTTCATATTGCTGTTGCAGGGGGAAGTTGGATCTCATTGCTGGCTGTGTCTTCTTCAGTAGCAGAATTTCTGTGGTTCAGGCCACGGAGGCAGGGCTGGGATTGGAGAATGCCTGAGATATTCCTATTTTTCCACGGGGAATTTGACTAGAAGGGGTGGGACAGCTGACAGACCTTCTAGTCGTTGTCCTTCACAGAGTTGTTGCAAGGCTGTCACTGCAAGGGATGTAGAGTCTCTAGCGATCAATACTGTTGCTCCTGGGGAAAGAGGCCAGTGCACAGAGCAGCCCTGTGGACCGTGTGCTTCTGCCAGGATTTAATCCTTTGTGTCAAGGAGCCAGGGATGCTGTCAGCAGCATGGCTTTGGGCATGCAAACGCGCTCTTTGAGGAGATTCCAAAGGCAGTGATTGGCAGAAGAAATCCATAAAGTGCATAAATAAATTGCTATGAAAGTAGTCTGCTGTGGAGACTTACCACAGTGCAGAAGGGAGCTACACCAGTGGTGACTACTCAGACTTGACACATGCTTTCAGTCTGGTAGAACACATCATTAGGTTGTTAGTAGGTAATAGCTACTGGGAAAGAAAAATGAGATATCAAAATAAACCCTGCTTTGGATAACCCATTCCTTATAAATGCAAATGATTATGTGCTAAATGAGTCAGGCAAGTCAGGAAAGGTTACAATCAGCCATCTGTTTTTCACGTGAATATAAATTTTGATTGTGAAGCTCTTAGAATTGAAAGACACTTTTTATGGTGTATCCATGACTCCTTAAAACTTCTGTCATCTCCTGTCAAATGTTATTTTCCTGTGCTGCATAGCTGCTATATGTACAAGGCCATGTAAGATCCAGGGAACACATGTGCTGTTTTCACAGCCCTGAATTGTACAACTGTTTACTAAATGCTAGAAATCTTCAAAGCAAAGAGTTGATGAATAGGGCAGTAGCCTTGACATGCTGGGCCAATATCTTAAATCACACTACAAGTGCTCTGTTTGAAGTCTTGAACTGTTCATATGTTTCCACAAGGCTACAAGTTTGCAGCCCGTGAAGGCCACTTCTTCTAAAAATTGCTTGTGTGACTTCAACTCAGAGTCTGACATATGCTTATAAAGCAGGGAAATGGTTTGTTTAGTTAAAGCTGACAAAGGCTTAGGCAAATCAATGGCTTTGGTCTCAACAAGAAAAGAAAATGGGATTAAATTTCTTAGCGCAGAATGTGGAGATGCACTTATTTTTGACAACAGTTTCTCAGTTTTGGGGAGGAAACTGTACTTAAATAGCTTTGTTTTCAATCACATGGAAAAGAAGAAAACCTCATGGGGAGTTTCAGCGCTACTCCTAGTCATCCATGGCGAAAGGAAAAAGATGACTGAGGTAATTCTGCAGAGCCCTGTAACAAAAGGCAGAAGCTCACTCTGTGTGTTTTGTCAGCTCTCCATTGGTGAGCCAGTCCCTCTCCAAAAGCATTAGCACAACCCAAGACCTGCAGGCAGGATACATTGCCTGGGATGCCCCCACGCAGCACCATGCTCTGGCAGATCCAGCCCCCAAAGCCAGGGCAGAGCCACACAGCCAGTGCTGGGGCAGTGCTCTACAGGAGTGCCAGACAGGGTTAATCTCTTAAGCATCTCCTCCCAGTGAGAAAACTGGCTCAGAGTGGCTGCCTTGGTGAGCAGCCCCCATCATACAGATCAGTGTGCCCTTAAAGTGTGTAAGACCTTCATGGCAGTTTTCTTTGCTCTGGCTTTGGTTTTGTGTTCCTGAATCATGTAGAGCTATAAGAAGCATGAAAGAAATCTATCTACTAACTGTACTGTCAAAGATCATGTAGTTCCTTCCTACCACTGTAACTTCTGAGAAGCTTTAGCTAAAATAAAAAACAAAAATGGTCAAGTTCCTGTTGGGTAGCATTGTCATGAGACCTCAGTGGAAGTGTTCTACATGGTTGTCAAGCCTATGTGCTAACATAAAACCATGTCAGTGGAATCTTGTAGGCAGCAGTGATGATGCTGGCCTCCAGGCTTGGTGTAGCTTCTGATGAAATTGGGGATTGCCTGTTGCCATCTGCTTTCTAAAGCCCCTAAAGAGTAAGCAGGAAACACCACCAGGCTCTTTTCAGACGTGTCTTTGGACACTTTACTTCGGTGTCCTGGGGGGGTCATGCTCGAGGGAAAGAACGGTCATCACTCCCAAAAACTTCCCTCTGCTTTGCTGGCAATGAGGTTTTCTTCAGGTGAGCTTTCTCCAAATCTCCATCCAGCTTCATGTCTTTTTTTTTTTTTTTAATTGCTGTGACTTTGTGTAAGTTGCATCTCCTTTAGGCAGGCTTTGTAGATACAAAAGATGGTTCTTGGCCCCTTCTTTCTTCCTGCAAGACTGACCTATATCACCTGTGTCCTGAGAGCCTCACTAGCGGGGAGGGAAGGGTGATGCTCTCCACTTGCTCAGGTACCCTCTGACCTGTCCATCTTTACAGGAAGTCCCGTACTATCCTTCTAGTGCAGTTTCCCTCCTGTAACTTGGAACACCCTCTGCCAATGTTTAGTTGTCAATTATCTCAGCATGCTCTTAAAAACAGCTGAGTCCTGCTCTTGTTAAGCACTACTCCAGCAGAACTCCCCCTGAAATGTGGAGAACCATGCCTGAATGAGCATTGCTGCACTTGGCCCAGGTTTCCTATACTGGCAAATAAAATCCCTCTTCCTTTGACAGAATATGGTGATTGCATAGAGTAAATCTGAATGCAGAGCATATGGTTTGCACCTTATTAATCAATGGAGAAAAAGCACCTGTCATCTGAGGTTCATTTCACAGTGTGGGGGCTGGTGAATAATAAATAATAATAATGTGTTCATGCTGAGGGCTCTAATCCCACCATTTATTCTCCACTAGCAGACACCTCCTTCCTTTCGCTTTTCTGTTGGTGCATTTTGATTTGAAAACCAACAGGGTAGCTACTTGAGATGCTTTTTAAACTCCATTTTCTCTTATCTTGCATGTGTTTGAAAGCTATATGTTCTGTACTTTTTCCAAGTTACATATTTGTTGACTGTTAAGTGGATTTGCAATCTTTTAAAATCAGCTTAAGAAAAAACCCCAGGAATAATTAGTTTAGAATTGATGCAGTGGTATCTGTCTCTGTTTTCTGCACATAATACTGGTAGGTCAGTATCTGGGGCGTAAGAGATGGGACCATTTATCAGGAATTCCTCTTGGGCCTTTTAGGAAACACAGGCATACTTTATCAGCAGAGAAATTAATGATTTCTGTAAGCATTAGTCAAAATGTTCAAGATTTAAAGCAGCTCTCACTTTCCCAGGATAAATGGAAGAGGACTACTGAGTTAGCTTTTACTGTTTAATTGGTAAATGTGAACTGTGACATCATAACAAATCTCCTTAAAAACTGTACAGAACCAGACATTTGACCTGAGAGAGAATTTGGCTGGCCAAGTGATACCCTGACATTGAATTTGATTGTATTAGAGAGATTTTTGGCATTTAAGAAGTGGTATTTCTTAAGAGATACAGATATTTAAAAAAAGAAAAGCCACTCCAATACCCCAAAGCCTAAAACTTAATTTTAGTTGATTTGAAGCTGGGCATTTTTCTCCAAAGACAAATAACCTGATGGTAAAATGCATTTTATACTTGTGACTATACTAAACCATAATAACCAACGTGTATGAAATAGTGAAATGCTGCAGAAGGCAAGGTTTCTGACAGGCTTCCAGTGAGAATTGCCCTCTTGCTGGCTGGACTGAACAAACCCTGGGACAGACAGTTTAGGTGTGATAGAGGAGAGTACAAGGAGTAGGAGGCCTCTAAAATAAGTCCCTGAAGTGACTAAAACTGTTCGCAGTCCTTCCTTGAGCAGATTTTCTGGAATCAAGAGAGCACTCTGGACCCTTTCTGATCCTGGTCTTGGAAGCTGTGGGATGTGAGTGGGCTCTTGAGCTTGTGCAGTGTTACTGCCTGTGTTTGAGGCACGTGCATGGAGACCATTTCTGTAATCCAGCATCGCACAGACCAGAACGGTTATTGCAGTCAACAGAAAAAGAGTGTTTAAATTAGAAACCTAATGGGAGACCAGATTCTGATCTACTAATAGAATATCAAAACCTTGAAAAAAACCCAACAGGATGCTTTTAAAATTCAGTAGGTTGCCTGATAATATCTGGTACGAGTGAAACCTTAGATTTGATGAGAACGTGAATCTCCTCTTAACAAATGAGCCCCACTGACAGATATTCGAGAGTGCGCTTTTTCTCCATTAATAGGCAGCCTCTGAGTACAAAGATCCTTCCTTCTGCAATGGCTGCGAGTGGCTGGTGCCCAGAAGGCCCCAAAGGAACGTGCTCCTTCCTTGGGCTGCTGCAGCACAGCTGAACAGTGAGGGCCTTGTTCCCAAGGCAGGCTCATAGGTGTGGTTTTAAAACTGGCGTTAGGGGAAAAGTTCAAACTTCCGAAAAGTTCCCTTGTAACTGGCAGATGGAAACTTTCATTGTTTTTGGATGGGGTCTGAAAATAGTGGAAATGTAGAGCTGCTTGGGGAGTGCGGATGGGATTCGAGCATTCACAGTGTTCTGACTCCACAAGGCACAGACAGCTGCCTGAACAGCTTGAAGCTAAATTTTAATTGTAATGTGAATTAAAAAAAAAATGTAATATGAACTCATCTTCCTGTATAGAGATCAACAGGAAAAGTTTTAAATAAACTGCCAAATGTTGAGCTTCGTCTAAGTAGGGCAGTGAGCAAGTATGGAGGTCACAGCCTTTCCCATGATGTACACGCAAAGCCCTCATGGCTGATATTTCAGGATGGATCAAAAACATGAGGATGTAAGGATACTCCTGATATTCTTAAGCATTGATCATCTTAGCCTGAATTTTTTTTCAGTGTTAGGGTGTTTCCGACTGGTGTGAGAGTGATGAACGTATTTCTTTGTCTGCATTTTGCATTGGCTTTGCAGAGTGCTTGGGTTGCCTGGATGTTTTATAGGCCTGTGCCAGCACTGGAAATAAGCAGGTCATGGGAAGAGACTTGGGGTTGACAGGCTCCACACACTTGTGTGGACAGCGCTGGATTTGCAGTGGTTGTGGCAGTTGAAGATCTATTGCATTGAATGATCTTACTGGATAAGTAAATACAACAAAGCTGTGTTGGTGCTGACCAGGTTGTGGGGCACGGGCTTCAGCCTTTTATGGTTCATGCTTGTGGTCATTGTCCAAGTTGACTTTCCATTGAGAAATTAGCTAAAAATCCTGACAGTATGCTGGCTCTTAGCATGGAACAAACCACTGGAGGTATTTGTTGAAGTGTGAATCTACCCTTTTTAAAGTGAAAGCCTGTTTTGTAAGTCATGTTTCCTTTGCAGTTATCCAGTATGGACATCCTTCTTTCCAAAAGGCTGTTTACATTTTGTGAATGTATTTTTTGAGCCTTCAGCTGGAGACAGGAAAAAACAGCCTCTACCTCTGTAGCTGTACGTATATTGGCATGGAATTACTCAGGGAAAATAAAATGGAATGCTGGGGTGATCAGTCACGTAACCAAATCAAAATTCATACTGTCCTGCAATCACTCCAAGAGGGAGATGTTAGTTAGATGGAGTTAGTTCTGGATGAATCCCCTCCATTTACTGGAAAAGATTTCCCACCTTCCTTTTTGACTCAGGTGAGCTAACCTGCTGATGGTGCATTCTGCTAAGGGAGCGTGCATTCTGTCTTAAGAGCTGGAATCTACAGCAGGGTCCTGTGGCTTCGAAGGTGACCTTTACCTGTGGTCTGTGAGAGAGGAGAAGACCCTCTACAGTAATTGAATAGTGGTCATCCCTAGCGTTGTGGGATACTTGCCAGCAGCTTACACCTGTATAGGAGCTGCTGACCACCCTCCCCGTGCAGGCATCAGCCAGAAGAAAATGTTTAGGAGTCCTTGAGCATCTGTGTTCAGCTTGTATGGTCCCAAGTTGGTTGCCAAGGTGAAGGTTTAACAAGCCTCACTCAGGGGATACATTTTCACAGTTCATTTTTGGCCTTCTGGACTTCTGTATACCAGTATTGGTCACCTGCTTCAGACCAAGCTGTGTTCAGGCCTGTGAGGAACAAGCTCAGTCTACAGCACCAAGATGGTTAGAGGCCTTGCACCCCTCCTGCTTGACGAGGGTGTTCAGCCCCGTGTGCCTTTCTGTCATCGGGTCCCTCTTTGGAGCTAAGGCTCCAGCCTTAGCTCACCTTGGTACCTCATCTAGAGGGGGAATATGCCTTGAGCCTGTTAAGGGAGGATTCCTGAAAGCCATTTGCTAGGTCGTTGAGTAGAAATGGGAACACCTTATCTGATCTGATCTGATCCTTATCTGATCCTGTCTCTTTCATCTTGGGGTGAATCTGGGGCAGTATTTCACAATTCACAAGCTCCTGCTTCTTGAGCTGCTCCAGAGAGATGGAGAATTGCCCATGGAGACTTAGCCGTGGTATAATTCTTGGATTCTCCCAGGCAGTGTTCACATCTGCCAACTCTGCCTGCTTTCATACTTCAGAGCACTATCTGATTCTGTACAGCCTGTCACTTCCCTATTTCTCCAATTTTGTAGCTATGCTAATGTGCCCTTCTCCTCTGGTTACCCATTTACACCTGGAAATCACCTTTCCTTGGTGTCAGAAAGTCTGTTGTCCTTTGCTATTGTTTTCTGTTTAGAATTTTCTGTAGGGTCATGTCTGCTTTGAATGTTGTTCGGTATTTCACTGTTTTGGCCCATTAGCTTTTGTGACAGTTCTACCAGGAATGTGGTGTTTTGCAGATGATGTCAGAAATGCCACTTGCATTGTCCACAGTACTTTAAAAGAAATAAGATGTGGTTATGTTCATCTGAGTAATTTCTAGGGAGACCAAAGGATTGTACTTAGCAAGATTGACTTGTGTAAAAGAGACTTCCAGAATATGTTTAAGTTTGCTTTTTCCAAGATACGGGTAACTGGCCAAGAGAATCGAGAGTTTCTCAGTGTGATTTGTCAGATGCCACTTGGAAACCTGTAAAAAAAAAAAATCCTGAATGGAGTTAAGAGGAAGATGTGACTCAGATCCAGTTGTGGTCTAGACATTCCCATGTTCCTCCAGGGAAACTGCTGATATCAGGCAGACGATAGAAGAGTCGAGCCGCAAGTACACGTGGTGTCCAAATCGACCTGTAGCTTATTAGTCATGTTAACTCAGAGCAAAGTGTTGACTGTGTACCCTGACCTGGCCTGGGCAGGGGAGCAGTGAGACAGAGCTGGCAGCAGCCATCCTTTCTGTGCCGCGTGGGCAGTGCTGGAAGTGTCACAGGTGCAGCACAGAAATGAAGAGTGTTGCAGTCTCAGTCGTGTAACCTCAGTGATGCCTAAAACTGTTCCTAAAAACAGGCCGTGCCCTCGATCTGGGTTCCAGTGATTTATTTTTACCTTCCTTTGCTTTTTCAGATGGGTATGCGTTTTCTCAAGAAGAACACGGTGTTGTTTCACAGTCGCAAGTTGTTCGATCCTACGATACAACCAAAAGGAGAGCAGAACTAGAATAAATGGTTCTTTAGTTGATGGGTGGTGGGAATAATGGGATTTGGATCAATGCATCCGCTGTTAACATGTTCTTGACTAGAGTTGGCAGCAGCAGCCAAAATACCAGAGAACTCATTTCTGTGGCCTTAGCCAACAAGTTTCTGTATTCTCCCTGGAAACCTTGAGTACATATTGTAGGGGGAATTCATTGTTTGAATTCAGTCGCAAAGCTCTGCCTAAATTTTGTTTATGTTGTTATGAAGCATTTGACTGTGTTACGTGAGGTGTGAAATTAAAAACAATGTTTTACCACTATTTAAAACATCAGCATAATGTTGTTCTGGGAGAAAAGTAGAAAATTTATGTTCCATGAGAAATCAGCCCTTGCTTAATTGGAATGGGGTGCAGAGGTTTCCTGTTTCGTTACACACCAACCAAGTGCACACGGCTGCATGCAGACCTTACTGATAGTCACTGTTTACTGATTTGGCTGAAAATTTTAACAGTCAGTTTGGCGTAAAATTTCTGTTTGCAACACAGTCTGCAGCTAAAAATGCTTATTTGCCTTCTTATGACAGAATAAAACGAGATGGCAATGAATTACTTAGAATATTTCTTGCCCTCTTACAGGATTTATTAGGGTTCTATCTTAGCTTTCTAAAACTCAGTTAATAATAGCTTACTCAAAAAGCCAGGGACCCTTCTGGTTGATATTTTGATTCAGGAAGGGAATGCAGACACTTGCTGTTCTTACCATCAAGAGCTCTTAGACTGGAAAGTTGCTCAAAGTTGTTTCTCAACTCCTTTTTTTTAAAAGAAGGGCTCTGGAGAATATAAAGCAATGAGGCAGCCAAGCCTTCTGGGACTGTGTGTGCATGTGTGTGTTGGAAGAGTCATCCGACTTGAAAACCTCCCCTGTCCCTCCTCCTGCCCCAAAGTGCAGTCCATTGTGCCAAGAGGTCAAATATTCAGCGGCTTGAGTGACAGGATCTTTAACAGCATCTTTTTCATCAGCGAGCCAAGTCATGTGCCCGCTTGTCTGTCATATCTGTACTCGAATTGCTTAAATATTGTTTCAGATGGGGAGGTTTTAATCTGGATATGCAGAGAGGAGTAATGCTGTGGGGGGATGTTTAATTGGCTCCCAGCAGAGCAGCAGTGGTGTGTGGGTTTTTTCCTCTAGAAGTGTTACCATTTTCACATCCTATTAATGTCCTCTGGTAGTTTAAATACCGCATCGCATTACAGTGGAGTTTGTTTCCCTCCCAGACTGAATACAAATGAAGGTCATTTACTTGTATTTTTAGAAGGTTCGGAAAACTTAGAAAATTTGTAGCTTTGAACAGCATTGTTGACTGTTGTATGTCTGCACAAAAATATTTCCAATAAACCTTTTATTAAAGCAATCCAATGGACCAAGACTTGTTTGTTTTATATTTCCCCTGCCCCGCCAAGTATTGTAGCCAGAGTTCAATGTTAAATGCATTTGAGATTTAGCCTGCAAAGCCAGTGAGTGGATTCTCTTTATTTTTCCAGGACTTTTGGGGTATGTTTTAAGGGTTTGCTTCTGGTAGTGCCAAGGACAAGGCTTGGGTTCCTTTACTGGGTCTCGAATCGGGCCCCAGACACCAGACTGCTCTGGCAAAGTAAGAATGGCACTGGTGAGCTTACAGCAGGTACCTGATAGTTAAATAGTGTCTCCAAGGGGAAGAACATCTTTTGTATACAAACTAGATGAACCGATATTCCCCAGCTAAGTCACATAAACACAGCAGGGGAAAATTAAGCCCTAAAATCTCCTTTGCTCCCTTCTTGCAGCTAAATTTGCAAGAGGCTTTTTTAACACTGGGCCTGCATGCTCATTTGTGTGCAGGATCAGATGCATTGAGGTGTGAGGTGATGCAAGACCACGAGAGATTCCTTTATTCAAACTATCTTGAGCGCAGGGGCAAGATCTCTCCTTCTGCCTGATCAGGAATATCGTATCCACTCTCTGCTGATGGTGCTTGGCTGATGCTGCTGAGCTCGCTCACGTTGCATTGCCGGGAGAAGCACCTCTCAAGTTCACTTGCCTCAAGCAAGACTGACAGCATGAAGCACCACACACAGCCTCTCATGTCCCCAGTAGCTCTGCATCCACATGCTCCGGGGGATGTGTGTTGTCATCTTCTCTGCTACAATATGTTCTTTCCATTTAACAAATATTTTTTCAGAGTGAGTTGTGAACCGCCTTGTCCCTTGTGCTGGGCCTCCTGGGAGTCTGGGGGGTGTCACACTGAAGAGCCTCAGCAGCATCCTTCCTGAACAAAACCATCTTACATGCACCGAGTCAGGAGTGACGCTCAAGCCACAGCTGTAGTTAAATTTGCAGAAAAGATTGGCTTTCCTCAATCTTTGGTGACCGTGGGGAACACGTATTATAAAATCCCTGTAGAAAGTAAAAGTGTATGGGCTTTCACAAAGAGATCTTTTTGTCCAAATATTATTAGGTACTGGAATTAAACAGATTTTATCAGGAACAAAATGCATATTTATGTATAGCCTGGCTAAAACTTGTTCTCCTTAGGGTGTTACAACTTGATGAATGTGGTGGTTTTTTTTCTTATAGATTGCCGACAGAACTACTTTTAAGAGCACAGAGAGACTTCTTTAAAAACAACAAATTACTTCTGGATTTTTTAAATTAGGAAAAAAAAAAGGAGGTGTAAGCGGAATTTCTCCTCTTCCCTTTACAAGTCAGTGCTTGAGCACATTTGAAAACACTTTTATCCCAGAAGCCTGATCTCGTACCTGCTTTTCCTTTACAGGAAAATAAAAAGCGAGCGATGAACTCCTTGCGTATCCCTGTTGTGCCACAGTAAATGCCTGCTCCTTCCCTGGGCCTCCATAGCGGCAGTCTGGCTCACGAGCCTGTAGCAGCAGAAACGTCACTGTATGGGAAAGCTTCTCACACATCTGGGCAATCAATTATGCCAAAGTAAAATTGATGATAAACTTGAATAAGCTTTATTTGGTTGGTGGTGGGAGAACTCGATGGTTATCTGACTGCTCCCTGCTCTGTCATCCCTTGTACAGCACGCTAAAAGGAAAATGATTCTCAGAATTGTTAAATATAATGGATTGCTGCTTAAACCCCTTATTAGACATATTAGTTGACTAATCACCTCGGAGACTTTCCCTCTAACAGTTTGACAGGCAAGGCTGTGAGAGTGTCTACTGCTCACGTCTCAGAGCCAGATATTTGCCGAAGCAGCTGTTAAGTCCGTTGCCAGGAGTCTTTGGTGCCTCATACCAGACCAGAGGGGAATCAAAGTCCTTAAACCCGTAGATTAATGCTCGTCTGAAATGGGAACATTAAAAAGTAAAAAGTGTAACTGAGAAAGGGCCACTTGAGGAATGTTAAGCAAAAAGATTTCAGATACATAATCCCTTTCCCTGAGCGCTGCTGTGGCCGTACCCAGCACTGGCCCTCCCTCCAGCACAACCCTGTGCCTCTTCAAGCTACCTTAGCATTTGAGCTGCAGCAGATCCGCAGAAACTTGGAAGGAGCAGTGAGTTTCCTCCTGCTTCCTCCTCAGCAGAAATCTGGGGCTGCAGAGAAACAAGGCTTGAAACATCACTGAAAGACTTTTCTGGTTCTTGACTGTCCACATTGAGAAGGGAGCTCTAGGGCAGGTGATGAGTGTGCTGTGTCCAATGTGGGGGAATGGTGAACCACGCTGGTGAGACCTTGCTGCAGTGGCCACACCTCAGCCAGGACCCACGAGGAAGCTCGATAAGAGAGAGCTCATGCTGGATTTTTCATGCCATGACTGATTGTATGGACAGTGCAGCGATGGTGGAAAAGGTGGTCCTGCTACCCCCCTGCATTTCCCCAGGTGTCAGGAGTTGCCCCTGAGGGTGTCATATTGTTGGAGTGGTGGGGGTACTGAGCTTGCTGGGTCTCATGAAGCAGGCTCCTCAGTGATGAAGCTGCAATCTTTCAAGGTGTTTTAGCACTTAAATCCTGCAGTGAAGTGTCTGGGAGCTTGAACACTTGCATCACTTTGTGTCTGATGGCTTGGCTAGTGCTGACCTACAGCCTGCTCACAAACATCCAGCACAGTTGTCACAGTTAAACAAGATTGATTTGTTGGTCTTGATGGATGCTGTGGAGCTGGTGATGCTTGCTGGTAATCAGTAAAGGCATGAGGAGCACCTACGGGTCCCTTGGGAGAAGGAAGGCTGAAAGAAAGGGATTGTGGGTTGCATTTGTGTGATGCACTGGTTTTGTAATTGTGCTGGTCCATCTCCCCCCTTCCTTTTTCCATGTTGTAGGAGGAACTGCCTGCAAGCTTGCTAATACAGGCTTTTGTCTGGAAAAAAACCCTCCGTTATGATTCTAGTGTAAGTTCATTTGGATGTGCCTTATATGAGAGCTTGAAATGCATACCTGTATCATACACATTAGTTAAATCCTGTATAATGACTATACTTGTTTACCTGTCCAGGATGAAGGTGGCATTTTAGCTTTTAAAAAGGGAGCCTGATTCTGACTGCAGTCAGTCTACAGCAGTTGCTTTTGGTTTGCACCAATGTAAACAAGGAATCACTTTTTCCACCATAATGAGACATTTACCATCACGCACAGACTGTCTGCTGCATGAATTCAATAGGATTCTTTCTCTCAAAAGCAAATACTGAAGGAATTAGCAGCTGCATAAACCAGTATTTACCATTTGGATAATAAATCATAGCAGAGACAACACAACCTTCTGGTGTCCTCTGGGAGGAGCGACATCCTGTAACAGGCCAGGCTTGCCCTGGTGCGAGTGGCTGCTGAGCTGTCGAGCTCCAGGATGTTTGTGGCACAGCTGAGCTCAGCTCTGTGACCAGCAACACCAATACTCTGCCAGCCTGTCCCCATCAGCTTTCAAAGTGCTCTCCAAACGTGATTGAAGAAGTCACATGATAGCTTGGAAGGGAGGTAGAAGAGTTATTTGATTTTATTGCTGCGTTATTGCTGCAGTCTGGCAGGGTGTTGATTCACTTGTCCTGGCCTAATAGGATTGACAGGAGCCAAAGTGGTGCCTTCCTGCTGGTTTTGGTTTTGAGTTAACCTACAAAGATGAACCAGCTTGGGCCATGCCCTGAGCTGCTTCAAGATTAAACACAAGGAAGACTCGATGGAAAGCAACTCATCTTTTGAATTAAATGTTTTTTAGCTTGATGTATCATTGTTTGCCTTGATTTTGCTGGAGGTTTTCTGAAGGACTAATAACAGCAAATAAGGGATTGCTTACCTGAAAGTGAAGGATTGTCATGTTTAGAAGAAAGGCTGTTATTTCTACTCTTTCTTGAATATTTTAATTCTACTTCTGCTGTTATAAGGCTACTGAGTGGTGAAGAGAGCCTGTGATAGCAGACAAGATTCTGTTTTCAAAGTTTGAGGTAAATTTCCTTTCAGCTTTCCTGACATGCTTGTTAGCGAGCTGCATGTACCCACCAGGCCTTGACCAGTGCAGAAGGTGACCGAGTTGTTACCTGCGTGATTTCAGCTCATCAGAAATAACCACCAAAAGTGATAAATATTAAGAAAATGTAATTTAAATTAATCATCTTCTGCTAAAGCCAACAGCTAGTACAATGCTGGAGGCACTTTCAGTCTGAGAGCTGTGATTCATGTTACGTTCCAGAGAGGTTTCTCTCCTCTCTCCTAATGAACATTAAGGAGTAAAAGGATGCTTGGCCTCTGTCACACCTAGCAACTTCTCAGCTGTGCCTTGTGGAATGTTTGCCTTCTTGATCTCACTATCTGGAAAACCAGGAAAGCATCACCTTTGTGATGAAGCTCTGCCTTCACTCATTAACCAGCTGCCCCAGATGCCCCCATCCAGCGTAGTTGCGCCTGCGAGAGGTCCAGGTCAGCAGCCGCCGCAGCACGACGCCCGGCTCCCTGTGGGGTACAGCGTTGGTGTGGGGGCAAGCAGGAGGTGGAGAAGACATGAGGCTCAGAGAAAACATTGTGTACAAGCCAGCATGGGGGAGCTGGAGAAGGTGAGAGGTGCGGGATCAGTGGCCAGGTGAAAAGATCCCAGAGTCAATATGCTGAGATTTTTCTAGATATAAAGAACCAATTAGGCCATGAAGATACAACAGCATTTCTGTGAGCACATTACAGTAAGTGTTGGGACAGTCATCCTTGCAGCAGGGAGAGAGAAGCCAGCTATGTGCCAAACAGTAGTGTCTCTCCATGGGACAGCTGTGCCCAGGGCTGAGTCCAGCCCAGGAACTGTGGGCACCAAGGAAAGACATTGTCCAGCCCAACTTCACCTACAGGACTTGCCACGGATGGGCCGATACTGCTGGCATTTGCCCGATGCAAAGCAGCTACACCACAGTGCTGCTTCACGTGGGGGTTTCCCGTGGGTGGAGCCCACACTAGTATGTGGGCCGGCATGGCGGGCACCTCCCCGCTGCTGTGAGGCGGCAGGAGGCTTTACAGCATGGGTGGCTGGTGTTACCCATCCATTCAGGTTGCTCAGAAATACTGTCAAAGGGATTAAATGCTCTGCTACAAGACAGGGGACACTGTGAGCCCCAAGGGGGGGTGGGGCAGGATCCTGCGGAACTAGCTCCATTCAGTGCAGATGAGGAAGGGGAGAAAGGATGGCAGAGACTCAAGTGACTTGTTCAGTCCATTTGCAAGTGATCCTGGGCAGGAAAACGTTGCAAACCCCACTGAGGACAGAGAAATAATACAAAGGGACCTACAGAGAAGCAAGAAATATGAGCAGGAAACAATAAAATGAGATTCAGCTTGGAAAAATACAAGGGAATACATGTGGGGAATAATATTTAGTAACAACTGCAGCGGGAGGAGAACAGGAAAACAGAAAATCTGGAGGGGAAAGAAGAGCTGTGGCAAGACCAAAAGTGAACATATTTTGAAAGGGATCTGCTGAGGTTCATGTGCTGAGCCGGGACCCAAACCCCAGCTCGCGCTCTCGTGGGTGTTATAAGCCACATTTAAGCAATAGCTTCTAATTGCACCAGGCTCCACTTTCCCCTAATAAATGTGGCAATGTCTGGTAACAGCTGTATGAAGGACCACAAACCTCCTGCTAATGGGGAGGAATGGACTTAATCCTCTGATCATGCCCAGCCAATAGGTAAGACCTTTCAAAGCAGTTCTCCGTGTGTTGTGAGGAGGTAGTGTCACTGGTGATTGGTTTTGTGCTTTTCCCCTGTGCGCTCAGTGGTTTGTGCATGCTGGGACCCATCTTAACTTTGCTTTCTGAGCCCATCAGGATTGCCTGCAGCCACCTAGGGAGCACCACCGTGCCCACAGTTCCCTTTCCAAGGACACCAGCAACGTGTTGGTGCCTGCTATGGGCAAATCAGTGCCAGCCCAGCCTGTACACATTTTGCTGGCCTCTCCCCACCATCATTACTCTTTGCTGTGCACACCATCTCTGCCGTGGCACTCACCAGTTTAGGGACTTACTTAAGTAGGTAGCAACATCTTCAGAAAGCACAAGTACACTTCAAACAACATAAACTGAAGGAGTGTGACCAGCAGGAAAAAAGAGGAATTGTTTAGAGCAGTCTGGGAAGATGGGGGTGAGTAATGGGATGAAATCGAGCGAAGAAAAAGGCGTACAGCTTCTCACCATGGCTTTCCTGGGCCACGTATCATCCGCCACAGAGCTGCATGACCCGCCCCAGAGAGCCCCGTGGGGAGCACTCAGCCAGGGCTGCAGGGTGGGCCAAGTGACTGCAGGAGTGGGTCCATTGCTTTTTACAGCCATATAAGGCTAAAAATGTATTTACGAGCCACGCAGCAAGTTTACAAGTGTGGTTGTGAGTTTCTTTTTAATCCTCGTATGACAAATAAAATGGGAAGACCATCTCTCCTATGGAACAGATGCACATTTTTTTGGTAGGATCTAAAAGTTGCTGTGCCCATCCTGGTCTCTGACCCAAGCCCATCCCTGCACGCAGTGCTACACAGCAGCCCTACACTGGGATGTTCCAGTTATTGTGGCACATGTGGGGCTTCCCTTCTGCATCACAACCAAATGGACCCTAGTTTCGAGGCTCCCAGAAGGCCCTGGGGAGACTTTATAGCAGCCTTCCAGTTCTTAAAGGGAGCCTCCAGGAAAGCTGGGGAGGGACTTTTTATCAGGAAGTGCAGTGATAGGATGAGGGGTAATGGTTTTAAGCTGAAAGAGGTGAGATTTAGCTTAGATGTGAGGAAGAAATTTTTTACTGTGAGGGTGGTGAGGAATTGGAACAGGTTGCCCAGAGAAGTTGTGGATGCCTCATCCCTGGAGATGTTCAAGGCCAAGTTGGACAGGGCTTTGAGCGATCTGACCTAGAGGAAGGTGTCCCTGCCCATGGCAGGGGCTTGGAACTGGATGATCTTTAAGTTACCTTCTAGTCCAACCATTCTATGATTCTGTGATGATTCAACTAGCACTGTAGCCTAAAAAAAGCACACAAATGCATCTTTTTCCTAACCACCACTTGTGTTTGCTTCGAGTTTATCGATCAGCAAGATTCCACACTGTATTTCCTCATGCCATCTGTAGTCACCATATGCAGCAGAGAAAAACCCTACCCTGCTTGACAAGGAATAAAAACTTGCAAAGTCAAAAAAAAAAAAGAAAGCCCAGCCCACCACATATAAACATAAGAGAGAAAGCTTTGACGCAAACTGTTGGCCTCTCCTGCTGCGAAGTGCTCATCACCACAGCACATCTGCTCTAAGCTATGGCTGACCTCCCCTCCTCCTTCACTGCCAGCTTTCTTCTTCCAGCCCTGCTCCTTTGCCTTCCCCAGATACCAGGAAGCTGTGACATTCTGGGACACATTACGTACAGCCTGACCAAGGCGACATTTTCTTCCCAGACTGTTCCTTCCTATTTATTTGAGTCATAAACATGCAGATCCAACAAGGCACAATTTCCTATTCATGCTCTTTCCACTCCCCAGCCGCCCACCTGCTTGGCCTCACAGGGCAGTGGCAGCAGCGCCAGTGCTGGCATCACCAGTGGCTGGAGGGAGCAAACACTGGGAAAGCAAAACGGCCTTGTCCCAGACTGAGTTATGTTCCCTGGCACAACACAGGTGTGGGGTTTTTGTCTGACTTATGAAGACAAGAGTTTGCTCAAGTCAGAAGGGGATGGGAGCAGCATAGCCACTTACTGAGAGTAACCATGAATCCAACTGAAACCAAAATCCTCTGAGAATGCCATTCGCTTCAGACAATTCAGCATTATTTGGAAAGGGGGAGCCTGACAGGGCCATGGGCTCTACCCGTGCTGCTCCCACTGCTGCTCCCCAACCATCCCTGTAGTCTCACCTCACCCTGATGCTCACATGACCTCTTCCTGTCCTCCTTCCTTCCAAACAGCTCCCACAGCCATCTAAGTTGATGTTTTTACTGTTATTCTTTAAAAACACAGTAAAAAATCCTAACTTTGCTTTTTGCCAGGGTGTGGAGAACTGGGCTTGTCAGACATGCTCGTGTAGGCAGAAGAAAGAAAAGCATTAACCAAAGACAAAAACTATAACAAAGCAAACAAAAACTAAAAGTCACACCATAAAGTATTTATTAAGAAACAAAGGGAGCTTTTTTTCTTCATTGGTAAGAAACACTTTAAAGCAAGTGCCCTTTCAGAGATGTAAAAGCTATATCAAATGGTAACATTGGTTTTACATTATTGTACATGACATAAAAAACCCCCACCACATCTCACAAACTTCCTTTCCATTACAACTCAGGGGTCTTCTTCCTTTAGTTGTAAATTAATTTCTACAGACTTAAATTTAACTTATTCTTTTTAAAAAAAAAAAAAGTAAACACTATACAGAGAGATTCACCTGAATTTCAGAGGAGGTGTCCTTGCCGGGGCATGCGCAAGGCGGGCAGTGCACACCAGTGGGGTGAGGGGCAAAAGCAGTCTTGGTTCACAGCTGGGAAAGATCGGAACACATGGATGGGCTCATTGTCTGGCCACGCAGTGACAGGCCAGGTCTCACCTAGGGCCAGGCACCTCCAGCTCCTGCCAAAGCAACCAGCCGCTGAAGGCAGGTGAGCCTCTTGCCTGATGCCAGCTCAGCTTTGGAAAGTCAGTGTAACCAAGCTGCAATGTGGGCAGGTAGAATCTCAGTCCCTGAGACCCAAGTGCATGCTGGGTCTTTCAAAAGCCTGGCAGCATCCAGCTCTGGTGCACCTACTGCCTTTGAAGATCCCCCCAGCACCAAGCTGTGCAGGCAGAGCAGAGCTGTCACCCACCACCTCCAGCAGCCAGTCACTGCCTTGCCAAAGCCACCCAGCCTGGCTGGAGGGGAAGCTGGGTCTCGTAAGCCAACCTTTCTGACAAGGTCCCACACGACTGAATGGGTGATTGCAGCCAGGAACAGCAGAACTGGGATAAACTACCTATTCATTTTCCTGTGTCAGTGGTCAGACTGTTTCTGCCCACTGTAGACTGCCTGTGTGTGGCATTTATGAGTAAACCATTGGATTTGGCAAGGCTTCTGCACTTATGCATCATTTAAAAACAGACATACAAAAAAATAGTAGTATTGCAGTTATTGCTACATACTGATACAGTATCAGACAATAAGAAACCTTTTATCGGCTCTGGTCTGGTTACAGTAATTGCCCATTTTTGGTATGTGCCCTCAGTCCTCTGTCCTGGTGTTTTGGCTGAAGAACAAATAGATAGAGATGCAGCAACTATGGTTTTTAAGAGTCAAAACCAGCCTTAAACGGTTTCTTGCATCCTGGGTGATATATTGCAATTAGCATGATCTGATTATTCCCAGGACACTGTCGCCTCTTCAACCTGGAGAGGTATTTTTTCCCAGGACAAAGCAAAGAAAGACGGAGCCAGCAGCTCCAGTCTGGAGCTGTGTGTGTCCTTCCTCGGCATCGCGTCTCATCCCTGAGCCCCGGGGCATCGCAGGGAGCTGCAAGCACCTCCATCCTTTGGTCAGGACTTTAACCTTATTTTTAAACACCACTGTGCCTTCCTACTCCTCTGCCCCACAGGTAAAGGAGAAAAGGGGATGGGTTTCAAAGCTTCGCCAGCCCCTCCATACCCAAGTTGGGGCAGCTTTGTGTGGCCCCCAGGAAGACGGGCTGGGGACCTGTAGCGGGCTGGCAGCGGGACGAAGCCTCCTTTTCCTACAGTCAGACTCAATTGCAAGCAGGGTTTGGGTCTGACAACTTCATGCACATTCACACGGGTTTATTGTTTCATGGGAAGTGAGGTTAAATCAAGCATGTTTGGAGTCACAGTACAGCCTTTCTCTGCAAAGATGCCACTGCTGTACCAAAAGCTTTGCTGAGCATCAGAAAGAGCAAGCACCTCGTACCCCGCTTCTAGTAAAAAGTTCACAAAGATAAAGTCTGTGCAAACCACTACTGGGTCCTCATATTGAGGGAAAAACAAATCAGGAAGGGTTGCAAGTTCACTGGAAGGAAAAGCTGAATAATTCACGCTCTTCTAATTCCTACGTAACCAGCAAGGACAAAGAAAATTGGTCTTTGCAAGACCAAGCCTTTCATGGCATTCCACCCCAGACGGGGGGTGAGTAAGAAACCAAGGGTGCTGGTACCAGCACCCGGCATTGCACTGTTCCGCTCTCGGTTGTGATTGTCTCTAAAGCAACAGAAAATGTCATTAAGGAGCTGGGAGAGGAGAAAAGAGGGTTCTTAAGTACTGCGGTGCAACAAAACTCTTTCTACAAATTCATTAGGCAAATACTTCTGACCATGTCATACCTGAAGGGCACTTAATGGCTCCGGCATTTATCTCACAAGTACAGTGATCTCAAATGCACACACATTTTCAGTGTAATCCTTCGCCGCTGTAAATCATGCACTGGAATGAGAGCGTATCTGGCAACGTTAATTCAGAGATATCATCCTACAGTTTCTGGCAACGGACCCCGATGAAAATAAATGGTTTATAAACACTGTCTGACATGCATGAGCCTCTCAAAATTATTTACAAGTGATGTTGTGGGAGCTTCGTTCCGAGGAAATATTTCTCCTCTGTTCAGTTTAGATATTAAAATCTGTCAGGTGGGGAGGGGGAGGAAGGCATCAGCGCTACACAGTCACAGCTGGGAACATCTTCTGTTCGCTGGTGGTGTGCGGGTAGGGAGACTGGATCTGCCTGTAGCCGCTCTGCAAACCGTCAAGGAAGGGGGGCACTGGGGTCAGCGGCATCGAGTCGTGCTGCACAGCGTAGCCCACGTACTGGGGGTGCAGGTACTGCCCCTGGTGTGGCACGATCTGGGTAGCCTGCTGGCAGTTCAGCACTGAGAAGTTCGTCGGCATGTTGACATAGACGTTATTCATGGTCCCTTCTGGCAAACAGCAGTTGGTCTGGGACCTGGTTGGGGGTGCTCTGGCCCCCGAGTTGGCACTGGAGCTGGAGCTGGCGGCAGTGCTCGACTGGCGGGAGGAGGAACCCCGGGAGGTGCTGGCACTTGGGATCATGGGGATAGTCTCCATCAGGCGGGTGCCCCCAGGGGCTCGGCTCTGCTGGGGCTCCTGCTTGGGCCGCAGGCATCTGCAGCAGCAAGCCGCCACCAGAGACCCCAAGATGATGAAGGCGACAAATACAGATCCAACAATAAGGAATGGCACGTAGATGGGCACTGCAAGAGCAAGGAAAATGTCGTCACTGGGGGACAAGGACAAATCTAAGCAGCTGTCACAGAAGGTTCTGTCTCTCCTCAGCTGAGCCCCCCTCCCTCCAGCGCAGGTCAATGCAGGGTGAGCACTAAAAGCTGTGTGTGCAGCCGAGCATTTTACACAGGGAAGATGAAAAAGGCTGCTGAAATCCCTGGCTGGAGTTTCCAAAAGAATCTTGGTTATTAGGAAGGAAAGCCCACAGCTCATGCCTCACTCCTGCTGATGGCAGTTAGTCCACACCAACCATCGCTCCATATCTCACCAGATCTTGTCTCTAGTATACCCGGTTAGAAAAATCAGGCAAGAGAATGCTGGGTTTGAACAGTGCCATAGGGAGACACTTCAGGGACAGGATCCCTGCTCAGCGCTCAGGAGTACAGCCCCTGATGCTGCATTGCACCCATCGCCAGCCCCTCTCTGGCTGCTGTCACCACTGGGGCAAGGTTACAGTTGAGCAACAATCAGGAGGCTCTGCCACCCCACAGCCCCACGAATGAGTGTTTGGCTTCATCTCTTGGTTTAGGGAGAAACCACCAGGTAGATAGTGGGGTGACAAACACCACACTCCAAAGCTCCACTACCAGCAGAGAGTGAGCATCCCTCCTTGTTGAGCTAAAGAAGGGACATCAGGGCAGGAATGAGAGCAAGAAAGAAGTGGGAGCAGAAAGTATAGGCAATGGATGCAGTAGAGTTGGGAGTCCGTCAAGGCGGACAGCAAACAAAGTCCTTGGAAGGACCTGGGCTCTGGTTGCTCTGCACTCTCGGGGAAAAAGCCGTTTTCTCTGCCTCAGTAAGAAATCTGCATGGATATATCCAGGAATAATGAAGGGAAGGTGTCTCCCCTTTGCAAGCTAATGTTCCCAACAACACGCCTGGACTTCACCATTTCTGTTGACCCCTGAGACCCTGCCCAACCAGTGCCAACACAGCCACTGCTAACAACACACCCTGGGCATGGGACATGGCTGCCCCTCCTGCAAGTTAACCAGTGCCAGCACAGGGCAATAGCTCCCAAACTCCCTGAGCAGTAAATATTAATTGTTAAGAAAACCGACTGCTAAGAAAAATGTCTTGTTCTCAGAATGCAAGGGAGTTGGTTACGTACAACTCAAGTCAGAACACCTGACTGCACATGGAGCAAGTTATTAACCAAAAGGCGACATTTATCCCATTTATTCCATAATTTCAGCACTTTTCAGACAAAAGGCTTGCAAAAAATTGTCTCTGGGCTACAGCAGCTCCTTGGCAGGTGCAGGCACTTGCTGCAGACTGTAACACACCAAAAGTAAATCTGTCCTAATTATAACATCACTTCAGGCAACTTCTAGCACGTTCAGCACGTGGGGATGGCAACAAGGGTGCTGGGAAGCCACTAAGGTTTTTTTTTAAACAACAGCAGAAAGACATGTGTTTACCCTTGAAATTCAATCTTGTAAAAAAACCAGTCCTAAGCAGGGGCATCTGAGCTGGAAGAACGTAAACAATTAGAGCAGGGACCCACCAGAAACCATTTTGAAATGTCACATTACTGGGATTTTTTTCCCACTCAAATGGGTTGTTTCATTTTGTGTTCCCCTTTTTAATTGGGAGCACAAATGGGGCTCGAGGGAGTCAGTTCAGAGCAATGGCAGAGCCACACTCGATCAACACTTTGCTCAAGGCTGTCATAGAGTGGTGTCACCTACTTTCAAAGATGACAGGGCTGGACTTCCAAATAACAGGGAGGGAAAAAGAAGCACTTAAGCGTGGGTACTGGCCCCGTCTGGCAGCTGCAGAAGGGTTTAACTGGCTGGATTCCATCCATTCCGCCCCATGACCCATTGGTGCAGGGAATGGGTGACAAAGGGAGGGAACAGGTCAGAAGTTTGACCTGGTCAGTGCAAGGAACCAACGGCAAGTGTGGGGAACTGGTTACAAGGAGTGGGTAAGTTTGTTGCCAGTTGCCTGCACTGATGGGTCAAGGTGAGGCAGCAGGGAACAGACTTGAGCAGGTGAAAGGTTTGACCCATCTGTGTGGGGAATTAGGACAAGAGGAGGGACTGTGGAAACTAGTGACAAGCGAAGGAATCGGGTGCGAAGTTTGACCCGGCGACAAGGAGAGGGGGCGGGTGAGAGGTTTGAGTCGTCAAACTGTGGGGAACTGGGGACAAGGGGAGAGAGCCTGTCATAAGTCTGTTGCCAGTTCCCTGCACTGATGGGTCAAGGGGAGGGAGTGGGGGAGAAGTTTGACCCGTCAGTGCAGTGAACTGGGACAAGGGGGTGGAGAGGGCGAGAAGTTTGTCGCCAGTTTCCTGTACTGATGGGTCAAGGAGGGGGTGTGGGTGTGAAAGGTTTGACCCGTCGGTGTGGGGTAAGTGCGGTGAGAGGGCAACAAGAGGAGGGAGCGGGGGAGTGCAGGGAACTGGGGAAAGGGGAGAGCGCAGGTGAGAAGTTTGACCCAGCGACAAAGCAGGGGAGAGGTTTGACCTGCCAGTGCAGGGACCTGGGGACAAGGGGAGGGGGCTGGGGAGAAGTCGGTCGCCAGTTCCCTGCACCGACGGGTCAAGGGAAGGGAGCGGGGGAGAGGTTTGAGTGGGTGCGAGGTTCGACCCGTCGGTGGGGACTGGCGACGGGGAGCGAGTGCGAGGCTTGACCCGCGCGTCCCCCCGCAGCCATCGAGGCCCCCCTCGGTGCCGGTGCCTCCTCACCTGCGGCGCCGTCGGGTCCGTCCCTGCCGGGGCGGCCGGGTTCGCCGCTGCCCTGGCGATCGTTGTCGCAGACGCCCTGGTCGAGGCGCGCCTCGGCGCTGGAGCAGCAGTAGCGCAGCGCGCAGGAGCCGCAGCAGATGGTGGCGTCGCCGCCGTCGAAGCGCTCGGGGCACTGGAAGCCGTCCCGCCAGCCGCCCTGCCCGTCCAGCCAGCCGTGGCAGTACTCGCCGCTGCCCGCCGCTCCCGCCGGCAGCAGCCAGCGCAGCGCGGCCAGCAGCAGCCAGCACCGAGCCCGCATGCTGCCCGGGGGGGGGCACCGGTCAGAGTCTCCCCGCGCCGGGGCAGCGCCGCCCGCTCCCCCGGGCCGTGCGGCCGCCGCGATGCGGCCGCTCCCGCCGCATGCCCGAAGCTGCGGAGCCGCCGCGAAAGAGCGGGCGGGCAGCACCGCTACTCGGTCCGCGCTCCCCGCCGCCGCGCCGGCCCCGCGCCTCGCGCCGCGCCCATGGGCGGGGGAGGCGGCGCGCGGAACCCTCCGCCCGCCCGGGGCGCGCCCACACGGAGCCGCCGCGTCCGCCCCGTCCGGCTCCGCGCGCGCCACTGGCTGGGACGGGCGGGGGGGTGGTGCGCGCCCCGCGCTTATAGCGGCCCCGGCCCCCAGTGCGCGTGCGCGCGCCCCGCCCCCGCCCCGCGGGGAGGCACCGCGCCCCCCGCCCGGGGGGAGGGTTGGAGGGGAGGGGGTCTCTGTCGGCCACGCTGTCACAGGCGATTGACGCTGTGGAACAGACGGGCACCGTCATCAGGAAGTCAGCAAGCTGTGGATGCCCCCTCCCTGGAAGTGTTCAAGGCCAGGTTGGATGAGTCTTTGAGCAACCTGGTCGGGTGGGAGGTGTCCCTGGCCACGCCAGCGGAGTTGGAACTGCATGGGCTTGAAGGTCCCTTCCACCCCAAACCATGCTATGATTTTTTTCTCTTAAGAGCTTAAGTAATAATCCCTGAGCATCCATAAACATAAAGTGCATTTCAGTGTGCAGTTGACAGCATTTCTCCAAAGTTTTTTTTACTGAAATTAGTACTTCTGTGATTAACTTTCTACCGTACCTACCACCATCTAAAAGAACCTTTTTACGTTGCAGTTACATATATTTAGACAATATTCAGTGAGTTATTTTAGGGAAAATTTTACAGTTTGAGACATCACACCTCTGTGAAATATTTTTACCATAAACTCATATTTACAAATTTTCTTCTGAAGCCTCTACCCAAGAATCTTAGTCCTTTTTAATTCAGTCATTTTTAGAAATTAACTCTATTATAGAAAGGTTTCACAGTTCACAAAGAGATCTCCAGTTTATATATGGTAACTTTTAGCATAATTTGTTAGGAAGGAACATGTCCTTTTGAAAAAACACTGTAACACTCTGCACTAAATACAACCTAAGAAACACGTTTTTTCCTCTCTCTGCCTTCTACTCCCCTAGAAAAGCAGCAAATTGAAATTATAAAGTGATTCATCCCCCAAAAAATTGGTCCCCGACCCTGTGAGGTGCCCCAGGGTGCACACTGTTTTGTTAACTTCCAGCTCCTCAACAGGTAGTGGCAGGGCAGCGAACAGCACAAGGATGCTCCTTCAGATGGGTCTGAGCTGCTCAAGTGTCAAAGCTTGACTTTTATGGAAATTAAACACAACTTGCCTTTGGGGATGCTGGTTAATGAGAAGGTCAACATGAGCCAACAATGTGTGCTTGCGGCCCAGAAGGCATACCATGTCCCAGGCTGCACCAAAAGAAGCGTGGCCAGGAGGTCGAGGGAAGTGATTCTGCCCCTTTTCTCTGCTCTACTCTCATGAGACCCCACCTGGAGTATTGTGTCCAGTTCTGGAATCTCCAACTTAAGGATATGGAACTGTTGGAACGGGTCCAGACTAGGGCTACAAAGATGATCAGAGGGCTGGAGCACCTCTGCTATGAGGACAGGCTGAGAGAGTTGGGGTTGTTCAGCCTGGAGAAGAGAAGGCTCCGGGGAGACTTCATAGCAGCCTTCTGGGACCTGAAGAGGGCCTACAGGAAAGTTCAGGAGGGACTTTTTACAGGGACAAGTAGCAATAGAACAAGGGGGATGGCTTTAAACTGGAAGGGGGAAGATTTAAATTAGATATTGGGAAGAAATTCTTCATGATGAGAGTGGTGAGACACTGAAACATGTTGCCCAGGGAATCTGTGGATGCCCACTCCCTGGAGGTGTTAAAGGCCAGGTTGGATAGGGTCTTGAGCAGCCTGGTCCAGTGGGAGGTGTCCCTGCCTGTGGCAGGGGGATTGGAACTAGATGATCTTTAAGGTCCCTTCCAACCCAAACCATTCTATGATTCTATGACCAACCAGAGCTTCTGCTTACAAGACACTAGATCAAGTAAAAAACACCTATTTCAGTAAGAAAAGCAGAACCTGGGTAGCTCTGATATCTGTCATTTATTTTAAATCCTGCCCCTACATCATCATTGCTGCAGTCACCTTCCTTGCTTGGATGTTTATTTCCCTCATTCTTCCAAGCTTTTCTTCTTTGATTAAATTATTGTCTTTCACTAATAACATACCAGTCCTTTCCCCTCCATTTTTCTCTCCCCCTTTTTTTCTCCCCCGATCAGCCGCTCCTAGACAGCTGCAGGCTTTCACAGAGGTATTAGACTGGAGCAGCAGATTCTGGTCAAATTACAGCCCAAGTAATTGTATTTTGCCCCCTTGGCTTCGCTGCTGCTCCCAGAGAGTTATTTCCCAGTCATGTCCCTTTCCCAGCTCAGCCCAAAGCTAGAGCCACACCACGGCAAGGGCAAGGTGCAGAGGTGGTTCCCACACATCTCACACCTTACCCCAAAGAGGGCTGGTAACCCAGAGCAGCCCGCCTTTGGAAAACCTTGTAGTTATCAAGATGAGACGCGGGAGTGCAGTGAGACAGGTTCTGTGTCCACCCCTATCAACCTGGCTGAATGAACAAGAAGAAACTTGCATGCTCCATTTGAAATCCCGATTAGCAGCTACCCAGAGCTGTCAGCTCTCACATGTTTGGTTTGGGATTGGGAGCACTTTGTGGACAGTTGTAACCAACCACAGATTTCATACAATCAGCCCGCATCACCCAGAGCACCCATTGCCTAAGAAACCCCCATGCTGTGGGTCAGCCTCGAGGCACAGGAGGGAAGGGGAGCGTCTGGGCAGGGAGTTAAAACCATGAGCTCCTGTCAGGGACCTGATTGGCAGCCCCCAGTGACAGCATGGCAGCTTTTAAATGCCTTTAATCACAGAAGGCTTCCCACAACATTTTCTTCAAATCAGGGCTGGACAGACATTTTCTTCAAATCAGGGCTGGACAGACATTTTCATAATAAGAAAAGTAGTTTCTTGATGCTTCTATATGTAGCAAGCAAAATACTTTCCCAGTCCCATCCTCCAAGTTGATGGTTCCACAGATATTCATCAAGGTGTATCTCTCAATAGCAATAACAACCTGTTAGAAGCCAGTCTACTTTTTACTTATCTAGCTCATAGGTATTCCCAGTTAGGAACCTTCATCACAACAAAATACCAGCACCTGATCCCTTGCAGAGATTATCTGTAACAGGTACTTTATGTATTCAAGCTCAAAAATTGTCTTAACTTGTCTGGGTAAAAGCAGAGATAGTGGCGCATCTCATCACGCTTTTGTAAAATTTAAAATGCTTTGGCACTTTGCAAAGTACTTTAGAAATTAGTTAACAACAGAATAATTAACAAAGATTTTCTTTTTCCTAGCTATCTTTACAAGCTGATGAGGTAATATGTGTATGATTTAAATTTTAAAGCACACAAAAAACCTAAAACTAAAATATGTAAAAATACATAAGCATAGCAATAGTCATTTCTACTCTGCAACTTTTTAGTCACTCTCCTGTGTCTATCAATCTCCTAACATCAGCTCGGTCTATTTCAATGTAAACTAAACCCTTGTCTAAGCCTCCAGATCCTGTAGGACACCAAACTCACCAGGTCCCATCAAACTGAGCATCTTGCAGCTTTTAGAAATAACTGAAACATCATATGTATGTTAGAGTGGGCAAAACTTTTCAAAGCTTAGAGATATTCAGTAATGATCACATAGTCTATAAATCTTTATCTGTTTCAACTTTGCTTTATTTTTTTCTAAAAGCCTCTGAATTTGTAATACTGCTACCAGGTGTGGTTTTCTGAGGCCTTTGGCTCAGCAGAAAGGGTTTTTGCCCTTCTCAAGTCAAATGCATAATTGCAAGAAAGCAAATACAAGGTTTTATTTCAGTCATTTGAAGAACTCATATGCTGTTCCATCATTCATGAAAAATCTCACTTTAAGGAAGGAAAATAAGTTTTAAAATTACTTTTGGTACGTTTCTGAAACGGATAAAGTGCATTTTTAACACTCTGAACCGCAAACTGCCCCTTGCCGCAGCGTAGGGGATAAGTACATTTACAGTATGTTACAGCTTTGATAGGATCCAGCATCCAGCTGTTGTGCTGGCCATGCCAGACTGGGATGGTGACCCTCAAAAGTAAAGCTGCTGCAAGATATTTGCTATTGTATGCTTCAACGACTGTGTAAATTCATACCATCACTGCATTGACAGATATTCTCCTTACTATAACAAAGGCTCTTTTGCTGTTTTACTGCTACAGTCCCTCTACAGATGGAAATTTTTCAGAAGTATTTATGTGCCTTCAGAGCACATCACTTTGCCTTCCTTGTTTGCAGGCCTCACTTGATACAGCTCCTTGCAAATACAACTATTTCTACTTTAAAAAAAGAGAAAGGCAAGAAAAGAGGAAGAATACAACAGCATGTCTTAACAGCTCCTAGTTCAGCAGGAGGAAAACCAGGGACATGTCACCTCAAGTCTCAGCTGCTGAACCGTCACAGTGAGGTACCACAAACATTTGATGGGGCTGGCTGAGCCAGCGCACATTGGACAGGAAGGAAAGAAGAGAAAGGACAAATTAGAGGAATCTAACAACAGTCCCTCTCAACCCCCTTAGGTGTCCAGCTGACAAATTTTCCAAAACAAAGCAGGAGCACAGACCTGTCACCTTATTCTGGGTCTGTATCTATTTTTGTTGGAACCTCTTTAGACCTAGGAAAAGGAAAACTCTGCAACACAACTCTCTGAGCTGCTATGAGCTCCTGTGGGTGTATACCTAGCTCTGGCTGTTAGAGATGTTTTCCTTTCCCCATGGTATTTCCAACCCATGCTCTGCAAACTTGCAAAGCTCCTCTCCCCTTTTCCTTTCAACTCATTGAAGATAAACTATAGATGGTGGATGGATGCTTTCTTCTCTTCCCTATTGGGATATTCAGTTTCATTCTTGGTAGCCTAGTCACTTGGGTACAAGATGAGATTACCCGCTTTTCCTTGCCCAGCCCTGCATGCCAAAGAGGCATTTACATATCTTTCTCGTCATGTCTAGCTACTGTATCTACTGTTACATCATCACTGTCAAACAATTTTGCAGCCTCATCAGAAAAACTGAAAATCTGGATTCAGGAACTAATTTGGCTCCGCAGTTGTGTTCACAACATCGCAAGTCAAGATTGTAAATTGTAACCTGAATTCTTCTCCCAGAAAAGCTAGAATTCATGGTCATGGTACTATCATTTTGATCACGTGGCACATAGAAGCCAGGCTGTGCTCACCACAAGAGCTGGATTTTATTGCAGTTTGTAGGCTTACATATTGCAGATTAACACTTCATCAGTAGAAATTTCTCTTCCTGGTAATATAAAATAATGGGATAAATTCCTACCTGAAAGCTAAGCCAAGTATGTAGGGGTTTAGTTATTTAAAAAATGGTTGGTTTTGCTGTTTGGATTTATTTAAACATAAACAAATCACCTTAGAGTCAGAAATCCCTGCATCTTGTATATCTGCCCTGGCAAAATCATTTCTCAGATCAAACTGTGTTTCCCAAGGATAAAGCAATACCTTGCTGCCCCCGTGTGAAGTTAGTGGGAAGGGTAGCGTTATTCCAACACCATCACTGCAGATTGTCTAAGAACTGCTGTAATGACAAGTACAGTGCTTACTGATAGCCTGTACTATCCCTGTACTATCATCATTTCCCAGATGAGGATAGTCACCAGCATATACGAGCTTAATTTAGTAGGGTTTCCTTCTCTTCCTGTCCTGGTTATTAGCTACCTTTTACACTGGTGTAGCTATGCCTGTGGCAAGTATAAATTTAAACACCATCAGTACATTTAACAGCCCAAGCTGCTATTCTGACTGTGGTATCAGAAGCCAGACCAGTTTTTATTTCTGCTTAGGGAACATATTTAAATATCTACATTTTAAAATACACAAGTGTCCGAAGTGAAAAGACTTTATTTTATTGCGTCTAATTTCCTGGAAAATAATTAGAACAAGATGCCCCAAGAAAATGAAGTCTTAAAGAAAGAGCCAAAGGATTGTAAAAATAACCTTGAATGAAATGATATGAAGTCTGCACACTCCTCAAGGCCCAGGCTGTGAGCTGCACCAGAACCAAGCACATCAGTACTCAAAGATTTGGCTATCAGTGCTTGCTGAAGTGACACCAGACATCAGCACCTGCACCACATTATCACAGCCAATGCAGACACCTCCAGTATCACATGGCTGGCTCCAAATGCACCGCTGCCTCGATAATGGGGTTAAAGGATGCAGGCTGAGGGGAACACATTGAGCCACACCGGACAAGGGCTTCAGGGAGTTTGTTAGTATTGTTGAACTACTCTACTATGATCAATGTAACTGTCAAGCTCTTCTCCCAGGAGTATTGGTACATGGATTTTTGGAGCTCCTACTTACCACAGACACAACAGATTGCAGTTACAGTACAAAAGACACAAAGCTGATGTGCACATCTTCAAATTGCAAGGGGTGCCGTTTCCTAATCAAATTGTTTCTGCTGTAACCAGTCACTCTAGTCACTTGCAAAAAAGGAAAGAATTTTAGCTTTTTTCCCCTCCTCAGACAAGAAGAGAGGAAGAATTACTTCTTACGGACTAAATCCATCTTTCCACAGCCTGCTCTCCCAGTGAGACCGGTCAATTTGACAAGGCATCATTATTATCAAGTCATTTCAACTGAAAACAAACCCCATAAAACCCAAAGTACAGGAATTTTCCACATTCACACTCCAGTTTGTGCTGCACAGAGCATAAACCATGAGTATTTTATCAAATGCAGGAAGAGAAACAGAATTTTACTGCTGTTCACCTCCTAATGCCAGAGCGCAAGACAAGGATTTAGGCACCATATAGTGAAAAAAGAATCACTATGCAGCTGTAATCCAGACCGCTGTCTGTACAGTAAGATTAATGAGCTCCAGACAATAAAAAGGTGCTTCTCCTCTTGGTATGGTTCAATGGGATTTAAATTACAACTCAATTTGCGGTTTTCAATTTTTCATAAGAATTATTAGCACAGATAAGCAAGAACCAGCAATTTGGTACAGAAAATTAACAATATGAGAATATTTTCTAGATCAGGGCATTTTTTAAAATCCTTACAAAAGCAGTAAGAGAGAATGTATCTGCTTGAAATATTGATATAGTACAGATCAAATACAACTTACCTTCAAGGTGATGTAACCTAGCAATAATGTTTTGGAGTTGGTTCCCCCTTTCCATTCTCAGGGCTTACTTTAAATGATAAATCCACCATTCTGCAACGGTATCTGGCTTTTAACGTTACTATTTCTGTCGCTGCTGGAATGCTATCACCATCCATCTGTCTGAGTCCACAGCCTTATCCAAGTATCCCTTTTGCCCTGGTACTCACAGCAGCTCTGAAGCCCAGCAAATGCCATCACCATCCCAGTGTGGGTATCACCATGACAGAGCAACAGATAACAGCTTACTGGCTGCTATGGTGCTAAAAATAAAACGTGGGGAGAGGTGACAAGGAAGGTAACGCTTCACGTGTGAAGTGACAAATTACTCAGAAAAGCATTTCCAGCTAAACATTGTTACTAATAAAGTATAAATTTAAGCTAGCAGGCATTTGCACTAGACACACGTGTTCAGTACAGTGATTCTTGTCCTGCCCAGGGTAACCTGGACGAGCTGCCATAGCCTCCCTGTGGTTTCATCCACTTTGCACATCTCTGATACAAGCAAGAGGTTGCTATTGACACTGACAGAGCATTAATATGCCTGAAGCCAACATAAACAGCCACTCCTCATAATACTTGTTCCCCAGACCCTTCATAAGGTAATAAGCTACCTTAACCACCCCAATGTGATAGTTCATGCATATTTTTCCCCAAGGCTTCACCCACTGAAGGTCTACTTAAGCTGCCTGTCATGATTTTTTTTTTTTCCATGAGAACTTCCCTGTTCTTCTCTTACTACGAGTAGTGGTATTTTTCAGAATTTCAAGTTTTATATAATAATTTGATTTTGAATACTTTATTTTGAATATTTGCCAAGTCTATGTTTCCTTCCCTTCTTACTACACTGTTGTGTCTGATCAAAACCTCATCATCCTAGTCTGCTTTTGTGACTGGCATCATCACATCTCTGAAGCACAGCCCATAATCACAAAAGAAAAAGTAAGAAAATGTGAATGACCTGGAAACAAAAGGTACTGCCCAACAGCTATGCCTGCAAGGGCTTTGCAGTGGCACTATGTAACTGGCAGTCTCCTGCCACCTGGTGAAAGCAGCATTCTCCAACAGAGCTATTGGGATCCTGATAGGACTCCCTATGTAGAAAATGAAACTGTTACAGTCATCTATTTCTACCTACTAAATGCAACAATCAACCAATATAAAAAATTGTATTACCGATTCAGTTGATTTTGGACTCAAGAACACCACCATTATAAATACTCAACCTTGAGTTCAGAAGACATGTTCCCAAAACTGAATTAAAATGACTTGTCCTGTTCACAGTGGGAAGCCTTATGCTCTACATCCCCTCACCACCTCCATCCTTTTAAACAACTCACCTGTCTGGTTGGGTGGAGGTTGCATGTTATAGCTGGGTTGAAGTTGTGTCAGCACTGCAGAAGTGGGTAAGCGCTGCCCTCTAGAGCTGCTGCAGGCATCACCTCGGTGTCACTCCCCTCCCCAAGCCCAGCTACCGATTTTCATAAATTGGACAAATCTACTACTCTGATACTTTAACCATGCATCAGCATCCAGCAACACCAGCCACAGTGTCACAAGGTACTTAATGAGAGGGAAGAAGGCAACAGCCTGACAGTACAGCTCCAGCAATTAGTCCAAAACCTGTGTAATTTATTGCCAGAATTTTTTGCATGTTTTATGTTATAAACTTCAGAGTTTCAGGGAAACAAACTTTTATATAGCATAAGGCATGTATGCTCTATAGCACAGATGGATTTCTCTATACAGTTATTCTTAATTTCTCACAGCTTCTGCTGAGGCATTTCAGGTATTAGAACCAGTACCATGTAAGAGTTGACATGACTGACTCTGTTAATAGTAGGGAAATACATGAGTGGTGGACTGAAAAAACACAAAACCCAGCCACTTATGTCCAAGAAGAAGGGAAAAAAGGCCACAGAACTTGTATTCCTGAACTTTAATTGAAAAAATGATGCTATAAAACAATCGAGGTTCACAATGCAGTCATGTTACAAATGCGTAAGTTTGGATTTCCTATGATGAGAAAGACGCATAAACTCTATTCAACTCCACCTTATTTCAACCTCCTGCCTCCCAATTTGCAAGACAGCAGTAAATAAGTGTAGTACTGTCTAGCTAAGTCACCTTGTCAGGAGCAGAGACAAATGGGAGCACAAAGAATGTTTTGAGAACTGGACTAGGAAGAGGTTCACTGAGTAAGCCATCTAAGCCATAACGCTACCTCCTGCTATGCTCATTTTGGGGAGAAGAGTGAAGGAAAAACAAGTTACTGCTAGGAAAAGAAAGAGGCCACAACAAGTAAGTTGACACCAGAGCTGTCCAACAAGGTACAAACTAGTAAGAGAACCACATCCTGCACACATTACTTCAGCCTTCCTCCTGTACATATTTTTCTTTCTTTACAGAAAAAATAATCCAGACTTGATTTCATTTCATGGTGTTGAAGTACAGGTCTGCTTCTTAACCTGCCTTGTAGAAAACCAAGTCACACCTTGAAGGTACCTGTATTTTGCACTCTAATTATATGTCTTTAAATGGGGGGCAAGGGGGAATAATTTAGAACAGTGTAAACAATGCTGATCCCAGAAAATCAGGGCTAAATTCAACCACCCAAGTAATATTCTGGGAATAGGATTATTTCAAGGCCCATTTTTACTCTACTTTCTACTCCAGCGTGTGATTATTCTATTACATAATCACTTTTCACTTAGGCTAAATTAAGGACATAACTGCTGCCTTAACATGCAAAGAAACAGACCCTGGTATCCAGGAGGCTCAGACTCCTTTTCAATTTACAAAGCTGTACCTACTGCTGTGTTACATTACAGCACGATCCAGATTCATATAGTGCACAGTGAAGAGATTCTGGACAACCCCCCAGTACAGCACCTCCCCTTTCACCACCCCTTCCAATACAGAGATCAAGGCCCCAACTCCAGCAAGAACCATTTTGGACTATATAAATTCCAGGAAAACCAATTCTACATATTAGTTGATGACGTTTGTTTCTCCTGTAACATAAGAACAACAGGAAATGATATTTCAAAAGGCAAATATGTATTACAAGGATCACAGCATTATTGTTTTATTGTTTGCACAACGGTAAGTTGCACATATGGACAAACAGTACACATTTAGAATTAGTTTCACAAATTAATACATTACAAGAGAATCCAGTGGTTTAACGTATTAACTATTAAAAAAAGCAATAACAGAGGATTACAAACATTAGTTTTGACTGCAGCCAAAAAAAGGTTAAAAAAGGTTGAAATCGAAATAAACTGTAAGCTTTATTTTTATGAGGCATAAAAACCCAAGTTATATCCCTTCCTAAGAGACTGGTCACAAAGATGCAATAGCATACAAGTACAAAAGTGAAGAATTCTGAGCTCAGTTTCCCTTAATGTTATCAGATTAAGTGACAAACTGAACATCTGTCAAAGAGCAAGTCACAGCTGAATGCAGACATTTCCAAAACAGACAACATATGAAGTGGTAATAAACACTTTAGAAACAGAAAGCAAATGACTTGGTACTAGAAAAATGTTATGCACTGCAACTGTTTAGAAAAAATAATTTTGTGAAAATGATTGTGAATATTCATTTGATGCATGTTATATACAAAACACATTCTCATAAAAAGCAATTTGACTCCAAAGTTCTACATTCACACTTCAACCTGTATCTTTATCTGCAAAGATTTGATTGATCTATTATTTCTCACATAAAGCAGTACCTCTTTAAGATTTGCCCAGCTATTTCTAGTGCACACCAAATTGGAGATGCAGCACAACAAGCTGCGATGTTGTAACATGGCAAGATCCATGAACTACTGTTGCAGTAGCTTCAACCTTCAAATTACATCTCTACTCCTTTGTTTTTTAGCAGCAACTTATTGTACTATATCTCGTATTGAAAGCAGATACGTAACTGCTTTTGAGTCAATGCTAGTAGCGCTGACGAGAAGCTAGTTAATCAACTCCATTTTGTAACAGCTAATTCAGATCTTCATTAGAATAGCATCGCCCATCTTCACCAACTGCAGAGAAATCACATCCAGCCCAACAACTCTGCTTGCACACAGACCTTGTAGCAACCTGAGCTTTCAGCTGAAATCCTACAATGTCCTACTGTTCAGCTCAGGAAGAAAACCAAAACCAACCAGTTTGGGAACATTATCTATGAAATGTCTCTGCAAAATCTCAGATTCTTCTTTAGAGTTGGCTGCTAAATGGTTCAAAAAAGGTTAAAAAAAAATCCAGCTACTAACCATTATTTACCAAACTTTATGAAATAGTAAACATTGTATTTCAGCTGGTCTTAAACAACAAAACATAAGCAATGACAACATAGCCCAGGATCCACTATTTGAAACTCAAAGGAAAATCATGGTTTGGGACCACAGGACAACATGGAGAAACAGCACACACAAAGAAGAAGAGACCTGTCTATGGGGCAAGGTTTGCACATCTGTATTTTACATATACATATACATACACACAGATGTGTGCGCTGTACTGTATATATTTACATCCATATACACAAAAACACCCTGAAGTAGATTTAAAGGCCATATCCAGGAACAGAAGATATGAACTCTAGTATTTGTACTAGAATATATTTTATCTGTACAAAAAACAAATATGCATATATTTATATGGTATAAAGCTTATTAACAAAAAATATTCTGCTACTAACATTAGGTTATATAGATGGTTTTACAAGATTCTTTAATAATAATGCAGTATAGAACATTTCTAAAACTAGGGCCAAAAATAAAAATACATAAACGGATTTCTATTCACAAGAAAATAGCTGTTCAATATGACTTATTTTATTTCAGACTAGGGAAAAGTAGCAAAAAATTTTTACAAATCTCCTGGGATGCACTTTAATTAATGCATTAATCTAGAAAAATAGACTTTTCAGATGAATAAGGTTGATTCTCTTCTCCTTCTCTAAAAGGGGTGCCTATCTTTTCCCTCGCTTGTTTCCAGCTGGAGGTTTCTTCAACTGAAGAAGTTGCCCTCCTGTCCCAAAGCCTGCAGATGCAGGATTAGACACCCCGAATGTCAGGCCAGCTGATGCTGTGATGCCAGGATTGCTGAAGTTAAACCCAGATGTGGTCGAGCTGCCAAAGCCTTATGAAGGAGGGAAAAGTATTTAAAAACGTAAGTTATACGAGGATAGCAAGTTTGTTCTCCTTGCAGTTATGAACACCAGCCACTTCATTACCAATGTTTGTAACAAGTTATACTGACATGGATCTACAAGAGCATGCCACGTTGCTAACACACTTGGACTTGCTATAACAACTCGGATATTACAGCACTAAGTCTATCAGTGTGTGTAAACCATTACATCCTAAATCACAAGTCTATTATACTATTATCCATCCATACAACAGTAGCACCCAAAAGTCCCACTGAAACTATGCAACAGCATCACCACAACTCCAAGTTCTCAGTCTAAATACGTAACGCACGCAGGGTGGGAGGGAAGGCAGAAGTGCACATGGAGCATGGCCTGCTCACTTCACTTACAGCAGGTAAACAGCAAAGGTAGAGCTGGAGCTCCCCGCCTTGTGCCCTACCGATGCAGCTACCTTTGCCTGTCCTTGTAACATATGTGGCACAAACCATGCCTTGAATGAGAGGCAGAAAAGGCTCAAAATCACTGCCAAATTCTTGGTATTCAAAAACATCCTTTATGACTTAAACCAAAACCGGCACTGAGAACAAAGCTTTGGAAATACTGAAAGACTAGGGGAACAAGTTGTACTATTTTAACTCCTCCACCCTCTTCTATAAAGGTAAACAAATTGAATATTTGGCTCAGCTATGAAACAAGAGGAGTTGAGGAAAATCTGTCTAGTTTTCAGCAACAATAACACCAACTCATTTTACTTTTTGTGAATTTGTTATGCACAATCAACTTTGATAATAATAGAAGCTATTAGAAAACGCTAGAAATTTCTTTTAGTTAACAGAACTTCGTAACTCCATTTTTGTTCTCTCAATAAACCAAATAAGGCAACCAATCATGCAAAATAAGTATGACATGAGCAAGTTAAGATTTTGATAAGCAGTTTCACACAAGTTGCACAGGGAAATATTAAGAAAAAATGTGACTGGTTCACAAGCAAAAGGTATAGTCTCAATATGCATTACTTAACATAGTTCTGTTAGTTCTTAGGTAGACATTTAAGGCAATCCTTTGGTCACATCAGTATCTTCAACTCAACACCTAAGTATCTTTAAAGCACAGAAATAAGAACACAACTGGTTGCCTCATCAGAACCCTAAAGTAGCTCTTCACAGGCCTTATGTCTTCTGTTCTCTCACTTGTTACTGATACTTTGGATCAAAAACTATTTCAAAACATAAGGCGAAACTCTTCCTCCTGCAATGCTGGGACCTGGGTTACACACCACACCAACTTGTCCAGGAAATCCTCCATTATCTACATTTTCGTAACTGCAGTTCTTCAATGTGCAGTTGCCTGGGCAGAACCAATTGCCAATCTAATGACTGTGTAGATCTAGAGTGTGACTAACGATATTGTTCATTTGGGTCTTGTCTAAATTTTGTGAACTGATTTGTCTCTTATCCTAGGGGTGGAACAGATGCAATTATTCCTCCATTTCCTTGCTAACTCTGAACCTCAACTACAATTTTTAGAAGAATAAACTAGTTCATCGGGGAGTCTCATGAACGGAATAAAATCTTTCACCAAAACTGCTTTGGGTAAGTTACCTTTTTACTTCAAGTGTATACCTGAGATAACAGGCAAGCATTGCCTCCTGTAGAAAACATACTGAACGCCACTCAAAGCTGCATGCAACCTATAGCATCAGGACTTCAAAAAGCAAGTGTAAAGCGTTCCCAACCCAGCTACTAGATGCAGGGATTATTTTGAAGTGTGCAAGGAAGGCAGTCTGGGCTTTATTTGAGTAATGTTAGAATAACAAAGAGATGCATAAACTGTGTGACAGAAGACAGAACATGCTTGTTAATGTAGATATAACTTGGAAAGTTATAGCTGTTATGTTAGAAGTGCCATTTAAAGCAGCCACAAAAGTGTAGAAAGGCAGAAGGGAAATTCATCGAAATGGCTTTGCTCTGTCATGGTAGCATAGCAAGGCTATGGTATGAAGTAAACCAAACCCCAAAGCGGAACAGTCAAACGAAAAACCTTCAGGAAAAACCTTGAACAACATATACATTCAGTCTTATTCCTGTTGCAAGGAAAGAATCAGTCACAGAATAGTGCAGTTCCAGAGGGAAGAGTCTTGATCCATAGCTACAACATGACCAACTATTTCTTTAAAATTGGTATTACTTAATGTGTAAAAAGTTCTTTTCAGACAGTATATAACAACCTGCCCTTTGAGGGCACAGACTTAGCATTCTCTCTGAAGAAGCTTAGAGTATACTTTATTCATTGGGCTTTTGCATCTCTGCTTCAGTAAGCCCTTTAGATAGGCAAGCCAAACATTAGGTGCACACCGCCCTGCAACTGTAGTTTTTAATGTTAACACTACAGAGATAGAGAGTGGTTCAGTGGATCTTAAAAACAACCTATTCCTGCCCTTATCTCCCAGACCACAACAAGTGTGCTAGGTCAAAAAGGATTTCCAAGCACAGTTGTGGCAGATTTACTACAGCCTTTGCATCTAAAATCTGCTCATAGTTACACATGGATTGTATTCAGGTCCATTTTTCAGCAGTATGAGCATGTCCAGCCATGATCCCACTTGATTGTTCTTTTACCCTGGGTACTGATGCTGCCATTCTTCAATAAAAATAAGTCTCTAACACAAATTCTCAATTCACCTCTTCAGTGCATATGCAGCATTTCAACTTTCACAAAAACAGTGTGTGTACCCCCTCAAATCAATAGTGGAGGGCAACTGATGTTTTTAGTATATATTAAAATATAAGTTATGTACTTTGTAACTTAGCAGCCTGAAATACTGCAATACTACTTATAGAAACATTAATAGCTATTTTAATATAGACTCCAGAAAAACAAGCTACAAGATAAAATCATGAGCAATGTAGTTTTCACTTGTTTCTGATATTAAAAACTAAGTAAAAGAAAGCTGATACTTAGAGACTGCATATACAAAATCAGAGATTTTTCTACCAAGAATTTACTAGGTTGTTAGTCATTTATGAATGTTACGTAGCCATCTTAGTGAGCTATTCCCACCTTATAATACAAAGCTTAATGTACTTTACAGCCTAATCTCACACCATAACCCAACAAGAACCAATTTAAAAACCAAACCAAACCAAAAATCATGTCAACTAACACAACACTGGTTCAATACTGGGCACTTCTCATATATACCAGCCACTTGCTATGTTTGTATTAATAGCAGTTAAGAATATATTTTCTTTTAAAAAAGAAACATGCTACCAAAAGCCAGTCCCAAGAGACATAATAGTCTTACAATCTGTCATTGAGGAAAGGCTGTAAAACAGACTATAGTAAGCTATTTGCCTAAAAAACCCCTCCTGTTTAAAAAAATAAACAGAGATGCAAGCTGTAGAATTGACTAGGATTTCAGACATCTGAATTGAGGCAATTACATTCCTATTTCCATTTTCTCACCACCAACAAAAGGAAACCAAAAAAAGTGAAATGAGTACTGAGTAGTTCCATTGCCACAGAAATGGTTTCAAAGTAGTTAAGACAATTAATTATGGATATATAGAGAGACAATACCTATAACTTACTATTCAAACAGAATGGATAAGCAAATAGTTCTTAGAAGCCCAGGTTTCCTTCAAAGTAATTTTAACTTTACTTGTAAATACAGAAAGTCAAATTACTGCTTTGTCACAAATTTATGCAATAATTTCAATAGCTCAGTAACTGTAGAGAGCTTATGCATTCAAGTAGTAACCACATTTACTGTCATAACTGCATTTAATCCAATCCATCTGATCTCCCACTTCCACTCCTAATTAGATAGACACCATCAAATAGAAAACATTAATGTTCACTCAATATTGTCTACCCAGGAGATCTTTAACAGAACCTAAAAGCTTCTCTGAAAAAATCTGTATTTAGCAAGCAAGTAGTTACTTTAACAGTTATACATACATGCAATGTATGTGTCATTTGGGACCTTGCTTAGGCTGAGTGTAGCAGTTCGATTATAACACTTGATTTAAAATAAACTTGAATTCAAGAGAAACAAACCAACCTGCACTTAGACTTCCTGATGGCTTACTTGTACTTCCAAACCCAAAAGATGATGCTCCTGTGGCACTACTTCCAAAGGCAGAGCTACTTCCAAATCCTAATAGAATAACAGTAAAGACATACAACAAAAAAGTTACAGACACAGCAATTAAAGACACATAGGCTTTGGGCAAGTATTCTAAAACCAAACGTAAGTATTATTTGGTAGACAAATATTCCTATGATTATTTCCTCAAGAGTATTTTATTCTCAACCCAGCACTGTGTTAAGAAAACAGTGCAAACAGGAAAGCATTAGAGAAAAGTATTTCCTTCGAAACACAAAATTGAGTAGTGAAGTAAACTATCAGAATTGAATTGCTGTTAAATTGGCCAGAAAATCCTAACTGAATGGGCCAAAACTAAGAAAAATCAGACACGGGTTATATAACGTCTATTACAGAAAACCCCAGTCCACATCAGCAACCCAGAAAGAAAAATTCTCTATGCTTAAAACAGGGCAAACATTTTCTTGGTTTATTTTAGAGCCATGCCTCCCTCCAGGTCACTGGGGATCAGCTTTATCTATGAAACCACAAATTAGGTTAAAACAGAATTTCACGATATGTAATGGGGAAAATCATAATTTAAAGGGCAGCCATAAACATACAGCTGTAATAAAACTAATTCTGTAAATTTTGTAATTGACACTTATAATAATAAAAATTCAAATTTTATTAATATAAGGTCACTTCAAAGGAAAAGTAAGTTGATGTTTGCAGTTTGAGGTAGACAAACTGTAAGAGAAATCTATTCTCTGAATTGGCTGTCTCAACAGTTGGCTTTTTGTTTTTTTTTTAAAAAAAGAGTAATTTGAGGAAATTATGCCCCCATCTTAAGTCTCAAGTGTCAGGGAAACTTGTATTTTACTGACATTAAGTCTTTACCATTCCTTTAGAAAAATAATTTTTAGATTTTAAAACTAGTAATGACTGAAACCCCTATCTGAAGCAGTGTTCTATAGTCTTCTATAATTTCTAAATCAAATAAGAGTTTAAGCGGTATATAACACTAAGTATCATTTGAATATAAGATTGTATCACTTAAACTCATTTGTCATATCTAGTCTGAAATTAATTACCAATGGTCAGGTGAGGTGTCTGCAAACAATTAATAAAGCATAGAGTCTATATGCTACAGATCTGATATAGTTAAACTTAAAAGCCTCTATGTTTATCACTGACAAAATTCACAGAATATTTATCAAAGAGATCAAGTTTCCCCAACTAAAATGGTGTTTCAAAAGTAAATACTAAAAAACCATTCCTGTTAAAAAAACCCTCCAAGATAAATTAAAAAAGAAAACTAAGTATTCATTCTGCTCATTTGTTTTGAAGAGCAAACCTGCAGGACATTTTGCAGGTATTTCTTTATTCCTCTACACTAGCTTCTATCAGATAGTCTTCCTGGTTTACCAAGAGATGAAAATTTTGCCAATTAATACAGAAAAGAAAATGTAGGCAAATGCCTTTTTAAGGAGAGAACTAGCAAAAAAGAATACAAGTTAGGCCTCCAAGACAAAATTAGAAGATGCTTATTTAAGGAAAAACTGACGTAACATTCAAGTACATCTTTCCAATACTGAGTGATGTTTAATTATGTTAAATACATTACAACACTGATTCTCATGTTTAACTCAAAGAGACAAAATGCAGGGATGTGAATGGAGCCTGAAGAGAGGAAAGATAACAAGATAAATAACCACAACACATGTTTGTGCTCAGCAGATGTACAGTTTTCTTTGCAGATCTCACACAAAAGCTTCAGAGGACACTGTCTTTTGACTTGCACTGTAGGAACCCCTCACCAATATAGAGAGAAAATTTACTCACTTAAATTCTACTTGTAGTCCTACTACTGAGAATTCATTACATTTAAATGAAAAAGTTCTACATTAATTATATTTTTTTTATTGACACCTACTCTTTCAGTCATGTCTTCGTGGACTATATTCCCCACCAGCACTATTAACATTTTGATAAGTACTTTTCTCACACTTTCAAATGTTGCTTGTTCAGCTTGAGGAGGGATTTTTCTTTCCACCTCAGAACTGAGGGACAGAGCGACAGCTAAAGCAAACACATTTCAGCAAGCAGGATACCCAAACACTAGTAATTTTTTAGCAATTATTCTTATCTTAATCCAAGCAGAAATGGGTCCCCATAGTCAACAGTTGTACATAAAGGTGAAGAACTCCTATGAATCAGCATGATCCAATGTCTCTGCTACCTATCTTTCACACATGTAAAGTTAACTCCAGTTTTAGTTACAGAAGGATGTACTTGATGTACTTCCCTAGCTTTAAGAACAGAACTTCTATGCGATTACGTCATCCTGTGTTTCCACTACAATGACTTATCAGGCTTTGTATTAGCCTTAAGCAACTCCTTCTGCAAGGCATGAAGAAGTTCAGAACCTGGAGACCACCAAATTGTAAGGCCTTTCCCTGAAAGAGATTATCCTCTTAGCGGAGTTAAAGGTTTGCAAGAGATTCAGATGTGCGGTATAATAATTCAATGAAAGATTAGAAAAGTTAAAGTGTACCTCCAAGGCTTGAAGAACCTAAGCCACTTGATTGCAAGCCAGTGCCAATACCTGAGCCGAATGGCGTTCCAAAACTAACTCCCAGAGATGGCTGTGGCCCTGGTATAAAAAAAATGAGAACAGAACTTGCCTTACTCTTTCATAGTAAAAAGGTCCTTTACTTATTTATTCAAATATTTGATAATGTGAACATCATTGCTGTCAACAAATCCCATTAAGATCCCAAACTCAAAGTTTCTCACTTAACTGCCTGTCTCTATGTCCACCTGGTAAAAATGTAATAACTGATTGTAATAAGGTGAAACTAGTCAAAGCTAATAACATAACATCATTTAGCATTTTTAAAAGTTAGCCAGTCTCACCTTAAACTTTAAAACACTAACCAAAACCCCAAGTGAACACATAGGTAACATTTTGCCACCTGTATTAATGGTATTAGAATAAGGGAAAACCTTCAAATTAAAAATATAAAAACTGGCACTAATGTAACTAAAACTATACTACCAAAAGTTAATTTAATTAATGAATAGGAATCCTCAAAAATACTCAAGTATTCCATTGAAATTTAAACAGAACACTAAGATAAAAAACAAGACAATGACTTTATTTTATTAAATTTATTGTTCATTTTTAAGCAAGTCAATTACACAGTAACATGACAATTCAATTCTTTTCCACACAAGTGATAACTGAGTTCTGTTAAGCTCTGCTACATAACATCATTCAGTAAGGTAAACTAGTCAAACCACCTGTTTATTTAAACATTTACAAAAGGCACAGTTCTGTGTACCTTAATGAATTAGATACATTCGAGATTTCAGAGTCAGAGTCTGCCCCCAAAACTAAAAAAAAAAACTTGACAGTTCTTTTCCTGCATATTCACACTAAGATGCAAGACTGTCAAAAAACATTTTCAATCTGCCAAGATAAAATTTACAGCCTCAGTTTTTTTTTTCTTAACCTCAGGGAATAATCAACTTGCTAGCCCATTACTAATACATTTTAAAATAATTAATTCTGATAAATAATTAATATATTTTGACAGTTTTCACAGTACAATCTTATATTCCTGTCTTTTTCAAACAGTTTTCAGTGCACTAGTTAAAAAGTTTAACCATTGAAGATAAAAATACAGTGCCAAACTCTTAATCCACAGATGTTCACACCTTTCCTCAAGATAGCCTTCTCCATACCTTACGTACTATAGTCTGTAAAAGTGATGATTTATTCAATTACTATAAAGCTAAGATTATTTCAGTCTTTTTCCTAAACAGTTATCACATATGAGCTTAGTTTCATTGAAATTTTTTTCCTTCATGCTGCAAAGTTTCCTATTACTAATATTTATCTAGAATTTTGAAAAGTAAATATTTCAAGCTTTTAAAATAATTTCAGTATAAGTAAGATTTAAATGGAAAATCATTTTTGAATCAAGTGAAAGGCACTGTATATTAAAAAGTAATATTTTTGCAAGGAACACTAAATCCTTATGCGATCCAAGCTGAATAACATCTGTAGACTCAAGTAGTGTTAAATTAAATTTTAAGGGCAACTAAAGTTGTTAGCTCTCAGTCTCTGCTTGGCAAGGAAATAGTTGGGAAATCCAAGCTATTTTTCAACTAAAAAAAGTATATTTGATGTAATTACAAATTTTCACATAAATTTCAAACTAAACTTGTTTACATCCAGTTTAAATACTGATACATCTATCCAGCAGCTCTTTAAAAATAAGAAAATTGTTACCAATAAAAGAAACTAAAAAACCCTACACAAATCAGTCACTTAAAACAAAAAAAAAAACAAATCCACATATCCAGTTCCTTCTCAAGTGCACAGGTTTCTATCTCAGTAGGAGGCACTGTTAGTGGAAGACCTTAAAACACTACAGTCCTCCAGGACATACTTTTATTTTTCCCCAAATGCAACATGCTTTTTAGAGCCAGTAAAAAACATTATTCTAAAAGCCCTCAGATTATATAAAACAGGATCTTATACCTTAGGCTAACAAACTTTTATTGAGCAACAGCACGATATTTTTTGATTTTGTACCATAATGTTCTGAAGGCATCATGACTATTTATAGTTCTTGTAAGTAAACATGAGTTTTGATAGCAAAAAACTAGTAATAAATATTCTTTGATGCCAAAAGTACTAGCAAAAAAATTGGCACTTCTGGCTATTACAGTTATGAGACAAATTGTTTATAACAAGTATTCTAACATTTTACAACTTGATATATTTGCCCTGTAGAGCACTTCAGTTTAATGAACAGGACCCACTACGAAGAGTCCAGACACGTCAGCCAGATTTCCTAAAGTGACATTCAGCAGCTTTTTAAAATCACAGCTGGTCCTAACAGCAAACAAATCTAGTGTCACAACTTAGACCCGATTCTGACAAAGTAATACACTAACTTCAACCAAGGTTGATATCAAGTTACACAAAAATTTTAAGTGCTACAAAGATTTCAGAATCCCTTCCCATTAGCACTTCAATCTCACACTGAGTCAAGTCAAAACATAACAAATTTTGTGCGAATAGCTTGACAATGCTTTCACTAACTGCACTGCACCAGTTAAGGAGAGAGTAACTAAGTTGTCAAGGGGTGGTAGTGGGAGTACTTTATTTCTTTTTAGAGGAGGAAAGGTGAGCTTGAAGAACACCATTTCAGACAACTTAGTCTTACCAGAAACATATCAGTTTCAGCCTAATGCATTTACAGCGCTTCATTGACTACGGTTTAATTTCCTTTAAAACTTTTTACTTTAGTCCCATCAATCATAACAGCTAGATTAGCCACCATCATTTTAACTTCCATGCTGTTCAAGATTGCTCAGGGAAGGCACAGGTGAGGCAGTGGTTAAAATTCTAACTGCTGCTGAACAAAAGCAATCAGCCTCACTACTACCAATAAAGCTGTGCTCAGAGACATGAGAAACTCAGGAGAAAGGTTATGCGCAGACAAAACTTAAGCTAATCTTAGTAACTCCAGCTTCAACAAACTGCACAAAAATTGTGCTTCAGTGTGCACGCCACAGTCTTGGTGTCCTGATTAGACATTCCAGGAGACCAGTGGAGTGCATCTTTGCTCCCTTTCTTCCATATGGCCAGGACCCACTGGCTTTATTTCAATAGAAGCCAGACATGTCTTGGCATACAGAGAGAACATAAATAGGGTGCATAACTACACCCAAAAACTGGGGAAACATTCCCTGATCCCAGAGCCTTAGATGTAGTTATTAAACCTTTGACTTCTGAACACAAATCTAAAATACATTATTATTTTTTTCAGAGTAAGAACAGTAACTAACTCTAATTTACTCTCATGAAAGAGACTTAACAATGTAAACATTTTTTTAAGAAAAGAAACTAACCATCCTGATCCCTCGGTGCTAGAGTACCATATATTAGATTTCAGTCAAAAAACTTTAAAGCCCAGATTAATTTGCTTGTTTTATTCTTATCTTCAAGAACAGCAACAGCAGGTCAGGCATTCCACAGACACCCCCTCCTCCCTTTACATACACCTCATTTCATAATCTTATCTCATGACCTTCTACCAGTCCTCATCTATCTCACTCTTCAGGATCGAGATCTTGAAAAGAAATATGCATAATTTTAACTTGGTCATCTGAAAACTCAAACAAGGAAAAGAAAGTTAAGAAAAAGCAGTCTTTTTATATTTAAAGATTCTTGCAAAACTGAAAAAATATATTCTTCTCCTTTTTCACTAAGCGCAAGACAGGAAGTGGCAGCTTTATTCTGAAGCTAACAAGTTTCAGGGAACTTGCTGGGATAAGTCACACACTGAAGTTAGTAACTTAAAGCTGTGAAATTTTCCTTTCAAGCAAGCTTAAGATGTCTCTGGAATAGTTCAGGCCTCACTAACCTTGCTTTTGAGCTAGAGGAACACAAAAGAGGGTTAAATGGAACTTGAATCGTATGTTCTAAGAGTTTTAAGTACTCTTGAGGTGCCGCTCACAGTATCAGTCTACTTCTGTCTCTCCAGGTCCTCAAATGAGTTGCATGGAGGGTGACATTCTCACTGAATTAATAAACAAGTTATTGTCTACTTTTGTTGGCATGTTTGATTTAAGTTAACAGCTTTGTTCGATCTGCATCACTCTTAATTGACACATTTTCTTTATGAGATACTCAGCCAAAACAATCAACATCCCCCCCTAGAAAACCCAAACCCCAAACTACACTAGCTACATTAGCTCCTTTCACTACAAAACATTATAAAATACCTCAACATGTAAAGTCACCTTACCTCAGGTTGTGTTGGTACAGGTAAATTCTGCCTTCCCTTCCCTCCTATTCTTAAGCAAGTGTTCATGAAGTCATGTCATAAGTGGCAAAAATTTACTGCGGTTATTAGTAGTTCTCTTTAATCTGGACTAGGAAGAGGATGTTCAAATCCTTTACCCCAGTTCATGAATGTGCAGGTATAACAAAGTGTGACATCCCAAGTATATGACTGTGATACACAACTAATCCTGTAATGACCATGCGGAGTATTTAAAAAAATCAACATAAGACAAGGAGAAGGATGAAGGGCAAGGGAGCTACTTTGGCAACATTAGGCTGTGCAGACACACTTCTGTGTTAAAAACCCTGATGAGTGATGTAACACTATCTCATGTTTTCCGTTTAAAACCAGACTCTTCTGGAGATGTCATTTTGACAGAATTTCCAACAGCAAGACTGTGACCTATGATGGAAATTATGCGAAATATTTCATAAAGACTTCATTTTTCGTTCTTGTGTTCAAAATACTTTGGCATATTTGTCTTTTAAACCCATCTCCATGCTGTTGATAAGAGCCAGGGCTGGAAGCACATTATATTTTCCTATTATTGAGAAGGCAAGAACAAGCCTAAATTTGTCAAACCTAGGGTGGTTACTGCATAGGTCCCTAATTAAGAACAGCAGTCATATTCTTAATGGTTTAAGACAAGAGACAGAAAAGGTGTTAATATGACTTTCAGTACACCTATGGTAAACAACATTTTAGAAAGTAAGTGGTAGAATGAAGCGAACTGTTTTTTGTAATTTGCTGACATAGATGTAGCCATGTTCAAATAAAATTATATGGAATTCATATTATTTCTGTTAAAAGATTAAAAATCAATTCAATCCTCTGCATTCAGGAATTCCTCTCTGAGAAGTGTTGGTTAGTTTAACAATGTCAACTAAGATGCCTTAAGTTATTTCCTTTACCATACATATCCATTCTTCGTTAGCAGTGGGTTATGCATTTCCTCTGTTTTGGTCTTCCTCTCACTCATGTACACACTGAACCACTGGTTCACTCTATTTTCAGAATTGCCAGCAAGAACTGTTCCAACATCACCCTGACAAAGGAATCACCTATAAAATAATAAGCCAGGTACCCATCTTCCTATTCTACAGATTTTTTTGTTCCACTATCCTTCCTTTTCAACAGCATTTTTCATTTTACAGTTCCAAAGTGCTATATAAAAATGCATTATTAATTTTACATAAGAAAAAGGTAATATGCATTTAGATATCCTCTCCTCACTGCTTTGAAATAATTTACTATAACCATACAGTTCTGGAAAGAGGCTACATGTATTCAGAGATGTTACTAAGAGTGGAGACTCACATTCCAAGGGGTAAGTTAGAACAATACAGTAAATATCACTAATACAAGGAAATTCACAAGATTAAGTATCTGTTGTATAATTATTGCTAAGTCTACCCTGCTTTTTTCTACCAGCTATGCATCAGTAACTTTGCTCATCACAACGTTTAGATTTTTAGTCTAACACAAAGGAAGACTTCATAGAAAATTTTACACGAATTTACTACTGGCGTAACACTAATAATCTATAACTTGAATGCACTCAGACCTGTAGCAGGCTGTTGCTGCTGAGTAAGTGTTGCAGCCATTGCAACGGCTGCTGCATTTGGTATGTTGCTGAAAGGCGTCGGTCCAGTGGTAACGCGTGGCGCGCTCTGCCACTTCTTAGCTTCTGTTCGTCTTGCCTCAAACACATCCATGGCATCTCCCAGAAAGGTTTTCCTGTAGCCAAGGTACTGGTCTTTGAGCATCTGAAGGGGGTGGGGGAAGCCAATTTAGTTCAAGGTATTCAACATAAAACCTTAACTTAATAGACATGGAGTTATTTATAACATTTGCTTAAAAAACCCGAACACTAAACCAACTTAAAACCCCCACCCAACAACTGGAAAGGATCTAGTCAGGCTATGTGCTGGAGAGAACTGTTCTGCACCAGCTACAGCCAGAACATGCTCCTTGCTTAAATTCTGCAAATTCTGCAAAGCAATCAATGGAAGAGACTAACATTCTGGATGGTATAAAAATCTTTCGAAGTTGGTGTAAGTCAGCAGAATTTAATTTGCATCACTAGGTGACCTAAAAGGTCAAAGACAGTCATGATACTAGCTTGTAATAAAATAACACTCTTATTCAGTGCCACCCTTTTTGCACAGAGTCTGCTTTTGCTTCCCTATCACCTTTGCCTGTGTTTCTTTCATTCCTTTCACCCTTACATTTTTCTTAGCACAGAGACAAAGAAGCAACCAGAATCTCAGAAATCACTCTTGCTTCTGATGCATTTCATCAGCAATGTAATGTAGTGCAAATGCAGTAGATCATTCTTTAGACTAACAAGTAGCCCAAGCCTGTTTTGTCACATTCCCCCTCTCCTTGCCTATGTCTCCTTTTCCCCTCAAAATCCCATACTCTGGGCAACACCTGGCTTGGCTTGTTCATCATGAGCCATTTCTACCCATTACAGGTGAGGAAACTATGGATATCTCAGGTAACAAAGAATAAATGGCTTCAATTAAAGAACTGATAGAGTGATTTCTATCTTCTAACAGAGACTCTTCAAACTTAACATTGACTTATTAAAACCAAAATCCAGTACGTTCAATTGAATTTTACAGAAGACATTATGTCCTGAGTTTCTGGCTAAGGATATGTTTGCTTCTGAGAAGATCTTACAGTCCAAAACCTGACAAAGGATTTGAACAGCTGTAAGCTTAAGTCTATCAGCAACAGCAGGAAACACGAAGAATAACCTTGTTATCACATCAGGAGTGCTGTCTTTGGAGAAAAAAGACCTTCATCGAATCTGATGAGATTTAATACAAAGTCACATTGACTGCCACATGAGCTGATATAAATGCCATTAGACATTGTAGAGCAGTTCTTAACACTGATCTTTACAGAAAGATTTAATGACACTCTCCACATGAACTGCGTGTGCCTAAGCACATTTTACTCTGCACCAACCTTGGATACAGAATATATCTATAAATACATTTATATCATATATGAATGTAACAAGTAGCCCAGTGCAAAGATGTTTTAGAACATGTTTTTCTACAACTTCAGACATTTGAATCAAAACATATGCACAAGAAAAAAAGCCTAGTTCAGTCAAAGGAATGAATTTCAGTCAAAGCTCTGCCTTCACAAATCATATCACAGCAATCAAATAAAAGGCAGAGACAGCAGTTTCAAAACTGTCCTTCTCTCCCAGCATCTCCTAACTGATAAATTAAAACAAATGGTCAGAATGACAGATCCACTTAAGCAGTACCTTCAGCTTAAAATACTGGAAAAATTAAGTTGTAATTATGTCTTTGAAAATATCAGCTTTCATGTCTACCCATTAGATTAAATCTCAAAAGAATTCCCTCACAGAAAAAAATCCTCAAACCAACCCCTTAGTTTCAGGCAACAGAACAATTCTTAAGCTGAAGTCAAGTCTGTCCTATTCAGTCAAAGACCACAAAGACCACTGCATGAGTTCAGGCTACACTCAGATCTCTAGATTCAAAGAGCCCAGAACTTATCGTGTAATTCTGCCAAAATTATGGGGGAGCTGATATATTCTACATCTGGTACCAAAGCAAAGCTAACTAAGAGCAGCTTAAATATCTGACAGCAGGTAGCTGTAATTCAGTGAATACCTGTGCTGACGGAAGCACTACAATGCAAATAATCCAGTTCATACAAGATCCTCAGTATTCCTGAAGTTTATTCAGGAAAAGTAAAAAGTTTCAGATGTTTAGAGAAATAACAGTACTATGCAGAAGAATCTTTGAGAAGGAAAGAAGTAGAAGATTTACCAGAGCTATTCCCACGTAGCAGAAACAAGACTTAAGAGCTCAAGTCTTATGAGCAGTGGCTGAAGGAACTGCAGTTGTTCAGCCTGAAGAACTGGAGGCTGAGGGGAGACTTCATTGCGATCCACAACTACCTGAAAGAAGGCTGTAGCAAGAGGGGTGCTGGTCTCTTCTCCCAGATAGCAAGTGATAGGACAAGAGGATATGGACTCAAGTTGTGCCAGGAGAAGTTTAGATTGAATATTAGGAAAAAAATTCTTTACTGAAAGAATGGTCAAGCACTGGAACAGGCTTCCCAGGGAAGTGGTAAAGTTGCCATCCCTGGAGGTATTCAAAAGACATGTGGATGTGATGGAAAAAGCAAGTCTAGATAGGACCTTTGAGCATTTTTTCACAGTAGTCTTTTCTGTACTTATGGACTTTCCATGAAAAACAGGTTGAAAAAAAGCAAGCCAACAATCTACTGAAATTCTTTGATACGTTGAAAAATCTTACATACAAATAACTACTTTTCCTGTTACCTTTGAGTAACAGCAAACTCAGATCATCTTTGCTCACAATCAAGAGGCCATTGGGCAAAAAGCAAAACATACAAGCATGAGTTCAAAGACAGACATTTGAAAAACCGATCAACAATTAAAAAGGAAAATGAGTTAAGCAAAACACATCGCATAACCTAAATGATTGCAGTCAGTTGATATCATGACTATAAGTAAATAATTCAATTAAGATTTCAGTAGAACAAAAGTTACTTAATCAAAGCACTTCTCCAGGACAGTTTAAAAATTTTTCAATGCACTTAATTCAACAGAAAATACCCAAGCCAGAACCCGAAGATGTAATGTTTTTTCAAAAAGTGAGTCTATTTCTTTCACTAAACACACAGGAACACATCAAAACAACATACCTTTACATTTTCATGTATTGATTGAAGTTGTGCAGCTAAAGCTACAAATGTTTGATAGATTTTCTGCATAGCCATAGACAAATCTGTAAGAGGCATATATAAAATATTGGTAAGCGACAACCTTACTACGAGGAGAAAAGATTTAGTGTTTATACTGCAGAAAGCAGGTCATTCAACATCCATACGGCACAAAGCACAAGAACATTTGCATGAGAACAAGTTAATGTCTAGAAGACACAGAATTTGAGAGCCCTCAGGTGACAAGTCACCCAAGGACTACTTTCTGAAAGGGCTTCAAATTATTTTGAAAAGTACACTTCCCATTTTTACAGACATGTTAATTTGTTCCCTATGATTTTATCATTCAGCAAAGCTAAAAAAATATTATTTAACCTAACTTAATCTAATTACATAGGAACATTTTAGCTCATTAGTTTTTACATAAATACAGTTAAATCAGATTTTCTTGCATTTGTATAGATTTTCCACTCTGTCTTAAATCACAGTTCAGTTGATTTTTACAGTGAGAGAACAGAAGAATGGAAGCTTTATATACATTTTAAAAACACGATTAATAAGCATCACAGGTACTCTTATTCTAGTTCTACTCAAAGCACAACATGAACAGAGAAACACAATGGAGAGCTTCTTGCCTACACAAAATCTTGGCTTTAGGATATCCTACTTCCCCCACAGATACCAAAATGTTTTCAGTGCACTGACCTAACTCATGCAAAACTTTAGGATTAAAGTGTAAATCTCAAAGGTGTTCACAAAATGGGATATCAGTTGACAAAAAATGCTTTTCTGAAACAAGCACTGAAACAATGTACCAAAATGGAGGACAGAAAAGTGCTAAAGTCTTTCACTATGAAAAGATGAGTTTGTGTTTTCTCTGAAGGATGCATAAGCTGCTGAAATGCAAATAGTAGCTATCAAGTTCTTGAAGATGCATAGGTCTAGCAACGATTCTTGAAAGAAAAACTCTGCCTCTCCACAGGGGAATTTCTCCATTATAATTTGCATTCCCTTCTGAAAAAGGAAAGCTGGGGATTAAATCTCACACCTATCAGCAGGGTTGCAGAGGCAGTGACATCTAGGAAGACTGGCCACTGATTTCCAAAGAGTCTGGAGGCAATTGATGGATATTGAACAGCAGTCACTTCAAAATTTTAAGACATTCTGGATTACGGTTTCCTGTAAAGGAAGTTTTTCCTGTATGATAAAGGCTACACATGCAATACAGTGCTGACTAGATCAAGAGATCATTTGCTGACAGTCTGAGCATGCTGGCACAACAGATTGAGTCTTGTCCACACAAGCAAAGAATCTTTAGATTATAGAATAAACTGCTGAAAAATGAGGAAAATCTGTGAAGGTTTCCCCTCTCACACTCTGGACAGACAAGAAGATCACATGAACAGACAGAGGGCCCTCAGGACTCAGCAGATCTGCCACACTGGAAACTAAGTGTAGGCAGTTCTCGTTTTTGACAGAAAAGGTCCAGAGTCTAGGTAGCATACTGTGATAGCAAGATGTTCAGATCATAGGAATGGTAACCACCCAGAAGACCAGCGTCCAGAGGCCAGTATTTTCTGACCAGAAAGATTCTCCCAAAATTAAACGATGTGACAGCAAATAAAACTAAATTTTCTAGTCTGGTCAGAGCTGAAGGCAATACTAACAGGCCCCAAACTAAGGAAAAGTTCACATTTTGATCTGGAGCTGGCAGAGCAGACACTCATATTTATCTGGTCAGACAGCCCAGTGTAAGACAAAAGGTGCCAAACATCAGTCTTGTAACAGCTAGATGCTGAATGGAAGGAGATGGATACAGTGGATGTCAAAACAAACCAGGCTTACAAATTGCACCTCAGGAACTAGATCCATCTTAAAAGCTCAAGAAACTTGATGAATTTAATTTTTAATTTCAAATCTCTGCAACTGCATAATCTACCTGAACACTTATTTCTGTAAAGCTAACAAAGAAGATTAATTACTAAGTTTTTCTTATAATATTTTTAAATTTTTATGCAATGAACATTACAATTGAAACATTTACCTTGAGGAGTTATGTGTGAATTATTTGCTTGAGTAGCAAGATGATTTTCCAGTTCTTCTATTTGTTGCCTGTATTGCTGCAGTTGTACTTCAAACTGCTCGACCAAGATTCTGAAGTAGCTAGAAAAGTAAAAAAATTGAAGTTATATGATTAAAAATTAGTGGCAAACTAGCGAAGTTGAATGTGATCTATATTATTGGCTAGTTTTCATTTGATTAATTTCAAGAGTTATGTTCTATGATATTCTTTATGTCCCTTTACTTGTAGGAAGAGAATAACGACTGTATTTGTCTACGGGATACCAATAAAAGCATTCAGTACAAGTGTTTCAACAAGCAGAAAGAAGTCATATTATGAAGTCCATAGAATGATAAAATGACTTGGGTTGTAATGGACCCTTAAAGGTTATCTAGCCCAACCTCCCTGCAGTGAGCAAGGACATCTTTGATCAGATCAGGCTGCTCGGAGCCCTGTCCAATCTGATCTTGAAAGTTTCCAGGGACTGTGCATCTACCAACTTCCTAGGCAGCCTATTGTTCCAGTGTTTCACCACCCTCATTGTAAAAAACTTCTTCCTTGCTTCCTTGCATCTAGTATGAATCTACTGTCTTTTAGTTTAAAACCATTATCCCTTGTCCTGTCACTACAGGCACTATATAAAAGTCTCTACCATCTCTCTTCTAAGTTCCTTTTAAGTATTTACAGGCTGCAATAAGGTCTCCCTGGAGCCTTCTCTTCTCCAAGTTATATTGGCTATTTTTTATTTATAACAGTAACTCACTCTGCTGGGGCTGTATTTTCATGCTGGAGACCAGGAGGGGTTTTCTGTGTTCGCAGTGCTATTTCTGCATTCTTCAGTTCCTAAATATACCAGGAAAAAAATAAAAGATAAGGTTCTGTATGAAGTGTTCAAAAAGAAAAATAGCAACAACTGTACTGTTCATTCACATAAAATGTGAATTTTGTGTATTTAAGTTAACACTGTGATAGAATTTGACAAAAAAAACCTTCTAAGAACAGACTGCCAGAAAGTTGGAGAACTGCAAATGCCAACAGAAGTCTGGGAAAGGAACAAGAGCACACACTGAAAGAACACCGAGCTCTCAGAAGTTAAGAAAAATGTTATGATTAACTGTCACAGACAAGACCTAATTTCTATTGTACTTCAGAAATCCTGTTAGTTATTGATGACTATGGGCAAAAAAAAAACATTCAAGTGCAAAGTAGTAACACATCTAAAAGAAAAGAAATAGTACAAAAAGGACTATTTTGCCTTTTTTAAAAAAAGATGAACTAGTTCCAAAAAAATGCCTCTCTTTCTACGGAAATGATTCAATTCTTCACTCTGTTTACAACTGTTTTAGTTTGGACACACATATTAACTTGACTGATAAAGAAGGCTAGTTATCCTATACGAAATAATCAACATACAAACTCTACACAACAAAATTCAGATTATACCTGTGCAGTTTCCACTTTTAGCTTATCGATATTCAGAGTGTTTCTCTGTAATCCACTGGCAACCACAGACAGAAGTTGTTTCAAAGCTTTAATGTCTTCTTGTACTTTAAGCATTGCTTTAGAGGACATTCTACTAATTTCTTCCTGAACTTGTTTTTGTTCTTTCACAAATTTCCTGAGGAAGGGAAAAATGGGTTGGGAAGGAAAGAAACATAATATATTGAACCTGAAGTACACTAGTGTTTACCTCTGTCACATTATTTAAATAGCTATTTAATTAATTTTTCCAAATTCAGGCACTGTACAGTAAAATTACTGTGTCACATAGTACTACATTAAGTCCAAGTGCGGTATAAAAAAACACTCAAAACCCCCCTAAGTGTTTAAACATGTCATGCTGAACCTGACAAACTAAGACACCAATTACTTCATATACACACATAAAATAATAGACAGCACTTATATATAAGTGATTACTACTATGAACTCACAGATATGGTGCCATACAGCCTTTTTGACTAGCCTACAACCTGCTCTTTTGCAGCTCTCTCTATTCCATACAAGATCCACAATGCACATCCAATATAGACAAAGTTCAATACTTACTATGCATGAGCAACAGGCTTAATACTCTCAAGGAAAGATGGATGAGATTCTATAACTCTATTTGTTAGGCATGCCCACTTGCATAAATGCATAGAAGAGCCAAAGACTTCAGGCACTAGATCGATCCATTTACACTGTTCCCAAAGTTAACCTGATAGACCACAGGATACTAAGTTATCCTACATGCAGCCTGCTCATGTTGTCACAGAGCCTCGACAGCATACAACACTTTAGCTAATCAACTATTATAAATAAGAAAAAACACTACTTACTGCAGATTTTCTACATCTTGACAGATTACTGGAGGTAGATTTTCATCCTTTAGTGCTTTGCTATCTCTACAAGAGATGATGCATGTTTAGATGATGCTTTAATACTGCCAAACATTTCTGCATATCCCTAAAATGTTCAAGCAACTGCAGTTTTGCACCAACTGTATGTATGATGCAACTAGGAATGCTTTGTACTAACGCACACAGATACTATGCCAGGATCCAGGCCTGTGGTGTAAGCACTGTACACATTTGCAGAAACCATTTTTCAGCCCACATGATCAGTCTACAGCAGATGCAGATAAGCCATAGAATTGCATTTGATGGGAAAATTGCAGTGTCTAACATTATGAACCACCATTGTTGAACTGGCCATATTGCCCAAGATGGTTATTTATATTTATGCTTTATTTAAGATTGAAGTGGTAGAAAAGCCAACATATTTAACTGATTTCTAAGAAGACGTGGAATGCAAAAAAAAAATCTGACACTTACTCTGGTCTCGTTCCTGTTTTGTCACCTAGAAAATGAACACTGTAGGTCAGAAAAAGTTTCCACCAACAAACAAAACAACTGTAAGGAGATTTTAGGGAAGAGCTAATGACAACAATCTGCTTAATTTCTCTTGATAAGAGGAACAGACTAGGCTAGCCATAAAAGGTTTTAATTTACTCCCACTTTGCAGATAAAGCTCTTTTCAAGAACAACAGTTCAACAGTTGAAGTGCTAATTTCTTGGCACAAAGTAATGCAAAACATCTGTGTCACTATACAAGTCATTACAAACATATAAACAACTGCAACTGCATAAGAACTCTGTTCCTGCTTATGCAATCACAACTCAGACCTGCACCCACAAAACATTCAAGTGTTTAAATGCAGCAACAGCAATCTCCTCTCAAATACGAAGGCAATGAAGGCTTGCCCATTGGAGTTCCTAAGGATTCTGCTATTGTATTAACTCCAGTAGTAAATGAGGTTTTACAGAACTGATGATCTTACTGCTGATCTGCCACCTACACACTTCAATCCACACATCAAGATGCCAAATGCTTCTGAGGAATATAACTGAGCTGAAAATAATATTGTGCATAACACAGGGGTAGCGATCACATCCCACATTATAGCAGTGTGCTAAGAAGAATGCTCACACAGAAAGCCCAAGAAGAGGGCTTCATGATCTTCAGCTGAACACAGCTCACATCCTCACTTCCCCCTCAGTCCCACCAAGGCAGAAAGCAGCTAATGCTAGTGCCATAAACATTTTATGCTGCACAAGCCAGCCCTCCTGCCAGGAGGAGCGTCTACTTAAACTGTCTGCGGACTCTGTCACCCAGTACATTAAAGAGCTTGGAGTCTCACAACCATTCCCCAAATCTTTTACAAAGTTAAAAAAACCCAAACCAACAAAAATAGGGCAGAAAGGGATAAATCATAGCATTTAGGACTCCTTTTTCTGCTGTTAACCTAAAAATTAGCCAGAAAACTAAGTATACTTTGCTTTCTCTCTCCAGACAGTTTTTTTTGCTGTAGGTCAGAACAATACTGAAAGTAAAAGACAGATTTGAAATCAGATTTTTGCTACTTCCTGTGGAAGTGAGCGTTCCAGTTTTTAGATTTTTTTTACATTTAGTAACACATGAGGAAAATAAAGAGTTCCGTTTCCTGCAGCTATATTTTAAAGGAACTCTAGACAGTCAGTCTTCAGGCTCCAGAAGGAAAAGTTTTTACAACCAGTTCCGCAAGAAAGAACACAGCTGCTAGTCCCCATCTGTCCTGGGATTCTTAGGGTACTGCTCTTTGGTAGCCACATCTCCTCCTTCCTCTTCTTCAGGAATGAAAAGAAAAAACTCAAAACCATAAACCTATCACCATCAAACCTTAATACAGTTCCTCATATAGCAACAAGTGTACTGACAGAACTGTGTGTTGCTACTCAGGTAGGAATATTTGTGAGGACTGCTTAGGCCCGCAATATCCATTATGAGAAACACTACTAAACTAAAACCTGAATTAAAAATAATGAAACCCAAAAAGGTCTCCTTCAATGTTTCCCACTGCTTAGTCAAGGGATCTCTGCTTATCCTCCTGACAGTGATACTTCAACTTGCCCAGTTCCACTACACAATATATGGGGAATTCGGGTACTCATTCAAGTTTCCATCCTATGAGCTGCACAAAACAATGCTCAGAGATGTCAGACTGAAGTAGACTTTAAGTCCGTTTTTTGGTCTTCATTTTAAGATACCTGTAATATTGTAGTAATGGAAATCCCATAAAAACCTAGGAACCAGTTTTTCCACCACTCCCAGTTTCAGCAATACATTCCAAACCGATCAACATCATGCAGAGCGCTCCAGTTTGGACAGTCAATACTCCATCTATTTTACATGTATGAAGAACTCTGTCTTCACAACTTATGTCATGCTATAAAGATGATTTCATACACGTTTGCTTTTAGCTATTGGTATACCTAATTTTTTGGCTCCTGAGAAGAATCAAGAGTTTAAATTAACATTATTGATTCCCCTGAGAAAACGCACATTTTAGAATCAGCTTTAATTAAGCTTACTTTGGAAGTATAAAAGCAAGACAATTAATGGGTCCATATGTTAGTGCTCAATATTCTCTTACTTAAGTACTTTAAAGCTAGCACAGAGGTAAAGCTTTTATAAATGGTTTTAACGACCTCATAGAATGCATCAGCTAGAACTATGCACCACCAGAAATGCAGTCTTGAAGAACCGTTAAAAGAGGGCATTTTCAGTGTGCAGGCCTTTGAAAAAAAGAAAACAAATTTAAATCTGTTACATCTGGAGAAAGCTGGTTTCAAAACAGTACATTTTGTATTTTGCAATGCAGTACTTGCACACAGTTCTGCTCCCCCCTCTAGTGGGTATGTGACACATAGCTGTTCAGAAATCTGCCATGGGTTTTCAGTAAACGGCCCTATGAGTCTTCACCATCGAAAGGCTAAAGGTTTTAGATCCCAGTTTAAGTATGATACTGCTTATATTTATTTTAAGCAAATAAATTTATATTACATTTCATTTGCAACCAAAATCTTGTTCTTCTATAAAAATACAATATTTAGAATGGAATTATTTATTAATTGCCTTGTAAGATGGGGGTGGGGGAAAGTTAAAGTTGTCAGTTTTAATTCCGTGCTCCTAACACAATGAAAGTGTCTCTGCTGTTATGCTCTGATAATTGTCTCAATTTAAAAAAATTATGAATGTTTTAAAATAAACTTACTTTTTTTGTCCGAAGAACTGCTAAAATCAATGCCACCAAGACCTTCATTGGCAGTAGTTGAAGGAGCCGCAGTTGTCCCCAGAGTTAAACTCAAAGCATTCTGCCCAAGTCCTACAAGAAACCCAAGTAGAATTTCTGCACTTAAAATGTTGATATTTAAAACCTACTTTAAACTGAAAGCACAAGCAATCCTGCTTGCAGTTTCTGGGTACATTCACTACATTTGGATTAAAAAATATGCAAAATAAACAGAAGAAAACAGACTGCATGCAGTTTCATACAACTGCATGTGTTTCATGTAATTTCTTCACTTAAGTAGGTAGCTAATTATATAGTTGACTTAGCATCTTAAGTATCTTTCTGCATTGTTTAGAGTTTGAGAGTAGTGTTACCAAGACCACAACACAGCACAAGTTTTTCCTTTAGAGCTGAAAAAGATAGGAAGCCATGAAACGACAACACTAACAGATTTTATTCAGACAAAAGCCACCAAAATAAAGCTTTCAGCCTCTCCACAGTTAAAGGAGATATGTGCACGTTATTGCTCTTTGCCATTTATTATGTGTCAACTCTGGCATTGACAGTTTTCCTTCCATTTTCATTTAAAAGAAAGTATTAACTACAAGTGAATTTAAGAATGAGAAAGAAGCCAATGACTTCAGATTTCATTTTTTTTGTCTGAATAGTAACACTGTCTTAACTGTAACACTGTTCAGAACTAGTTTCACAGCATTAAGATTTTATAGAAACTAAATCTTACAATTTAAATTTATACAATCACACATCAATTTTTTTTTTTTGAGACAGAAGGAGTAAAAAACCAAAATAACGTTCACCTGTTGCTGCTGTACTTGTATTCTGGAAGAGTGAACCTCCTAAACCTGCTAAGGCTCCTCCTAAGGAAAGGCCTGCGGAGGCAGTTGTAGTTGGAGCAGTTGTGCCACCCAAATTTAATGTAAAGCCAGTAGTTCCTACAAAGGAAGCAAATCAGCTTCATGGAGACACTGCATGCAAATATATCCATAGACAATCTGAAATAATTGAAAGGTCTGAAGAGCATCTTTTATCATAATCAGATAATAAACTCCATAGTTTTTATTTCCTGCAGATCTTCCTAACAAAGCCATAGAGACTTTTGAACGATACAGTATTTTGTTCAACGATATAATTACCTTGCTTAGTCCATATTTACCTGGAACTTTATAAAATTTCTGAAAGTCACCCGAAACATCAGAGAATCTAGAACCTGGCTCAATTTATTTTACAGCTTAATCACAGAATCATAGAATTACCTGAATTACAAGGGACCCAAAAGGATCATCGAGTCAAACTCCTATCCCTACATAGGACACTCCCAACATTCACACAATAAAGTGAATCTAACAAGTGCTACTGACTTTCTATATTCTAATGCTGAAATGTGAATGTTTTATGATAATTTTAAAATATTTACACAAGACAGATGAGACAAGAACATTAACTTGGTAGCTTGACCCTTCTGTAATTAGGCATTCTTTTAGTAGGATAAGGAAAAATTGAGTAGAGAAACATCACAGACATAAAGGGACACAGCACAAAAGGTATAGATAGCTGAGCTCAAATGCAGACTCATAAGGTTAAGAAAAATGAACTCCAACCTTAACCATCATGCACAATGCACTTTAGCAGAGTTAAATATGATGGCAGGTGCGTGCATACCTTGTTTCCACTACTAGTTAACCATTTCAGGCAATCTACAAGTGGTAGATTTTCCAAACTTTTCAGTAGTACAAGTAGGAAGCTTCAAACCTTCAGTGGGGTTAGCAATAACACAAGTAATGACTTTAGATGACAAATCAGCTCTTGCCACACTTCTAATGATATACTGCCCACAAATCCATCTGTACTCAAATTAGAATCATCAGTTTCCAAATGAACTTTCTTTAAGTACCACCAAATTACATAAATACTAAAAAGACAGAGACCGTAGAACTGTTTTACCATGAAGTTTTATTTATTAAAAAAATCAAAAAATCAAACAATCCCCCATCTTCCCCAAACCCCTAAACATTTCCTTACCTGCCGCGGGAGTTGATGTAAGAGCAGATGATAACGACAGGCCACCCGCTGAGGTAGAAGTAACAGGTAAAGCAAATGGTGTGGCAGAACCTGCAGGTTTGTTGAAACCTAAACTAAAGCCTGTGGTAGCTGCTGACGTGGTGGCAGGTGTGCCTAAAAGAAAGCCCAAAAAATTATCAGTCTTAGAACATTCTGTTTGAGAATACTCAATACACCTTCTCCTCTGAGCTATCCCCATGTCACCATCTTGAGCACCACGGCGCACAAGATCACATGCATCAAGTTAAATATGCCCAATAGCACCGTCAGATAAATTTCAAAGGTTTATATCATCTGCACAGGCATTTTTACTCCAGAATTCCTAGCGATCCAAAGGGCTTTAAGGACTGGCAATTACATCTAATGGTAGTCTAAAAAAACCAAAATGTAAAAATAAAAAAAAGATTCCAAGAAGAACATCTAATAGATGAACCAAGTTTTGGTAAATGGAGCTATAAAAAAATGCTACCCAAAATACAGACTAAATACTCTCGACTATCCACATATTCCTGTATTTCTAATTACATTTAAAAAAAAATCACTAAAGATGCAGAGAAATAACAGTAAAATATTCCCAAGGTCTCTTCCCAGTTCAGCCCTCTTTATACTAAAAGAGGTGATTACCAGATCTGTTCACACAAATTCCTAGACCAAGAAATCCTACAAGAAGAATTATTTGGTAGTGTACTGCACCTCCCTCTGCTGAAGGATGAAACTCAACAGGACATATAAACGAAGTCTAACTTTTCACCATGACCACTCTCACTGTTGTAGAGGAATGTGATAGTCCTATAACAATTAACAGGGCCCAGAACTGCAGGGCTCCACTCTGGTTTGCAGCCTTAGCATTTGGGCTCCAAAGACTATTGCAATTAATAAACAGAAAAAAGTTCATATATAAGCACTATCTACATTGCAAGATTTATGTGGTGTTTTTTTTTTTTGCCTGCATAACATTAAAATCCAAACCACGTCCTTACCTAGTGTCAGTCCTGTAGCAATAGTTGTTGCTGTTCCTGCTTTAAGAATAAAACAAACAACAGTAATTAAAGACCACAGAGCAGTTATGATAGTAAACATGAAACAAAACACTAAAATAATGCAACATTATGAGACAATATGTAGACTACTATACAAGTTTTTTCCATAGTATGTTGAAATCCAAACATCAATGACATTGAAAAAAGTGTTTGTAAGAGCCAGCAGCACAAATCAAAGCATAACTCACTTCAAAAACCTGTTTTTTCTTTAGAAGAATCTCCTAACAGTGAAGCAGATGTTAACACAGCAGTTGAGCAAATTTTTTGAAATTTCAAATAAACAAAGGCAAAAAAATGGAAATTAGTAATTCATAAGGCATTTTTTTCAGCCATATAACGTTAGCACGTAAACCAGCAGATTTAGAGTATAAGAAAGAGGATTATCAAGTCTCAAGTCTTTGTAAAATCCTGTGTCTTGGGTTTAGGGTTTCTGTCCCACTGGTAATTAAAAGAGACTATTTTGAACACAGTGCTATCCCATTCCATATTTCAAAAAACACCTGATTAGAGGATCAAAAGAATAACTGACAGCTAAGATAAAATTGCCCCAATGTAGCCAAGTATGGTAATATAGGCTTTCAGTATACTGCTAAATTTTTTCAGGTAGATTAGTTCTTAGCACTTCCCTTGCCTACATATACCAGTTTACAAAAAAAAGAACATTTTGTCTAACAACACCGGAACGAAAGCAAAATTCATTAATTTATGTCTGCATGATGGCTGAAAATATCTCCAAGCCAGAAAAGTTGTATTTTTTTGCACTTCAATACTCCCATAAGACCTAAGAAAATATTAATAATTTTTAAATCTGTATACCTAACATTTAAAAATGAACAACAAAACCAGAAATGTTTACCACTGCAGGATAACAAATATCACATTACAAATACTAACAATCTTACAACGTTTTAAAATATTTTTCAAAACAAAGTATACCTCAATCTTAAGCAATAATTTTGAGCATCCTGCATGAAGAGTTAAGATTTTTAGAAGATATCAGGACTCAGACTATGGAACAACTTGCACATAGGCCTCGGCACAGTTTTCTGGCATTTGTGTTTCTATAGCATTGATACTGCATAATTCTCAATGAAAGACCTTTTAAACTGTCCAATGAAGTCTTTTTACAAAAAGCTATGGAAGTAATATTCTGCCCTACTACAGAACTACTGTAAAACAAGCATGCACATCGTGATGACCCATTTCTTTGTGTACATGATTTATTTCTTTACTGTTGATTCAAATTTCTACTGCATAATGATTTTTTTCTACCTGTACTGGTGCCTCCCAGTGTAAAGCCGGTGGTTGATTTTGATCCAAATAGTCCACTCCCAAAGCCTACTGAAGGAGCTGATGTAGTTGCTGTAGCAGTGGAAGAGCCCAGAGTTCCAAAATTAAGTCCTCCTGTTGAGCTATTACAAAATAAGACCATTAGCAGTAATTCTTTTTCAAACTAAAAAAGAATGTACCCCTCCCTTATTTCAGTTTCTTTCCCACACAATCACTCATTTCCCCAAACCACACACAATGCAGATGGACAAGACAGAGTCCAAGCTCACTACCACTGCAGAGTAAGAGGAAGCCTGTCCCCTTCTACGGCTCCGAAACTCCCACTGCTTCCCTGACACTGACTTCATCGCTTGTCCAACTCCTTACTGAGCTGATACATCTTGTTAGACCAGTAGGAAATATCACCTTTTCTTTGTTAGATCACTGCATCAGTTCTGCCTAATTGTTCTCCCTTAAAGACTGAAACAGGAGAACAAATGCTAAACGAAGCACAAAGACAACCAACCTGCAAGGACATCTTTCCAAACCAGACTGCAAGTCCCACTGGATACCTCTGACTAGAAACCTCAACCAATGTTACTTTGTTTCATTCTAAAGCCATAAGCAGAGACATGCAACCATTCAAATCAGCAACATAACTTTGTTCTACCTTACCACCAAAACACTGATGCATGAATCCATTCTCTAGACAAAATGCTATCCCTCCCCACAGGTGCAAACCATAAATGACCCCTCCTTACCATACTTTCTTCTCTGACTGTATACTTGGCAGAAAGCAACAGAAAAACTTCCAAGAGCTATTTTCAAAGATGAAGCGGAAGGGAGAGAAAGGACAGAATCAAAGATCTCTCATCACCATGAAAATCAAGCCTTTTTTATTTATTTTGGGTAAATACACATTTTAGAACTTTCATGGCAAACAGACAACCAACTTTACATTTAGCAGAGAACACATCAATTTATTGTACAAAACACAGGGGAATATAACAACCATGATTCCTTCTAACTAGCAAAATTACAGGTACTAGCAGCCAAATGAGTCTATAATTTTGCTCTTAAAATGACAAAATATCAGGTAATTTATTTGTAGTAACTTTTGCTCCCATTTGAGAGTCTTTTTAGAAACTAGGGAAGTTTTCTCTGATTTAAGCAACATTTTGCGTAAGTACAACAGTTGCACTGAAACTAAATGGAATTTAGACTTCAGGGTCGCAGTTGTCAGGAAGTATTTTATGTTTCAGGTGTTCAGTATTCTCTTCTTGTTGCCTTATCTGCACTCTGTTTTTGTTTGAAAGTAGCTGCTAGGTATAAAAAAAATGAACAAAAAAGAAAATCTTAAAAAGAGGCTAGAATTAGCCTTTACATTAGAAGTTCTCAAAATAGCTACAAAACTGATAATGGCAAGCCCAGCAAAAGTTGGCTCCAAGTTCAAAATCTAGGTATGAGTTATTCTCAAAGAAGAAATTCAGGGAGCAGAGCGGCCAGGAAGTTTAGAAGGACCCACTAATTGTTCAGTTCCACAGCAGCCAAAGCATTTCAGCCTCCTTTACTCCCAAAATTTCAACTTATTGAACTACAGCACCAGGACCTAACTGCTTGTAAACATAAAACATACAACATGTGCTTCTCTCACTAGTCAAGACTGTTTTTCATCTTTTTCTCAGTAAAAAGATCATTCTATGAAAGTTTTTCTTGTTTCACATTTCAGTAGAAGAAAGCTAAAGTACGAAATATGCAGTTCAGCACTATAGGACAAAAAAAATCCCCAAAACCCTAAATAAAACAAAGTGAGATTTTGTTTAGTTGTTTTTCAATGTAGAAAGAAATAAAAATGTAGAAATACAGCAACACCAACATTCTCACCAGCAGGAGAAAGCATGTGCCACAAGGACTATCTACTACTTAAAGACGGAAGAAAGAGAAGCTCAGGTCACAGGAGTCGGGTTTTAACTACAAAATTAAGAGTGAGAACAAAGCATTGCACCTGGCTAACGGATACTACAAAGAACACTGATTAACAAAAAGAAAGAGCAGAAGCTCCTGAATAGCTATTGGTAACTTTTACATAGGCTTTGGGTCACCAGAATACCATCTTTGGTCAAACTGATCAATAATACATATGTTTGGACTAGATAATAAAGCCCCTTTTCTCTCAACACCTGGTAATACTGTCTGAGATGCAGCTCAGAAGAACAGCTTCTTATAGTCTCAAACATTCTCAAGCAAGCCATCACACAGAGATGCTCAAGATTCTTTTACCAACCATCTAGCAGCAAAAAGGCCTCTCTCTGTGATACCACTGACCACCAGCCCTGAAGACTCGTCCTCCTTTTAGAAATACACAAAAAAATGCAGAGTACCATATTGCTATTAATTAGCATGTATTAAACTCTTACTATTATTTAAGAAATTAAAAAGCCAGCTAGAACAGTAAAAAAGCAAAACAAAAATATTTATGTTCAATAGGCACTTTTCAACAACCACAAATAAACAAGACAAGAGTTTTCCGTTTCAGACAGTAACTTTAGAAGAATGTTTTTGTATAAAGAAATTTCATTTTAACTCACTCATTTCAATCACAGGCAACTTGTATCAGACAGGCATGTGGCAAAAGAATCAAGTTATTTGCCAACTCCATACAAGCTTCACTGAGGGTGTAAAAAAAACCCAACAACAAACCAACAAAACCACCAAACCCAAGGCCTAAGCATAGGCAACACAAGAATGCTATCAAGCTGTCATGACCACAAAATTAAGAATCTCAGAACAGATTCAGAAAACTTGTTTCCTTTTATATGGTCTTCTAAAAAGCAATGCTGCCATTTAATCCAGAAATACTCTTTCAGATCCAGATATTGTTCCCTCCCCATTACACTGTTAATCCTGAGAGTTAAATATTTTCCAACATATCTGCTTTAGACAAATTTTCCTTGAGTATTTCACCGTGCCCATTTAGTTTATATTACACTGATTAACTTTGATCAGATTCGGTAAAAACTCTGACAAAAAGCTCCACTACAACAGCCCTACTCTTCAACAGATGTCAGAAAAAAAAATAAATCTCTGCTTGTACAGTTACATGCAAAGAAAGAAAAATGGGGAAAAAAAACCCAGCAACAATAAAGACTCACCTATTATTCTGAGAAACCTAAATACTAATAATGCCTTTAGTAAATCACCTGCTGTAGGTCACATACACAAAGCATGGCAAAGCTCTCCTTTTACTCAAAAGGCACTGTACACCAAATGCAAGGTTATCTTTAAGAAGTTTTTTACTGTGAGGGTTGTGAGGCACTGGTATAGGCTGTCCAGAGAAGATGAATGACAATCCAAAACTGGATTATGACAGAACCCTAGAATGGTTTGGGTTGGAAGGGACCTTAAAGATCACCCAGTTCCAACCACCCTGCCACAGGCAGGGACACCTCCCACCAGACCAGGCTGCTCAAGGCCCCATCCAACCTGGCCTTGAACACCTCCAGGGAGGAGGCATCCACAGCTTCCCTGGGCAACCGGTACCAGTGCCTCACCACCCTCATTGTGAAGAATTTCTTCCTAACATCCAATCTAAATCTTCCCCCTTCCAGTTTAGAGTCATTCCCTCTTGTCCTATCACTACCAGACCTTGTATAAAGTCCCTCCCCAGCTTTCTTGTAGGTCTTCTTCAGGTACTGGAGCTGCTTTAAGGTCTCCCTGGAGCCTTCTCTTCTCCAGGCTGAACAACCCCAACTCTCTCAGCCTGTCCTCATAGCAGAGGTGCTCCAGCCCTCTTATCTTTGTAGCCCTCCTCTGGACTCATTCTGTATGCTTTTTATGTTAGAAATTCCAGAACTGGACACAATACTCCAGGTGGGGTCTCACGAGAGTAGAGGGACAGAATCACCTCCCTTGACCTGCTGGTCACACTTCTTTTGATGCAGTCCAGGATACGGTTGGCCTTCTGGGCTGTGAGCACACACTACCAGCTAACGTCAAGCTTCTCATTGACCAGCACTCCCAAATCCTTCTCTGCAGGACTGCGCTCAATCACATTACCCCTCATTTTGTATTGAGATTGCAGATTGCCCCGATACAGGTATAGGACCTTGCACTTGGCCTCTGTGGATGACAGCCCATCCTTCTGGTGTGACAACTGCCCCATTCAGCTTGGTGTGCATCTGCCAACTTGCTGAGGGTGCCCGCCATCTCTTTGCTTATAATGTTAATAAAAATATTAAACAACACTGGTCCCAGAATACACCCCTGAGGGCCACCACTTGTCACGGGTCTCCATCTGAAACGTGATCATTCCAACCAATTCCTTATCCACTGAACAGTCCACACATCAAATTCATATCTCCAATTTAGAGGGAAGGATGTTGTGAGGGACTGTGTCAAAGGCTTTACAGAAGTTCAGATAGATTACATCTATTGCTGATCCCATGTCCACTGTCACCCCATCACAGAAAGCCACTATGTTGGTCAGGCAGGACTTGCCCATGGTGAAGCCATGTTGGCTGATCTTTGAGGTCCTTTCCAAGTCAAACCATTCTATAATTATCTGTGTCAAAAAGGATAATGTTGCACACAATTTTGAAAAAAAAAAAGAGAATTTCATATTTGAACTTTAAACATTTGGGCTGTGACACCAACGAGCTCCACAGCACACACCCCAGCTCAGGCTGACAGTTGAAATTCAGACACACACGATCCACATTCTGCATTCAGAATGCTGGAGAAAATCGTAAGGGTAGACACCCTGCTCACACAAAGCCAAAATAACAAAACGTCATAAGAGCCTTTCATTATTGGAATGATCCCCACGTCTCTATTTACAAAGCAGACACTGCAGCGAGGGCCCCAGGCCCCTGCATGCTGGGGCAGAGTTGGTGGGGCCGCTTCACACTCGCACCAAGGGCTCTTTGGGCTAAAAGTGATGGAGCTGCGAGTCCTAAGAGGGGCAAGGGCAGTGGGTGAGGCACCAAGAGACACAGACATGCCTCCTCCTCAGCCCTCACCCACCCCAACTATCCAACTGCCCCCCCTCAGCACTCAAACCTCGCATGCGCCCACCTGCCCTGCCAGCACCCCAGCCTCGCTCAGCCCTCAACGCTCGCAATCCCCACCCACCCCTCACCGCTCGGACACAGCTACCCCAGCCTTCCCATCCTCCACCCCTCAGCCCTCAACCCCGCGCACCACGCGGTCGGCCCGGCCCAGGCCCGGCCCGGCGACCGGCGGCCCCAGCGCGCGCGGCCCCAACCCCAGCGCCCCGAGCAGGCAGAGGGGGTCGCGTTACCTCTGCGCGGCGGCTCCGAAGGAAAAGCCCCCGCCCCCTCCTCCTGTCCCGGCGGCCGCCGCAGAGCCCAAGGTCCCGGCGCCGAAGGAGAAGCCCGCAGACATTGCAGAGACGGCGTGAGCGGCCGGAGAGCGGGACCGGGAGGTGGCGGCCGGGAGGGCTGCGACCGCAGGGGTGGCGGCAACGCGGCCTCCTCAGCGCCGCATCGCGCGCGGCGCCAACTTCGAACGCAGCGGCGGCAGCGCGCGCGCGGGCCCAACCACGCGCCCAGTCGCAATGCACCGCGGGACGGCGCGCGCCGCCTTCCCCCCCGCCGGCCCTTAAAGCGACAGCTACGGGCGGGGCGGGGCCGCAGGTGCCCCACGCTCCAGAGCTTCAGGCGTCCGCAGCCTCGGTGAGAGCGGGGGAAGTACCGGCGGCTGGGGTGCAGGGGGCCCGCATCCCCATGGGCACCAAGTGTTACCCCCGTACTACAAGAGAGATGGGACTGTTCAGCCTGGGAAACAGACGGCTCAGGGGGATCTTAAAAATACGTGAAGGAAGGGTGCGAAGAGGACCGAGCCAGAGTCTTCCCAGTGGCGCCCAGCGACAAAGGCCAAAGGCAATAGGCACAAACTAAAACACAGTAGGCTTTGTCTGAACACCAGGAAATACTTTTTTACTGTGAGACTGACCAAGCAGTGGCACAGGTTGCCTGGAGAAGTGGCGGAGCCTCCATCCTTGGCGATGCTCAAAAACTGCAGGGACATGGTACTGGGCAACTGACTCTTCGTGGCCTCGCTTAAGCGGGGGGGCTGGACTTAGATACCTCTAGAGGTTCCTTCCCATCTCAGCCCCTCTGGGATATTACAACAAAAAGGACCATTGTCCAGAATTTCCCCATTTGCAAGACTGTTAAAATTTAGACTAAAACTCTCCATGCCATGAACTGAGGCCACGGTAATCAAGGAATGTCTTGCTTTCCAAACATGTCTGTCACCCCCCATGGCGCCAGGACTGCTCTCTCCTGAGGCCCGGCTGCCAGGCTACCTTTTGATACCAAAAATGCCAGCAAATAAACCTTCTAAGACGCATTTTGGAGTTTTGGAAAGCAGTTGTCCTTTACTTCAGCCCTGGGCGCAGGAGGGAATAATTTCCATCACTCACGTGTAACAACACAAGAGCTAGGACAGAATCTATTTCCCACTTACAGGCACATGTATATCTTTTCCTAGAAATCTTATGCATATTGTATTGCTTTCCAAGGGCTGATTTTAGTGTTATGATGAACTTCACAAGAGCCAAATTTCTGCTAAATGGAGCTTTGGAGCCAGCTCTCTGTCTGACCTTGCATTTGAGATTCGGAAAGTGCAAACAGAGGTGATGAGAGAAGAAGACACATCTGTTCAGCACAGACCATACTTCACACAAGATATTATCATTTCTCTCTGAACAGTGTCTGGAAAATCGCTATTTGAAACAAACATGCTATAAGAAAACATGCTATCAGAGGGGCATTCTGTCTAACTTTCAAAAACCACAGTTGCTTAGATTAAACTCAACTCTGCTTTAGCTTAAATCAAAATATTCCAAGTTTTGTAATAGTAACGACTTCTTGTATCAGTTTCCCAGCGCAGCACCCACAGCCTTTCCCTCCCCATAGGCTCTCCCTGAGATGCCTTCAGGCACTGCGTCTCCCTCTCTCCTCCCACTCCACACGCCCCCTCTTGCCCCACCTCCTCCTGCCACGGCCCTAGCACCGCCCCCCTCCCCTCCGGCGCCGCCATTGGTACCCGCGGGGCGGGGGAGGCGGAAGTGTCCCACCGCGCAGGGAGCATTTCCCGATTACGACGGTTACGGCAGCCCCGCTCCGCCCCACCCCGGAAGCGTTTCCCGGTGACGGCGGCCCCAGCTCAGCGGCAGAGCGGTGGGGCGGGCGCGGCCATGGAGCACATCCGCACCACCAAGGTACCCCTGCTGCGGGGTGGGGGGGGAACACGGTGGCCGATGACCGCGGGGTGAGGAGGGCCTGTTCGGCTGGGCGAGCCTCTGCCCCACCGCTGCCGGATGTTGGCGAGGGCGTTGCTGTACTTGTTTTGTAGCCGGTGCCTCCCGGGAGGGGCTGCGGGCCCCATTGCGGCCCCGCTACTTCCCGCGGGCCCGGCGCTGCCCTTCTCGGCGGCTCCCGGCCGGGCCCCATCAGCCCGAGGGGCAGAGGCTCCCGTGGGGACCCGGTGCCGGCCGCTCCGCTGGGGCGAGCCCTGTCGGGATCGAGGGGAAGGCGCTGAAGGTTCCCGGGGTGTCGCGGGGGTGGTGGCGGGGGCAGAGGAGCCCGCCGGGGGCGCGGTTCTGTGCGGCTCCTCTGGTTTTGGCGGCAAATCGGGTGTGAAAACAGCACTGTTTGTCCTTCCTTTAGAAGCTCTGATGTGTGTTGTTACGATCGCGAGCTGTCAGTACGTGTGCAGGGTATTGGGCTGCTCGAAAAAGCTGAGTTGCAGCTGGCGTTTTAAACTTTTTTTAAAATTCTTCTCTATTTTCAGTTTGTCTTATAAATTATGTAAGTTTTTCCTCTTTTTGTAAATAACTTTTAAGTTGCACCTTTTATAGAATTCAATTTCTAGGAATATTTTGCTCATCCAGGGCTGCTGAAAAGGCTGCCCTTCTCTGCTGGGTCGTGGAAATCGTCAAGTGTTTATTTCCCTGGTAGTATGCCTTTAAACTAGGTTTATAGATGTGTGCAGAAAGGGAGTAGTTGTATTTCAGCTCCAATTAGTAGGTTTATAACCAATAATTGTATGAAGAAACAGGATTTTTTTGTGTGTAACAGCTTATATAAATTTGTATAAAAACTGTACAACTAGTCCTATAGCTTGTGTATGTATTTGGGTATATACGAAAGTGGAGAAAGGTCTCTGATGAAGCTACTGTTGGAGGCACATTGGTTTACTGAAGGGAGTAATATTGTACCGCCTGTCAAAGTGGAGATAAGGTTTTTTTAATCAGTCTGTTTACTTATAACCCTGTGACTCCTTGTTTGGGAACTTCGCTATTGCCTGTAACAATGCAATACTTATTTCAAAATAAGAACTAGACTAAACCCAAAGTCTCTTGATGATTTGGATAGCTATTTGAGGTTCAAACCTGAATTTGAGACTCAAAAGTCTACAGGCCACTGATGACTTTGCGTCTGCAAGTGATTGTGTTTCTGCATGGTTTTGGGCCCCTCCTGGGTAAGATACAAGAAGCAGTTATTTTTTAGTTCATAAAAAAAATCCATTCTAAAAACATCAATTTCATGGCTAGAAATAGCATGTGGTGTTGGTTACAATTGTGATGCACATGTAGCTTTTTGTAAGCTGTTGGTTTATTGACTATCTGGGTGGATTAAAATGTACATTTTCCTCGTTACTTCGATAGTAACAATTATGGATATTAGAGTTATAGGAAGCAAGAAAACTAGAGTACAGCCTGCACTTGTAGGCCTTAAAAGTCTGGTGAATTTGTAGATTCAAATTGGATCTCATTCCAGCTGTTCTGAGACATACCTACTTTTTCTGATCTGACAGCACCTGATAGTTTTTTCAGTTTATTTTATTAAAGTAAAAGTGAAATAAACTTGAAATTAACTGCTGTGCAGGGAAGCTGTCATTCGTAGGAGGTGATGAAATAGGTTTTATTCCTCCTCAAACTTCAGTTCACTGGAAATGTTGAAGTTAAAGTTGTCTTAGAACTGTCAGCACAGCTACCTGAAATAAAGTTTAACTTTTTGTGAAATTAAACTGTCCAATAGATTTATGTTGAATAAAGAAGTGAGGTCATCTTAAAAAAGCACTTCTGTTTGAGAATATATGCTTAAATAGCAACAAATGGTGAAAACCAATTCACAATATATGTCATAAGTGGTGGTAGTGGTGAAATTACAAAGAATATTGTGGTTTTGCAATGAAGCTTTGGAATTAGAGTGTCTTTAAAAATATTTTAAAACAAAGCATAGTAGAAAAGACTGAAATTTCTTCAGTCAAGTCTGTTTGTGTATTTGAAGTCAGATCTGTTTTAGTGAAAATACTGATGGGTTTTCTGTTGGAGGTGGTAAGTTTTAGTTAGCTTGACTGCTGAATCCCAAGACTGTTTGCAAGCCTGAGACTTAAATTGGCAAAGGAAAACTTTTAATTTTGGTGAATGTCATACAAAGTTATAATAAAAGAATCTTGGAATGATATGCTGTAATTGTTTTTACCTTGGTTTAATTATTCTAATTTAATCCTTTAGGTTTTTTAATGCAAGTGTTCAGAGGTATAATGTCAGCCTTCCTTTCTGTTCCAACTTGTCTACTCTATTGAAACACTCCTTCGTGGCTTTTTTTTCCCTTAATCTGCAATTCCTAGTCCTGATAAACTGGTGACTCTTCCACTGTAAAGACGTTATTGAAGTAACTGTTCAAATTCTGACTGGCTTAAAAACTCACTAATTTGTTAGTGCTAGTTACTGTCAGAATACCACTTCTGAGTACTTAAATAGAGTGTTTTAGCTGAGTACCAAATAAAGTTGGCTTGGGTCAAGTTTAAAGGAACATATCTTCTATGGAGGCTGTATCTAAATTACATTTCAGTTGTCTTTAAGAAAGGTATCTGTATAGAACTTAGCTTTGAGAATTCTTACCTATGTAAGAGGAAGGTGGAACACTAATGCACGTCCTCATATGATGTATTTCTAATATAGATATTTCTAATACAGCTTTGAGAGTAGCTGTCTAGTTACATGGAGGAGAATGGAACTTCACATGCCAGGGTTTTGTGGGTTATGTTACCAGAATAAAACCACAACAATTTCTGTGCAATTCTCAATTTGCTGGGGAGATGTGGTGCCAAGTACCAGAGTAGTTGCTGCGCAAACTGAACAGCCCAAAATGAATTCTGTGGTTTTGTTGTGCTATATTGATTTATACTACTTTGTGTGTGAGTGCTGATACCATGCTGATAACATCATAATGTATTTTGAGGTACTAATGCATGTACCTTCCATTTTTTTTGCTTTCTAAACTGAAATCATAGTAGCCCTGACTTTTTAGTACCTCTGTTCTGTTTTGTGTGCATTAAATTGCTTTTCTAACTTTCAGTCACTAGATTAGACCTTGCTAGATTTCAGGAAATAACTGAATTGAAAAGGCAATTTTTTAGTGCTTTATATGTGCTTTTAGTAAATGATTAAGTTTGTATGTGTGCGATAAGCAGCTTAACATTGGTATGGTAGATGGGGGCTCATCCAGGCACCTCCTCTGGGTGCTGGCCTTGCTGCTGTGCGAGATTTTGGAGTTCTACCATGCGTTTAATGGCAGTAGTGTCACGTCTCAATCATAAGAGCTCTAACTTGACACTAATGAGACAGTGCTGCCAAGGAAGAGGAATGTGGGTAGATAAGCCATTTGTCATTTTCCTTTTCTGTTACTGCACACAAAGAATCATATAATGTTTGCTTCAAATAAAGCAAACTGTGAAGCTCGTGAAGTTACGAGCAGCACATGAAATGCAGGGTATCTAGAAATGGCTTTCATTTGAAATGTTTTTCCGTGGGATTGAGATAAGTGTTAATGTTATCCAGGAAGAGAAATTTGCCCTTGCAAGACTCAATTTTGAAATATCCGCTTCAAGTGCCAGCCCAGTCCTTGAATTTCTAGGAGATTGTTACTATTACTAGTATAATGCTTGCATTTCACTAGGATTTATTTTGACTGTGAGGCAAAGTTATGATGATCTACACTTTTGAAGTTGGGGATGGTATAAAAGATGGTAGGTACCTAAAAGTGAAGTCAGGAGAACATAATCTGTGTGACTTTGAGTCTGGAGACAGCCAACAAAGCATGTTGCTGAGGTCAGCTGTTAACTCAGTGCTGGCATCTCAATAACAGGAAACTGTTAGTGTGCGTTTGTTCTGCTTTAGGAAAGCAATCTGAAAGTTTAGTAATTCATTGTTCTTAATTTTTTTTTTTAAGAACTTGATAACCTGATCTGTTTTACTAGTAAATAACCATAGTAGTTATTTGTATGGAGTAAGTATTCAGAGCCTAGCCTTGTGCCTTCATTATGCACTTTTGTGTTGAAACAGGGTATTTTGACTAGATGATGTTCTCAAAGTGTATGCGATCACTGGTGTATTCTAAGTGGTTTGACCTGAATGGCCTTATATATGCTGTGTTATGTTTTCTACCTTTTCCAAAATAATTGCACAAGCTGACAAAGCTTTTCTGATGTTAGGGTTCTGCTTTCTTAAAAAAAAAAAACAACAAAATTTTGTTCCCCCTCCCATTTTTTCTTACAGGTAGAACACGTGAAATTACTAGATAGGTTCAGCACGAGTAATAAGTCACTGACGGGGACACTATACCTTACAGCAACTCATCTGTTATTCATAGACTCAAGCCAGAGAGAAACATGGGTAAGGATACCAAATGCTTGCAGCTCAAAAGCATAGGTTCTTTAGATGCATCTGTTCTTCCTGGTCTAAGGTTGAATGTGGTAATTTACACCTTAGATAAACATTTTAGTAATTTGCTGCGCTCTCCTTGTCCATGATATCATAATAAGGTAATAATTTGCAGATTGTACTCTTGCATGACACTGCTGCAGGTAATGTTGATAGTGTTCACTTGTCTTCAAGCTGCTGTAATTTCGTCTATAGAATTCACTTGTATTCCTAAGTGAATGTGTGGTAGTTTTCTTTAAACACTTGACTTACACTGCAGTTCAGAAGCAGGAGTGGGAGGCTGCTAGATGGTTTAATCATCAGGTTTAAAATTTCTGCATTTACTTATCTTGTATTTAGATCCTGCCTAGGTTGGGACAGCAAAATGCAAAGAGACTCTGGTCTCTTTGAAGATTGGAGATCCCATGCCCTTTTTTTAGAATGGTAGTAGCTGTTCCCAAGTATTCATCTCCAGAATAAAAGAATTCATAAGAGGCTGCAGCTTCTTCGTGACCACTGCTAATGTTGTCCGGTCAAGGCTGGCTGGTACAGTAATTCCCATTAGTTTTTCTGCTCAGTGCCCTGGTGGTGCACATGTCAACATCGAGTTCTGGCTTCCACTGCAGCCCTGCTACTTGACTGAGTTCAGTGCCTTAAGTCTGTAATCCTCCAGAATGAAATATCATTTTCCTGAGTGTGGTCACTTTTTTTTCTATTAGATGTATTTTTGTGGATTGCCCTTAACCACAATACAGGATTATCTGACTGGATGCCTCATGGTGCTTTCAAGAAAAGTTATTTTTCTGTGATTTGTTCCTGGATACAATGTACAATTTTGTACAAACCAAACTGTTATCCTTTCATATGAAATGGATTATTGGGAAGCGCATGGTTCAGAAGCATTACTTGTATCTCCCTGTGCACTTATGTTAAAAGATTTTATTTTGGGGAAATTGAACCTATACTCCAAGTACTGCATTTCTGTGATGATAATGCAAGTACTAAGTATAATTATGATCATGTCTCCAAGATAGAGTCTCTTTGTAAATGTGTATTTGGCAGCATAGTTTTCAGATGTCTGGCTGATCCATATTTAAGAGATGATTCCTTCAGTGAGGTAATTGAAATGCGTGCAAGAACATCTTGTTCAGCTTAGGTGATGAATCTGTGGCTTTCTTCTCATAGTTGAACAGCTGTAACTTATCCATGTATATTTCTAAATTTTGTGTAGATTTGCCACATAGATTGATCTGTGGAGGGCTTTTGCACGTTAATTACTGTGATAGTCTTCTTTCAAAGTGGTTGAAAGGCATTTAGCTGAGAGACTGTCATGTCTGCATAACACAATGGGTAATAGAGGAGATTATTTTCTTACTGCTTATTCATTCTCTGAATGTTAAATACTGGAATTCTACATTCTTCAGCATCTTCTGTATCTTTTATACTTTTAGTTACTTTCCCTGACTGGTTTTATTTTACCTGAAAATTCTGAAGTAGGTTCCTGTAGACCCTTCTTGGGAAAAAAAATGTCCTTTTTGGACTCTGACTAGTTAGATGCATGCTTGTCAGTTAGTGGACTTAGAGAAGAGGACTGAACAACTGCAGTGGAGTTTTACTTCTTGCTTTTGCCTATTTGCTGGTCCTTCCAAACATTAGGTAATATTTCAAAATATGAGGCAAGATAATAATTAAATTTTGACAAATTATGGTATTTTGACCAAAATGCCACTCTTGGATTTCTTCTTCTAAATTAATTTCTTTTTATGGTTAACAAAATTAGTCAAAACTCATATCAACATCTCTTAGTCTCTTATATCTGTGCTTGCAAATAATAATGCTGTTCTCATTTTGCATTAGCATACTCATACTCTGAGTTCTTGTATGCCACAGATACTGCATCATCATATTGCTGCAGTGGAAAAACTTCCCTTGACTACTTCTGGCTGCCCCCTTGTCATCCAGTGCAAGAACTTCAGGATAGTTCACTTTGTCGTTCCCAGAGAGAGAGATTGTCATGACATTTATAATTCTCTGCTTCAGCTGTCAAGAACAGGTAATACTTCTAACTGTAAAAGACTTTGCAGATTATATCTGGATAATAAATTGGTAGGGGGGAGAAAATCCATGGCTTTTTTTTTTAAAGGTGCATTATGTAAAGTTTAAAATGGATTTGGTATGTAGAAGAATTTTTATTAAGTATTTGCATATAAATGCAGAAGATGGATTGTCTGGCTTTTGTAGGTCACTGATGTTCACTAATAGAATGTGAGATTCCTGTATATTTATGCAATTCTAATGTTATTCCTGAAATAATGAATATAAATGTGTATAGCCTGTCTTAATTGGTGTGTTCCATAGACAAGATGCTACCGAAGAAATACTAACTTCTTACTGATTTCATGTAGCTTCAAAAATAAAGCTGGAATTTTGATGCTAAAATAGCTCTACCAATTCATCTTTACAAGCGATTTCTATCACCTAGTATGGCCTTTTGCATTTTCTGCTTTGTGTTATGAATAATGTAAAATGTTGCCATCTGTGGTATGTGAATGGTGTATTAGGAAAAAACATAAAATATTTTGAAAGCTTTTATGCTTTAAAGGAAACTTTAAACTTATTGCTTTTTAAAGGTCAGTAGGTGTAAATTTCTGTTCTTGCCTCCAAAAATTAACTGGTCTTTTAGCTTTCAATAATTCTGCGTTTTGTCGTGTTTATTTTTCAGCCTTCATTTTGTGACCTCTGCTTTACTCTTATGGCTTTAGAACTGTCCCGGCTGAAATAGGTCAAACACTCAAAGTTCTCATAATCTACTTTTAACTAAACATCTGTCATTGTGTCACTTAACTGTGTGATAGTTGCAGAATAAAAATTTCAAGATTGTCAGGTGTTTATTTAGTCTTTCTTCAGAGAATCTTGAAGCCTGAAACTTTCTCTGCAGTTTGTGCAATTTCAGGACTTGTCAACTGTGCTGTCTTTATCCGCTCAGACGTTTTTTATGACAACTCATTACATAGTCTTTTTCTTTACCTTTTAGCAAAATATGAAGAACTGTATGCCTTCTCCTATAATCCAAAGCAGAATGAATCTGAACAAGTCAAAGGTTGGCAGCTTATTGATCTAGCAGAAGAATATAAGAGAATGGGAGTGCCAAATGCTAACTGGCAGTTGTCTGATGCAAATCGTGATTATAAGGTAAGTGCTACAATGGAAACATGTTTTGCTCTTCATCTGTTTCTGCTTTATCCTCTGACTCTAGTCCTATACAAAACAGTCTAATACTATGAAATAGCTTGGCTTGCAATGTAAGCAAAAACTTGCAGATGGAGAGAGTTAACTCCTTAATCAGTGTGTGATCTCACAACTTGAAGTTTTTGCCAAGGCCTTGCAGAGAGAGTTGTGTGTGTGGATATGTGTTTGAAGCCCAGCCCCAGCAATTCTAGTGCTGTGCAGCTTTATCTCTCTTAACTGAGAAGGATTCTATTTCAGCATTTACAGTCTTGGCCGTGGTGGTGCAGCTGATTCTCATATTAGATTTCATGTTACTTTGTAATTGGCAAATACAATAAATGAGGAAAACTTAAGTGTTTTATTTGAAATACATTCTTAGCATTTCTACTGAAGAGTTGCATTCTTGCGAGCTGAATGTATGTAGCAGTGCTTGGTTGTGTAACTTGGATACCAATTTGTACTTCTTTAACCATGGCTTGTCTCCTCTTTGGAGCTATTTGCATATATAGAGAAACATGTTGGTGTTTATCCTTTCTCTTATTTTGCCTAACATCTCTCAAATTGGATGCAATAAAACTAGTATAGACTTTGTGTTTTCTGTATAAAATGCTTTTTATATCTTTCAGGTTTGTGAAACCTATCCTAGAGAACTTTACGTTCCCAGAACTGCAAGCAAGCCCATAATTGTTGGTAGCTCCAAGTTCAGAAGCAAAGGAAGATTCCCAGTGCTGTCATATTATCATAAAAATAAAGAGGTATAGAGTCTTCCTTGCAAATGTACTGAAAGTTATTGCTCAGCTTGACAGTAATTCAGGGTAGGTAAGGAGCTAAGTACGGTGACTTGTATGAGGATTGTATAACTCATGATAACCTTAAATACAGCTGACACTAGTGGTGTCTAACAGGATGCTGAATTAAGCTAAGCCAGTTTAAAGGAAATCCTTAAGTAATCAGTTGATCAGTTGAATCTCTTAAAGCTTTTGGAAACTGGACTTAAGATGATAGCTTTTTGTCAAGTGATCTGTCTTCCTTGATTTGATATGCCAAGAATAAAATCTGTTAGGTCAGAGTAGGGATTAAAAACCACAAATATCACTGAAAGAATAGAAATGGTCCTTTAAGGATAAATTTGCAAGGTAAAAAGAGCTAGAGGGTGAGAAATAAGATTTTACAGGGTTTGGAGAGAGTGGTGTGAAGCAGCATCTGCCTGTCTTGGCTAGAGGGTGTCTTTGAAGGCAGAAGACTTTTACCTTGCTGAGTTAAGAATTTATGAAAAAACAGTGTGAAACTATTAGATGGTTTTGGAGATAATTACCATTTGAAGATGCACCTGATACTTTATGAAATACAATGTATCATTGAAAATGATGTAATGAAAATTATATCAGACGATAGCATATTGCACTTGCAATAACAAGATGGTACTTACAGTAGTAAAACCAACTGTGGTTAATTTAATACCAGGAGAGTACCTTGCTTTACTTTTTTTGAATTGATACTTGGGGAAAGTCCATTGTGTAAACAGGTACCTTACCCATGTGGATGTACCTGAAAAAATTTTTGATAAACCTTTAGATATAAGAGGTAGGTACTGTGTTTGAAGGTCTGCAAGTGATGTGCTTAAAAAGTTGGAACATGTAAATGTTTTTTCAATTTAATTCTGTTATCTGCTTAATTTCTGCTGAATTAACCAATTTGTTTCAGTGTCTTTTTAGAATTACGTGAAGGATTTCAACTACAGGTATTAAACTGATACTAACTTTATTTTCTATGGTAGGCTGCAATTTGCAGATGTAGTCAGCCTCTGTCAGGTTTCAGTGCCAGGTGCCTGGAAGATGAACACATGTTGCAAGCCATCAGTAAAGCAAATCCTTCAAATCGCTACATGTATGTCATGGACACCAGGCCAAAGGTATGTACTTCAGGTCCTACAGACTAGCTTCTCTTCCTGAACATTAGAGGACAAGGATACAGTGTAATTCTGAAAAAGCTGGAGTTAAACGACTTGCATCATTAGCAAAAATGGTCTTTAAAGGTAAGGTTAGGCCTCTCTATTTAGGTGTTTTATTACTTGCTTTCTTGAAGTTCAACTCCTCTCAGGACTCAGCTAGAATTCACTGAATATGCTGGTGGACTTTTTGGGAGGTACATTTAAAAATACACTTAGAACATAGGTAAGGAATGAATAGATGAGAGGGATCCAAGTAATCGTAACTGTTTTAAACCAAGTTCAAGAAGTGGTGAGCTGTGATGAGGTTTCTTTTAGAATGGGAGGGGGTATTGTGTTCTATGTAAATGTTCTGTGACAACTGTTATTGCTGTCTGTCTTAGCCAGGAAGAAGGGGAAACTGTGTTGTAGCGTTCTGAGATCATACTTCATCGCTCTCTAGTGAAATTGAATTATGTTGTAGTTTTGACCTGTGTTGGATTGTGGGGGATAACTTTCGCTCTTTAGACCATCTATATTAAAACTGTTATTCATTTCACTCAAATTTCTGAACACAGGAGCTGGAAAACAAGGATGTAAGGTGAAAAATCCCACGCTGTAAGATCTGCACTTATTTTGAGCAGAGTTCAGCAGTAGATTGGTGTGACAGACTGAAACTAAGCCAATGTGGGGGTTTTATAGTTGAAATTTTTATAGCTGCAGCAATTTATTAGCTGCTTAACTCTCAAATTGATGTTTTTAGGGTGCCTGGAAGGTACATGTATCATTAAGTCTGGGCCTTACTCTTTGCTTTTTTAGGTTAATTGTTTTGTACAGTGTTTTCTCAGAAACGTTTGGAAATAAGGGTGTGTGGAGGGGAGAAGAGGAAATAATTAGATGTGTTATTCAGATATCAGCTCTAAATATGTTGCTTTTTATGTAGCATCCCTTTCTTACACTTGAATGCTTTCAAGTTGATTTCTTGCAAACTGTTAGAATCTGTTTGTAGGATTTGCTCTTGTATGGTGTCGTCCCCCTCCCCCCCCCCCCCAGTGTATTCCATTGAAAGTACCCGACTTCTGTTTCTTAAAGAGTTTTATTTCAAGTACTGGTCTTCAGTATTTTGATTTTACTTTTTTTTAAGCTTAATGCAATGGCAAACAGAGCTGCTGGGAAGGGCTATGAGAACGAAGACAACTACTCCAACATTCGGTTCCAGTTTGTTGGTATTGAAAATATTCATGTAATGAGATCCAGCTTACAGAAACTTCTGGAAGGTATGTTCTACTTGTACAGTAATAGTTTATATGAAAATAGGATAAGTGTTTTTCTGAAGTCTTTAATAATAGCTTACACAAACTGTTGATATTTGTATGTTTATCCTAGCTCTTTGTTTAGTACCAGTTTGCTGTACTCTGGTAATGAATTACCGTAAACGTTTACCTTTAAACTGTAAGCAGAAAGAATGGAGTTACTTTGAAGAAAATGAAGTGACACATATGTCTTTGGTGAATTGATTAGTAGGTTAGTGGCTTGTAGGAAAGACTTCTGTGTTTTCCAAGTGTACATACATTTTCATAGATAGAATACTGATCTTTCAGGACCGCTTGGTTCCACAGCATTCACAATAAGGACATGGTCTGTACAAAACTTGAGCTGTCTGGCCTGATGAACCTCCTCTATGCTTGTAGAGTGTTTGTGGAGAGGGGAACAGGGGGAAAAGTGAACCACTTCACCATACCACTGTCTGCCAGGTGATGAAAATGGAGAGACAGAACTCTATTCAATCATTCTGTTAGTATTTTATTTAGGTGAACAGCTGAAAACAAATGTAGGATATTTTGTGGAATATTAATACTGAGTTTAGGCTTCCACACCTTACAAACAATACATATGTAAGTGTTTGTGTTGTAGAGCTATGGAAATATTTCCTGTCATGGAGAAGGCTTATACTTGTATGGAAGCCTGTTTTGATGAAGATATTCTGGCTGCATTGGTCAAGAAACTTTACAGACCAGTGGTGTAGTCTTTCTTCATTCTCATTGAGCCTGTATCTGCTGCTAACCTATTCTTCAGACACTCTGTTTGGAATACTACTGAGCTTCAATAATATGTATTTTTGTGGTTATTCCTATTTGTACTTTGTTGCAGAGAAAGATAAGCTGCGTGAGCCTGAACTTCAGGTTTTGAGTTTGGGAGAATCCCTCATTCTTTTGTTAATATCTTCTTCAGTTCCTGAAAACTAGCTAATAAATATTGATTTATTTTTTTAAGAGACCTACTTCTGTGTAATTATATCTGATGCAGAGGTGTGTGTATTGCACAGTTAAACTTCACAACTTCATATTTTTTTCTGTTTTACTTAGCATTGTACCAGCAGTACTTTCCAAATATCTTTCTGTAGAATATCTTGCGTTAAGCATGGAATATGTTTTGCTTTTTCCTTGTCTAAAGGATTGGTTTATTGAAGCTCTATTGAAACAATCGTAAGTAATGTCTATAGTTGTTCTCCAGATCAAATTTTGGGATAAGTGAACACAGTTGTTCTGCCTCTGTAGAGTTTTGCTGAATGCTAGTCTAGAAGTAAGAGCAGCTTTACAGGGTAAGAAGGATCCTTAATATTTAGGGGGGTTTACCATAATTTACTCTTCAGACCCCTGGATAAATGTGCCACCAGTAGGTTGTTTAGGAAGGAAATGCTATGAAAATGGTTCATAGCTTAAAATGGGGAAAATGCCATTTAATTTCTGTGTACCAGCTTTCCCTGGATATGCTGAACTGAATGTTCTCAAATCAGGAATTCCATACCAATGACCCTTTCAAGAACCATTATAACTGGGACTGTCCTCAGTTTTACTTATAACAAACAAGTGTTACTCATTCCTCAGCGTGTATCCTGTTCCTAGACTATTTTGTTTGTCTTCCTGACTTTCTTCAGAATCTAAAGATTCCATTTGCAAGCAGAATGTAAGACGTAATATTTTCCAAAATCCTTTTGTAGTGGGACTACACCATGGAGAATGCTACAGGGTTTTACCGTCTATTCTTCATCTCAAATTCAGCTGTGTTTTTAAAAATCTTGCATGCAATGAAACAAAACTTCTCTAAAATAGTTTTCTTCAGTATGGATGTGATGACTCAGCACCCCTCATGGGCCTTCGTTAAATCAGGGGACTTCAATGAACATGAAACTGCATTGCAGAATGACTTGGTGTATTTTGTTCTCTACTTTCCCTATTGACTCATTTTCTCACATACTTGGAGATAAAGATTATTTTGCAGCTGCTGTATGAATATCCCCACTAATAGCTTTGGCTGCAGAGTCTTTGTATTTTATTTTAGGGCCCACTAGCTTGGTAGAAAATAGGCTTCTGCTGTGGCAGGAGCAGATACTTTTGTAGGTGGCAACCTCAGATACCCCTCTTAGAATCACGCATAGCTGAAACTATATCAGCCAACAGTTTGGTTTTTTTTTTTTGATTATCAGAACTTTGTCATGTTTGGACAGTAACGTAACAGTGTGAGTTGCTACTTGTACAAGAACCAGGTTAGCTGTCTCTTTTTGTGAACTGGGGTAAGCATCCGTGTGAGAAGCTTTCAGTCTACTTCTGCATCTCTTGCTGTTCATGCTGCAAGGCAGCTTTCCTTTAACATGAGTTTTATTCTGCCCTCTCCATCAGCATTTTTGTTACAAGTTCAAAGTATACTAGGGAAGAATGTTAGAGATCACGGTCAGAATTGTAGTATGTCAGTTCTGGAGGTAGACAAGGTCTTGATGCCTTTCAGTTCATCACTAAGTTTTTGTACTGCACTCACTTTTTTCTCCTAAGCAGAGTGGAGAAGATGATGAAACTTTGGCAGTCTGACTGCTCTGAACTGTGTATATTGTCTGGATGCAGCTACTTCCTACAAGTAGTTGTAGTTTTTGAGTATTTCTGTTAAGCTTTTGGCATTTGTGTTGCCTTTCTTGGTAAAACCCGCTGTTGGGGATAACCAAGTGTTACTTTTTCAAAAAGACACAAAGGTCTTAATCTTGTCATTCATGTTTACTGTAGTTCTACAGAGTTGAGTTTTGGATAGAGAACACTCCGTATTGCCCCTTCTCTCAACCCTTTGAATACTGGTTTCCTGAAAGGTTTGTAATGAACTTACAGCACAGGGCAATAAAAACAATATATAGTTATTCTTTCTCCATTGCAGGGTATAGGTAGCTGCAACTGCTTAAGGCTTTCTAACTCTTGGTTTCTTTCAGTCAGTAACACAAAGGGTTTGTCTGTCAATGACTTTTTGTCCGGTTTGGAGAATTCTGGATGGTTACGTCATATCAAAGCTGTGTTGGATGCTGCTGTCTTCCTAGTCAAGGTAACTTTTATGCTCCTGCTCTGTTCAGGAGGTTGACTTGCTGCCAGGCGAAACTATACTTAATATTGTGTAATGTGTAAAATTCCAAAGTTGATGTTTTTGGAAGCAGATGTTTATTTTCCACCAATACCTCTGGTATGCTGTTTTAAGTAATACATGTTTGTTCATCAGTGGAGGTGTTAAATATGTTAGCTGATGTTTTGAGATATTTTGAATAATGTATGGTCACCTTATTGTATCATCTGTATTTATTTACTAAACTTTGTCTTCTGCCTGGAGTAGAGTGTTCACTGGGGAACTGTGTTTCACAGGCAATAGCGGTTGAAAGCGCGAGTGTGTTAGTGCACTGCTCAGATGGCTGGGATAGGACTTCCCAAGTTTGTTCTCTTGGAGCTCTCTTGCTTGATTCCTACTACAGAACAATCAAAGGATTCATGGTAAGTTAGCTGTTGCATTTTTGAGTTGTTTCATGGTAAACAAAGGATACGAAGCATTTGAGTGTGGAAATTGGCACTGTAAATGTACCAGTGCTTGCATTTTGCGGTTACAAAAATAGGATTTGCAGTATACTGGTAGATCTTTCTTTTAGAAACACTGTGCTACTGGGAAGTACCATTTATTTAAAATCTGAAAAACTGAAATAGAGATAGTGGTTTGCTTTAGGCACGATGAAGAAATGTTGCAATGACTGTCATTTGCATCCAAAAAAAGCCCATTGCCTATGAAACATAAGGACTTCAAGGTGATTATGTGAGATAGATATATGAAAGTGTAGCAGCTCTGTGATTTTATCACTTGTTCCAAAATCAACATTATTAAAATCTAAAAATGACAGCTTCCCCAGTAACAGAGACTTGAAGATATTTAAGCGGTCTAAATATCTTTATCTTTCGGTAGAGAGGAGGGAGAATTTTGATATGATTATTCCAAATTTTAAAGTAGGAAAATCAACCGTGGTCTGCAGTGGCAAAACGTGATGCTGTGGGAACTCCTGAAAGACAGTACATAAAAGTAGTTCCATAGAATCATAGAGTCTTCCGGTTGGAAAAGACCTTTGAGATCATCAAGTCCAACCGCACCCATCCTCCGCTAAACCATGTCCTGCAAAAACTCAACTACCCGTTGCTTAAACACCTGTATTGTAACACCTGCATGTACTGGTTAGAACTGACTGCCACAAATGTTAAAAGCAATAAAAGTGAAGTTGAGGAATTAGAAGAGAATTCATTTCTTGTGAATAGTGAGAATGTGTGGAATCTTTAGGGAATTAATTTAACCTTACTTTTTTTCACTCTTCACTGTCAATTAGAAGTCTGGGAAAACATCTGCAATGGACAGGCAGTCCTGTGCTTCTTTTGTTACTTGATACTGTGACTGAAGTGATACTAACAGCTTATTGCTATAAAATATTATGAAGTTGTGTGTTTTTATGTAAACTATGATAACAGGAATGCAATACTAAAGTTTTTCCTATACTTTGCAATTTTTTGCGAGCTGGTTGATAATTTATTTGTGAAGTCATACAGTATTAGTATGCTTAAAGTGAGTCTGGCTTATAAGCAGTTACCTAATTGTCAACCTGCTAAGCCTTTTTTATTAGTCTTAGAAATGTGCTTTGAGAATCTCTTGTGAAAGACTTCCAAGAAAATAAAGGAACTACAAAGTGACAAATAGTCACTTCTACTGTAGTTTTATTTGACTCAAATATAAAATACAATATATTGATAACCTGTGGAGTTAATACTATAGATGTAAAGTGTTACTCAATCTTGCATGTAATTTTGTTTGATTTTACACTCTAGGTCTTGATAGAGAAAGACTGGATCTCTTTTGGGCACAAGTTCTCTGACAGGTAGTTCACTCTTCCAATACAGTGAAATGTGTACCTTGAACTGTTTCCTTAAACGCAAAAGACAACTTGCAGATGTTAACCTACTGCAGTGTTGCTAGAAATTTTGCAATGAGTAAGCTATTTTCAGTAGACAGTGCACTTAGTATATTCTTACGTATTCAAATACCTATTGGATAACTGATTTGTATTAAAGACATAAATTTCTGATGCTACTGATGCCTCGTTCTCAGATGACAATAAGTGCAGCTAGAACTGAATGTATGCCTAGACAGTGCAAAACCCCTCTAAATCTGTGTCCTAGCTATTAAGCAGCATATTATAAACCACTTGGTTTTGGAATTTTTAAAAACTAGTTTGCATTTATGTTTACTTTTAATGATGAAGTCATGCCTACCTTTTAGAAGTCTTGTATGTTGAGAGTCTTGTTGTTTCCCTGATCTGCCTGTCATCAACTATGACAATAGCCTTACTGTGTATTCATTTGCTCTTAGCTGGTATGCTCCAAGTATTGACTATGGAAGAAATAGACACAAAGGGACTAACTGTCTTATGTTGCTTTTCTGTACTGAATACAGATGTGATTACTTACAAGTCAGAAAAAAAGGTTAAATATAGACTTATTTCTATTCAAAAATTGCCCCAGTTCTTGAAGTTAGGTGTTTAATCTCCAAAAAAAGCTAGTGTCAAATTAATGTCCTGTTGTTTAAAACCAAGTGCAACTAAGACTTTTTTTGATTTGTACTTTCAGCCGGGTTCAGTCTTTTCATGAAATCTTTTTCAGGTGTTCTCAGCTGGATGGTGACCCGAAAGAGGTCTCGCCAGTGTTCACCCAGTTTTTAGAAAGTGTGTGGAATCTGACCGAGCAGTTTCCACAAGCCTTTGAGTTCAATGAAGCTTTCCTCCTTCAGATCCATGAACACGTCCATTCATGCCAGTTTGGAAACTTCCTTGGAAACTGTCAAAAAGAGCGAGAAGAACTAAAGTGAGCAGACATATTGTATTGTTTCTTTTTTTTTTTTTTTTATGCCATACTAAGAATTTCTGTGCATCTTCTTCATTTTAGGCCCTGAATAGAAACAGAGGCAGAACTGGTAGTACTGAAAATGATGTTGAACTATATCAGGAGACAGCAGGGCTTCTGATGCTTTTGCACATTGAAGACAGTCTTTCCGATGCTGGGAGAAAATCCCATGCTAATTTTTCATAGGAAAAGTTTAGAATTCTTTGTCCCTCCCTCCCTCCCTCCCTCCCTCCTGGCCCCCTAAAAATGGGTAAGCTTAAGTTTGGAAGCATCACCTCATTCTCTCCCCCAGTCTATTTTTGGGTAACCTCAGAATTCTTGCCTGCTCAAGACTAATTACTGTCAGCTATAAGTATTAGAAGTCTCCTAGTGCTTTCAGCTGGAAAACTTCTGTAAAGCTTTCATCAGTTCAAACTGTCTCAAACTGTATTTTAAAAGCATTATTGCAAGTAGGCAAAACTTGCGCAGCATCAGCACTAGTACTTCTAAAACTGATAGTTCTATTCAGCATTAGCATATGCCGGGAATAAGCTGATTTTACTAAAACTTTTGATTTGAGATATATAGCTATTTCTGGTAACTTTTTAAAAATAAATTCATATGGATTTATTGTGTTGAACAGCTTCTGGTTTTTGCTTGCAACGAGTATCTTGACAGTGATCTCTTTTTGCCTTAAGGTTAAAAGAGAAGACATATTCCTTGTGGCCGTTCCTTCTGGATGAACAAAAGAAGTATCAGAATCCTCTCTATAATCCAGGTTTTTCTCCAGAACTATCTCTTTTGGAGCCTAACACAGTATCATTCAATTTTAAGTAAGTTTGAATTATATATGGTATCACTTCTTCAGTTCTTTATCCTGCATAATTAAAACTGTTTGTTACATGCAGGTTTTGGAGAAATATGTACCATCAGTTTGATCGAAGTATGCATCCCAGGCAATCTGTGTTCAATCTTATAATGAACATGAACGAACAAAATAAACAACTGGAAGAAGACATCAAAGAACTGGAAGCTGTAAGTACTACAAAATAAGTGTTCTTACTCATGACTTGTTCTTCAAATTCACATTTATAGTCTAATAATGCTGCTAGTTTTCATATGAATGTCACTAGTGTATGGCTTAGTGCTTGTTCTGTGTAGTGTTGACTTCGACTTTCACTGCATGCTTCTATGCCAGATGACAGACTATGCAGACAATGTTCTGGTCTTAAACATGATTTGTTGTACCCTGCTGATGAATTGTATTATGTAAAAGTGCCTCTGCAACCGAAGCATTACTGAAGATGGCTTAATATAGATTAAATTTACGTGAAACTTACCTTAAATGACAAGGCACACATCGTAGCTACAGCTGTATTGCTAAACCAAGGAGACTGAAAATGTTTTATTTCCATTATAGCTACTAAAATGGAAGCAGTAAGTATTGTCCTTCTTCTCTTAACTTCACATGCAGATGTATGTTGTAAATCACGATAATTTTGGGGCATGTACATTGTACTGCTTATTTGAAATCTTATAGATCCAGAGATTGGTTTTCTACGAATGGCTTCTAGTAGGTTGTTCCAGTAAATAATGAGGAAAGACTGAACAGTGTATCTCACTGTATTCTAGTATAGCTTAACGAGTGGCATTTAATTCATACTTCATTGCTGTCAGTTAAGGTACTGAAACTTCAGAACAATACCTTTTAAGAAATTCAAAAGTTCCAATTGTCAGTTTTACTTTTTTGCGTGGCTAGAAATGATAACACTTAACTCCCGTGTGTTTTTTTGGGGTGTGAGAGAGGGAAGTACAGCTTTTCCAAGTGGAAAGACTTCATTAAACTGATCTTACTATAATGCAATGAATTCAGATTACTTAATCCTAAATTGTTGTGTATCTTCATTGTATATTTAAAAGTTTTTATACAATTGAAGAAGCAAGGCGAAAACTCAAGATGAAACAAGTAGAAGAGTAAGCAAGGTGAAAATTCAAAACTGAGACTTCAGTTTACTAGAAGCTGGTTCGAGGGCGTTAAGTGAGAAATGCACGCTTAGGTGGACGTGAGTGGTGAAGAGATGGAGAGGAGTTTGGAATCCTTGATGTAGTCTTTCTACTGCTGTTGCCATCTTCAAAAAGTTGGTGTCAGTAGACACTAAAGTCTTCTGGACTCAGTCTGGGTTTTAATGGAGCACAAACCCATCAATACAAAACTAGTTCCATTAACTAGTTCAAGCTTCTAGTTACTAAGTGAGATTGAATTTTTAAAAAAGCAGCTTTATTTCTTCTCTTGCTCAGTGCTTCTAGGATAGGTTCTTTCCTCCAGTCCTGCTTTCTATTTGACATCTTTCAGTGTATTCCTGCATTTGAACAAACAGTCTTGGCCTTTTTCTGATAGAAAGGGAAAGTCTTTTAGATGGCTTTTAGGAAGGATGTTAAGGGCTGAAGCAAGAAATTACTTTTTGTCGTTGAGACTCGTGGTCTACTACAGGGTCACTGCTTGCTAGTAGTGCCAAAACCTGTCTTCCTTTGCCTGAAAGTATTCCCATTTTGAGAGCAACCAAATAAGAGGTGATCCTGGAAAAACCTCACCTTCTCTACAGGCAACCTTTGCCTTCTGCTCAGCTGCAAATTTTAAGTACACAGTGCTTGTAGCATCTGCTGTAAACTGTAGGGGGAAAATATTGTGTTATCCAGTGGCCTAAATATAATACTTTTGCATGTCTAACCTAGGCTATATAATAGAGGATTCTGTAGATACTGATTTGGCCAGCAAAAGAAGCGGATTCACTTCCTTTCAAAGCGGACTATTACCAATAAAACAGTGATCCTCCGTGTTAGTAACTATTTTCTCTATTTCAGAAAATAAAGCGGAGAAATGGGCAGTCAGATTCAGTCCTTGTGAGGGAACATCAGCAGTCTGCTCATCCCGCACCCACGGCACTGAAAACCCCGCCGTGCTTCAAGAAGGAGCAACCACTGATCCCTATGAATGATGTTGTGAGAACTATAGAGGGCAGCAGCACAGCAGACAATCGCTACAGTGAATTAGTGGAAGAGTTCTCGAAAGCTGAGCTTGCTGTTGTCAGTTTGGAGTATGGAGTGGCCAGGATGACCTGCTAATTTAAGTCCGGCACTGTGTTCCTCTTCTAGACTGATTGAATTAAGCGGTGGATTATTTTGGGGATGGGCCTGTGCTGCATGACCAAAACACGATTTGTATATTGGAGAGTTTTGTTACTGTAGACTAGAACAGCATGCTTGTTGTCATGTGTTTGCTGTTCTTTTAAGGAAAAAAAAAATCAGTGTCTTTTAAAAGAAATGGAAACAGAAATGGGCATTTGGTAAAATCAAGGGATGGTATGTCTTTAGACTTATGGCAGTTTGCACTAAATTGATTAAAATAGTAATATTGCTTTATTTGATATAGGAAAACGCGTGGTCTTTCACAAATTGATTTTATTTGAGCAAGGACACTTGAATTTTAGGAATTGAAGCTACATGTATATATCGCATATGACGGGAATATGTATACCCTTGTTTAATATCACCCAATACTAACTTTCAGTGTATTAAGTGCCATGGAAAAGATGTATTTCAGTTCATAAATAGTTGGCCTTAAACATGTCAGATCAAGAATACTGTTGTCTCTTACTAATGGAGTCTTACTAATGGCTCTGTTTACATTTGTATTTGCTCAAATTGTTATTTCCTTAAAACAGAATCGAATATAAGGAATGAAGCATGCCAAAGCTGGCACAGCCTTTCAGCAAATAGCTATACGAATGTTAACTTAGCACTGAAGACTGTTCTTTCTTCTGTTTCGTCTGTGTTTTAAAATATTATAGATTGGCCTGATTTTCTCTCTGGCACCTCAGTAGATTGAGCATCACTGAAACTACAGGCTGTCTGACCTTAAAAGTTTTGATTTGTGGCAAGGTGTTTAAGTGTGAAGTGTGTCATGTAAGAAAACAAAACTGAGTAGTCAGGTTTGTTCAGATTGTTTACTATGTGCTGTGCAGTTGTTCAAGTCGCAGGAACGGAAGCAGAAGTTTAGGAAGTGTAGTCTACTAACATTATTCCCATGTAAAAAAAGTCATTTAGTTGTTGAAAGCTTATGAGAAACTGAGTGCCTCCTAAATCTTTCATTAGAAGAAAATTTCAGTTATTAGTGAAACCCCTTCTCATCTTGTAAAAACTCATCCAACCTGTGCATATTAAGTAATTTCAGTACAATCTGGAGATTTTTGTGTAATTGGAGAGAGGACAAAAACTTCTAGCAGGATGCAGTAGAGATCATGGGACATAAAGAAAAAAAGAGAAAGCTTATAGTTTGTGGCTATATATCTAACCTTCTAGTAAGGGAGAAGGTTTTTGCTGGAGTTTGTCTCATGATACATTTTCTGAGCAGATAACAGGGAAGAAAAATGCCAGTGTCCAGTTCTTAAACAGCGGTATAAATAACAACTTTGGCTATTAAGAACCCTAGGTATGATGTTAGATTAATGCTACTGACCTTTTTATCTCTGAATTTGAATCATTTTTGCTTACAAGTGAAAATGAGTTTATTCTCATCCAAATCCCTGAATTCTGTTTTGTTAAACTTACTGGTGTGCCACACAATTTGACATAATTTGCAACACTTCCTTTTGTACCACATTGGATCCAGGACTCGATTGACAAGGCCAGTATAGGTCACGATTAAAGTTGCACTTGTGGAGCTGTCTGGGAGAAATTAACTGTGACTCCTGTATTTGAATATTAATTCACCAGTTTCACTAGCTTGCTTTTTAAAAGCCTAGAAGTGTAAATAAAGGTTCAGAAGTATTTTTATTCCTGAAGACGTGAGCATAGTGTCATCTTTAAAATACATTATCCAGTCATTTAAGCACATTTAGAATTTCTCCACTACAGGTTTTGATAGTTTCGTGTTTGCACAGTGGTGCCTTAAAGGGTTGCAGCAAGAGAGGTTTTTGTGCCTTGCTATTTACTGCTTTCCCTTCTTCCTCATCTTCTGTACCAACTTCGTCCTGTGGTTTTCTTTTGGAAAAAAAATCTTATATGTAAGCTTGTATCATATCACAGTAGTGAAACAAATTTATTGCTGAGATTGTGGGTAAGTTATCAATTTGTACTTCTTTGATTTAATTTAGCTGCTCTGGTGTGCCATGTACACTTTTCATATTTATTGTTTAGAGTTTATATATAGTTTCAAAAGATTATATTAAGCTTTTTTGCAAATGTTGTTGTATTTTGTTTTTGCTTTTAACAACCATCTGATGTGTACCCTTTTGAAGAGGAGAACTGTTCCCTTTCAGTACTGTTAAAGTGAGTTTATTTCAGTCTTCACGTTCTTTATTGGCAGAGTTCACTCCTTAGCAAAAGAAATTGGGATGCCTTTTTATTTTAAATCAAGGAAGGCATTTAGGTCCACTTTAGAGTGCCATAAAACTTACCTGCTCAGGCACAGAATTTGTTTCTTCATGAAAAAATATAATACTTAGTGATATTGAAGGAAATATTTTTACTCCGGTTAATATGTGAATAGTTTTATAAGGTTATTTCATAGACCAGCCTTCTTATAAAGTCCAGATAGCTCTGCCAACTCAGCCCCCAGGGTCACCAGTGAGAGAAGTTCCTGCAGAGAGGCAGCTGTCGCTTATTTACTGTTTAGGCTTAAGCCAAAACTACCTAAAGCACATGGGATGTGTGGTGGAATAAATAGATGGTAGTGAAGTAAGCTCCAACAGAAAGCTTGGCAGGGTGGCCAGGATTCGGCACAGTGGGGCTGTTCTGTGCCCTTCAAGAAAGGTTTAAAAACCATCAAGTTGACTGAAAAACTGTGGCAGAAGAGTTCTGGGGGCAGAAAGACTTTTAAATTCATATTTCAATGGATGAGCTTTTCTTCATCATGATCAGAAGCAGTTACAATACTGAAAGGTGTCCATTACAGATCAAAATAAGGCACAGAACTCCCGTGCGGCGGCATTAGCGTTTAGCTGGTACACTCACCAGTTGCTTGGGAATCTAATATCCCAGCTAGAAAGTTGCTCCATTGATTGCAAGACTTTGGCAGCTGTCAGTTCTGTGCTTCATCTTGAGGTGGTCTCGGTTTCTATGTTTTGTGCTGTGCTTGTTCTTTTTTCCAACCTGAATTGGTTGGAAAATTGACTCCTTTTAATTAACCAAGCTGATAGTCACACCTGAGCAACTAAAACTGATTTCACTCTGTACTCCAGACAATTTAAAATATTTATGTCACTAGTACTGAAAGAGTTTGGGTTATTTTTGGGAGGCTTGCTATTGTCATAATGTATTCTTCAATACAAGTTGAGATATCCAACTGTTCCATTTTGTAGGATCACTGCCAAATCAACAGACTAAGAAATTAATTAAGCAACACTGAACTGAGCCTGTGCATTTTCCACACATGTCCAATTACTAGTGACCTAAATCTAGGGCAAAAGCCTCAAGTCTAGAGTCCATTTGTGAACTGGAACAGCAGTCCTTCCATGAAACTGCGCATCCCTATTTTGAACAAATGCCCTGATATAATGTTATTTTAGAGAGAAAGCCATTGCAAATCATGCTGTGACAGTTTGATTTGCCTCTTCCTCAAGATAAGCACACTGGATAAAACCTTGCTGGGAAAGGTGAGATGTTCTTCCTTTGTAGTTGCTGTTTTTTCCTAAGGCCTTTTGATAAAGTATCACCTCAGCAAGTCTCTGCAAACGTACTACTCCCATTCTGGTAAACTAAGTGCATAACTGGATGCACAGTTGGGCTGAATTGGGGCTTGGGGTAGCTTGGCTTAACTGCTATCCTCTTAAGGAAGTGACACAGATAATATAAAGAAATTTGTTATTAAAATAGCACAGAGCACGTGCTATCAACATCTGTTCCGTAGAGGCCTACCCTGCTCTGGAGCAAGCGTGGGTACCATGAGGGCCTCGCATAATCATGATGATTGCTTTCTAGTTAGTTTAAAGATAATCTGATTTCAAACTAGATCATCCCTCTACAGTGGTAATTTATAGATTTTTAGGTCAAAACCTAAAGGTTGCAGTTTAAACTCTTGTTTAGTTGCTAATCGTCCTAAACCTGCAGCTGATAATAGGCTAAGTGTACTGGTTGTGAAACCTATATTAACCTTTAGGATTAGATCTTTACATTAAACTGAAGTCTCCTTTGACTTCCTTTCACCATTGATGCCATACTTTCTTTCAAGTGCTGCTTATTGTAGTGCTTGATATCTGTTGAATGTAATGAGCTTCTTAATGCTTTGGATGTTTCAAAAACCTGGAAACTGCAACTTTCATTATTTGAAGGCTCAGCTCACCCATAGTGAAGAGTGTGGATGAGCTCCTGTTTGATCTAACTAGCTTGACCTGCCTACATGTTAAATAGCATTGAAAATCAGCATGGTGTCACAATTCCGTGGTACGACTTCTGCTTGCACAATAGGCTTAAGGAACAGGATGTAGTTGGGGACCCTTGTCACAGCATGTAGCAAGGAACAGGAGCCTGCTGGGTATGACTCATAAAAAATAGAATCAGCAGAGCTGCTTCGATGTCCAGCAGCAGCTCAGGGACTTTAGGTAGAAGGTCAGAGGAATGCTGCTTCTGAGATCAGTTTCCAGATCCCAGAGAATTCAGTGACCTGGTCTGCTAAATACTTGTAGCTGAGCAATTCTGCGCTGACATCAAGCAACAGAAAATATGTGTGGATCTGTGTTTCTTAATCTACTGGCTTCAAGTAATAAATGTCTAGTGGTGACTTTGGAATTGGGGTGCAATATTTTGTTTATTCCTGCTTATATTTTAATTTGAGGTCAGTTGTATACTGTTTATGATTAAGTGGGATTATAGTTTTTGACACATACTTTTTGACACATACAACAGCCTTTCCCATTTTAATGTCAGGACTGGCATGTACGTATTGTATGCTTTTGTATCTCTGCATATGTTTTCTCTGAACAGTTTTCTTGTGAGAAGGCAGTCTTGGTGAAGTCCCATGCTGCCCTACAAAGGCATTCCTCATTACCTAGCATTACAGATTGGTTTCCTTGTGCTGTCATACTGTTGCTCTTCAAGCTTGTAGTTCATGGTTGTCTGTTGGCAAAGTCCTTTGACAAACATCGTTCCATCAAAGAAAACGGGTTTGTTGTTTTTCTGTCTCAGGGATTTTTACCCCTGAACTAGTGAACTTGAAAAATACTGCTTATTCTCCCTTTCAGGGCTTTGGAGTGCCTGTTGATTTCCACAGTCAGTTTACTTACATGTTTGACCTTCAGACCTGGCTTTTTATTTAAAGGAAAAAAAATATTCAAATGTTGGATGTAGCAAAGGGAAAGAAAACTGTTTTCATTGTAACGTATTTGGAAAGACTGGCTATTTCAGTAACATTTATTGCTCTATGTAATACTCTGTGAAAGTCATTTATCTGTGTGCTGGGATCGTGCTTGGTGTATATTCCTGAAGAAACTTCAGCAAATGGAATTTTGTAATAAGTATTTTATTTATGTGTTTTGAAAATCCACAAAGCTTAAAATAAAACTATCTTAATGTTGCCAATCTAACTGGGCATTAAATAGTGCATTTATAATAGTCTATGAACATTAAACATTCAACTGTAAAATGAAAATTTTATTCAGTCATATCTGGTACAGGCTGTAGTGTACAGAAATAACTTGGCCTATTTATTAGTTTCTTGAATGATCCTGTATATAGGAGACTCTCTTGGCTTTGTGCTATTGACTCTGTGGACTGTTGGTCTATTCATTACAAACACTATTCTGTGCGTAGTTTAAGAGTTAAGCATCAGGAGAAGAGGACTCTGTGTTTACTTAACATTACCATTATTCCACGCTTGGTAATCCAGATTAGTATTTTCAACAGCTTCAACAACTCTGGTGAGGAAATTGAAATAACTTTCTGAAAACACCAGCTTCTCTTCTCAGTGATTTTTCTATTAAGTATTAAGAACCTTTTTTCTTTAATTCTTATTTTTGGTGTTTCATAGGACTATGCAGCTGTATTCTTCAATTAGTAAAGATAGCCAACATTTTTTATCATGATGATAAAGCTCTCCCTAACTACTACTAGCTACACACTGCTCAAGTTTCTTCCAATGGTGTTTTGGTCGTATTTACTTGCCTCACCCACAGTCATCTTGATCTACACTTCTGTTCATAGCGCAGATGGAAACTAATGTACTGGAGCATTGGATTATACAATGTTGTGACCTTTCTTACAGAATGGGACCCTCCTGCTGTAGGCAGATCCAGCTTAAAGGGCTCTCTTTGGTCTGTTGGAGGTTTTTTTTAGTAGCTTTCTTTGAGGTGGGCAGGCTCTGTGCTGGAACTACACCGTGGGAGGATCTGGTTAGTACTGTTAGGTGAAAACGCCAAAACTTCTACTAAGTCACGGCACTAAGCTTTAACCATGTCCCACAACCACCATAACATGTGTCAGTTGTGTTCTCTATCCAGGGGCCGTAGCTGCTACATGAAGTCCATGAACGTGTTCATCCACATGTGCTTCTGCTGTGTGGATGCTACTGGATGCAGTTGAAGTGCAGCGCTCCATGTGTGCATACCTAAGTAGAGGGAAGAACGAATTTTAACGTCAGCTCTTAGTGTAGCCTAGAGGTGGTTATTTTATTTTACTGACTTGGTCTAGGAAGCATTCATTGCCTCACTTGTCTAGAACGACAGCCTGCCGAAGTTTAGGCATTACTTGGTGTGTACCTTGTCACAGTAGACACAATAGACAGCACATGTGAGAATTAACTGGCTACTGTGCAGAGTGGTTAAAGAGAAGCAGGTGGGACATAAAAACTATATCAAAGCAAAAATGGAGATGGATATGTCATTCTTGACCTCTGTGGTGGCCACGCTGGGCTGTTGTGGAAGTTGCAGTGGCTTGAGGCCTTCAGTGCTGGCTGAGCTCGTTCCAGAATTTGATGTGAGATTGATTGATCTTAAAAATGCTGCTGTCTGCTTTGTTTATTTTTCCATCCCCTGAAGGCACCCTGGGTAAAACACTAAAGATGGCTGCATTCCTGCAAGAATATGGCTTGACAGAGGACAGGGCTGTTCCCTGAACGTTTAGGAGTGTGGATGTTGTTCAGACCTGCTCCTCCAGCTGCTTGGCTGAGTCCTTCTATGAAAGCACGAGCCTGCTGCAGCTTAGTGCTCTGTTTGAGATTCATGTGAAAATGCTTTAGTGGGAGAAATATTCTCAATGACTGGGTCCTTCTTTGATTTCTAATCCCGCTTTTAGTAAACTTGTTTCTAGTAGTATGCTGGTGGAAGAAATGGTTCTGAATAAACCAAATGTTTGCTTTCCTGCTTGGTTGCTGGACTTTGCATGTGCATTGTCATTCTAGGTTACCTGGTGACATGCTTTTGCCTCTTATTCCACAATATATTTGAGAGGTAACAGTGTGATTATTGTGATAGAATAATAACTTGAATTATTTTTTTCTCATGAATGTGATAAGGACAGCACATGAGTAGGAAAAATGTTCCAATTGCTATTATATAATTTATCTGAATAGCTTTTAATTGCTCATTATGGATGCAGGAAATATCAAAGAAGACTATTGACAGTTATTATAAAGCATAATGAAAAGGAATGTTTAGTGGAAGAATAGGGATGAGTGTTTATGCGTACGTTAAATCTATATGTAAAGAGGAGTTTTGGTTTGTAACTATACTTCATAAGTGATTTAAATCCCGGTGTGATCACAACTAGGATGATAGAGGTGTGTGGTTAGTAGTGGCTCAAAGGAGAAGCGTAAGCATTTGATGCCTGGTGCTTTATCAAGATGAAGCTTTGTAAACATTAATCTAGTGGTTCTTTTTAACAATTTATGGTGAGTTGACTTTGGATGGTGAATGTGTTTTGGGGCAGGAAAATACAAAGGGGGAATACAGAGCACAACTGTATGTAGCCAACATTAGAGGCTTTGTGAAATAAGGTGCAGAGGAGAGCGCTGAGATTCTGGTAGCTGTAAAAAAATTGAGGCTGAATTGCACTCTAATTCCTTTACTGCTGTTTATTTCCCATAGCACAGAGGTCCATCTACAGTGCCAAAGACAGCCTGCAAGGAGAGAGATAACTGGTATCTGGCTATTTGCTGATATGAACCAAGAAAAGGAAAGGAGAACTGCTTCCCAAGCAGAGATCACAGGGAGGAGACTGCATACCAAGAGAGAGTCATGAGGTTGTAAGAAAATGGGTTTCCACTTAAACTGTTGCAGGAGAAAGGTTGGTCAGCTGGAGTTCAGCAGTGGAGAAAACATTAGGGTTAGCACTAAGAACTACTTTAACTTATTGGTGTTTGAAGTCTTTTAATGTATGGAGGAACTGAGCTATTTATATTATCCTATAACTGAGTTATATATAGCCCTAAAAGTTCAATTTGGGTTCCAATTTGGCTTATTGTATTTCAAGATGAGAATCCATATGTAAAATTCTGCTTTACTATCCTACAGTCTTGCGAAAAGTTTATTTAAAGAGTGCAACTTGGCAGGGACTGTTCTCTGATTTGCAAATTCACGTTGAGGCTCGTATGCTCTGTGGTGGCTAGTGCTCTTGTGGCTATTCAGTTTCAGGTGATTTATGCTATTTTCTTAATTTTTCTCGATTATTTGCCTATATTCAGTCAGTCTGCAAGACAGCTGAGGCTCAGAAGAGCTGCAGAGGTCAGCCAAAGGACAGTGGCTTACTACTGAGCTGCTTGTCTTGGTTAACAGCTATTCAAGCCAGTAAGGTAGAAAATCACCATTTGGGATTTCTAGAAACAGTACAATGTGCTTTGTCTGAGCTGCAGAACAGTGCATTATTTTGGAAGCTGGTATTACAGCAGGTCTGCAGAAGAGCAAACGACCTGACCTCGTTCTGAAAAGGACCGTGAGGGAAGTGCTAGAAGAGCTGCACTTCTGAGCAGCACGTGAGGGTGTGAAGAGTGTGGTGCTGTTATTGTGAGGATTAAGGAGAGCTGCTCCTACTTACTGCAATTAAAAGGCATTCTGAAGTTGTGCTGCTTGTGCTCAGTCTGTTGGTTTGTGGGCTTATTAGTACAACAGATAACGGGGTTGCCTTTAGTGTTAGTTAAGCAGGCATTGGTATTTTGAGGGCATACTCTTTCCCTGGGGAGGGTTTTAGAAATTGGTAATCGCAACCTAGAAAGAGCTAAGGCATCTCAGGTTTTACAGGGTCAAGGGGACTTGGTTTTCTGGCAGCATTTAGTCCATAAACAGATCTACACCACTGAGTTAGTCTCTACCAACTCGTTATTAAATCATGTTCGCCTTTTCCATAACTTTTCATGTTAATTCCAGTTTCTAAATTAAGAAAAAGCTCTCCTCCCAGCTCTCTGGTAGAGATTGGTCTAAACTGAGTTTTCCCACTTTGCTTTATAGAAGGAAAAAAAAAATCCAGGAAGTTCCTGTGTTGAATAATCTTTAAATTACATGTAGCAATTTGAAACTGGTAGCACTTTGTGTAAAACATCTTTTTAATCCATACATTTTTAAGAAAGGAAAAAACCCAAACAATGATGACAACTTTTGGCTTAATTCTGAAAATAATGCTGGGTATTTGGTCTCATTTTTGAATGCCTTTCTTTATAGTGGTTTCCCACTCCTTGAAGTGGGTAAGTAATGCTTCTTTGAAGACAATATAATGAAGAACATTTGCCACTTGGTTAGCAATGGGATGGTTTCCCACATTCAAGGATTGCTTCTAAGTGATCATTGTCTTGAAGATGTTCCAACCCACATGCTCTGCAGAGGCAATGACTCGTTTTGGATGAATGAAGTAATGTATTTGCAATCTCTTGCTTTCTCTAATTAGCTTTTTACTGTGAAATGTTTTTATTAATATCATCAAATAATGCAATCTAATCTATGATAGTGACATACTCCACAATTCTTTAATTGTCCATTCTGGAGTGTAAGTCTTCAAATATACTGAAGTTTAGGAGAGGGAGCTGTGAAGCATTCGTACTCTGGATCATAGTAACAAACTAAATGAAGCCTCATTTCACTTTTAAACCTTCATTGAGAGTGAAGGGCTCAGCACAGAAATGCATTAATGACATATCCAGCTGCTTGCTCTTCTTCAGGGACTCTGGCTCTCTTGACATAAAGCTAAGCAGAATGGGGATTGGTGGGGGAGAAGGCAAATTCTACAGAAAACTGTCAGAGCTAAGTATACCATATTACTGGAACATAAAATACTTGGAACTGGTCTTTATGGTGACTTGAAAATTGAAACATTAGTTATTGTTAATCTGAGTTTGAGAAGCAGCTCTCAGCACTGTGTTTAGTTACCTGTTTTCACTGCCATTGAACTGACAGTGTAATTGGAGGCTCACACTCACTGCTGTCCTTGTCAGATGAGCCATCTAGACTGAGTTAGAACTATGGAAAGAGCCTTAGGCTACTTAAGTAATACAGTTATGCTGCTGTTACTTTGTCATTTTCAGCTTTAATGCTTAAAGTACCAGTAAATCAAATTACTTTTTTCCTTTCTGTAGTACAAGGATAATAGCAACTGCCCTCTTACCTTATTTCTGCCATTTTTGTAGCCCTTAATATGTAGTTTGTTATGTTTTATCAGTCTTTATTTAGTTGGATAAATTGATTTCTGTGAAACAGATCTTATTTAAAACTGAAAGCCACAAATATGGCAGGGAAGCCATCTATATAATTTTTAAGGGAAGATGTTCACTGATTATTTTTTTCTATCAAATCCTGTAACACTACAAATAGGACTGCAAACCTGCAGAAGAATGATAAGGTTACTGAACAGATCATCAGTCCTGAAGTCCTCAGTCGTTTCCAGAATAGTAGACTTGTACTGGCTAAAAGAGGTGTGTGGAATACAAGTGAATTTCATATGAGAACTTGAGCAAGCAAATAATATTAGGTTAGTTGTGCAAAGTATTTTAAAGTTGCCTCAAGAGGTCCTAGCACTAATTTAATAAAACAGAGGCAATGCAGATATATGTCAAAGCTGTCAAAAGCAATGGAAAGAGAGGTGAAATTACTCTGCCCGCTTGAGCCAGTATCCACAAATTATGAAAACCCTTCAGCTCTCTTTCCAGCAAACCTAAAGGAGGAATGGCAAGCTTCTGACATGTACCAGGTCCTTGTGGCACCTGGTAGGATCAATCTCCAGCTTTACATGCTCACTACTGGACAGACATCACCTCTGAGCTCCTCAGGCAGATGAACATCATCTTCTGGTGCACAGCTGCCCTCAGGCTGAGGTGCACATCTGAAACAGGTCATATAAACCATACAGTGAAAATGCCTGTTTGTGTCACTTGACGGTGCAGGGAGCCCCGGGTGACCCACTCAATCATGTGTGAAGTCAGGTACTGTGAACCACGTCCCCACTGCTTTTACAGGTTAAAAGTCTAGAATTTGGAGTAGCTCAAATACGTGCTTGGCAAAGTAATGGCTGGAGAAGGAGCAAGGCACCTAGATGTCAAACACTGCAGTGGCTATTTGATGGTGCACTTCATGGCAGTGGCCTCCCAAGCAGCACTGGGGAGCCTTGCAAGGCACCTGGACGCCCTATGCTATTCATAGGGACTGAGGGACTCTCGGGGGACGGGGGGGGGGACGGGGGGGGGGGCACTGTCTATTAAATAGTGTGCTGTGACTTACGCTCATCCTACTGGTAGCAAATCTTGGGCTGCAACCAGAGATGGGTTTGCCCTGCTGGCAAGAAAAAACTGAAGAGCAGGATTAAAAAAATGGTGTGCTGAGCTGGTTAGAGGCTGCTAGCAAGACATGTTGGTGCTTGGTGAAAGATGGGGGGTTCAGGTGCCAAATCCTGCCTCTTCTCTGCTGCCTTTTAACTATTAATGTACTGGTTAAGAGTTGCATGTGAAAGAGGAGGCCCGGGTTCATTTTCCTAAAGGATGTGGCTGGGTTAAGGCAGACACCTCTCTGCCAGGGCTGTCCTGGCATTTGGGCTGCACGCTGGGCTGAGCAGAGTTGCAGTGGAGCTGCCCCTTCTTGTCTTCAGTCTCCCCTTGGGCCCCTCTGTGGTGACTAAAGCTGGCTATGGAGCAGTGTGGCAATTTCCATCTCCCCCAGGGAAGCAAAGCAGGCCTCCAGATAAGTAGTCAAGATACACAAAATAGGGAGAATGAAAGGGGCATAAGAGGGATACCTGGGGTAAGATGACCATAAAGCTCCATCTTCAGCTTGCTGGCCAAGACTTCTGACCACTGTTTGGGGCTCAGGAGCTGTAGTGAGACTTGCTTGGATAAGGGAAAGCCTTTGAATCACAGTTCCTATTCGAGGTAGGGAGATTTGAGCCTGATGGGCCAGAGACTAAGCTAAAAAGATGCATGAGTTCGCTCAGAAAAAGGAAGTGTTTCTGAAGTGGTCTGTGCTGTGAGTACGTTGCTGGGAAAGACAGGCTAGAGCTGAAGAGCAAGTTTCATTGCAGAGCTTTGCAATGCTGAAAGGAGATGTACTTTGTGTGGTTAACCTACGGTATCCCCAAAGCAATAGTGCTTCCCTCGTATACCTGTGTTTCCCAAAGGGCTCACTGATTCTGGTATTGGATCAAGACATGTTCCATATGTGTCACAATATGATAGGTATCATAAAATCTGAGGTCAGGAAGCGATGCCTGTACTTAAATACGTTGAGCTGGGAAGTGGAAAAACAGTCTGTAGTGGTGACCACATTTAGGTGCTGCTCACTGGTGATGAAGCCACACATACTGAGTACAGGTAAGGCTTTTATTCCCTTGGGCTTGTAAGAAAACCTCCTCTCCTATATCAAAATGCAGAGTTTGAAACACACAGATATAAATAACCATCTGTGTGCTGGTCAGCAATTGTGTTATACATCAAAAATATTGATTTGTTGTCTGTTTAATTGGGTCTATGTGAAGGAGATTCACTTCAAGGTAAGTGTAGCAATTGGTAGAGAAAGCAATATTGCCTTTTTATGTGGCATAAGACACAGCCAATCTAACAAAATAAATTATGTGAATTATGCAACTTGCTCGAACCAAAGCATGTTATGTAGTTTGTAAATATTCCTATATGCCAGTTTCTCGAGTCAGAGCAAGGAAAACAATTTTATTTTATCCCAGCTCCTGGAAAAACTGTTAAATTACTAAGACATATATCATTTGGAGACAGATAGCTGTTTCTCTTAGAGAAATTGTAATAATTTCCAGACTGTGATAAACTGAAGGTTAATTCTCTAGCATTTTTAATTATCTTGTATGATTGTATTAAAGTAGGAAGACGGCTTCATAGTTAAATATGAGAGATATGAGTTAGATGCCAGGGCCTGCTGCAGGCTCTCTCTAACCTCAGAAAAGTCTTTTAATCTCTGTGTTACTCCTGTTTGCCTATGGAAAACTGAGATAATATCCTCTTTTCATCAGATTGTAATCTATTCAGGTCAAAGATTGTTTCTCTTATTTTATATGGCATTTATAAGGACCAATTTCACTGAAGGCCCTGAATCTATAGATAACCCTGTTTTCTAATGGTATTATCTCTAAAACATCTGCAATTAATCCATGAAGAGGTATTAAAATCACAATGAATAACAATTCCTCCCAAACTGCTCAAAATTTCTATCAAATTGCAGAATGGCAACCTTATATCTAGATTATTAGAACAACAGTACGCAGCTGGCAGATGAAGGTCCCCAATGTTGGCACAGTCTGAATATTTTATGCTAAATTGCTATTTTTACTTTAAGATGGCTGATATTTGTTATGTGCTAACGTTGTGTCCTAAAAAGCCTGTAAAGGAGACAAACTAAGTTCTGCAGCGGCTAGACAGTAGCACTCTCCTTTGTAAGCAGCGCCAGCAGATTTATCAGGTAAGAAGAAATGCTGAAGTACCAGTGAAAATACTAAATATTTTGCTTCCATTAGCTTGTGAGGCAAAACTGAGGAAGAATAAGAACTTGAGATCAAACACAACTCTGAAGTGAAGGTCAATAAATAGTTTTAATGCATTGGTTTTCCTTTTGTTAAACTAAAGAATCTGAATTGTTCCATCTAGTGACCTTGAAGAAACTGGAAAGTACAGAATTAAAATAGTAGTTAATGAGGATGAGAATAATAAAAAAAAAATTCCATAAAGTTGTTCAGAATCAGATAAATAACATCAAGGATCTCTATTTTTTGGTGAAGCAAGGTACCAAAACTCTGAGTTCTTATTTTGCTGCTAATGGGAGCTGCCATCTTCTCCCGATGGGTTGTAATGTTGAACATCATGAGGTCTGGCCTCCTGCCAGAGTGCTTTTCCCCCAGCTTGCCTAGCCCATCTGTAGAATGGCTTTGGACATTTATCTCCTGTGGCACAGGGTAGCCGGGACAAGGACGTGGAGTGTATATTTAAGTGCTTATGTCCAGACATTATGTGACAGCATTTCAAAGTCCTCTGGATTTACTTGTAGACAATAAAAAAAAAAAAGAGATGTTTCTAAGTAGCCATCCAGGTAAACCTATTTTAGACCTCTGTCTAACTTCAGGTTTCTCTTGACTGACTGTGAAGGATGAATTTGTGCCATGGTTTAGACGACAAGTAGGTGTTGGTGTTGGGTCATAGGTTGGATTCGATGATCTCAAAGGTCTTTTCCAACCTTGTGATACTGTGTCAATCATGTCTGAAATAACTTTTTATAACTTCTGTAGAGTAAGTGTGAAACTATTGGTCCTCCAGGGGCTAAACCACTTCCAGGCTCTTCTGATGTGACATACAGGGGCAGCATGAAGCCCACGTGCAGGATGTGTCTTGGGTACCAGATCCATCAGCAAAGAAAAACATGTGTGCATTATTCTGCATTTACTCTTACTGCAGGTGCCTGCATCACCTAACCCTGACCCTACTGCTATGTCCTGGACTCCCCATGTGCTTGTGGGCATGGCAAGGGGCCTCTCAGCTTTGGGGAACAGGGCCTGGATCCTCACTGCTCTGTAGGTGAGCCCTAGACAATGTGAAAGTCCTGGTTTGGGTTTACATGCCAAAAAAGCCTGTATCTGTAGTGGAAGGGTTTAGGCAGAAACATGCTCAGCAATGCAGGCTTACCAGGAGCCCTTCCTCAAATAGTGGAAGAAAAAAGATTCTAAAATGAAAAAAATACCCTGAAATAATGACATGGAAAAGTTTTCCCAGTACCTGTCCTCACTTGCTTCAGGATGTTGTCTGTTTCTAAGGCATTACATATTTTAATTATATCTAATCTTAAAATGCTTACTTTTTCACAAATGGAAATGAGTGGTGGTCTTGCAACCTTCTGACCACTTGCTTTGGTTCCTCTCTGACACACTTGCTCAGGAGAGGTTCCAATAGTGAAATGCTGGTGGTGTGTTTTCTGAACATCTTCATTGCTTTTAGTAAGGTCTACTGCCTCCTTGCTTGCATAAGGACAAGTCTGCATGGTCATTGGTGAGAGAGGAGTCTAAGGGAGAGAGAACTTCAAAGTTTCAAATTATACACTTAATTGAAATGTATAATTCATACTTATGAGAATTGTCTACAAATTCTTGTTGCATTGTATGCTTTGTGCATGTGATGTTCTCTAGTTCCCCAGTGAATGTCTTTATTCTATTTTCTCATTAAAAAATAAAAAAGGTTTTCTGTACTCTCATTTTCCTAGAATTTGCCAATTGTTTGTATTGGGACTTATCTAAGATGCAGTGTTCCCTGTTTCTTGCTGGGTGGAACATGCCTGAATGGGGAGCGTGAACAAGTATCATTTCAGTGTGCGAAGACTTAATGACAAAACAGAGTCCTTTGCATGTGATGATGCTTGTTGTGCTTAATGGCTGTGCATTTATAGTGGTGGTCCTACAGATGATGTCCTGCTGCTCTCTGCAACAGTTTAGTCATCTTAAGTGCTGTTGATTACCGACAGCTCTCACTACCTTGAAGAGGCTTTGTAGGCATGCAGTGCTTTAGAAACTGAGATCTTTTGAGGAAAATAGGCAAGGACTTGATCCTCTTCAACCTATGTGACAGCCAATCTTTTTCTGTTTCCTGGGTTTTTTTTTCCAAGAGCCAGAACATTTAAATCTTTGCTTTAATAGCTGCTAATTAATGCATATTTTATCAATTACTAGCACACCTGACATCTCTTCTTCATGTAGAATCTAAACATGATTTCTGTTTTTCGTGGTAGTAACTGAGTTTCTCCTTGATGTCATGTATAATCCCATGCAGCCTGGATCTCTAGTGTTTTCAGCAGCAGCTTACACTACACTGTGCCCTTTTCTGATATCCTTGATCTCTGCTTCTGGCAAATAAAATAGTGACCTACTTTTTTTTCTGTGTTTGGAAAAAAACCAAAGTGCACGTGGTGGAGCAGCAGCTGCTGTGAGCAAAGAACTATAGAGTCCCTGGTACAGACCTTCCCTAAACATCTCCCCTCTTCCTCCTCCCCGCATGTAGGCTCTTACTGGAGCTGGTGGTCCTTGGCTGCCATCACCCTGGTCTGGACATAACAGAGGAGAAGAAGGGATTACCTGAAGATGTGAGTGGGTTAATTGCAGGGAAAGTGGATCTGGAGGGTGCAATCCTCTCTATTAGTGCTCCCTGATGCAGTGATGACTCCTGCTTGCAAAGCTGGAAACACATCAACAGCTCTTGACCATGTGCTGTATATCTTGCTCCTCCTCTTTGACCTCCAACTGAGCTACCAGTTATTTGGAAATTTTGTGGAGAGCAGGGACCAATGCATTGCATTCACTTTGCAATACGAGATTGAGGAATGAGGGTGTCTTTCCCATGGTTTACTCTGCCTCCCTTTTTGCAGTGACTGACGGTGTCAGTGTTGACTCATCAACCTGTTTGCTTCAGGAGCATCTTCTAGGATCTCCAATGCTTCACAAGATTGTCATACAGTGATGAGAGCTAGGTACCAAAATAGAAAATCAATAGTATGCAAGCAATCTCCTCCCACATGTGCTTTTGAAAATCTCCCCCACAACCTTTTGCATCAACACTAACGAGATTTCACCGATAAATCTGCTGCACTTAATCTCCTGGAGTACCTCTCCAGCACTCGTCTCTCATCTACAACTTAAGCTCTCTTATTGACAGATGCACACACACAAACAACTTTTTTTCCCCTTTCTCAATCCTCCATTGTTCAAAAACAACATATGACGACAGCTTTGGCAGGGCTTTATCCATCCTGTTTGCACTCGAAGTAGTGAACGATTCAAAATGAGAGGAGGAAGCTTTCCTCCTTCGTGGCTTTCACAGAGCTCCTTGTCAGAGGCAGCCAGGCAGCCTGTGGTTTCCTATTTGGGGGCTTATATGGCCATCTCCAGCTTCCCTGCAAAGCCATGGCATGTATCTGCACAATTGCACAGTAGCATCTGGGTGTTTTATCCCTGGCTGGCTTTAATGCTGTCTTCAAGTTATTGTTTCAAAGCTGTCTGATGCAACATCAAAGCAGGAGCCCAGACAAAGCACATTCAGGCTGGGAGCTGGGGTGGAAAGTGGTAAAATTTGCAGCAGAGCAATCAAGCAGGGTGTTTTTTTCTTTTGGTTCAATGGGAGTGAAGGGCGTGCAGGAGACCTGCTGGTGGAAAAAATTTTGTAGGTGTGAGCCTGGCCAGAGAGAAAATCCAGCCCATGTCAGAATACAGTTAGCTGCTTCTTTTTATTGTGGTCACCAAACTTTTAGTAAATATGGATTGGGAGTGCTGGCAAGAATATTTAGACTCCAACAACATCAGGAAGAATATCTGAGGATAAATGTATAGGGTCTTTCATATAGTGAAAACAGGTAAGTAAGCTGAGAATCCTAACAAGAACTAATGTCCATTTCAGATCTTGTTTGAGAGATTAATTATGGAATATTGTAGATCTAATTGAACACATTCAACGGCAGATAGGCACAGTCTTACACCATTTAACAGAAATATAAAAATTATGCTGCAGCAAACTGTATTTCTGTATTCGGAAAGCAAGAAACGGCCACAGCCTTTCTCAGCTCTTGCATAGATTAAACTAATAACAGCAAGAAAAAACGATCTCAATACATTAACCTACAAATTGTATAATAACAGAAACTAATGACCTTCAACAGCCACAATTGCAGTGAATTTTGTGGATACCAGAAGGTCTAATACTAATTATTTTTCCATTTGCACAGCATCAAGGGTTTAATGAATCTAAATTACCATAAAAACCAATAATTCACCTTATTACTAATTTGTTGAATAGCTGGAGAAACAGAAACCAGAGTACTGAAATGATGTGCCTGTTCTCTCCCACAAAATTGGTAAAAAAAATATATTTATAGAATTTGAGAGTCTTGACACTCAGCTGTTCTGTCAAAATTTAAGGATTTATGGAAGTTACCTTATAATCATACTAAAAAACACCTTGGGGGAAGTGAGAGATCACAAATTTAACTAATTGAGACAAAGAATTCCAGGCTGCTCTTGTCAGTGGGCAGCTCTTCTCTTTGAGATTTGGTTTGTTTTTTTTTTTCACTGAGTGAATTCTGTGTTGAATCCCCAAGACTCTGTCACTTAGAAAAACTTCAATTTTGTATTTTTTAATTTTTTAATGTCACAGACATGTCTGTTTGGCTCTCTGAATTCTGCAGTTACTCAACTCACACATGGTCATTGAATCAATCATACCCTCAAGCAAAACCCACATATATACATGTGTGTGTATGTTGCACGTTAGCTATTTAAAATTGTTTCTGATGCCCTTATTCAGCTCCAGAAAGAAATGATGTGACTATCTTTGCAGTGTGGGCATTGTGGAGACCACTTTTCCATCAGTGTGCACATTGGAGAAGCTGCTGACTTTGGCTACAGATGTCTCTGCTCCTCTCCTTTGGGTCGCCCAAGGTACTGACGGGACCATCTCCGGATTTAGCCCAGCAGTGTGGCTGCTTTCGTCTTTCTCTTGGCTTTCCAGCCCATCTGTTTAATGTCTGCACCTTTCATCAAGTCCAGCTATCAGTCAGACTTCTGTTGCACACTGGCTTGTTCTGCCCTGCCCCTCACTTGTTGCTCCTATTCTTTCTCTTGCTCTGGTTCCTTTTTTATAACTGGGCCACTTTAGGTACTGCATTTTACCCTCTACTCTTGGAGGTGGTCCTCAAAAAAACCTTGTCCTTTCTTGTTTTATCTTTCCTGCCTCAAGGACAAGAGTATGAATCATCTGTGTTTGAAAATAATATTGAACACAATGACTCTCATCTGGATGTGTAGGAAGAAAAGAAGTGAACAAATCACCTGTGTTACATTCATTCTTTGAAGCGTATCAAAGAATAGGGTATATTTTTCCTTCAAGGAATTTTTAAAGGACACAGCTGAGAAACGGCCATAAATAAAGAAGTGATCAGCAACAGAAATCACATGAAGGGGTTTTAACTGGGACTTCTTGTGAAGCTAAGTCACTTTCCATGCTGCCAGATTCTCCTCTTTATGGTGTTGCCTTTTAACAGCAAGACCTGGAAGGGCCAGGAGATCAGGAACTGCTAAGTGGAACTAACTCACACCAGTAACAATGCCTCTGTGGTCAGACATGGCAAAAAGGATGCCAGCTGGAATTTGGCTCGTGACAAGGCAAAGCCAGGAGGCCTTTGGGTGTTAGAGAGAGCATAGATAGTCTTAGTTCATGCAAAGACAGGGTTTTTTCCAAGCTTAATTCAGTTATAAAACAACTATTCTGGTTAGATTTGTTTGCCTTTGCCTGGAAAGGACAAAAAGAGAAAGGCATGAGTGTTTTTTTCTTCCTTCTTATCTTCATGCAACACTACTTGCAAGTTCAGGAATATTTCATTTCCTTGCTTTTCAGCCATGTGGGGAAACTGGTGTGGAGTGAAGGCCTCAGTCACTTCTCATGGGATGAAGTAGCCAGAAGGATGCTCTCCTGCTCCAACCATGGCAGCAGGGTGCTATCTCTGTCTGGAAAGCAGCAGAGGATGGGCAGTACTTGTGGCAAGGAGGTGCCTGTGAAGGTTCACTCCTTGTTGGTTCCTCCAGCTCATACCTGTGTTAGTACTGGACACCTCTGGAGCAGCTAAGATTATGTCTGACTTTCCGTTGCAGCACCTGTTGTTGTTCCTGCCTTCAAAACATTATTTTGGACTGCTCGCTGCTCTGCCTGTCTGTACTGCCTGTGCTCCAGCTGTGTTTCCAGCTTCTCTTAGCAGAAGATTTCTTTTCAGTACAACTGATAGGCTGACACCATCACAAACAGGTGTTGGGTCTTGGGCAGGATCTGTCTGTGCCTGTGGTTTGGTTTCTGGGGCAGTTCTTGTGTGTGTGTATCAGCCTGTGTGGCAGCTTGTTCTACAGCAGCGCAGGGTACTTCCCAGCTGAACTGGACTCTGTGTTACAAGTTAGAGACAGAGGACAAGGTGCTACTTCTGCATTCCATATTTTCTGTATGGCATGGCCTTGGCATTCCTCTGTCCTCATACTTGGATGCTTTAAAAAAAAATCTTCATTTCTCTCATCTCAGTTTGGTGTGGAGCCACTGGAGCCTGTGGAGGTGAGTGACACGACTGGTGAGGCCGCACCTTGAATCCCGAGTTCAGTTTTGTCCCCCTCACTAAACGAAAGAGGTTGAGGGGCTGGAGTGTGTGAGAAGGAGGGCTACGAAGCTGGTGAAGGGTCTGGAGAACAAGTCTTATGAGGATTAGCTGAGGGTGCTGGAGCTGTTTAGTCTGAAGAAGAGGAAGCTGAGGGGAGACCTTATTGTTCTCTACAACTACCCAAAACTAGGTTGTAGCAAGGTGGGTGTTGGTCTCTTCTCCCAAGTGACAAGTGAGAGATGAGAGGAAATGATCTCAAGTTGTGCCAGGGGAAGTTTAGATTTGATATTAGGAAATATTACTTCATTGAAAGGATTGTCAAGAATTGGAACAGATTTCCCAGGAAAGTGGTTGAGTTGCCATTCTTTGAGGTATTTAAGAGACATGTAGATGGAGTGCTTAGGGATATGGTTTAGTGGTGATCTTGGTAGTGTTAGGTTAATGGTTGGACTCGATGATTTCAAAGGCCTTTTCCAACCTAAACGATTCTGTGATTGACTGAGCTCTGTCTCCCCTAGACCTTCTTAACTAACTCCAGCTTCCTATCCAGTTTATTCCATGTGGTCTACAAAGCCAACACCACTCTGTTTCCACTTTCCATGACTTTGATGATCAGATATCTTCCTAATTAAGAAGATTTTGTGCATTTTCTATTTCAATAGCAAAGTTTTGCAGAATGCAGTGAGACTGGAATAAAACCAGTGTCCTTAACATACATGTAGTAACTCCAAGGTGATTCGTGACTGTTCTGCTACTGAAATGGGGGAAAAGCTACTCTGATTATGTTTCATGCTAAAATCTATGGCTTTGTTCAGCTTTCAAGGAGAATGTGGGAAAAAATGGAAAAGATGTCATGCTAAATATGAAAGCTGTCTCAGAGTTTTTTCTCCCCAGAGCAGAACTAAGTCTTGTGTCGTTTGCTGCAAATAAAATTACTGGCTAAGGTTTGCAAAAGTGGAAATGTTGATGGCAAGGTGGATCCTGCAAAGCCTCCGGGAGTGTGGGGCTGCATCCAGTCACATGGACCAGTTTTGCATGCACCAGGTCCCTGTGCTTTGCAAGATGTCAAGAGAGATTACTCTTTCTGTCTCAGGGTTCAAGAATTTTATTTGTATGTTTTACAGGAAAAGAAAAAAAAACAAAACAACTATTTCTGTTGTGATAACAGTGGCTCATGACACACTTTGTGTTCTAGAGGAGCAACAGAGTTTCAAAACTCTGCAGTACCCTGGTACAAAAACTTAAGAAAAGTGCTCAGAAATAAGACTGTTCCACAAAGATATGAACCCCCATTTGTCCTGTGGAATGGCTGGGGCCTGGGCAAGAGCGAATGAGTTTTCCAGATTTTTTTTTTTTTAAGCCTGGTAAAAAAACTGGTATCTTAATAGGACAGTAATCCACGCATACTGTAATACTGGTTACTAATTAAATAATTTTGAGACTTAGAAATGCAGATAAAGCAAGCAGGGATTAAACTGGCTTGGCAGTTTTAGTCTCTGTAGGAAATTCCCAGTGAGATTTTACGGAAATCTGCTTAAATGAGCACAGAGACAAGAAAAACACCTTTTCAACAGTCCCTGTTTACTCTATGAAGCCTGTATATCTCTAACAGTGATGTCTTTGCACGCTTTAAGGTAAGATTGATGTGCTATATATGAGGTCAGTACTTTCTATAATTCAGTAATATCCAATCTATTTTACATGTCAGATAAACACACTCTTCCTCTTTGTTACCAACCATATTGACCTGGGATGAAGACCCAAAGGTAAGTGTGAGGTGAACTAAACATGGCCCAGGAGGCTCCCTGAGGCATTATGTGTAACTTGAGCACAACGTGCCTTACTAGGAAGGACGCATTTGGCATCTGCCTCTGTGCTGTCCATAAGCTCCCCTTTTCCCTTGGCCACTTCCCCTGGAGGTGCTTGTCTGCCCTTGAAGAAAGTTGAGGGGCTGGGATTAGAAGTGTTTACTTCTCCTGCAGTGCTCATGAGGAAAGGAAAATTGTCTCCTGGCTTTGTATGGCACCTCCAGCCCATAATTCCCCTGCCTCTGTGTAAGAGGAATCTCCTTGGTATTTCTCAGGGGTTTCCCTGGCAAACAGGAGGAGCAGGGAACCAGGATTTTGGGAAACATCTTCTGAGTCAACCCAGGGTTGGCCACAGTACATCCAGCCGCCCTCTCCAGCACCCCACACCAAAATGTGTAGCCTTGGTCTTTGGCTCAGGCTTCGCAGAGCCTGACTGTGCTCCAAGTTAAGTTAGCTGGTATTTTTGCATCAAAACTTTGATTTTTGATGCTTTCATTTAGCTTTTTATTAAGATGTTTCAATGCAAACATAGGCAACTCAAGTTATGGTTTATACATTGTCTAGATCTGTACTTCTCACGTGAAAATGTGTTGGTGTAAATTACTGGCAAGTGCAGCTTTCTACATCTCTGACAGCACTGTCTTACACAACCAGATCTGTGGGGTTCTACTTGATCCTGGTGTTAGATATGCAGTATAAAAATAACTACATCTTCAAGCCCTGCCTTTATAATTTAGCCCAGTGGCATGATTGCCCAGCTATGGCTTATAGCAGGAAACCCTCAGTAAAGAGAAACACATTGAACAGAGATTCATAGTGGCATGTTCTAGTTTTCCCTCTTTCAAACAAGGAGAGTGAAAAAGATGTTACCAGTGGAAATGAAGGCAGGAGGAAGTGTTTGATTATTGTTTCATGCTATTTTGAGAGTGCCCTGTGTCATTCTTGTTAATTCTTATTAATTAGAAAAGAAACATGACAAACTATGCACAGACACCTTATTACAAGAAAATTATTTACCATCTGATGCTAAGATTCCTAAAATTTTATGAAATCTTTCAAGTATATTTTACTCTCTTATCTGGTAGCAGGTTAATGTATTTCTTCAGGGTAAATGACTTTTCACTTTTGATGTTAAGAGAAACTTCTCTGGAAATCTTTCTCCCTAGCTAGAAGCAAATACCTTGCAATGCTTTATTATAATTGAGCATCCATAATGTTCAGTGTATATATAAGAAAAAGAAGACTCTTACAAGAAATACCTTATAAATGATTAAGAAGAAAACATCATTCCCTTAAAATGCTTCACCATATTTGCAGTGCAAAAGGCAAGTCAGATGCTGGAGTCACACCAAATTTACGTAACTGTTCTGTGCTATTGTGTTCTGCTTTATCTTATTTTATATGCATTCCTATCAGTGTCTAAGTGCTTTCCAGTTATTCAGTAAGGGAGCAAATTGATGTGATTTGATCTTTTTCTTACCCTTTCCCTTTTGTTTGTGCTATGGAGTATTTTGGTAAGGCCGGTTTTCTTGAGAATACACAAAAATATTTATTTACATTGGAGAAAACAGAGAGGGAAAGTACGCCTTGCACCTGAGACAGAGAGTTGTGAAGCTGAAAGTCCCCAGTCCCTGTGGGACTCTATTCCCAAAGAAACAGGGCTTTCTGATTTCTGAGGACACTGAACTGAACCCTTTCCAAGAGCTGCATCTGGGCTAACATATTTAGGTTTCCACGTGCACCTAACCGGCTCAAACCCTCCCACCTCCATAAGATAGCATCCTTCCTCTGTAGTTAAAATCTTCCTAGAGAATTGAAGGAGCACAAGTTTAAGCTTATTCACAACAACTTTAATTAAAACTCGGTTAAACTGGTTCACATTTAAACATCCAGGGGATACTTGCATGATTCCTACTTAAGTACTGTAGTGCCGCCTAATGCCCTGTTGTGTGCCCAAGGGTAGCAGGCTCGTGCTTGGGAGCCATGGGCTGCAGAGCTCTGCTGGGCTGCTTGAGCCCTCTGCTTGCTTGTCCCCTTGTCTGCCGCTCCCAAGCCCTCCCTGCCCTCTTCCTGGACCTTGCTGAGGCTCCACGGCTCCGGGTGAGCAGCTGCAGAGCGTAGGGAAGGCAGGTGGGGAGCCCAGTGCCACCCCAGTGGGCCCACAGCCGTGCTGCTGAGAAGAAGCTTCTTGTATGGTCACAGGGGCAGTGGAGGCTGGTGGTGCCCGGCACTGCCCGCAACCATATGGCTGCTGCAGGGGCTTCCTGGCATAGCCCCCAGCAAATCCTCTTAGTTCAGCTTCACCGTATTTCTTGCCTCTTTGATGTTGGTCTTTCCGTGGTGCCTGTTCCAATCTCAATTCCCCCTGCAAGTTCTCACAGTCAGACGGTGGTTGTGCCCCTGGAGCTCTCCTGGCCCGATCACAACTCAAAGATGGGACATTGTGGTTATATCTGCTCTCTGCACGGGGTCCCACCTGGTGATGTGGCAACAGGCACAAAATGGCTCATATTCACAGCGTCAGACCAAGTGGCTGCATCCAAACTACCTTGTTCACTGCTGTGGTATCTATCATAAGCACCTCATCAGGATGAACTAGTCTAAGAAGAGCAAAAAAGAGCATTTTTGTCATGAGGGGCACTGCTCAGTAGCAAACACCAGGAATGAAGAACTTAAATCTGTTGCTACTACTGAGTCTCCTGTTTGATACCTCGGCGAGGTAACTGTTTCCATGTGTCACAGGGAGACAATAAAATTCTACTTTCCTGATACAGTTACAAGAATTTAAAAAAAATATAGATCAAGAAAGTGAAAAGCAGTAAATAAAATGGTATTTTTTTTAGAATGGAAGTAGGTACACAGCCTTATGTATCAGGAGGGGTACAGGTTGTTGCAATTTATTCTGTTCCTCAAAATCTAGACAGGAAAACACAAATCCCTGCTGATGAATTTTCAGTTTTGAAGCAGGACAATAAAAAAACATCTGCTAAAGCTAATGACTGCATTTGCATAGATTGCATGTGACAATCCAGCACACAACAGGGTGTCTTTACGTGTAGACAACAAGCCACAAAGGTGATGCAAGTCTTTTTGGCATTTATTGCCAGAAGTCAGCTACACTTCTACAATAATAATAATCAGCTCATTTCCAGGAGGGCTTTGGCTAATGGCTCCAGAGAAGATTACTGATTCCCTCTTGTTTTCAAAGCTGAAAGGTGTAGGGCTGTGTCCTGCCAAGTGTGGAGGAGAGAAAACCGCTTTCGTGATAGAATCCAGCAAACCACCTCAGCTGCAGAGTGGTAGGAGGGAGGAGTCCAATTGTGTTGGGCTCAGGCTGAGTGAAGCTGAGCCCAAAACCCCGGCAGCAGGGGCACAGGGCAGTTGTGCACAGCCTTGCTATTCACTGAGCTGAGGGAGGGCTGCTGCCTGTCATGGGGCATCATGGCTGAATGCCATATTGAGTTGGAGGGGAAAAAGGGTTCCTTTGTGTTTTTAGCACAGTGGTTGAGTTTTATGGCATCACTTTGTTATTCTTGCAGTTTTGGCTATGGACAAATACAAGACAACAATTTATATCCTAAGGCAAACTGTCTCTGATATGGTGCTACTCCTTTTGTTGTGTTTAATTGGGCTAACAGAAAAAGACAACAGATGCAATGGTGGAAATGAAAAATGCCTTTGCTTGTCCTGGTTTTGACAGCAATCAGCCTGACAAGGGATTATCAATTGATCTGAGATAAGTGTCAGTGAGGGATGCAGTTTGTTTACTGTTTATCCCCTTTACTATTTCATGGATACAATTGCACTTCAAAAAGCTAATACAGATAGTTTTATTGAAAGAGAGGCAACTCTTAGGCATGTTTAAATAAGTCCATAGTGTAAAAAGGAGAATAATCACTCTGAAAAAAATGCTTTAGGACTCCTGTGTGTTTAGCTATGTACGAATGTGTGTGCTTGTGTGTCATGAAGTGGGTAAATGAAAAGAGGAACAGACCATAGGCACATTTTTGAAAAAAATCAGGTCATTTTTCCAGCCTGTATCTTCCAAAACTGCAGTCACAGGATGGTTCCTTTTAGCCTAGTAATTGATGAGTTCAGACAAAGCTCTGCAACAACCTTCCAGCCTACGTTTGTGAAGTGTCATGGAAAAGCTCCAAAAAAAGGACTGGGTGATTTTGACTCTCCCATTTGATACACATGACATATTTTAGATTGGTGCATGGTTTTCCCATTGGGTTTTTCTGGAAGCAGGAGACATATACGCTGGCCCAGGAGTTCAGAAATCGGCTTTCCCCAACCAGCTGGTGACTCCAGGCAAACCTGTGCGGCTGGTTTCCAGTTTCCTCACCCCTGGGCCTGGTCTAGCACTGTGGAGCTTGGTGGGAGATTTGCAGTTGGTTTTGGTAGATGCTGAATCCAGTTATTGAGTGTGGAAAAATGGCTGAGGTCCCAAGAGTCTGGAGGATGCTCGCTCTGCATCCCGGGTAGCTGGGTACCAGTCAACTCAAAGGGCCTAATCCTACATTTCTTACATTCTCCAGGTTCTTCTCCAGAAATTTGTTTTGTCTAGGTAAGGAGAAGAGCAGGAGTAGAAGCCCCAGTGATTATTCCTCTTGGTACTAATCTATTTTCAAACTGAACTGTACTCTTTAGATATTTTAGTAAAACTGTCACAAGTCAACGCCCACTGCTGCGTTTTTCTTAGCGACGGGAAAAAAAAGGAAAAAGAGAAACTGAAAAGCTGTCCTTTAGCTGACATTCAGTTTGAATTGATCAAGCGATCTGCTGTCAGAGCAATAGCTCTTGTCAAAAATAGCCCTTTGGAAATAAACCTCTGGTGTTATTTGTATTGTGTGTACCACATAATGCTCTTCAGTGAGAGTAAGTCATCAAAGACTAATATTTAAAAGAGATCAGTGAAAGGGACGTGTGGCAAATGAATTGTGTGCTTCTTTACAAGCTACCAGCATCCCTATGACTGTCTCCAACTAATGAGTTCACTGATGAACACCAGAGCACCATCTTTAGAAAGATGTAGCGGGGTCAGATTGCTTTAAAAACTCTCACAGCTGTGAAGGACTGATATAACAAAAATCCAGGCTGTACCAAGCTTTTCCCCTGTGCAACTTTGATCAGACTCCCAGTCCTGTAAACTCCTGGTCATCTTAGTAGCTCCCTTGATGCAAGAAATAGGCATTGCCATGTGCACATATATTGACCAATGCACGTGCTTGCATTAGAGATGAACAGTGTTTTATTTGCGTCACAATGTTTTTCCCAAGTGGAAAAACTGAAAGCTGAATATTGGCTGTTATTCTCGGGAAAGGGAGGAAATAAAAAACTCACAAATGCTGAAACATTTGGAAAGGGTCTGATTTGAGTAAATGTATGTGTTTTTCTCTGAACATTTAACTCAAGCTCAGAGGTTTTAGGATGAGATTTACCTCATCCACCCTTAAGCTGACATGTAAAACAGGTCAAACAAACTACACTCTAAGAATATCTGTCTTTTGCCACATTACAGAATAGGGATTTAAGTTAACTAGCTGCAATGCAGCTGTTTACCCTGCAGCTGGGTAAAGCATGGGGAGAAGAAACCTATCCTTTGGTCTCAAACAGAAGGAAATGAGTGGTTCCTACAGGTTTGCAAGGCATAGTCCAAATTTTGTATTGCATTTTACACACCAGCCTTTTGGAAGCTGCTGAAACATACCCTATTTCAAACACAAAATATATAGCGTCTATCTGCTTAAGAGCAGCTCATATAGGAGTAGCTGCAGTTTTGGGGCTTCAGAAGAAAATCCTGTCAGTGAATTCTATCATTAGTTTTGAAATCTTGTCGTGATAAAAAGTGTCACATCTATCTAGATAGCTTATGTAGAGAGGCTGAATGTTTAATTAAGGGCCTGATTCTTAATTTCGCATCCACTAATACTAATCAGAACTGTTTGTGCTGAATTCAATGGAAAGATCCAAGACAGTACAAGGATGCGGAAAAACTCAGGCACCCCCAGTGTGATGAAAGTTTTCCGAATGCTTGCCTCTCTGTAAAAATTCCTCACCCTCCAAAAATCATTTGCATCTGTCTGAAAAACACATTCTGACCCAGTATTCCCCATCATCCCCCTAATCTTCTTACACTCTTGTTTGGGCTTTTAGTTAAAGGTAGAAGGGAAGACCCAACCTCCTATGGTACTATTGTCTGTCAGGTCTGCTGGGACTGCCCAGCCGGAATCTTATCTCCCCCTCCCCTTCTCCTCTCCCCTCCCCTCCTCTCTCCTCCCCTCCCCTCCCCCACGATTAGAAATTTTAGAAAGTTTTTATTATGTCAGGGATATAGCAAACATCCAAAGAGGAAAGAGAATGGCTGTGTGTGTACATATATATACACATATATACATGTTTGTATATATTTATACAGGATATTTTTTTTAACATTCCTCTTTTCAGTTCAGTGTGTGGGAGAAAATAAACTCCCCGCATTTCCAATAATTACAGTGCAAGTAAATCTGGGATTGGGCTGGGTTAATTCTTTGAGGTTCTAACTACAATGTTACAGCAGGATTAATCGAGATGTTGGTTTTGTTTTTTTTTTTAAATGCAGAGAGCTAGGGCACTAACATATTAATTAGAAGTAAATCTGTCCCTTGGGGGACTACATGCATTGCCTGCATTTTTAATTCATATTTAGCTTTAACACAAATGACGGATATTGTCCTCCCTTCAGTTTCGCAGTTGCTTCCTTTATTTCTCTATAATCCTTTTATTTTGCATTGGGAAGAATAGTTGGGTAACACAAAGATCATTTGCCAATCAATTTTTTCAGTCTGTTGGCTGAACTGGAAATCATTCAATAATTATTTTTGGGGTCAAACTAATGTTTTGCTTCATTTAGGAAATGCAACTGTTATTTTTCTATTTTGCTCTTTGAAACAGCAAATTTAAGCCATTTACTCAGAAAATATTTTTCAACAGCAGAAGACTTACAAAAATTCTGAATGAAACTGTGGCTACATCCTTTCTCAGCTCAGATTGTTTACTTGAACCCCCATGATTGGTTTGCTCAACCTGAACATCTATTTCTTGCTGAACATTTTTTTTCTATTAAATTGTACCCAGAAGGGATGGTGAAGCTGAGTTAGTGATACAAGAAAACTTCACGGTGGCTGCAGGATTCCTTTCACATGCAAAGGTGTTGTTGGCCTTAGGTGCAAGGATATTTTCAGTATATCAGAAGTATTCCTCCTTGTGAAGTCCTCACTTGTGGTCGAATATACTATCTTCCAGGTTTTTGAAATGGGACTTTTGTCAATTTTGTCCAGAGTGGACCATGGCTGCTTTTCTTTCCTCCCACTTCTACTGTAGAAGGACATGATCATTTACCTCTTCAAGAATCTGCGCCTCAGCTCTCATTTGGAGTGATTTCTTGGAGATTTAGAGAACATTTTGTCTACTTAAATTGCACAGTTCTGCAACACTTCCAAATTCTGTAAGTTGGTGAGGTTCAGACATAATTTTCTGAAAACAGAGTCTAGGTCTCTATTTTGAGGAACTGGTCTTGTTCTGTTCAGTGTACACTTCCCTGTACTGCAGCTCTTCAGTCAATAAAACAAAGTAATGACAGTTTATTATCTCCCAAGAGATTGGAGATACACTTTACAGGACCATGCACATCTCCCAGTCATGACCATCTTTGCTATCTGTACATTGCACTGATATCAGATTTTCCCCCGAGAGAAAATTTTTCATGTGCCAATCAGGCAGTTTCTGATGGAGGCAAGCACGAAGGCTGTGTGGATAGGGCACTCTGATGGAATGCAGGAAACTCACTTTATCCCTCATCTTCTACAGATTCCTTTAAGAACACTTTCCCTGAGATAACCCCAAATTTGACCTGCCTGAGAGTGAGGGTCAACCAGGCTCCAGACACGCTGAACCGCCCATCTGTGCTTTTCATGTCTCTGCAGCTGGGGCAAGTTTGGTTGAAAACGATATCTGATAGGGAGAAAAGAAGGATGGTGTAACAACACAGGTGGCACCAAGTAGATTCTAGCTGCTGCTGCATAAGCTGGAGAGGGAAGAAGGATAAATTAGAGGACATGAATCTCTTGGGAGACAAATGCTAGATATCCAGATGCTTTTCTCCTATATCTGTATGAGCAGGTATTTCCCAAAGATAAGTATTACAGCGAGAAGATTTGTATGGAAAATAATTAGGATTCTTAAATCTCCCTTTCCTTTGGAATATTTTTTGCTGTTTTTAGCTATTCCCCTTTTTTCCAGTCCCAGTGGTTCCCTAAGCAGATCTTAAGGTATCAGCAGAGATCTGACATTACTTATGTCTTTCTTATTGAACTCATTGATTTTGTAATCCAGCAGTTATCTCTTCCATTTCCTGATACTGTAATGTGTTGAAGAGTTTATCTGTGTAGTAGCACTCCTAACTATGCAAGAAGAAACTGTGGTGTTTGAAATAACTGTTAAAGTAGTAGGCCTGTTTTCCCTGTAAAACTGTTGCTCTGAATCTCCCTGTACTCATCCTTAAATTCTGGACACTGGCATAATAATCATCTATGGCTTTTTATCTGTGGCTTGCTGACTGTCTCCCATGACCATCCAAGACCTAGAGGTAGGCACTGTGTTGGCCAAACTCCACAATTTGGATTCACTGCTCATTATTAGGAAGACCTACTAGTTTTAAATCAATACAGCACCTTCAAGACCCATGAATTATACACACACCGTAGCATATGTGGCTGAGATCCAGAAGGACCTTGATGGGCTTGAGAAGCGGGCCTGTGCTAACCTCACGAAGCTCATTGAGGCCAACTGCAGGTTCTGCACCTAGGCTGGGGCAATCCCAAGCACAGATACAGCTCTGGAGTCCTCAGCAGGAAGAACCTGGATCTGTTACAGTGAGTCCAGAGGAGGGCTATGAAGATGATCAGAGGGCCGGAGTTCCTCTGTTTTGAAGACAGGCTGAAAGAGTTTGGTTTGTTTAGCCCAGAGAAGAGAAGGTCCAGGGAGACCTTATAGCAGTCTTCCAGTACTTAAAGAGGGCCTACAGAAAAGCTGGGTAGGGACTCTTTGTCAGAGAGTGTAAGCATAGGATGAGTGGTAATGATTTTAAGCTGAAAGAGGGGAGATTTAGATTAGATGTTAGGAAGCAATTTTTTTACTCTGAAGGTGGGAGACACTGGGACAGGTTGCCCAGAGAAGTTGTGGAAGCCCCATCCCTGAAGGTGTTTGAGGCTAGATTGGATGAAGCTTTGAGCAACCTGATCTAGAGGAAGGTGTCCCTGCCCATGGCAGAGGGATTGAATGTAGATTATCTTTAATGTCCTTTCCAACCCAAATTATTCTATGATTCTATGAAACACAGCCATAGAGAATGCTAACAACAACAACAACAACAACAAAAAAAATGGTATAAGAAGGGATAAACTTTGGCTTCAAACTGAGCACGTCCTGGGTACTGTGTTGAGAGGGCTGCTCCGGACTCTCTGGAGTCACTGAAGTGACTTAGAAATGCACCGTGAAGTGAAAAATTCCTGCAGAGATCTTTCAGACACCTCTGTCATGTCACCCTGTGCTTGGTGCTCTCATTCAGCAGCCTCAAAACACCACAAAATTCTGGTATTTCTGTCAAAACAGGGAACAAGATTCTTCGCTGTCACTTCTGTCACTGATTCATATTTGGTGAATCCTAGAACTTTTATTCAATATTCATTCTGTGCCATATACTGCAGTCTCTGGGGGAACTAGAAGCATCCGCCTGGTGTAATCACTGGGGAAATGCAAGGTGAGGCTCTGCTGACTGGTTTGTAATTATTGCTGCTGCTATTTCACCTGATGGCTCCAGCACCCTGTAGGGAAGGAGGCTAGGATAGGACTGTAATGCCTGTGGGTTGCTGGGGAAGGCACTTTCAGCTGAGACAGAGCAAAGCAGTGGCTTCCTGAGGATCACAGCACAAGGTAGCGATAGAGCCAAAGCTGGGAGCTGGACCAGCAGTCTGTGACTGTCACCGTCAATAACCAACCCCAGAAAGGTGTAGGCTACATCAGGGAACAAGAAGAGAATAGCCCTCACCTTGAAGTCTTAAATTTCTATAAAAAATAGTATATGTTTATATGATACATTTTTTTTAAAATTATCTTTCTGAATAATTTTGTTATTTGGTGTTTCTTGTCTGGTTTTCTACATTCATATTCACTCTAAAGATGAAAGAAACCAACTTCCATAAACATTTCTTCCACAGACCCTTTTCAATATACCCTTCAGCTGGAATAAGCCTGCTGGTGTGGCTGTGCCATGCAGCTCTGCGTGGGATCTCTTCCATGGTGTCAGATGCCCTTCGGGCTAAGCCGGGTCACGGGGATGCAGTAGAAGCAGTTCTCCCACCACAGCTGCTCAGCTGCCCCTTGTCTGCAGGTCATCAGGAGCACCCAGCTGACTATGGAGTCTCTCTGTGCTTCTCATTCGTGCTTTGTGCTTCTCATTTTCCAGCTTCTCATTTGTTTTCACTTTGCAAAGTGTCTGTCAGTCTCTCTTCCTCCTTGCCAGGAAGACAGAGTTATGACATTTTTCACTGTCAGATGCAGACTTCCACTTCAGACCTACAGAGATGAAGGGAAACCGTAAAGAAAACTCTATTGGAATTCAGAGGACTGAGTTTTAAATCTCTGAGAAAAACAGCAAGTAGTAGGTATTGCTTACATATGTTTTATGCAAGCTTCCTAGAATGTAAAACCAGAAAGAATAAAGAAAAGGATGACACGGATAAAAATGTCTCTGATTCCATTTCACTCAGCTCCCCACCATTCTTTTCCAGAAACCACCCTCGCTCACCCTGGAAAGCTGTTCACACAGATGATCCTGTATCCTTTTACAGTTTTACAAAAATGACACCATACCATTTGCTTTCAGGGAAGATCCCAGCCAAAAGCAGGCAGAATGAAACGGGCAAGGGAACACCACTCAACTCTCTGTGTGAAGGTGCCATTGCACATGAGGACACAGGCACAACGGATGTGGCAGAGAATATTTTCTCTCAACCTCCTTGATCACACAGCACTCAGGTGTCCAAATATCCCCAAATGTAAGAGGTATTTGCATTAATTTAATCATATTTAAGTGTTCCTCCTCTTCAGTTATAAGTTGGTGAATGTTTTGTCTAAAGCTTTTCTTGTTGAGTCCTGCAAGGTCAGTTTGACCAAAGTATGTCATGAGTTCATGATGAATCCATAGGTGTCTTCACGTTAAAACAAAATAATAAAATAAAAACTAAAAGAAAAAATGGGCTCCAAAGATGATCAGAGGGCTGGAGCCTGGAGAAAAGAATGCTCTGGGGAGACCTTATAGTAGCCTTCCAGTACCTGAAGGGGGCCTACAAGAAAGCTGGGGAGGGACTTTTTACAAGGGCAAGTAGGATGAGGAGGAGCAGCTTTAAATTGGAAGGGGGAATATTTAGATTAGACATTAGGAAGAAATTCTTCACAATGAGGGTATTGAGGCACTGGCACAGGTTGCCCAGGGAAGTTATGGATACCTTCTCCCTGGAGAAGACAGGTCAGATAGGGCCTTGAGCAGCCTGTTCTGGTGGGAGGTGTCTCTGCCCATGGCAGAGGGGTTTGAACTGAAGGATCTTTAAGGTCCTTTCCAACCCAAACCATTCTATGATTCTGTGTTTCTAGGATTCTATGATTCTCTGATTCATTTATCACTTTCAAGACTGAATGCTTTAATATTTCATTTTAGAGTTACTATCAATTTCCAGAGATACTTCAAGGTTATTTAAAATGCATTTTAAAATGTGCAGAAAGGATTGAAACCAAATGTGTAGGAAAAAAAATCAATTTGTCAAAACATTTCTAAAGTAATAGTTTCAGGTTGACCTCAAGTCATTTTCCTCCATTAACGCAGGGATTTTACGTTGACTGAAAAACAAGCTGAAAGTCCACCCTTTCCATCAGGACTGCAGATATTCATACAAAAAGGAAGAGAGCACAATAACTTGTCTGTTCCACACAGCTGTGAAGTGTTGTCAGCTGTCCCCTGCCTTTTGTCTCTCTGTATTACCTTCATTTAGACTCAATGCTTGTAAGAAGAGTTGGTGAAATATAAAGTTTTGGTGAAATGTAGCAAAGCATCAGTATGAAAGTGTAAAAACTGAAAAGTTCTACTGTGTGGCCGAGTCTTACTTATCAGCTGTTTTGCCCACTTTTTTCCAAGATACATGGCCAGATTTTGTTCTCTAAAATTTACGAAGGATGCCTGGCTCTGTGCATTTGGATTTGCACAAGGGAATTTGGTATTTTCTCTTTTTATAAAGTTTCCCTCATCTGTCTAAAGAACAGAAATATCACCAGGTGATGGGGGAACTCATGATGTGACACAATTGATGGAGGCACAGCCAAAGTGAGCAACTTATGCCTATGGGTTGAGTTTCTACTCTGACCTCCTGTCTCCATGGCTTCTGGGTCCTGGACATGTTTATGAAGCGTACTTTGTAAACTGTAAATCAGTCCTCCTCCTCCTCCAGCCAAAAATCTCAGTTTCTGTCTCATCTTTCTTTTCCTCTGTCTCTTGCCAAAGGCAGGAGAGACCTGCAAGTTGAATGATGTGCTCTTATTGCTCTTATTGAACACTTGTAATTGTGAATGCATATGACATTTTTTATACATGAAGAGAGAAAGGACTAAATTCACTGGATAAATTATTCACAACAGATAATTCAACCTGCTCTCGTGGGAGAGTGCAACGAATGTCTGATGATGTTAAACACCTCCCCCCCCCCAACTAATTCTTCCAGCCAGTGAAGTCAAATGACAAAACCTTTTACAGGCTTCAAAGGGAGCAGAACCTAGCCTCAAGCCACAGGGCCCACATAAGACTTGCCTTTAGTGGTTCTCACTTGCATTTAGAGCTAAAAGTCAGACAAGCAATTATGTTCTGAGGAGCCCAGACTAATGCTACCTAGCTGAGCTGGGCTGCCAGGGCACATGCATTGTTACGGCTCTGGTGGAAAGCAGGTCTGCTTTGCAGCTCTGGTGCAGAGCACTGCCCCCAGGCCAAGATAACCAGGCCTCAAGAGAGAGACACCGTAGAGGTGTTGTCTAGTGAGTCTGGAGCTTAGGGCAGGTTAATTTGGCCAGGTTTGTCTAGTTTGGAGAAGAAGGAGACTGAGAGGTGACCTCTTTGCTCTCTGCACCTTCCTGAACAGGGGATGTGGAGAGAGAGACATGCTGATCTCCCTGGGATCCAGTGGTAGAATGAACCGGAAAGGTTCAAAGCTGCACCAGGGGGTTTTACACTGGACATTAGGAAGCATTTCTTTACCGAGAGGGTGGTCATACCCTGGAACAGGCTTCCTAGAGAGGTGGTCAATGCCCCAAGGTCGTCAGTGTTTAAGAGGCATTTGGACAATGCCCTTCATAACCTGCTTTAATTTCTGGTCAGTTCTGAAGTGGTCAGGCAGTTGGACTAGATCGTTGCAGGTCCTGTCCAACTGAACTGCTCTGGTCTGGTTCTATTCTATTCTGATTTACTTTGCATCTAGGATAGATTTGCAGGCAGCGAGGGCGTTTATGACCAGGATGCCACTGGCCGCCCCAAGGTAGTTGTGCTGACGACCATCAAACCCTGGTGGCAGAGCAATACGGGCATGATTTGGGGACTGTGATCATGTGCAGTGGATGCTGGATGTGGGAAAAGGCTTGCATGCTTCCCCTCCCTGGCAGAGGGGAGAGGAATGGAATGAGGGTTGGACTGTGTCACTGCTGCCTTCTGGTCACCAGTGGTGGGGACACGTGGGCTAGAGCACTGGGGAGAAGGGTCTGAAGAACAAGAGAGGTGGCTGAGAGAACTAACTGGGCTTTTTAGCCTAAAGAAGAGGAGGCTGAGGGGAGACCTTATCAGTGTCTACAACTGCCTGAAAGAAGGTTGTAGCGAGGTGGGTGTTGGTCTGTTCTCCCTAGGATATGGTGAGAGGAAATGACCTCAATTTGTGTCAGGGGGCGTTCAGATTAGATATCAGGAAAAATTTCTTCACCGAAAGGATTATCAGGCACTGGCACCGGCTGCCCAGGAGAGGTGGTTGAGTCACCATCCCTGGAGGTATTTAAAAGACGGGTAGATGAGGTGCTCAGGGATATGATTTACTAGTGGACAGGTACGGTTGGACTCTATGATCTCAAAGGTCTTTTCCAATCAAGCGATTCTGCGATTTTCTGATTGTCTCCGCGCACCCGGACACGCGGCTCGGAGTGAGAGCGACGCGGGAGCGGCGGGGGGGACTCAGGGCTGGGGCAGCGGCGGTGGGAGGAGAGGGGTTAAGTTACATAAGGGCTGTGGGGAGGGGCGGAGGCGGGGGCGCTGCCGGCGGAGCGGCGGCGGCTCAGGTCGGTTCCGAGTGGGCGCAGCCCCGCCGCGGAGGAAAAGCGGCTTAAATCCTGCCTCCCGGGTTGCCATGGAGACGGGCGGGCGGCGGGGCTGTCAGTGAGCGATCGCGCCGGGCACCGCGGCGGCAGCGATGGACTCGCCCTGCGACTGTGCCGAGCCCCCGGCCGCCGAGCAGCCGTCGGGGAAGATCAACAAAACCGCCTTCAAGCTGTTCAAGAGGAGGAAAGCCGGGGGCGCCATGCCGAGCATCTTCGGGGTGAGGAGCAAAGGCGGGGAGGGGAAGGGCGCCGGCAAAGCGGGGCTGGTGCGGAGCCGCACGCACGACGGCTTGGCCGACGCCGTGCTGGAGGGCGCCGGGAAGGAGGAGCCGGAGCCGCCGGCCGCAGAGCAGCCGGGCCGGCCGGGTGGCAGCGTCGGCGTCCCCGCCGTGGCCAAGTCGCACAGCTTCTTCTCCCTGCTGAGGAAGAATGGGAAGGCGGAGAGCGCGGAGCAGCGCGGCAGACAAAAGAAAGGGCTGAAAGGCATCTTCAGCAGCATGCGGTGGCACAGGAAGGACAAAACCGGCAAGGAGGAGCGGGGGGAAGCCTCGGAGATCCCGTCCGGCCTCATTATGCCCGGCTCTTTGACTGCCAGCCTGGAGTGCATCAAAGAGGAGGCGCCCAAAGCTTTGTGCGAGGCGCCGGGAGCGGCGGGGCCGGAGCCGCCGCGGGAGCAGCGCAGCGGGGAGGAGGCCCCGGCCCCGGAGCCCCGCGCGGAGAAGGGGGAGGACCGAGCCGGGGTAGACCCCGCCGCACGGCCACCCCAGGAGCTCCGCCGCGAGCAGACGGACCCGGGCGCCGCCGAAGTTGGGACTGCGAAGGATGCGGCCATAACAGGTGACATTCCAATACCGACTGCCCCCCCTGTTGAACCTCACTGTGATAGCGGCCAAGAGACGGCAGCCGCCCCTGACCCTTCCTCTGTCGATCCACCCTCAGAGCAGTCGATTGATCGTATTTGTTTGATGTTTGCTGACGTGACTTCACTGAAAAGCTTTGACTCTCTTACAGGCTGCGGAGATATTATTGCGGACCACGATGAAGATGTGGGCGGCGGGAGTGGCGGCTGCCAGAAGAGCACCCCCGGGGCCAGCAAGCTGGGTGCCTCCAAGAAACACCCCACCATGGTGGCCTACCAGGGAGGAGGGGAGGAGATGGCCAGCCCCGACCAGGTGGACGACACCTGCCTGCAGGAGTTCTGGGATATGTTGTCGCAGACAGAGGAGACCCAGGTGGAAGGAGGAGGGACAAAGAAGCCTGAGGGGTTGAAGGAGAACCGAGGTACCGAAGGGGCCCAGAACAGGGTGGTGGTGAAACGTGGTGGCCTCCACCAGATACCTGTTCACCTCAACCACAAAGAGGAGCAGAAGGGCAGGGAGAAGGAGCAGCATGAAGGCATGCCAAACAGCGATGAGGGCTACTGGGATTCCACCACTCCTGGTCCTGAGGAAGATGGTTCCACGAGCATCCAGAAGGAGACCATTCCCCGGGACAGCTACAGTGGGGATGCTCTCTATGACCTCTACACCGAGCCAGATGAGAACCCACCAGCGGGGCCTATGGATGAAGCAGTCACCTGCGTGCCGCGCTCCAAGCCGGTGTCTCCAATAACAACCACGTGCTCACTGAAAACACCCTCAAGCACACTGAAGGACTCCAAGATACCCATCAGCATTAAACACCTTTCATCACATCCTGCCAGCCACGGAACAGACACCAGTAACAGCCATCACGTCGCACACCATCACCTGGCCAAAAGCGAGATGCACAGAACAAAAATCCCCGTCTCTAAAGTACTTGTACGCCGGGTCAGTAACAGGGGCTTAGCAGGGACAACAGTGAAACCTGCCGCATACCAGGACAGTGCCAAGAAGTAGTTGAATAAGAGCTGGAGAAAAATATGGACAGCAAGGTCAGGGTGTGAAATTCTGCATTGGAGATCACAGATAATTAATTATTTTGCATCACCTAAAAAATGGCACCTGAATGGCTTTACTTCACTGTACTCCATGGGCCTGCACTTCTGAATCCCTTCTTACTGGACCATATGGCTGAATATGAAAAGTCAACTTCTTTTCAAGCACTTTTTTTTTACATTTGTATCTTTTTTCTGCAGCACTAAACACTGGGGAGGTTCATTTCTACATGCCTTTTTGGAAGCAGGACTTGGATTATGAACCTAAATGAGCATCCTTCCTCATGCAAAGCAGTGCCATGAGTTCTTCAAGGAAACAGAGTTGTAAAAGGAGCAACACAAGAGGTTCTCCAATACACTTACCTTTTAATAATTTCTAGGCGAGGAGTGGAGGGTGGGCGCCTGGCTTCGAAAATGGTGTTTGCTCTACAAGATGTTGGAAAAAATGCCAAGCAAAAAACAACCAACCTAACAGGTATTTTACCTGCTGTAGGAACAAGGGCACTGCTCAGCAGCAGACTTGATGATTGACTTGTGTGCAGTAGCTAAGGAGTTAGGTGGACTTGCCGAACAGGAAAGCGCATTTTTGTTTGTCTGTCTGTCTGGTTGGTTTTAATCTGGTCTTATGTAAATGGGTAACAGAGACACCTGATGTAGGTTCAGATGTTTACATCAATACTTGTCCGATAATGCGTACAATCAGGTTCAGGGAAACATTTTACTAAATGCCAATATATACACACTGTTCACGTTTATACAATAACTTGCTCGCCATGTGTAAATATATACATATTTTAGCAGATTTACTCAATGCTAAAGATTTTTTATAAAAAGAAAAAATTCACCCGTCTGTATTATCTAGAGTTTAAGCAAGAGTTAGTTTTTATAGGTAGATAATTTTACAGTTCTAAAATGATAGAACTTTGTGTAAGTACCTTAAATTAGAACAAAACTCTGTTTTGTATGGGCTCATGCATCCCTAGATAAGTAAGTCTGAAGTGCTGATTTTATTCCAGTGGCACATTCCATGTGTCAGACAGAGCTGAGGTTCTGACAGCATTGCCACTGCAAACCTCTATTTTCAGGGGTTTAGAAAAAGTTGCTCTGGGCTTAAACCTTACAGAGAAGGAACCCAGGAAAGAAATGTTTTTTAATTATTATTTTTTAAAATATATAAAATTAGTTTTTGACTATTTAAAGAAAGTTTGGGTTCCTGTTGCTTTTTATTTTCATTCTTAATAATGTCAGAATAATTTTACTTTTAAGAGAGAAGAAATATGGTAAGCTAGTGGTACATAAAATGGTCTGATGAGCTTAGATCTTACGAGAAATGTATTAATGGCCAGGACTTTTTGAATAGTGGCTACTGTACATGGGCATTGACAACATTTCAAAGAAATTTAATAGGGTTTTAATGTGCCTGAGGACATATTTTTGTGATACACTGAAAAAGCTCCAAAAATCACTGAAGTCTAAAGGTAAATGTTATGTATTTACGAAATATTTTGATATAAGTATTTAATCATCAGACCACAGTTAATATAAAATATATGGTCCAGTGTATCTGAAAAATAATCTACGTTTTAAAAATATACGTCTATATTATGCAGAGAATCCTAAATTCACGTCATTGAATGGGTCTGATCTTACATAGCAGTCGGTTTTATTGTCTCTTAAACTGAAAGAAAGAAAGGAAAATAAATATACAGACTATTCATTTGAAGGATATTAAGGTTATAGATAAACCATAAAAAGCCAGGAAATACCATTATAAGAGTTGTATATATGTATATGTGTTTTTCACTGGGGGAGTGACCATACAGTCACAAGGGTGAAATTGGCATCTAATTCTGGAATTACTGCGGAATTTAGTGCTGCAACGCCCCAGTGAATAGGGAGAAGGTGTTAGTTTTCCCAATCAGTCCCTGTTGTCATGGTTTGAGTAAGAACCTTAATACACTTCAAAGAGGATTATTTTATGTTTCCTTCCTAACGTATATGTGTGTAGTTTTCTACATGCCTGCTCACACAGATGTGTTGTACATATGCATGTGTAGTCAGTACGCGCCTCCTCCGAGGGTACGTGCACTGGGGCGAAGGCGCACGCCCGTGCACGCTCGCAGTCGTGTGAGCGCAGCCGTGCGTGCATGCTCCCACGCACAGGCTGAGGGGATGTGCTATCGATCTGTCTCCAAACATGCTGGTGGTGGTTTCCTTTGCCTGAGAAAGGGATTTGCATTTGGCCTGACTCTGCTTGTGCATTCTAGAAAGCTGAAATACCCTCAAAAGGATGAATGTACAGAATGTGGAATATTATCCTGGTCCTTGGCCCTAAACCTAACATTTCTTTTTCTGTTCTTTTGTTTTTGTTTGACTGTAAGGGTCACATCTTTCTTTGCATGACAGCTCTGCACAAAATTCTTAATTCCACATTTTGTTTTAAAGACAAATCAGGCAGAGATGTTCTATAGGGTACTGGAAGTTGAGAGGGAAGGAGGATGTGGTGACCTTGGGGTAGTACCATTAAACCTGGAAGCACTGAGTACAGATAGTTGGAGCGGTGCATCTTTAAAACCGCTGGAAGATACCAGCTACCATCTCTACAGGCCTTGTGTGTGGCAAATTATTCATCATGTGTTTTGTTTGCATTGTGGCATGTCTGTATCGAGAAACCAATAGAGTGACACTAGACTAGCTCCCTCTCACGTAATGACTAACACGAATCATCATTAAAATGCTGTGGCTTCCCTTCACTTTTCTCTCCTTTGTTTTCTGCCCTGTTTTTCCTTCGTCCTCTGCATGCTGGCGGGGGCTTCCTCCTCAGTGCTAACCCTCAGCGCGGAGCAGGGAGCACTGGGCTGGCAGCTGAGCACGGGGTGGGAGGGCGGCCGTGCTGCCTGCCAAGGCCAGGTGCTCCCTAGTCGCTCTCTCCAGCTTTCTATCACATACCCAGCGTAAGTACATTTTGCAAGTCTCTTGGTGGTTCGTTTGGCTGCTTGCTATGTACATATTTTAAGGACAATCATATCCTTAAAAGGAAAATGGAAAAGTAGCTTGTAGTAGGGTGTCAGTGTTTTGAATCATTGCGACATACTGACGTTGATTCAGGGTAATGGATGTGTGAGAGTAAAAATACAATCTAATGCTCAAATTAACTTTGTATTTATAAAACTAGCTTTTGTCTTTAAGCCATCTATGTTTTTTATTTCGAAAGGTAATAGAAAATTTAATATTTACTAGGGCTTTCAATTTTCATAGAAATATATTTGTATAACTCCACACAATGCCTAAAACAATCATTGGAAGGAGGTTCAAAGGCTTTCTTTAGACCTGTATTTAATTTCTGAAAGATCCCTGTAAAATACTGTGAGGTACCTAAGAACGAACAGTTAATGGCTTGCTGGATTTAAAGGCTGAGACACGAAGAGGTAGTAGTCCTGAGGCATTCTGTGGTGGTTTGCATTCTTATTTATGTTACCCCGTTTAAACATATATTTTCCTTGACTTTGGTAGGTGTCGAGGTAGAAATGGTGTTCTGAGTCCCAAAATAATGTTCCCAATGCTGTTGTCATTTTGATTTTCTTAAGAATATTTTTCTTTGTTTTGTTTGTTATTTTGTGGTCTGAATGATGCTTTGTAATTATCAGTTATTGTCATTCATAAAGGATTTTATAAATCAGGACTTTGCATTTAGTTACATGTACTCTTTGCACTTTCAGGTCACTGATGATAAATTTTGTATGTTCTTAGGCTATTTCTATGTATTGTGTAGCATTTTATAGCTATCTACAGTGACTGCAGTGGTATACCTTCCTGTCCTATATATGAGCACAAAAGATTTTCTTTCAGTAGCATGAAATGATGTTTTTGTGGACTTCTTTTATCATGGTAGGAGTTAAGTTTCCTGTACTGTATGTGTGGCCTGCAACTGACATAAAGGTTCTTGTTTTCTCTGTAGTGCATATGCATTTTGCTGTTGCCAGTAATAGGACTCAAACACGCATAATAGGTTTCAGAAGAAATCCCATGACTAGAATAAGAAAAATCTATGTTCAGTCTTATTCCATCAATCACCAGCATTTTCTTCATCCACTGTGAATATCCTCACCACCGTTTCAGGGTAGTAGAGGACTGAATTTTAGAAATTACATGCATAGGTGTACGCTATGAAAATTAATTCACTGATTATTTTTTAATGAATCTTACTAAATTATTTATCTAAGCTAAGCGAATATTGCACCAAAGTCTTCAAAACCTCTGATGCAGATAGTATTTTCAATAAGATACTGTAAGTGCAGATAAGCCAAATTAACAGGCTTTGCTTAGCAAAGCAAAACCTAGTTGTTTCTTAAATTTGTAGTACTGACTGAGTTTGCAGATCAGAGGGAGCCATTGATTCTACTGCATCTCTGTGCTTAGAGGGTTTTTTCCCTTCTCTAATGGACTACTTTCAGAAAAGGCTTTTCAGCAAGATAACGGTATGAAAGAGACAGTTCACAGTAACAATACCCACTTGCAAGGCAGATGGTTATCTAACAGCCAAATGGGAGACTCAAAGAAAGATGGCCTGAAAATGTATTTTCATAGTTATTGATATGAAAGGCTGAGGCAGGCTCTCTCTTGGAAAAACAAATTGACACCAACTCAAAGATGCTGCAGAAATGAGTCTTGGCAGCATTTACAAGTGGCAGCTTCTGCAGTTTTTTTTTATTTTATTTTGACTTTTCCTTTGTTTTTTGTTTTTTCTTTGCTTTTGCTTGTTTATGTTTGTGTTACGATGACATAACCCCACATGTGTGAGCAGAATTGCACAACAACTGGCTCTTCTGAGATTCAATGCTGAGAATACAGTCAGTTGTCTTCAGTAGTCTGGGACTGGTCCCCACTGAGCAACCTTCCCTTCCGTTGAGGGATGGGAGGGGTGGGATGATGGGATTCCCTTGTCTGAGTCCATGTGTTGTTTACTGTGAGCATGATGTATCTGAATCTATTTTGCTGTTTGTGTTCAATGGACAGCTTATTTTTAATTTGACTCATGGGAATTATCTCACGTATTGTCTTCCTTGTGAGCATCTTGGCTAGGAATGGTCAGTACTGATGTAGTGTTTCCTGGGTCCATTTCAGGTAGAGAGAAATGGAAGAACTTGTCATATGCAAAGGAATAAGAGCTATAATCACTCGAGCCACATCTTGGGGGCCTTTATTCCTGCAAAAGCAGGTTGTTAAAGCTCTTCTTGCCTTAGAGGGCTTCTCCATCCAAAACACTGAGTACTTTTGCCTGGGACTCCCTTTCCCGCACCCCTCCATGTCCCTCATTCCCTCCCAGCCATGCTACTGTTGCTTGGGAAACCAGGATTTGTAATCTAGCCTTCCAGCACTGGAAAAGAGGAGCTGCTGCCAGTGTATTCTTCAGGAGGCCTTTGCTCCTACTTCTTGGTTTTGAAAAAAATAATTTGCCTTCAGAAAAGGTGGCAAAGATAGGTAAAGCAGAGATCTCTGCTGTGTAATCTCATACGTGTGGGTGGGGATGTTGAGCGATATTTTGCATAGAGTAGAATATATCCCTCTACTTTCCTGTTGTGGACAATTTAGCAAATCTAGCAGGGAAGCATGTCACTCTTCTAGGAAAGCCCAGAAGCTGTTTGTTATGGAGTTCGTGCCCAGATTTTCTTTATCTTTGGTAAGAGCTGCTTTTCTTTTTCCTTCCTGTATATATTTAAATAAATAGAACCAAAGCTGTAGTGGAGAGAGGAAAAGGTTATGTACTTCACTGGGCAAGGAAGCTGAAAGGCTTCTTGTAGCAATGGCTGAAGAAGATTGCTTTGCCTGCTTTAACATCACATCCAAGCAGTGCTCTGCAATAGAAGCTAATCCAGCTGTGGCCACAACGTTAGAAAACAGGCCTTTGCCAACGTGACAATCTCTTTCCAAGGTCCAGTTGCACTGTGGCAAAGCTTTCACTGACTCCAGTAAGAACTGACAAAGGTCCTTAATCTTAAGGAATTAGGAAGTATTTCTTAAGTAAGTCTTCCCTTTTTTTAAAGATGAACATAATTCAGGTGATTGTGCAGTCTTTTATATTACTGTAGTTGTATTTTCACTGATCTGAATGCAAAACATGTCTCTCCATTGTTTTTACATCTTAACAAGCAGCCTCTCCCACACATAACTCCAGTGCTCAGCATGTTTAAATTACAGCTAACACAATCACTGCCTTCCTTAATTTAGCTTGTGATGGCAAAACCAGGACCAAATCCTTTCCAGAGCGCTCTGCCCCGCCCCCCCACTTATTGTGTCCTTGTTCATGTTTTTTGATACAGTAACTAATGATGCCTCCTTTAATTATCACACAGCCCCATTTTAAGTCTGTTTTTAGGGAGAACAGTATGTAGGGACTGAATGATAAGATCTTTAACAGATTTTTGTTATTTTGGATGATGTCGTATCAAAACAGTTGCTATTTCAATATTATTCTTTTTCTGTGGGCTTTTTATGCAGATGCAGTGGAGGCTTTGAACATAATGTGCTTGTAAAAGAAAATTGGCTACATCTGCTTTGAATTAAGCCTGACCTTAAAATGCAAGAGCTACTCATCTTGTTTAATAGCAGCAAAAGGGAAGGTCTGCCCCAACTCATCTGCACCCCAAGGACTGGGGAGCAGGGCACTATCACTGGGGTAATTTGCTGTCTGACACTGCCATGTGGTCCCAGCAGAGGTGTGCGAGGGCTCACCCTGTGGAGGTGTTTGTCAGACTGAACAGCAGCAGGAAAAGCCAGGGTGGTGGTGATGCTGTGCTGTGCTGGAGTGGGAGGGTTGATACAGTAGCTGGGAGATGGGATGAAAGCAAGGGCTAGACCTCTGGGCCTTATGGAAAAAGAGGGTTTAACATATGCCTATAAAATCTGCCTTTTTATTTTTTAATTCCGATGCTCGGATTGCCGTGTGACACTGAGCTGGGAGCCAGATTGTGTGAAGCCAGTGTGTGCTGAAGCCAGTGCTCCTGCTGGTGGAGTACAGTGTGACTGCTCTGGTCAATACCTGAGCAGCACCCAGCACCTTCGTCTCTGAAGGCAGTTTTAGCCTAGAGACTTCCACAAATCCTTTGTAGACCAGCAGGAACCCGTGACCTCTCACTGCTCTTCCATCCTTATTTTGCCATGGGTATGTGAAGACCCAAACTCTTGGCAGGATGCTGAGGGCTGGCTGCACCCTTGCAGCCCAAAGGCAAGTGGAGAGGGAGTGTAAGGCACATTGTGCAGCAGCACCACCAACTCCTAGGCAGAGTACAAGTAACATTCTGCAGCTTGTGACGTGATAGGAGCAATATTATCCTACTTTTCAAAAGAGGGAGCAAGACTAAAGCTGTTGCCTTTGTGTAAAATAAAAGTGAATCCTTTGTCAAAGGGACAGATTGGAACAGCTGGGCAATATCTCAGTCCACTAGTATTCCCTCTGAAATCAGCAGATCTATTTAGCAGTGTTTGTTGTTACTAAGACTGAGTGAAGATTCCATAATTTGGCCTCATCTGAATTTTCCTTGCTATGTCTGTCAGCAGTCTGTCTCAGAAAAACTCTAGTGTTGAGGCTTGTGGCCCTGTTGAAATGGGGGATGAAATATGATTGTGGTTGGTGGAAAATACAGTTTTGATAAATTCAGAAAGCACAGCATGGCTTCAGTCTTTTATCACAACCCAACTCTGCTTAAATATCATAGTGTGCCTGAGGAAAACATAGCAGGGACTGCTCTGCACTGCATCTGACAGACTGATGCTGCTGGGGTTTCCTATGTGCTGAAAGCGACAGATGTGTCCTATTAGAAGTCACTTAACCTGTTTCTATAAGATGGGTTGTAACTGACAGATCACTGTTAATTACAATTTTCCCTCATATCTTTTATGTCAGCCACCTTCAGTAAGGTAGCATATGAGCTAGTCAAGATAATGAGAGAGTAAAGCCGGAACTCCCTACTCTTCTTATCTAAATGGTTTGCTAATAATCTGGTGAGTCTGTGTGCACCAACTTTTTCTTAGTGAAAGCTCACGACACTCCTGGAGGTGTTTTCATAAGACACTGTTAGACACACTCTGCTCCTTTCCACCTCTACAAACTTCAGTGAGTATGTGCTTTCTCGAATTGCTGTATTCTTAACGTATTCACAACCTAACTGATAGCAATAGACGTCTTTCTTCCCTGGCAGTTCACAACGATATACTAATCAGTGTTTATTATATTTTTAATTCTGTAAATATTTATTTTGGTACTCTGTGTATTTATTGGCACTGATTCTGGTGTTTGCTTATGTGTCATTGTAAATGTTGATGGTTTCAATAGTCTTGCTTCTAATGAATGTAAGGAACTCAGACTAACTGCACTTTTCTTCCATTCAAAAATTCTACAGTGAAAAATATTCCCACTGTCAATTATGTGTTATAATGAATATAATTAATAAAATCTGTTGTCACTTTTCATTGATGAACGTGAAGGTTACTTTTTGATGTTTGAGCTGGAGATAGAGCCAATCTATTCAGTGCACTGGAAAATTCTAGGCTTTGAAAGCAAGACGTTAGGGAATTATGTCCCCAAAATAGCATAAAAGAGAATACTTGGGCATATGTGCACTTTCATTTTTATGTAGAAATGCCTTCAGCAATTTTACTAATAACATCATAGAATAACTATACTAAATTTGTTACTGAGGGGAGGGCTTTCGTAAATGAGAGGGTTTTGGTCTTCTGGTCTTCTGTTTCATCAGCGTGTTCTTGTTTTTTACTTTTCTTTTCTTTCCTTCCCCTTTAAACCACCTAGTGGAAATGGACTGAGTTTCATTTTGTTTTTTAAATCACCTTTGCTTTCTGGTTCTTCAGGTCGGGAAACCAGCAGGGAAGCTGGTTCTTTTGGCTCAAACTGACTTTGGAGCTGCAGTTTTGGTGTGACAGCTAGAAAACACAGTCTGCTGATAGCTACATTTCCCACCTTTAAATCTGGTACTTGACTGCTATGACTATGAAGTGATATTTATTAGAATATGTTTTGCAACTTTCTTTAAATTTCTTGCATTTAGAAGATGCATAAAGCATCTAGTTTTAATCCTTATGTGTATTTACTACACTTGACTAAGTAGCACTACCTTGCTAAGGGTTCTCCCATGTTACGGTGTGTCCATGGAAGATACTGAACCAGACAGAATAAAATCTGCTCAAAAGTTTTCAAGGAACGACAAAGCAAAAGGTTTGAAAATGTCGTTATATAAGTAATGAGCAGGACATGGTGACACAGTGTAAATTGATCCTGTGTTCACAAAAGCGTAAATCCTCTTTCCGATAGCTGAAATGAGGCTGAAGAAATGTTTTCCCAGTGATTTAATACACAAGCAATTTTACATTCAGATCTTAGCTTATGTTCCCTATTGCACATTCATGTCTTTTATCCTATGCATTTGGAAGCAGAAGACCGGTGGTTTAAATTGTTCCCCACCATGGAAGATTGCTTAGTGAGTACCTTGCTTGTTTCCAAGTATAGCCACTGGGATTTTCTGGGACAAAGGGGTTGCAATGAAGTACAGGGCAAAAGTACAGCAACCTAGTGAATCTTGAGTACTGTAGGTCTGTGTGATGCAGCTGTTAACATCTTCCCCAAAACCAGTCTACAGTAGCTGCAACAGAAAACTTTGAAAAGTCTCCTGAAACTAGGACACTTGACCCAGACGTTCTTTTTGAACTTAAGATGAAGAGGCTACTTTTCTTGTATTGATCTAATAGTCCCTCCCTAATTAAAAGCAAGATCGGTCATTCCTGACGGTACGTCTCTACAATTTTCATGACCACCTTACTGGAAAAGTGTTTGCAATGGGAGTGATGACCTGGAAATCTCCCTGTGACCCATTCATTCAAGATGAATGCTCTTTCCGATTTACAAATCTATCAAACAAGAAAGAGAAGAGAATATTTTTGACTCCTAATAATTGATAAGGAATATTGGCAAGACTAATGGAGTAGTCAACTGACTGTAAGTAGTAGTCTCATTTTAAATCCTTTCCCTTGAATCATGGTGTTTTTTGCTTTCAGAGTGATCATACAGGAGTTATTTACTAGGAGTTCACATTTAGCAGATGCCTGCTCCTACCTACCACGTTGCACATCTGCTTCCAATTAAAACCATTCCACAGTGCCCTGGGGGGGGATGGGAAGGAGGCTCAAAGGTTCTGCAAAGGGTTGTTTCAGCAGCCATGCATGCCGCTGTGGCAGCTCAGGACTGAGAACCTGCTTCTTCTCTGATGACACGTCACTCCTTTTGCGCTGCAAAGACCCTTAGCACTTGGCGCAGATATTCAGTTAGACCCGCAGAACAGAAGGTCTCCTGTTCTGACTAATGAAGGAGAATTGTCCTTGACCAATATGTGATTTTTTTCCAGCATAAGAAAAATATTTTTTAAATATATAAATGGAGTTCTGTAGCTACGATTCTAAATAGAACAAGACAAATGCAAGGAGTCTGTTGAAGTACAACTCCCCACAGCTGCTCCAAAGACTAACAACCAACCTATGCTGATGCTGTGTCCCTATGCAAAGACCCTTCACAAAGTGGCTCTATGCAGCACTACCACATCATTCCCAGGTAAGATGACCTAGAGTCAAGGGTTGCCACCAGAGTGGAGAGAGGCCTTGTGCCTTCCAACAAAGTGCTGGTCTGGACCAGGAGATCTGAGTCCCTTTTCCATTGCTTCCCTTCCAGGCAATTGTGACCTGCTTTACAGAAGGCTGCAGGTGCCACTTTTAAAGTCTGATCCACAAAATCAGCTGCACCTAGCTGTGATGTTGCTCAAAACTTGTGGTCTGAGGTTTTATGATAAAATTTCACTATCATTTAAGTACCTGTCCTGGGCAGGCTCAAAAGCATCACGTGGCTGTCTGCTCTCCTGTGTGTCATGATGGGAAACATGGACAGACTGCCTCTAGCCACATCAACCCTTCTCTGTTGATGTTCATAGGTCCTTTGGGCAGAGGACAGACCTGAGTAAAGAATCTCCGTATGAAGGTCCCAAATGACTAGAGGCTGACTGGGTAGAAGTGTGGCAGCATCACAGAGGTGGTGGGAGATGTTGAGGAAGCCAAACCTAGCGCATCCAGAAGCCTTGTGGGCAGCACTGTCCTCTCCTGCTTCACAGGGAGATGGTTGACCCCAGGACACACGTGTTTAAAGAACATATTTAGCTGTAGGCTACCGCACCATGGGAACAAATGGTGCTGAGCTCGTTACACTACACGGAGCTGGGAACATGCAGAATGCAAAGTAAACAAAATTACTATTACTGAACTGTATCTTAAGGACAGAAATAATGCTAAATCTGTATGTCATGTAAAACAAATCTGTCCTGTTCCTGCCCAGCTCCATTTGTCCACCTGTAAAGATGAAAACACGACCTAATTTTGCAACACAATAATTTGAATAAATAAAGACAAATGTGTCTTGGTAATATGAGTAGTCAAAAACCTGTCTGTGAAGATACTGACCACAATCTAAAATGGACATGAAAAAATATCTCTTCTACTAAAATAATGTAGAGGAGCACAAAAATGATGGTAACAAAAAGCAAGTGAATTTTTCTGAGTATTTCTTAAGAAAAAATAGACACAAGTAAGAATTCCACTAGTCTTTATAGTAGGAATGTATTATGTCTACATCTCTCTTTTCCCAAGTTTCTACCTTTCACATTTGGCACCAACAGATTTTGTTTACTGACAGATAACAAGTTGCACAAAAATGCAGCACGCACTTACAGTGAAAAAATCAGTCCAGCTACTCTTTCACTTATAGATGTCTTTTTTTCCCGTGTTAACAAATTAAGCTTTTGATCCTTCCAATTAGACCATATCCAGTCATTATTGTGCCACATTTAGGGTCTGATTACGCAGCCACTGCGTCTGAACAGCTTGATTCAAATCAGTAGGAAATGTTCATATGCAGCAACTGCAGAAACTGTTCTTGCATCCCTCGCAGACCTGCTTATTGCTGCTTTCTCAGGGGCTTAGAATATTTATGTCTATCATCGCTACATGATGTTGAATTTGCCAGTTTTTTCTTTCCTAGGGTCTGATAGAAAACCCCATAAATCTGCAAGTTTTAGGAAAAAAGAGTTGGAGCAGATTACACGGTTAAGTTACCTTGTCTATGCCAGATCTTAATTCTCTCTCAAGATCTAACATGTATTCAGACCGATTTAAAATAAATGACTGTATTGGAAAACAAAACAGACATCAGAGCACAAGCGTAAAGGCAAATGTCAGCCCTTGGCTCTGAAACGACTGGGACCTTCAATCTGAGCTATGAAACCTTACATTTCTGCCTCAGCACAGGCAAACACACAGCACTATTTATAGCACAGCCTTTTACTATCCTTCTGTTAGAACAGGCTTCATCGGAGGATTTACATGACTAACCAAAAGCAAAAGCTTTTTGTACTTCGTTTCCATAAGAGAAAGCCAGCGTGAAGCTGGTGTTCCTGGGCTGAATTACAGAAAATACCAGTTACTAGAAAACGAGTTACTAATTCAAAAGCATCTGTTACCATGGCATAGGTCTCCTCTTCCTTCTCCATGCCCCAGATTTAGCACCAATGATGGGAGCTTAGTCAGAGCTCAAAAAGAACAGTTCTTACCTCTGAAAAATAAAATGCATAGTCAAGGAAGACCTCGTGTTTTCATGGCAACTGAGGAGTGAAGGGTTAAGGCCTAGGAGATGGCTCTGAACCAATGAACAGCACAAAAGACTTCTATTAGCAAATCAAGAGCCCAATGTGCTCTAATTTCCCCCTTGTATCTTCAGTTAAGCCCTTTGGGCAACAAAGTTACTGTTCCTGCCAAGGACAACAATCAGCATGAGGGGATTCTTTTAGGTTCTGCTACATACCCTGAAGTCTCCTGAAAATGAAAACCAATCCTTCCTTCACCCTCTGATCCGATTTCCGTGGCAGGGCCGGCCCATGAGCTAGTCCCCATCTTTTCATCTCACTGTGTCAGCTGCAGGCACCCAGGCTTTCCCCAGGGATGCCGGTTTCTCACAGATGTGTACCTCTTCCTGCCTTACAGATGGCAGTGGGCTTCTTAACAAGTTCCCTGATTTCTTTCCCTCTTGGGATTTCATTTCAATGTTATCTTGTCACATCTGTTTTTCTCCAGTTGGATGATGTACAGGAGCACGAGATGTAATGCTTCTTCAAGAGGTTACCAACCTGCAGCTCCCATGGCTGTCTCAGACCTCCCTGCAGCAGAATTGCCCCCACTCAGCAAGGATCACTAGTGTTCTGGTGTGCCAGTTACAGTCCCTGCCTCCGCTGCTGAGCAGAGGTAAGAACCACTTTGTTGAGGTTTGCAGGCTGCGTGTTTCCTTGTCTTGTTCTGCATCACTGAACTTACTCTTTCCTCCCTAGAGCCTTTCTGCAGGGCTTCTCCAGGCTTCCCAGCACTGTTATAGGGCTGTTTAACACAGCTTGGAAAGGAGGAAAATGGCAGGAATACAGGGCAGGGAACTGGAGTCAGGTTGTGATATCCTTTCATGCACGTCCTCAGTGACCTTCACTGCAAAACTTAGTTTTCCACCTGTAAATGGGGATTGTGATCCTTCTATGGGAAAGGTTTCATGTGGCCAGATCCTCCATGCCTTACCCCACTATTTGTGAAGTCATTTGAGTAGGGTCATAGTGCAACAAAAACACTCTCATTCCCTTCATCCTGCCCAGATCCACCAGGGGCAAATGTGGCTACAACCTGAATGAGAAGCGGGAAGGAGAAGCCTTCTTTCCCATATTTTTTGCATGCAATAGCAGTGGTAAATATCTAGGGTGAGGATTTGGATGAACACGGGCAGGGCAGGCCTGTGAGCTGTCTTCCCCTTTCTCTGGCTATGGTGCTGGTGCCCTCAGGGCTCTGCAAATGTAGCATTGAAAACATGAAGAGGAGGGGTGTCAAGGGGAATTAGCAGCATCATGGAGCTGTGGGAGATGGGTGTTATAGTGCTTCCTCAGCTGAAGCCCCCCACTGGGGGCTCTTCACCTGTCAGAGGCAGGAGAAGGAGAGATGTTGGGGCTAAAACTTCTGAGCCTTTTGATACATCTATCCTCAGACTTGGCTACAGAGGCCGTTGCCTCCAGATGACCTTTCTGCTGTGCCCTGCACAGCTTTGACCTGCTAATGTCCACAGACTCTCCACTTTCATGAAACTAATTGAGGAAACACTAGAGTAGGAATTAATACCAGTTATGAAGTGATGGTCTGCTTCCTTCATCACTTCCAGTTTTCCAGTAGGGATGGCAGCAGTAATTACTCATCGCTTTCACTATGCAACCAGAAGGCAGCCATACTCAGGATTTGATGAGCCAGGTGTTGAGCCTCACAGAGCCATGGCTCTGGAAAAGAGCAGTGTAGGAACTGATATATTGATTGAACTGGTGACCCACCTTCTCAAGCAGTTTATTGCTGTCCACAGCTGACAGCAGAGGAGATATTTTACAAAGATGCATTAGGTGCTATTGTGGATAATTACAGAGCATCTGTTGGACAGAAGAAGTACCCTTGTAACTTCAGGTAATTATACGTCTCTGTTCTGATGAAAATTGTTTGTATGGCTTGTTACTGTTGAATAAATGATTCCTACTTGCATAAATGTTCAGTTTTAGTGAATATTTCATAGACTTAGAATGTCCTGAGTTGAAAGGGACCCACAAGCATCATTGAGTCCAGCTCCTGTCCTGACACAAGACACCCCAACATTCACTGTGTGTCTGAGAATATTGTCCAAATGCTTCTGGAATACTGTCAGCCTTGGTGCTGTGATTGCTTCCTTGGGGAGCTGTTCCAGTGCTTCACCACCCACTGAGTGAAGAACCTTTTCCTAATGTCCAGCCTAACCCTCCCTTGGCACATCCTGGGGCTATGAGTTCCACGCATTCACTATGCTTCACTAAAACAGAGAAAGAAAAGAACCCACCATATGAGACGTAAGGGAAATTCTGAGGAAATTTCAGGTGCTAGGTATCTATTTTCAATTGGGCAGGCTCAAAAAGAAAGAAAGGTAAGAGGACAACATCCCATTGAGGTGTATTATATTGCCATGAGGTAGTCTGAAATGGCCTCATTACCCATACACAACTTATGCATTTACAAAGGAAAAAGTCAGATTTCTTAGGGATGTTGGTCTGGAGACAAGAGGTATATCCAGGCCTTCAGCCAGCAGACAGGACTGGGGATGATGCTGTGCCACTGTGGCTTTTGCCTTCCTTCCCGCCTGGCTGGCAGCAGGAGCACAGCATTATTAGATGAAGGTACTGGGAAACCTAATTCAGAATGTGTTTGTTTCCAAATCACGTGGTGTGTCTTGCTCTGGTAGTTTTTAACTGGCTCCTGGCTGACTTTGTTCTCCTGCTGCATTTCAAGGGTCAGCATTGGAGAGCTGGGTGCTGCCGTGTCTGGGGTGTCAAGCAGCTGCTACCAGCAGCATCTCAGCAGAGGAGAGCTGCTACCTTTACTCTCCAGCAAGTTACCCCATGCCAAGTTCTGCTCATTAGATTTTATACCTCATGGGAGAAAAATTAATTTAACAAGATTTTGCTGTGGGCTCTATTTCAGTGACTGGTTTTGGTCCCGGAACCAGTGTCCTGGGGGCTTGTCAGTCCAGTCCATATCTGCCTGAGTGTGGCCCCCCGCCTCAGTGAGCCCTCTCCTCTGTATCTCCTTGGACTGTCCCTTACAGAGCCACAGAACTGCCGAGGGCTTGAGGTGGGGAGGGACCTCTAGAGGTCTTCTGGTCCAACTCCCCTGCTCAAACAGGGCCAGCTAGAGCCGGTTGCTCAGGTCCAGACGGCTTTTGAGGATGGAGACTTCTCTGGACAACCTGTGCCAGTTCTTGGTCACCTTCATGGTAAAACAGTATTTCCTGATGTTCAGAGGGAATGTCCTGCGTTTTGGCTTGTGCTCATTGTCAGTACTCGTTGCCACTGGTCCTGTCGCTGGGCTCATTGAGAAGAGCCTCAACCAGTCTTCTCTTCAGATACTTATATACATTGATGAGATCACCCTAAGCTTCCTCTTCTCCAGAGTGAACGAGACATGTTTTCTAGAAGTGTCACTGCACTGCCAGAACCCCATTGGAGAAACCTGCTGGGGTCAGGGTCTGTCCCTTCTCAGCCCCACGGCAGGCACGCGTGGCGTCTGCCTGGAGCCCAGTGAATCTGGAGAACTTCTAGGACCACATGCTGTCCCAAAGGGAGAGAAGGGATACACATGCACGCACTCTGTACGGTGGCTTGGGATTGAGAGGTGATGGAAGGGTGATGCTTCCCAAGAAGCAGCAGCAGCTTTTTTTGCCACAAACTGGTACATAATGGCCTAAATCAGCTCCATGCACCTCCTCACAGCAGGTTTGTTGAGGCTGCTGCTGCAAGCAGTGCACATCAATGCTGCAGCTTTTCTCCAAGTCCCAGCTTACCCTTCTTCTTCCTGCTATATACTCCCATGAAGAGATAATTTCCTTTATGAAAGGTGAGGCACAGGCCCAGCAAGTTCCCAACTGTGAAAAGTAAATGATTTATTTAAGATATCTTTGTACTCTGCTGTGGGCCCCCAGCTGGATGAGAGTCTCTCCAGGCTGATACTGTTCTGGAGCCACAGCTTCTGTGGTTTTACAACACCAGTAGACCAGACAGAAAGCATGGACATCTGGAGAAAACAAATCCACCCCGAGGAAATATGTTCAAGTGGAAAAGGCATTTGCAGGACCAAAGGACACGTGTGTTTTAGTCCTCCTTCTCCATCTCACCTGCTGCCTGCCTGAGTGTGAACCAGCCCACCTCCTTGCTGGGTGTTTACACAGTGCAATTGCCACTTGTTGGAGTATCGTCTGCTCTGGCTGTACAAGTGTGAGTGCAGGAGAGAAGCCCAGTCTGTGACTGCTGTTTCTGTCCAAGCTTGCACTAGCTCCAGGGACCATTCCTCTAAGGTACAACACAAATTGGCTCCACGATTCTCTTCATCGGGAGAACTCCATCAAGCAACGCATGATAACTTCCTACCTCTTACCTTCCTTTGCTGCAGCTATTATCAGACCCTCCTGCATGGTTAACAGTGTATTCCCACCGAGGACCTACCACCTGCAGAAGGGCTTGCATGCTGCTGAGGTGCTCTGGCTCTCATTAGGCTCTGACCCTGTGCTCATGGCAGTGGACAAGAGCTTTGCAAGTCATTCAGGCTGGGACAGGATCAGATCTTTGCTGAGGGTTTTCAAACCCCTCCAGAGTTATAAAAGCTACAGTGCTTACAAGGCACAACTTCAACTTCTGTACAATTTATGATTTCCTTTTATTTCTTAAATAACTCTAATTTTTACACGTTGTGAAAGGATCTTTGTTTACAATGATTGCAGAGGGTAATATTTCTAACATGCGTAACCATGGCAATGAGTAATTCTCTTCTCAGGAACTGTGCCAGCTGCACTAATGCCTTATAGTAGCACTCAAGCATTTTACTAATGAGAGACTTCTCGTTTATTGTAGGAGGACATTTTCCCGTGACCATGCATTAGCCTGTTGTTTCTTAAAAGCACATTCTTTGTCAGTAATAGGTGGAGAAAAAAACAAACCAAAACAAGTTAATCGCTGTTATACAGCTTTTCATGCACATAAGGTTTTCCTGTTCTTATCTTGGAGTTTGCCTTATAAGATACATTATTCAAGGAAACTTACAGTATGCAATAGTCTGGGGTTTTTTTTTAATACCACCTTCTAAAATAAGGGTGATCTTAGGATTCTCTACAGCAGCTATTTCTTGCACAAAAAGACACCACCCTGTAAACCGATTTAGTCAAAGATATGCAACTTTTATCACTAGAGGAAGGACTTAATTTAATTTTTTTTTACTTTATAAATGCATATATTACAGCTTGGAGTCAAATTACTTCAACACCAAAGGACTGAAATTCATTAAAATATTGTTCTCATCTACCTATGAAGATGGTTACTATATTTGTAAAAAAATTATATAAAATAAGTAAAATATGTATTTCTACATATTTCATGATTTAAATTCTACTTAAATTATTTTAAAAATAAATATTTCAAATTGAACACTTTTTAGCTTATATGATTTAGGGTATGTTCAGTAGAAACCCTTAAGGAATAGCTAAACTACAGTTCCAGTCATTCTGTGGACCACGGTCTCAAGACTATGAAAACAACCAGGTGGAATAAAACACCCTCCCTTGTATTCAGAATAATATTAACAACAATCTCAAGTCACTTATCCAAGATCAAAATCCTTAGAAAAGACTTATGGAGGAACTGTAGAACTGGGCAAAGTTGTTTGGAATGGTTGTTGCTTGAGGATTTCTAGAAAAGCAATTCTTTGATCAGAGAGAAAGGTGAATGTATCCAAATAAACAGCACAGCACAAAACTTCAAGTTGTTTTTCATGTCACAAAGCAAACTGATCTCTTTTCTATGGTTAGTGATTTGATGCCCTAATTAGTGGGCGTTGTTGTCACCAGTCTCTATGTGACTGACATCTGCCCAGAACCAGTTGCCGGGTGGCTCACGCAGTGCCTGGCCTCCCTTCACAGGGCTCCCTATCACCAGCTATTCATGCTGTGCTCTCCAGAAAATATTCACTGCCCATATCCCTAAAGATAAAGCAAGATCAACCAACTACAGTTTCTCAACGAGTTCAGTCTGGGTGGACTTAAACAAAAAAGATTCTCCCAAATTATGGTTCTGCACAACCTGGGATAACTCGGCTCTTCTGCTCAGTAATGCCCCCACCTCTTTGGCATTTAAAAAAGTAGGTCAGTTCTGACATGAAAACCGCCCGGAAAAGCCAAAGTGATTTTCCACCAAACGGTCACAACTCAGTGTCTGTCTTCCCATCCCTCCACCCTCCTCAATTTCTTTTTCCATCTTAGACATTTCCCTGAGTTTACCTCAAGTCTCCTGGTTGTTCCTCTGCCCTCTGAAATTACAAATATTAATTTTGTGGAGAATACAGCTCATTTGCTTCTCTCCCTTGCATTCCATCCCAGAGTGGATGGCCACTGAGAGGACTGGTCCTCCCAGCTCAGGAGCTTCCATGCCAGCAGGGATCTCCCCTGGCTCTGTTCTGCACGGCGATGGGGTACCAGCTCTCGGGCAGCTGAGCCCAGCCTGAACACTTGCGCCAGGGATGGGAGTCCTGCAGATGGATCTGATACCTGCTGGCCTGAAGGTTTCCTCCAACTTGTACGAAGCCACACCGTCTCCTCTCCCTCCTTTCACTGCAAGCTGAGAAGAGGTTTTCCGATGTGATGATGGCACAGGAACAGTTTGTGTGCTTTTTTGCGCTGACCTTATGAACCCTGATGGACCTGATGACAAACTTGATGAACCCTGCAGAAACTGCCTGAAAGAGAAATTGTGGCTGACCTTGAGCCACTGACCTGATCTAAACTCCAAGCTACCCAGCACTGACTCTTGTTTTCATGGCTACCCCAGACGGCTGCCATGACATAGGAATGCTCTGTTTCTGGGTTTTCTTTTTTTTTTTTTTTTTTTTGTAAAAGATGTGCTGACAAAAACAGAACTACTGAAAGAGAAAAGCAAAAAAAAGGGTGAGAAAGAGGGAGTCACTTCATGCAGCTCTTCCAGATGGCAGATACCCAAGCTCGGGCTTCTTCTTAGAGGTATAAAATGAGCAGGCACTTCTCACGGTCTGTGGAGTTACCTTTGATTTATGCTGGTGTGCGAGCAGTCCTGGCTGGCAGAGGTGCTGCAGTAGTGCAGGATAAATGCTCAGGGAATGAAGATTGCATCAGGATTAGAAAATAAGGCTGTTCTGAAAGGGGAGATTTATACAAATTTCTGCTGGGTTTAGGAGCTTGTGATGGGACTGGTGTTTTGCACAGTGCCATGGCTCTTGAGTGATCAAGGATGGACTTCCACACCTCACTTTGCTGTGGGCAACAGACCTCCTCAGAAATCTTTTCTCACTTTGACGCATGGGGATATGGTGCCCAAAAAAGCTTCCAGTGAGGGGATGCACACCACAGAGGGTTAAATTGCTGTAATTTCTGAGGCAGTCCTGAGTTCATTCTTTTCTGAGGGCTGCAGTGCTGCTCATTAGAAGCAATTAATCTCCAGTGCTGTGCTCTCCTGTCAGCTCGTGCCGCTGTCACGGGACAGCTCATCCATGAGGAAACAGGCCAGTGTCTCCTCTGATGTATCGCTTCTCTCTCGTCCCTCACAAGCGGGTTTGGGTAAATATGTGCATGGACATAATGCATTAATGGCAGTCACATCCAAGCCCCATGAATGAAGGAAAACTGGACAGCTTCTGCTGCTGCTGAAAACTAGGTTTGTGATGGAATTAGATGCAGTTGCTTGAGAGATGCAAGCCACTTCCCAGTGTCCAGGAGCTCTGTAGTTGCTCCATTAGAGAGCTAAAGAGGAATCAATGCACTGATTTGGGAAGTCTTCTCTGATAGCTCTTTTCTTTAACGTTGGTGCTAAATGTAAATGATGTAAAACATTGCCATATTTCTCCAGAGACCCCTCTCCCTGAACAGATTGTCAGGTTTTGACATTCCTTAAGACTGTAGCAGAAGACATTACTCAGCCAGGTCAGGGGATGGTTTTCAACATCCTTCAGCAACATGCGTAATTATTTGGTCTCTGTATAAAGCAGTTTTCCCTTCAGAACTATGGCTGGTTTAAAGGAACTTGTGTTAAAGGTTTCACTACTGGTTTTACAGGTAGCACTGTCTGTCCAAGAAGTTTCCAGCACATGGCTACACACTGCAAGGCAGGTGCAAGCAACCATACAAGGTGGTAGGATCCAGTCTAATTTTTTTATCTTTCATCTACTGATTAATCACTTGTAATGAAAACCCCAGCTGGAGATCATAAATGTCACCTGAGGCATTGCAGTTCTTCCTACAACAGATCTCAGCTCTCCCGGACAGTTCAGAAACCCCCCCAAAACCTGATGGAAACCTTGAAACTATCATCTTGGAAACTGCCAAATCTACTTACCCTGGGTCAAAAAGATTGATGATACTGTCATCTAAAAAGCCAGATATTATCATGTGATAAAACATATCCCCTTTAAACTTGTCTCTGCCTTCCCCACCATAGAGACGCAGGCAACTGTGGTATCTACTTCTTACTTCCTTTGTCAGCCTTTGATGGCTTTGATTTCTCACTTTCACCAAACTAACTTCTTTTTCCTTTTTCTTTAAAGCCTCCGTTCACACAACTTGCAAGTAATTTAAAAGCAGCTGCATTGGATGTGAAGGCTACAAAATCCAGGAATTATAACCCCGTTGTATGATTAAATTGCTTTACCAGCATTAGAAGTCTGGCTGGAAGTGGTCCATGGAAAATCTCTGTTGGGCACAGGAGCTTCTAGCCCAGACAACCTGAAGGAGGCAGCTCTGTAGCTCCACGCATAATCTCACTTTATGTGACAGCCTGGAGTAGTAAACCTTAGATCTGCACCTACACAACTCTAGTTTGTCTTACATCCTACCTCCTACCTTTGTCCACATCTGTATACCAGTGCTCCCATCTCTTACTAAGTTTTCGATTGCATTTTTGATAGAATTTCAGATTATTCTTGAAAACTTGTGTTACCAAGAGGATTGCAGCAGGGATTGCTAGTGTGGGCTGAGCTGTCTCTGCTTTTCTGTGCTTGAAATCATCACTCTGGGGCCTTGCCAGGGGTTTTGGGGTGTTGCAGCTCTCACGTCTTTTTGCTACCTTCTTCCTGCTGATGGAGCAGGCAGAATTCACCTGGACACTCACTGATGCAATACGATAAAATGCACTGCTGCCCTGCCACACTGCCCTGCCACGCTGCCCTGCCACACTGCCCTGCCACGCTGTCCTGCCACACTGCCCTGCCACACTGCCCTGCCACGCTGCCCTGCCACGCTGCCCTGCCACACTGCCCTGCCACACTGCCCTGCCACGCTGTCCTGCCACGCTGCCCTGCCACGCTGCCCTGCCACGCTGCCCTGCCACACTGCCCTGCCACACTGCCCTGCCACGCTGCCCTGCCACACTGCCCTGCCACACTGCCCTGCCACGCTGTCCTGCCACGCTGCCCTGCCACGCTGCCCTGCCACACTGCCCTGCCACACTGCCCTGCCACGCTGCCCTGCCACGCTGCCCTGCCACGCTGCCCTGCCAGGCTGCTGACATCTGCTACCTGCTCTGGAGCTGAGCTCTGCTCCTGTCTCTGAGCTGAGGAAGAAGAGCACACGAGCCACTATGTTTCCCTCGTCTCAAAGGCAGAAAATATCCTTTCATATAAAACTGTTTCGACTTGTGCCTGGTGTGCCCAACACATTCAAGCACAGAAACACTTATTTAATAACTGCCCCCGCAGAGTGCAGGCTGCATTCGTAGCCCAAGAGGAGGTGCTGGGGGAATGGTTTTGGCAGTGTTTCCTTCTCCCTCTGCAGCCAGTGAGCCCTGGAGCGGAACCCCAGGGCTGACCCTGGGCAGCTGGCACAGCAGGAGGGATGGGAGAAGTGGGCAGACCAACTCCTGCATGCAAGCTGCCGTCTCCTCGCCTCTCTAAGCTGGTCGGCTCCCTCATGCACACTCTTCCCAGGGGCCTGGCGAGGCCGCTGCCTTCTCCTGCTGCTGCCAGAGCTCTGCACCAATCCTGCACCAGGATGCACTCTGTTCCCTCTGCACCTCCAAGGGGTGGATGCGGGGAAAGAAAGCCCATGGGGGTGAAGGTAAAGTATCTTCAAAGTCTTGTGAAACAGGCTGCAGAAAGAGGTGTGGTGAGGAATTAATGATAGATTTCACAATAAGAAAACAGCATTTCTGAATATGGAAACAACCCACTCATCTTGTTAAACCCTTCTCAGTCTGGAGCTCTTCTACCTGCTTTGTGGCTGAATTCCCACTCCTGCAGTCTGTACACAGGCAGCAGTCCCAAACAGCATCTTTTATGTTTAGAATCAGGAATTACTGCTTTCTTCCAGCATTGAACATGGGCCTGGGAAGAGGCTGAGTCTTCCAAGCGAAATCTTCCCTCTCTTTTTTTTATTGCTAGTTTGTTTTGTTCTGTTTTATTTGAAATTAATGCAGTTGCCATTATCTTCCAGCTGCTGTTGAGGAGCAGTCTGGAACGACTCATGATGCTCTCCAGTTATCCCTTGTGATGTCTGGCCTGGAGTGGATGGGATGATTTACCACAATCTTATCTGGATGTTCGTGCTTTGTAAGCCACACAACGGAACAGGTAGCCCAGGTGCTCAGAGGGGTCTAAACCACTTCCTGAGGGGCAGGTCCCACCTTATACCAGCTTCTCTGCCAAGAGCACCTCATGGGTGGGAAAGCCTCCACTGGGGGTGTTTGCAAGGGTGGCTAAGTGATGCACCACAATGTGATGACCACTCTGCCCAGCTGCTGTGCAGAGCTGTGGCTTCTCCCGTCTTGCTGGAGGGAAGCCACCCTGCCATGCTACAGGCAGCTTTCTGCATTGCCAAGGATGCAATGCAGGAGCAGGAGTTGGGAGGATGGAAAGAGGAGGGTATTGGGTGGGGGAAACACAACTATTAACTTCTTCTCTACTTGTAAGTCAGCTTAAGTGCTATGTCTGCCCAGGAAGACTCTGCTTGAATTAGTGGTTTATGCTTAGAAATTAATTGTAATGCAAATGCTCTCTGGTGGGACCCCAGGCACTACTCCTCCTTGGCTAATAGGAGCACAGATTTTGCTTAATGTCTTTGCTGGGCCAAATTCTTCTCTAAGCTTAGCTCATTCTTGCCCAATTATTCCCCAGATCATCTTACCAGGCTTTTTTTTTCCTATCATCTCTGAAGGCTTCTGAGGAATGCTGTCCTTGTCTGGGATTATTCCTTTGCCCACCAGGTCTTGGTTCATGTGATTTTGGGGCAATAAAGAGTCTCAGTGAGCCTTCTGTGGGCAGACTGCCCTGGGCAGGGCTCAGGGGCTGCAGACTTGCCTGAAAAACCAACAAAAAACCCCAGTGGTGAAATAAGAGTAGATTGCTCATTATCTGTTGATTTCCATTATAAAGGAACACCATAGACCATGGCAGTATTTCAATGATGTAACCCAGTTCTGCACCCACAGACAGAATTTGGCCCTCTGTGTCCTGTCACGGGAGATGCGGGGAAGGTGTGAAAGAAGGTCCATCAGAGTGAGTACATTAACTGAATGTTTTGGGATATAATTCTCAGAGTTAAAATGCATGAACAGAGATTTTACCCTGAAATCTATGATTTCCTCTTAATTATCTTCTTTTGTGCCTTCTGTATGCCAGTTTTTTAGTCAATTACTATACAGCATTTTACAGCATGTCTTTTGTGTAGTGGTCCTTTCAGCTGTTATGCTATGATCACATTCAGACTAGATGTATAAAGCATTTGTTGTTTGCTTTGGGAGTTTTTTAATGAATGTTTCATTTAATCTTCAGCCTTAGTTGCCGTTTTTCAGCAAAATCCACATCCTGTTGAATTTCACTCGGAGCAATCGCAATGCATCAGTTATGGGTCCATGTCCAGGCCGCAAGGCCGTCTGTGCCAGTTGCATATAAAAATGAAGACAACGGAGGTCTAAATATAGATCATAATGGAAATTACCCTCTTTTCCCTTTCCTTCTTTTCTCAGGCTCTGACCCATTTTTACCCCTATATCTCATCTCTAGGAAATGTCTTGAGCTCCACCTAAGGGTGTCCTATCAAGGGGAAAAGAGAATTATGTTTGCTTTCTTTCCTTGTTTATGCTGCACAGAGCATGCCTAAAAGGTTTTCCTCTCCTTATCCAATAATATTCTATTGTTTTCTTCTTATAATAACTCTAGGGCTTGTCCTAATAGACTCACTGGATAGCTGGAATAATACACACATATATAAAACCAGCTTTGCTGAGAGGAGTACTGATTTTTATTAAGACTATCAATGTCCTTTGGGGAATTTTATTCTATTTCACTGAAATGCCTAAAAATATGTAAGAAAAAATATACTTGTGTTAAATTATTGGATAATGCTTATGTCTCAGCTACTTTTAGAGTAGGAAGCAGCAGTCCCAAACCTCTTATGCCTTGTTTTTGTATAGAAATAAAAGCACAAGCAAGAGCAGAAGCCTTTTTTTTTGTTTTGTTTTCCTTTGTGGGTCACTGCTAACAGAGCATTTTTTTGAAATTCCAGCAACTGCTGCTAATCCTGACCTGATTTGGAGATTTTTCAAAACACACAAATAAAGCCAGGTTGACAAAGCTCAGCTTGGAGATGCTTTACCTTCATTTATCTCAATTGGGGTTTCAACAGGGACAGGAGAATTACCACCAGACCAATCAGCCAGGAGCGCTGCTTTCAAGAACACTTTATTACTCTGGAGCAGCAATACCAGATCCTACAAACTGCCTGGAACTGCTGGTTGGCCATGGCAGTAGCAATTGCTGTACTTGAACACTGATCTTTAGAAGTATGTTTTCTCCTTCTCTTTCCCTTTAACATATTCTTAAGCTTCCCCTTTAAAATACCCGTGTGCACCTCTAGTTCCTGCAGGGCTGACTTCCCCTAGTATTTACTCCCTGTTCTGCATGATCCTACCTGTTAATTCAAGGGGAATTGAAGCTCTTCAAAATGACCTGGGAAAGGGCTTCTCTTTTGCTACAGAGGCTGCAAATTTGCCATATTTCACGCACGTCATAGTAGGGCTCCACACTTTACTTGTTGTCAGTCATTCTTGCAGGATCTATAGCTCTGGAAGAGGAAGTTAGAATGGGCAAATATCCTGGCTATAAACACCCCTCACGTGCATGTTTCATTTTCTGCAGAGTCTGTCATTTATCCATGAGGTAAGATGTATTCACATAGGAAGTTAGGAATGATGGAGAAAGATGAAGAAGGATTATCAAGGCACAGGTCATGATAATGATTAATTTAACAGCATATGCTTGTGTGGATGTGTTTCAGGATTTTGCTGCATAAAAGACCCTTCTCAAATAGTTTTGGGACAATGATAAATTTTATTGCTTTTCCCAATCTTTGTCTCTAAACTCAGAGATATTTTTTAAAAATAAAAATGAATCTCAGTAAAATATTAGTATCCTATGACCTACTCTCTCTACTGGTCTTCCTGTAATTTACTCTTGGGTCCTTCCTCAGAAGTGAGTGCTACCAGTGTTGTTACTGCATCCTCTCTATAATCATCCCTTTCACAGAGGCTCTCCACTCAAACTAGAGAAAAGAGATTTCCTTCTTAAAAGACTAGAATTTTATCCTCATTACAGAGATTTTACAACTGTGTAATACACAGCAATCATCTAATATCTGTCTTCTTTATCCATAAAATGAAAGCATTAATATCCCCATCTGTTAAAGATTACATGTAACATGTAAACATTCACTCCAAACAGGATGTGATAGAGATCCACATTTCCTTTCTTATAAGCACTGCTACCTCTTCTGTCCTAATATCTGATCCAGGACAACTGCCTTGAAGAATGTTCTGGAAGATATTCACACTCTACTGGTTTGTTCTTGTATAAAGGTAAACAGATATAAAAACAGTTACCTAAACAGGAGTATCCACAAGTCATCATGTATTCAGTATCTGAATAATATTTTAGTGCCACAGAAGTGCAACTGTTTCTAAGGAATCACAATAATTTCAAATTCTGGAGCTGTTTTCCAGAAAACAGATTAAATACCTGCAACCCTATGCTATTTTCCCCATACATTTTGGGCACTCTCAGTTTGAAACCTTGCTTGGTGTGTTTTCCATGATGGTTGTCATTGGTCCACTAACTCTAGCAGCTCCAGGGTAAATTCTATCTGCAGCTACACAGCATTTGATTTGTCCTCATCTCCATAATCCATCTGTCCCCTGATCTGAGAGCTGTTTGCAGCCCTAGGTGACAGGGAGCATGGGCTCAGTGTGATGCTCTGAAAAGCACAGACAATAACCTTGCACAATTTCTGGCTTTTTTTCTTAGCATCTGATTAAATTAATGTGATTCTATGCATGAGTCATGTAATGGGTATCTATTTAACGTGCAGTTTCTCAGCTATGGTGCCAGTTTCCGAGCGGTGATAGGTATTGGAAATTCAGTAAATGGATGGTAAATGGAGTTACAGGTGCTTGGTTCATCTCAGGATCTCATCTGAAGTAGTGCAGTTGTTCCTTGGCCAAACCCCACATGCAGTGCTGCTTTGCTTCTGAACATGGGATGGGGTCTGGCCCATGGGTGCCAGTTCATTTGATTCCTTTATCCTGAGCACTTTAGCAGCGGCTAAACCAGAAGGAACCATCAGCTCAGACAGGGAGGCCTCCAGGGCAGACAGTACTGTATGTGGCAATACTCTGGCCAAGAGCCTGAGCATGCCAGCACTGACACAGCCTTCCTGGATCCAGCACTCAGTGAGCTGGCCGTGTGAGCACTGGCAGTCTCCAGCAGATCTACTCTGGTTTATGGGTCTGATGACCCACTCAGATTTCCATATCACACCCTATCTTCCATACTGGAAAAATGATCTTTGTGGTGTGGCCTTCTTTATGTAGTTTATTAGGGTTTTTTTCCCCAAATAATCTTGATTTATTTTGAAGCTGCAAAGATCTGTGGTATCTGATCCTGATGGGCTAGAGGAGATGACATCCCCCATCACCACCACAGCAACATCTGTCTCTGCACTACTTGTGGCAGGCTACTCACAGTGGATGTGTCTGTGGATGTGTTTGTGCAGTGGAAACTTTCCCTGTGTTCCTCAGGGACTTGTGCTGCTGGATTTATTTTTCTAAATCCATAATGTTGTTTTTTTTTTTCTATTTTGGATGTTTTCATGCAGGTAGGCATGACTGTAGGACAACAGAAGGCTGAGGACAAGTAGCAAAACATGAGAGCATCCACCTCATCATCCTAATGAAAGATGCACAAAGATGCCCAGTGCAGTTGAAGAAACCTAAAGCTTTTCCTGCTAACATGCAGCCCATAAGGGTACTCTGTAAAAAGCAACTTGGCCAAAGAGAAAGAGGATCTGTTTGATTATAAGCTGACTAAGATAATTTTTCCTTACCATTAGCATTTCACAGCAGTTGCTGCTGCTTTAAAACTCTTCCAGCAAGGACAAAACATGCATTTTTTTTTTTAAAAATATCTTGTCTCCAGCACATCATACTTGACCCAGCAGGTTTAATACAGAATTTCACAATCTTGTATTTGAAGGGGATGGGGAGGACTTGGAGTTGAGCTCTCTACCAAACGCATGCAAACAGCTTGCCCCTAGGCTTTCTCTCTCCTCAAGTGAGCATGATGCTACCTCACTGAAAGAGCTTTGAAGTCTTTGCTCTGGAGTCACTCTGGAGTTGTTCTGTGTTATTGAAATGACAGTTTTGTGTCGAATATTTCCTTGCAATTCACCCTCCTGATGGAACAGGCATTACTGGTTGGTTCCCAGGTTTGCGCATCACTGAGGGCTGAGCTAACCTTGTCTCTTCACTGACTGCTTCAAAACTGCAGGGAAATGGATGTGAGAGGAAACTAAAAGAAGTAGGACAGGAAACAAATATCAGGAAATAATAGTTTGTGAGTGAAACAGGTCTCTGAGGAATCACAGGAACACAGACGTAGATGTGCATGAACTAAGTAACAGCAGCAAAACACACCTGCCAATAAAGGAAAATGAAAAAACAAGTGAAACTTCATGTTTGGAGATTCTCCTCCTGATGCCCACCCCTCCTGGGAGCAATCAGCCCTTGAAGCCATCTGCCCTGGAAAATCCCCAGCTCACAGTTTCCTAGCTACGAGAACTAGCAAGGGATTTGGTTTAAAATCAAGCCTGTTGTTTGCGAGACTTTTTTATCCATAAATATTTGAGGGTTTCTTGGTGGCAGGGAAACACTGCCCTAGGCCTCTCCAGAATCTCCCTCCTGATGCTTGAGCCATGCACATCAGGCCACAATGGGACCCATATGTTCCTTAGGATGTTACTAGGGCATCAAGATATTCGTCATGTAATGGACTGCTTACCTTATGTGCCTCATAAACAACACAGCTTCTGGTTCACAGCAGCTCCCTCCCTATATCCCCAGGGACCAGCTTGTAGCACACCAGCATAGCAGCCAGCTGGGCTGGTTTGGGGTAACTGGCCTGTCTGGTCTGGGAGAGGGTGCACACAACACAGCAGGAGAGTTTGAGGAGGAAACAGCCAGTTTCGTGGGCCACAAAATCACTGCAAGAGAGAAGACTGGCCTATTTCCAGAGGTAAAGAGGAAAAGTGATTTTGAGAGAACAGATTGTAGTCAAAAGCAGAAGTGTTCAAGGCTGTCTTCACTGGATTGTGTAGGTTTAGGATGCAACTGCATAGCACCATGACAGACCCCAGTTCACATTGCATATATATCATTTTAACCTCAGATGCATCTCCAGAGTAATCCAAATTGTTTCTTTCAAGATGAAACCCATAGCCAAGGGCTGACATTCCTTAGTCCACTCATCCATTTCCCTCGGGAGAAGACCTGCCCTTGGGCAATATCGTCACATGGTGACAATCTCAGCACAGGGCAGTACTGTCAATTAATATCCTCTTTTCTTCATCTACATCCCCTCTTGGAGGACAGGACACCTCCAGGTGTCCCCTTCCCACTTTTCCCATGGCTCTAGGACACAGGTCAACTCTACTCTACTCCTGCCTTTCCTTGAAGGAGTACCACTGGGTACAGTGGCACCTGGCTACATTCCCTCTCCACGCCCACTGGGTTGCAGAGAAGTTTGGCATGTTCCAGCACTAGAAGGGGAGGGCGTGGATCCTGAGACAGAGCACGGACAGACAGGGAACAGAGGGGAACACAAAGCTGCTAAAGATCCAGTGGCAGTAGCTCTCAGCCAATAATATTGCTGGTTTTAGGCATTTTGTATGTTTCGGATGGTGACACCACACAGTGTTGATGCATTCCCATCACTAAGGATAAAAACATTGCTGCAGCTTGAGATGACTGTGTTTGTAGGTGTGTTACTCTGGGGGGCAGGCGGGAGGTTTATTTTTAGGACAATTGTGCTAATGTCTTTGGGTCAACCTGCCCAAATTCAAATTCCACTGCTGTACCTCACACTTGCTGGACTTCAGCCAATGCCATGTGACATGACCAGTGCCTGTCTTTGTGCTTTGATTTGAGGAACTCTCATTACCAGAGGGAAAACAGATGCTTCCCATCCAGACTAATCAGGGAAGAAGTTTCACCCAGGGGATGCATCTGTTTAAAGACAGTTTAAACGTAATCAAATTGGTCAAATTTGAGGACCAGCAGAGCTCTGCCATGAGGGACAAAACAAAGGGACTGAATGCAAATATTAAAATCTGTGCTCACATGTGATTCTGGGGACAGTGCTGTGCACTTTACTACAAACTGGAATACCCAGCGGATAAAACAGCAGCTGGGATTAAAACAAAGCTGGCATCTGTCCAAAGTGCCAGTAAATCACGTGGAATTATTACTTCGCTAGATATTTTACTGGTGTGGAAAGAAAATAAAGTAGAATCTGATATTTTCTAAACAAAGGAGTTTAGGAATCTCCAGAAAAACTAAGTCCTCATCTTGCAAATTCTCTATCCAGTTCTTAGCGCTAAAATTAACAATACATGAAACTCTAAATTCACTGCTTCCAAACAGGATTGGGGTCTGACAAGGGCTGCACCAATCTGTAAGGGATTATTTCCTCCATGTAATTTATAATATGATGAACAAGGGGTGGGAAATAATAAAATGTGCATAGATTTCTTATCTACAAAATTTATTTTTCTGTTTAGAAAGACACTAAATGTAAACACAAAGGAGAGAAAGCATTTGATATGTCAGAAGAGAAAGACAGAAGAGGTGAGGAGGAAGGAACACATGGTAAAAAAACCAGCATCTAAAAGAGAACCCGAAAAATACACGGAAAGAGAAGTGCCAGAAAATTCCCTAAAATAGCCTAGCTGATGATTATGATGAGTGATACAGAATGAGCACTTGCTGTAAGCAGGTGTCCAGGTGAAGCATTCCCCTTTAACCACATTCCCTGTTAGACTCTAGGCTGGACCACTTCCTAGAAACCAGCCACGGCTCATAGTGGGTACCATATGACAGTGCATTTTACCAGCATCCTCTGAGAAATGAATTTGTGCAAGCCAAACTCCCAGTAAAAATGTCACGATCCCCAACAGCACCAAATCAGTGGAAAGACTGGGTTTTGTCATAGAGAACAGGACTGAAGAGAAATCAGAAGTGGACCAGTACTATCTCCCTCCACATTGGTGTGAGGACGGACTGGAGCCTGCTGGGTGTCTGACGTGCTGCCTTGTCTCACTACTGAGTCTGGAGTAACTTTTTTGAGGGGTAATTATTTTAAAAATTAAAACTAAACCATTCCCACTTTTGTCCATCTACCTCTGCAAAGGCCAACATGCCTTAGAGGTTACTGGATCATCTGCTTTATAGGTTTTTCATCACAGCTATGGTTGAATGTGCATTGAACTTCACTTTGCTGAGCACAGATTAAGCCCATGCTACTCTCTCTTTCAAGGCTCCAGCACAAAAGAATTCAAAGGGAACTGTTAGTGCAGACTGCATTGTACTTTGCATTAATGGAGCTTGCTGCAAGGCAGGCGTATACAACGTGGCTGCAAGTCAAGCATCACCTGAGGAGGGGAATTTGAGCATTCAAAGGGTTGGTCATGACCCAAATCTGGTAGTTTACAATACATGCCGCAGCTTCTGGCCCAGTTCTGTGCTGAATTCATTGCCTGGCCTCTTCTTAGAGCCAAAGCACCAGGAATCCAAATGTAGGACTTGGAAATGTATACTGTGAAAGCCTGCATCTGTAATGCTACAGTTTCTAGTTGTGAAGGACACTTTAATGCAACGCCACTCCTACGACATTCACACCAACTATACCTGTCTTAAGATTTCATATCTCTTAGCATGGTAACTGAGCCATACGCAGTCAATACTAACAGGAAACTCCAGTAAATATGCGTAGCTAACCCATGGATTTTCTCCCTCCCTGTGGTAGGGGAGCTTCAGTTTTTCTGCTTTTTTTCTTCTTTTTTAAATCCTTCTCTGTCTGGTGAGCTGGTTTTACTGGAGAAAAAGCATTTGAGGGTCGTTGATGATCAGCCACTAGAACTCCAGTTTCCTTTAGAACTGTGTTCAATAGCCCAACTCTTTGACCAAGGGCATAATTTTATATCATAATTATTAATAAAAACAATAAACAATTGAGGACATTAGACTCTCTTTCTTTGTATTTCCATACTCCTACTGGAGTGCATCCAACAAATAAGATTCAGAATGAAATCTGAATCCATCTTGGACTTTCTGGAGTATATGAGTGTACTTCCTGCAGCCACGGTTCCCTTTGCTAAATATTCTGCGCAAGTCAAAGGCACATATCTGTAATCCTGCTCTGGTTTATCACTAATGTAATGACATTTACTGCAAAGAACATTAGGGAAAAACAGTTCGGGGTAACTTCACTCTTTCAAAATCCTGCAGTTCAAGATGGATGTCAGAAGATGGCAGCAGTAAAGCATAATTAGGGCCCTTTTTGTCCACAGGCTTTTGTTTCAAACCAAGTTTTTGTTTCAAAAGGAGGCAATTTTTTAAAAATACGTCATTTGTAACAGTGGCATCAAGTGTAACAAGCACCCTTCCAGTAAATGTGAATGCGTTTTCTCCCAGTGGAAATCAGTATCAAGAACACATATTAGAACACATATCAAGAACCTTATAAGACGTAAGCATGCTTTTATAAAAATCTTGTTGCTCTATTATCCTCAAAAATCTAGCAATCCATCTCATCCACAAGAAAAGATAACATATTTCTGTACATGTCTATATATATAATTATCCAAGATGGTGAACATTAACTGAATTTTAAAGGACCATTTCTTTTAAATAAAATTTATTCATGTAGCAAGAATTTCTCACAGTGAAAACTATGTTTTAAAGCTCAGGAAAAACAGAGAGATTCTGCAGTGGGAACATTCATCAGCTGATGAATGCTCAACAGTATCACTCCACCTTGAAGGTCTTTCGCTGTGTGTCTGTCAGCTTCACCCATAGCTCAGCAGGGTGTCAGCTATCAAAGGACACAGTGATGCCAAGAGGCAAAGTGTGCTTGACTGAGGCTGTTATCACAGAAAGAAAAGCCAAGAAATGAGGCATTGCCACTGAATCTGTGTTCCCTTCTGCAGTAATAACTTAATATGGTTACTAGACCGTATATTCTCAAGCTTTGCTATCTGACATGACTGTCAATATGCTTGCTGAGCTTTGGCATGATGAGTCCGGCCGTTCTCCAGGTCCTGACCTAACCAGCTGCCTTACTTTGCTGTATCCCCATGAATGTCATTGCATTTCACTCTCACTCCAGAGAGATTTGAAGCAATTCTATCTACTCTTTTCCATGACTTTAAGGGGACAGTCCTGGAACCAGTGCTGTGTGATGCAAACCAGATGCTGGTTTTGACAGCGTGTGATATTGTCTGTGGTATAAAACCAGCACAACATGTCTATAGATGACAGTGTTTATCCTCTGAACTGTGTACCTCATGCTCTTCACTTCAGTGGGGATGGCTTGCCCCAAGACATCTTCCTATAACTGCTACTGAAGAACTAGGTGCCTTTTTATAGCTAGTGCTCCTCAAGTGCTCTGGTTGTGCAATGTGTCATTGCAACGTTCCTTCCATTGAGAATGACAAACTCGAGATAGTTTCTTCTCTCTGGTCCAAGCTATATGCTTTTGTCTGATAGACAGGATTCATATGTCTCCAGGGAGCAGGTTCAGAAGTCCAAGTAATTTCTGGTTTTCATTGGATATAAAAACACCTGAATGTAATGCAAAACATGCCAATGTTGCTTTTATTTTGTAACATTGATTTCTTCCAACTTTTTTCATGCCAGTGGCATGCAAATAGCTCAGGTTAGTCTTGTAATGGTTTTCACAAGAAGTTGTACAACACACTTCTGCTTCTAAGCTAGTATCAGTGAGTGTTTCATAATTTCTTCAGTGAGCCTGGGCGAACTGGCAGCAGTTGAAGATCAAATCCCCTGTGATTAACTGTGACAATAACCATGGCTAGTATGGTTTTATATACCTCTAGTAATCTATGTAAGACCTAAGTAATCCAGTCAAAACAATAATTCTTGAGGTGGCTGTCCATTGTCAGAAGGGGAGAACATCTGTGATTCTTCTGCCTGTCCTGGTCTCATTGGCTCCTAATGATCAAAACTGCAGCTTTCCACCACATTCAGCTGCCTGAGAGGACAGTTATAAGTCACTGCTGTGCCATTTTTCATCCTGTATAATGCAAAAATGTATCCTGATTCATTATTGAGTTATTCCAGAGTTATGACAATATGATTCAACTAATTTCACAGAGATCTGCCCTATTACTTGCTTTAATGAAGATGCAATGGATCATGATGACACAAGCTCTAAAAACGACCAGAATGGCTTGAGTAGCCTTATTCACCATGCAAGAGGGAGAAAAGTTAGTTCAAAAACTGGTACCATGATAAGTCCTGAGAACCAACTGGATTTCCATTGATTTCCAGAGGTACCTTGAAATAGCATTGTTTAAGAACAAAAGGTTTATAATCAAAAAGCCAAGTTAAGTCAGAGATGTGTAGACTTTCACCCTGTCTTCTGATATATACAACTCTTTGTGTTATAATCCCACAATACAAATTTTTGTAGAACAAAAACATCTGAAAATAATGAATGCATGTATCCCCTTAGAGTTGAGGAGAGTTTATGAAATCAGAGTAGAGACCACTACAAATATCATTCAGTCACATATCTTCCTTAGATATATGAGCTCTGCACATGATGTGACTACAGGTAGCATTGAATTATCTTCCCTGTTTTGCTGTATTTAAAGACAAACTTAAAATAACATTTCTCAGTAGAGAGATCTTTTATGTAATATATGATTGTTATCAGTAATAATAATTGAACTAATGCCTTCTTTATTCCACTCAGCCAGTAAAGCCAAACAATAAAGTAATCTGTTTTCCTTTTAATCAAATTTTGCCATGGGGATCAGTGATGTTACTTGGCAAAATCCGTGCATGGAAGAAATATAAATTTTTGAAAAAAATAAAACAAATCCATGTACGTTGCAGCTATCTTGATAAAACCTAAAACTCATCTATGTGTCAACTTTCATTTCCTTATCAAATCAGCATATGTGAACATTAGCTATAAAAATGCCTTTAAAAACTTAAATAGAAACATTTTGAATTTTGCCTGGGAAAACCACTCAGTCACTCATGACACTAAGGAAATATATTAAACTTTTCCTATGCATCCAATCATAAAGTGATATTCTTCATGGTAGGTGATAGTACACTGTGATTCAAAATAGAAAGTTATTTAGCTATTCCATTCAAGGTGTGGCAGATATTCCCATATATTAAATGGATCCCAGTACCCTCCAGAGAGAGCCCTTTATTCAGTACAAGCTGGGATGTATTACAACAGGTTAAACCACTCTTATTTATACTGAAGTCCCTGTGGAACAATCACAAGTTTAAATTCATGAGTGTGTGAACCCCCTGGAGGTATTCAAGGCCAGATTGGATGAGGCTTTGAGCAACCCAATCTAGTGGAAATTGTCCCTGCCCATGGCCGGTAAGCTGGAACTATGTGATCTTTAAGGTTGCTTCCAACCCAAACCATTCTATGATTCCATGATTCATGTACAAATTGGCTACTCAGAGTGTGTGTGTTCACTCTGCAAGGCCTTTGGGTGTCGAGTCCTTGTGTCTGCAAGTGCTGTACTTGACTCAGCATATTCTCCATCTGACCATGTGGGACAGAGTGCAGGCAGAAGGCTCCTATTTTGGTTTCCCGAATTCTTCTGCTTCCACACAACATGCCACTGCCCATTCCAGCAGTGATGCTACGTGTGGAAACACCTAAAAACCTTTGTGTGAGTGCAGGTTAGGGTCTGTCTTTGAGGCATGTGGGATCAGCTCTCTCCGAGCCACAAAACCACTGAGCTAGAAGAACCCTCAGGGTGCTGCTTAGGAAGCCTGGCAATAAAAGCTGAGCTTAGGGCATTTGTTTCAGGATGAACTACTGACTATGGAAAAGAAAGGGATTTGATATTCTTGTTCATTATCATACCATTATCATAGACTCTCGGCAGCGCCACTGATTCTTTATTTCTACAAATTTTGAGAAAAGTGTCTTTAACATTGAGAGATATTATTGCAGAAACTTTATTTATTGACATTGCACACACAAGAAGAACTTCACCACCCACAGTCAAACTGGAGAGCAGCCAGTGCCATATAATCAAGGCCTTAAGAAATTATCTGTGGCAGGCACTTGATTACAGAGTGAAATGCAGTGATTACAAGCCAAGGTACACCCAGATAAGAAATCTGAATTGGTACTTTTTAAGTTCTAAGCATACTTCAATATATTCATTCGAGCCATTTCCATATTCAGTATTCAGAAATAAAACCAATTTTTCTACATACAGCTAGAACTTCAAAGAGCTAAGAATTTGCACATGCAATCCTTACCTTTTTCCTCAGTAGGACATTAACTATATGCTTACATTACTGTTAGTTGTTAGGCTTTTCCACAACATAGGGAAGAATATTATAATTGGTTGTAACTCAAACTCCACCTGCAAGGCCTGGAATATTGCATTTTCTGTGTTTGCCTTGATGGGTTGGTCAGAGTTGTGAAAATAGGATGTGACATCTGCCTGGGCTTGTGTGTGCAAAATAGCAGCTGTGTGAGACATGATAAGGAATAATTGGCTGCCTGCAGAGCAAGAAAACACCCCCATAAATGACGTCTCTCTCTCGCTCTCTTCTAAAACATTAGGCAAGGAAACCTTTCAACAAGGGGCAGGCAGCCTCTCAGGAAAAAACTGTCAAATCTGCTTACATCATTGTGTCTCATTAAACTAGGAAATGCAGCTCTTCTAATCATTAGTTCAGACAGTGCATCATCCCACCAGCCATCAAGATGGTATTATTGTAATGTATTATTTGTGTCAGTGTTCACCACAGTGGAGTTCTTGGAGACTCCCATAATGTAGCCTTTTTTTTTGTTTTACAGAAAGGCAAAGAAGATCTTTTAAATTAGAGATTCTCAAGAAAGAAAAATAAAACAACACAAAAGGCAATTTATATTGCCAAATAAATCCATAATACACCTACATCTTGAACTTTGTAGGCTTTTCAAGCCCCTCTGTCACAACAAGGATATGAGCAAGTCAAAGAAGGGAAGCAGAAGAGATCAAAGGAAAGGCACCTCTATTAGGAATGAATATGTCACCCCCAAGTGTTTTCAAAGCAGAACAGAGACAACTTGGGAAGAGTGGGCGGTATCATATTGGTCTACAAAGTCTGAGTGACAAGAAGAGATTAAGTAGGGAATGTTCTTCACCATTTCTCATAATTCAGAAATCACAGTTATAAAATGAACTTGTTATATTCAAAAATATTCAATTCCAAACAGTCAAAAGGATGTACTTTTCATATAGTACACAGGCGAATGGTGCAACTCGTGCCATAGAGTATTTTGGATGCTGCACTCGATGAGTTAGTAGAAGGTAAACCCACTGACAATAGAAATAGCTATGACTGCAACTTCTTCATGAAGATCTTCTCTGATTGCTAAAACTTGGAAGGTAAAATGCTTGTCTTTCTTTGGAGCAAGGACCTTCTACAGCCTGTAAGTGACACTGCAGTAAAGTCCCAAGAAAAATAACATCTGAATGTTGTCTTGAGCTTGTAAAAGCTCTGCTCCTTCTCAGTCATGTGTGACATTCTCTCAGATTTCGAGTAATAAACAAAAAGAAGAAAATAAAATTGATGCTGTCAGCTGTGTGACCTTCACAACTTGAAAGCCAGAAAAACTTGTCTCCCTGTACAGGAAATATACTGATAGGGACCACAGCAGCAGCTGGATGGTCAAGTCCAAATACTGACAACTAAATGCCACAGATGCCTGCCAGGAAACTGATAAGCATAAGCACTACATTCGCACTCTGTTTTGGCACTCTTCAAACCTGCTTGGAGCGTATATCACCGGCTTTTGACAACAGGCAAAACAGGGGGCTTTTCAAAGTTGCAGTATTAAGAAAGGTGGGTGTTTTCATATTGCTGTATCCTCACTTGCATTCGTAGTAGTCTTTACTACACACTTGCTTCAACTAGCATCAAGCTGTGTTTTACATAATAATCAGCAATTGATGATAAAAATGGTTAATGAAAAACATAAAAATATGCTTGTGAAGGATAGAAAATGGGTATAAATTGGAACTGAGTTTTTTCTTCATGACACTTAGTGAAGAGCTTTGAGTTAACTAAAGGACATGGTTTCAACAAAGAGTATCATCTACTTGATAAGTCTGGTCTACTGGTAACATGCAACACAACTGTGAAGATAAGGATAGAGAACAATACAGAGAAGTAAGGTGTCAGTGTTTGTCCCAGTAAAGGCCAGCCCTACCACTGACTGCCATCTGGGCTGGCCAATGCTTGGAATCAGCCATCATCCCACTGTCTGCCCTATAAAAGGTCAGAACAAGCTGCCTGGTACAGCGTGCTGGCTAAGAAACCAAGATGGGCATCTGGCTTCCACACCCCCCTTCCTACTATGTGGCTGTCAACCCTGGAGGAGAAGAAAATCATCTGAAAGGCAGGTACCAATACAACTAGGAGCAATATCCAGAAGGTCTTGTGCCTTTCACATTCCCCAAGACAACAGGAACAGCAGACTCCAGCCTTACACTACTGGGCCTCAATTCTGTTCTCTCTTTCTGCTCCATCAGACACAAGAACGAGATCTGTCTGAATGCAGGCTGGAAAGTAGGTACCACTTACTGCTGAGGGAAGGGATGAGGCATCTCGTGGGATTTGAGATTGCATGGGGCTCGGCTGCATAGGGGTGACAGGGGACCATATCCTGGAAGGTGAGAAGCAATGGGATCTCGTACTTTTGGAAAATGGAGACATGAGAAGAGAAAAAGACAAAGGATGTATCAGGGAATCTAGTACTTGGAGCAGAAAAATATCACTTTTGGCTGGCTGTACAGCTGAGGAACCCCGGATGAGCTCTGAGCTCTGCAGGCAATACAGGGAATCTTTTATGCTCCTTACACAGTAATCTGAACAGCAAACACAGACTAAACTCTGAATCTAAAGCTAATAACCTAATTCTGTGTGATGCTAAAACCCACAAACCTCTGTGGGGCTGTGGATCTTAGGAGGCACCTCAGTGTGTCACAATCTCAGAGCACTGAGGCAAGCTAGTGAAGTTGCTACTGAGAAACAGAATGGCACCTGGGAAGATGCACTGAACTGGACCCAGCAGACCTGGAACAATTGAATGTGAAAAATACCTTTCCCTTCAAGTATGGAGGTAAAATCAAGGCATTTTAATGAGTTTTATGGAGTTTTTTTTAAATTATTCCAAAGTCACAGTCAACCATGAAGTTAATATTTTAAGAATGCAGTCTGGGAGCTGTGGCTGCTGCTGTCACTGCATGGCACCAGACACAGCTTCTTGCATGTTCTTCCTATTGAAAAACTGCAGCAGTAACATCCCAGTGGGCTACTGCAGGACTTGATGTTAATGATTATACACTATTTGAAACAAAAGTACTGATATGGGAGCCTGGGCCCATGTGAAACGAGATTAGGTTCTCTATGTCACTGCCAGAGCAGAACAATCAAAATTTACCCAGGAGCTACTGGCAGTTCCTTAGGGAAAGCTGTAATGAAAACTGCCCTATTCTTCCAGCTCTCCATGATGTCAGGGGCAGGCTGGTGGTGCTGCCTGGGAACCCTTGTCTTAAATGTGCCTGCTTTACCCACATTCAGCAAACAGTTTACTTCCACTCCCTTCTTCCCAGCACAAAGTTCTCTTAGGAAACAACAAAAAATAGTCAAAGGAAAGTCCCTTCCCTGCAAGTGAATGCCCTTGGTAAACTTGTACTCCCAACAGGTCACGTGCCTTAGCTCTCACAAGCAATGCAGGTCAGCATAATGCAACAATCATGTCAAATACTCCTTACCTGTCCTCTCAGATGGGCATGTTATTTTTTTCCCAGCTGAAAATGCTGGACAGAAATTTGGCAAGAAGACAAAACAAAACAGGCTAGTAATGATGATATCACTGGGTGTCCTGTAGCTTTGAGTTATTAACAGCACAGCAAAACTCATTAGCACGTCAAAGCACCACAACCCAAAATGCATACAGTCCAGCATAAAGAATCAGGGCATGAAAGACAGCTTATGTGGAGAGTCATCAACAATGAAAAAAAGAGAATATTGTGCTTGGAGCAATTCTCATTCATCAGAGTCTTGTCAGTACGGTTAGAGATTACAGAATAAATATGTCTAAACACATTTTGTTTGGCCACACTAGAAAGCAAAGGTTATAAGGACATCCTCCACTTTTTTCTATTCAGCATATGCATGCAAGATCATTTTCTCTGTCTCATCAGCAACTTCCTTTCTGATGTATAGGACACAATGCCATATCATATAGCAAAAAGTATAGCAAATGATCCCTATTCTGACCCTCTGAATTGATATATTTATACTCCCAGGCAGTATAAATCACTGCAGTCTCCCTGAAGTTGTCAGCGTATTGTTGATTTAGAGTGTTAGGTCTCCAGACCAAAGCTGTATTTGGTCATGCCATCTGCCAGGCTCTTGAAAGCTGGGTCAATAACTGTACAGGTGATTTTGAGAATATTCTTCTGCTGTGGTGACAATTAACTAGACAACAGTCAGTTGAATCACTGATCTGTCAAGGGTCATTCAGTGTGTACTCAGGTGCTATATATGATGTTTTCCAGGCAAGACATAAAACTGTGATTCTGTATTCACAATAACAGTTCCATAAAGAACTGTAATGCTATTGAAGTCTGGTGTCCTACTTAGCTCCCAAACTGGAAAATTGCCACACTACCTATTTTAAGGTTTGTTTGCTTCCAATGCACAGGTTTTTTTGAGCCCTACACAGTCACACATTTTTGCTATGTGTAATTAGACAGCTGCTTTCTTTTTCCGCTAATCTCATGACAACCTTGTCTCCCATCAAGGGCTGAAAATAGGGTATATCCTGCTTTAAAACTCATTGAGTACATTTGAATTCAGTTTGCATAGCTTTGGCAGCACTACCATTTTTATCTCTGCAAGGTAACATGAAGTGAGAGATTGTTTTACTGGCGTTAATGTTCAGTGGAACTGGAGCAGGCCGGTATGAAAAATGGATGTTAGTTAACTAGCAGGCGTTAGGTATGAGTAATGAAAGAAATGTGGGAGGCAAACTTTGCCGACTCACTTTGTGTAATACTTGTATCTCTGCAAAGAAAGGCCTCTTTGTGCAGGAATAAACCTTGCATTCATTTCCTGCTCTGATCTTATCTAGAGAATTTGAGTGACCCTGATATGCCATTAAATTTGGGTCCCTGTATACTTAAATACCCCTTCCGATTTTATTCATGTCTTGGCATTACTGGTCATCCCATTTTACCCCTCCACAGACAGATCAACACCCTGTAATATCCTTGGGCTAATTTTGTGTGTAAGTCATAATACAAAGTAAATATGATCTGGTAACAACAATTACAGCTTTTGAAACGGAGCATATCGTAATGCAATCACACGTTTACTCAGACACACACTGCTTTGAGCCTGCAGTACTCTCAGAGGTCTGCTACTTTTTTAAAAATATACAAAGACCACCTATCCATAGTCTACCTATAGTCTAAAGACCATTTGTATTCTAAATACTGTCTATCTGTAGTCTACCATACAATACTTGTAATTTACTACTGCAGTATAGTTTTCCCAATGAAGTAGGGCCATTACTGTCAACTCTCTGAGTAGATGTGCCAAGAAAGTAACAGTTCAGACCTCTTCAGTATTAGGGTATACTGTTAGATATAGTGAAATTTAAGACCAGAAATCATTATTCAAGACTATGTCCTGCATTACACAAACCATAACACCACTGCAAGGATTTAACATACTTAAATTCTAAGTCATTCTTTCTGTTAAAAAGTGCAGCTTATTGCCACTCTGGCTTTTCTGAGCCACCTATTCAGTCTCCATTTTTTTTGTTTTATTATAAAGCTTTCACTGCTGGAAAACTCTGCTGTATAAACTTGTAGGACTGTAATCAAGTGATCTTGCCAGTATAACAAGCAGAAAGAGTTCTGACTATGAAATATGGGTTTTTTTCAAGTGACTAATCATTTGTCATCTGAACCTCCTCCAGTTTATGAACATTGTGTTTGAAGTGGAGATTCAGAACAGAGGTAAGAATTCAGGTAGTTGTTTCATCAGTGTCCTACATATTTTCCTGTTCATTAATGGTATTTTATTCCTTTTGTGTCCCACCACATTTACATTAGCAATGGAATCGCATTGGGACCTACTGTGAGACAGTAAATCAGCGTTATTCACAGAATCGCAGTGGTCCAGAAATGCCTTCCACTGTGGCTGGAAGTCATCTCTGGAGCCTTTCTAGTCAAAATGCCCTGATTAAAGTAGGGCCAGCTCCAGCAGGTGGTTCAAGGCCATGTCCCGGGTTTTGAATATCTCCAAGGATGGAGACTTCTCAGCTTCTCTGGGCAACCAATTCCAGTGTTCAACCACAACCCAGTGAAAAGAGGAATGTCACAGGTTTAAATGAAATTTCCTGTATCCTCATTGTCTCATCTCTTACAGGAACTATTTGCTCTTACATGGATGGCTTTCCCTTAGACTTAGCTAAAATGAATTTCAATGATCTTTCAAATGCCATTAGAAGCTGACACAAATTTTTGTGTCCCTGTCCACACGCAATCCATGCTATAATTGAATACATGACAGTAATCTGATGTGCTATAGTTAAATAAAGAGACTTAGATTAAGCAGAGGAATCTTGTAGTTGCCATCTTGAAGTTCAGCAATGTGCAACATTTGAACTAGCAAAATCATTTAGAACTTTGTGTTCTCTATTTATTCCTATTTGTTTTTCTAGCTTATTCTCAGATACCGTAAAATCTTAGGTATAGCCATTGATGTGACCGTCTGTTTTGTCCAATTTAGATCAATGCACTCATACAGCACCATTCTCTCCATTTTCATAACATATGTGAGCATATAGGAATAAAAACACATAATAAGGTGTTCTGTTTACTTATAATTTCAATATTCATTAATGTTCCTTTTATTCCTTTTCTAATTTTAGAATTAGTTCCTTTATTAGTCTTACATGTATTTAAAATTTGCATTCCAACAGATAAGACTCAAAATTACTTGTCAGACTGTATCTATCTTTCAGATCATGTTTTACAGGAAAAATGGGCCATTGTTTTGCAACACAGAAATAAAATAAACACTCGTACTGAATATTCTAATAATCTTGAGAATGTTTCCAAAAAAGGTGCCTTCTATAGTATGTAGATTTTAAGTACTGCTAATATATCAGAAAAAGAAAACTTCAAAGTACCTCATGGTTTCCACTGACAGAAATGAAAAACTGCTGGCTTCACTGACAGAAAAAACAAACTTCAAAGCAGACAGTCATCTTCAAAAGCTGAGAACAAGCCAAATGCTCCCAATATACCTGGTCTGTCAATGAAGATGATAGGTATCTTGCCTTGGCTGTCAACCTCTCTCTTCTAAAAGCACTAAATTCTCTTATACGCAAAAGTACTTCTCTTAGAAGAATAAGTACTGCACAGATACCAAAATAGCATAAATTTCATTTTTTATTCAACGACTTCCAAAATATTTGTAATAATATTTTTTAACGATTTTTTTTTACTTACTAGGTGCATAATATTGATTTGCTCACATGGGCTGTAGCAACTTTAATTAATTAATTAATTACATAACTAAATGAACTTATTGATAAAGAATATTGATCATAGGCTCACATTTTTCAAGCGAAAGAGCTGAGAGTCTGATGCTGTCAGCTTTCTCTTAAGAGTTGTGTAGTTTGATACTTCTGCATAGATGATGCTGGACGCAGAGTGTTGCATTCTGTGTGTCAGCTGAGCTGTGCTTCACTCTTTAGCAGAGTCTTCACTCTTTCATTCAATCAGCAACAAGCAGTACGCAGTAAATGTCCCCATTGCTCTGTATTTACAGAAAGGCACTGAGAGCAGAAGTAGATGTTAGGCAGGAAGTGTATCCTCTGCGATTCTTGTAAAACTCCATTTCTATTGATAAAGAATAACATCCCAAGAATTTACAATGATTTATTTTAAGGCATGATTTGCCACTAGATCTCAGAAACTGTGTGTATAAGCAAATTTAACAGAGCCCAGGAACTAGCTCGAACACTACTCTGTGATCATCTGTACCATTTAGTTGTCAGCTGTCCCTCTTTCCTTATTTTGCTAGCAAGTATCTGCTCTGTGTGGTGATATTTCAGCTGATCCTAGCATGGTTGTCATTCCCTCCACGAAGTCCGTAGATCTATGACCGGAGCGTGCTTCTGGCTAGCACATGTGCCAACAGTTTGTGATGAATCTATGATTATGACGGGAAAGAAAATGAGATGCTTGATGTGGCCTTCACTTTTTTTTTGCTAATTTGCACTCACTACTGGAGGAGGAGCTGGGCAAGGAGAGAAGCAGCTTCCTTCTGAATTGTGACAAGAGGTAATTGCTTTCCATAAACCTGACAGGAGAGGCGAGAGCTACCTGAGCTGGGGATCATGTTGGCAGAAGAGCAAGAGACTACTAACTGCAGGAAATTATAAGATCATTTTTAACTACTAGAGTGATCTGACTTTAGAGGAGTATTCTAAGAGTTATGAGGGCAATGAGCAAGTTCTAAGACTGAACTTCATATACTTAAGAAAAAGTGTCATGTGTTGTGGTTTTCTGTGACAACTGATAACTGGAAACTCTCAGCAGCTCTATTTAGTCATGTTCTGTAGCTATAGAATTAGTCATTATTGTCATTGCATGATCCCTGCAAGTTTCTTAACCAGGACTTCTGGTATCTGTGAACTTCACCTTCATGTTCTCACAAGGCTGCAGAAGGAAGTTGCTGTGTGCTGTTCCATTCAGGATCACCTTGCAGAAGCACACTGCTTTTTTCTCTCAAGGAAAGTTTATAGATGTTCTTTCTTTTTACTTGCTAAGATCACAGCAAGCAATGTTATTTATAACTTATACTTGTGAAACTTGTTCAGAGAGCTTTGATTATAAGTTTTTTTTGAGCAGGGTTCTCAGATCTTGCTCGTCTGCTGAGGTGATAAAGTGAGGAGATGCCAAAGGAAGAGAAGACCACTCTGGAAAATGACAGTTTTAACATGATATCAGCACAGTGAGTTCCAAATTCCAGCCCCACCTTCAGAGAATTCTTACATTTCTGGCCCAGGGAGATATAAGGAGCTTCTGATACACAGAGGCAGGTTTGGAAGAGACAGTCAATAACTGAAAACTGAGTAAGTGCCTGTCACAGCAGTCTATGCTCCTGTTTTTTTGGGTGTGGAGATGCTGGTGAGAGGTTCAGCAAAGGCTTTTGTGCCCCACTGAAGAATCACATAAAATTCTTACAGTTCTGGTGCTTTAAGGATGCTTGGTTTACCCTATTGCATTGAACACACATGCATGTACTGCAGGAGTACATGTATTGGTCAAAGCTTCTAGGACTCACTAACAATGAATATACTGAGCATGGCTCAAACAAATCAGAAGGATTCCTTCTCCACTCACATAATTTTCACAGTTTGGGAGTTATGGTATGGGTAGGCTTATGTATCTAGTACTTAATATTCTGTTTGCATTGTATGATAGGGTGGCTGATGGAGCAGCGTCAGAACATTTTTGGAAACTGCAGTTCTTCAAGAACTGCTCCAGCCTGGGTCCTTTCCACAGGGTACAGTCCTTCAGGAATCGACTGCTACGGTGTGCGTTCCCTGCAAGGCCACAAGTCCTGCCAGGAGCCTGCTCCAGCATGGGCTCCCTATGGGCTTCAGTGTGAATATCTGCTCCACAATGGTCTTTCATGGGCTCCAGAAGAACAACCTATTTCACCATGATCTTCTCTACGGACTGTGCAGGGGAATCTCTACTCTCTCACCCGGAGCACCTTTTCCTCCTCCTTCTTCACAGACATTGGTGTGTACCGCAGTTGTTTCTGTCATATTTTTTTCCCGTCCTCTCCCACAGAGCTCCTGTGCAGTGTTTTTTACTCTTTTTAAAATATATTATCTCAGCATTACTCATGGACTCATCTTTGCCCAGCAGTGGGTCCCTCTTTGAGCCTGCTGGAAGTGTCTCTGTTCAGAATAGGGGCAGCTTCTAGCGTCTTCTCACACGAGCGATCCTGTAGGCCCCCTGCTACTAAAACATTGCCACGTAAACCAAATCCAAACTACCTGGGAATATACTGTACAAAGTCTGAACATGATAAATACAATTGTCAAAGAATGATGAATTTTTACATCACGTACAAAGGGCTTCTGGACACTAGAGCAGTCCATAGCTGCTGAGGTGTGCAGGATATGCAGGTCCTTTGAGTCTGTCAGAAAGGCAGTGCCATACAAAACCGTGACTTCCCAGCTTGAACAGGGTTTGAAAGGTGACATTTGCTGCCCCGTCCCCGCCATTTCAGCACATTGTGATGCAGAACTGTGCTGTGCCCTGCTAATGTGCTGGACTCTGTTTTTCCTGAGCAGCAGCAGCATCTGCATGTCTAGGACTCAAGCTTCCTGAAGAGACCTCTGGCAAGGTTTGTGGAAGAGGCTTCAGTTGTCTGTGGCTCAATTTCTTCATCAATGTACTTACAACTACAATAGGAAACTTGTGAATGCTTAAAGGAGTTCCTAGAACGAAAGCTGCTATACAGGCAAAGGTTTAAGTATAAATTCCTCAGGGCAGGCATTGCTGCTTATTTGTAAAACAGCACTCTTGTAAGTACCCCTCAGTAAAAATAGCAATGACGAAAGAAAACATACTTCAGGGTTAATCAGTCTTATAGTTTGGTTCACCTTGTAACAGCAGATTTCCAGTGTAAGCTGGGAACCTGCAGGCTGATTTGCACAGATCTCTGTATCCACGAGGAGTAGATTGCAAGACTGGAGCCACATGAACTTAGAAATAAGGGAATAGGTTCGTGGAAAACTGAAATAAATGGGTTATTTTTCATGGATCTTGGTAGGCACTTAAGTAGTAAATGCTATAGAAAGATGGAAAGAATACTGCTAGCGGAGAAATTGTATGGAGCAGATTCTTCTCCAGTATGAAAGGGAAACATACAAAATGAATGTGACATGTTTTTGCCATACAAATCTTCCAAAAGATGTATTCTGCTGAGAAGTGCAATTTTGTGAATGGAGCACAGCTAGAATGAAACTTCCTTGAAACTTGGCCCCTGGTAAGTTGGAAAAAAAAAATCCTTTTCTCGTGTTTGCTCAGGATAGATTTACTTCTCAAAACACTGCTGGCACCATTTCCAGTTCGAAGGTAATTTCTGATTTCCTATCCCTAAAGGATCAATAGGGATGAAGTCTGGCTCCACTTTTCAATGAAAATTATATATCAACCGTGGAAATATGGTGAAGGCAAAAAAGATCAGGCCTTTAACCTGCCTCTGAAAAGTCCTTTGTGTGTCCTATTGATTATGGACATATGGTAACTGCCCATTCTGGAATACCCTTCGTTATGTGTCTGCTCCTGAGCGAAGGCTGGAGCTTGGAGGGACACATCTATAGGGACAGTGCCCAACGCATCCCTCTCACCACGCAGACAACAGGGCTGGGGATCTGGCTGTCCATGTGGACAAATCCAAGCTCATCTTCAAAGAGTTTGTTAGAGTCAAAAAACAGTGTCTTTTATGGGGTTTGTTTTATTGCTTGGTGGTTTTTTTTTTGAAACTCTTTGTGGGATGGCTTAACTGCTTCAGGAACCATCCTTAAAGCCTATATTGGGAATGCTGGGAAAGGTAAGAAATTTTCTTCTCTTAAGCCAATTTTTAAAAATCCGTGGAAAGAAAATAAAAATAAGATGGAGAGAATGAAGAAATAGGTGACTGTGCATGCAGAGACAGAAGTTATGGGGCACAGGTGGGGAGGGATCTCATCATCCAAAGATGGGGTGGTGAGCAGGTGCATGGGGAGCTGCCGCCCCGCCTGTCCTGCCGGCCACTGCAGAGAGCCTCCTGCCAGGAGCCTGGCCATGGAGCAGGTGGCCATGGAAACCCTTCGGCAGGGCTGCCAGCCAGAAACCCTGCCAGCCAGAAACCCTGCCTCATTGCTGGGGCCTGTCAACGGGTTGCTGGGGTTACTGAGGGGGTGGTGGTGGGAAAGAGGCCCCAGGGCATGCCGAGAGCTTCCAAGCTGGCCAGGACACTCTGTCCCTCTGCCCAGCTTTACTCTGCTGAGGAAAAGCCCCGAGGCAGTCTTGTGGTTTTCTCAGTTAACAGAGTTTCCCTTGACCTTGGGTTTAAAATGGCTCACTTCCTTTCCAGGGTGCTAATTAGAAAATGCTAAAGGACTCACTGGGGAGAGCAGGGGGAAGGGCTTTTCCGGCCATCCCTATCCAGTGCAGGCTGGATGTCCCACAGGAGATGTTAATAGTTAACAAACAGACTTCAAAACACCAAGGGACCCAGGGAAATGCTGCCGTGCTCCTCCTCGATACTGAGATATTCTTCTGCTTAAAGGGCCTTTGTTAAACTGCCTTGGAATAACTCAAGCTCAACAAAGTGGAACTAATTGGCCTTCATCTTCCCAATCTTATGCAAAACAACTTTGAAAGAAGGATTTTTTGAGGCAATGATATCCAGTATAAAGAGGAAAGCATAAATCTGGATTTTAAGGTGTTGGGTGTAACATAAAACTCAAGTGATAACTCGCCACACTGGGAAATGTCAAAACATCAGCTAGCAGAGGAAAGGATGTAGGTCACCTCTCTGTCAGGGGTGTAAGTCATCTCTTGTCTCAGAGGGCCAGCACAATCCTTAAAATAAGAGACTCTTGTGGATACACACTCTCTTCCAAACTCTTCAGCATATCCCACCTTGCTTTGACTTTGAATGACATATTAAGGACTGGATATTAACCCAAATCTCTCCCTATTGAAACAGGACAGTCAACATCAGCCTTGATCACTTTCTTCCAGTCTTCTAACCTTTTTTTTCTGGAGGACAACTCATTAAGGAAATAATTATTCTTGTTTCCAGTTCCTCAGTTCAGTTAACTCTTTTAGCCCTTTTCTTCAAAAACTGCAGCAGGACTGATGAAGGTTCACTCTAGACAGTCAGTGTGTGTTTCAGTGATTAAAAGTAAAAAGTATTATTAATTTTTATGCCGAGAGAGGATATGTCAAATCAAGACAGTCAGTTCAGCATTTAGTTAATCAAACCAACTGCCAATCTAATCAACCTTATCCCAGAACTGGAAACGTGCTAAAATCACCTTATTTGAACTTCATTTAAAGTATCCGTCTATTTTTTAGGCATTTTCTGTAACCAAATAAACTGCTCTTCATCATTCCTTGTATGGACTGCATTATTATTATTATGTCTTTATGTTGTGGCTCTTAGAGGCCTCAGAGAAAACTGAATTATACTCATGTCTTCTTGTGTTCAAAGACACAGCATTAGAGAGAAAGCTCATAGCTGTTCCCAAGAGCCTACAGAACTCAGCAGGCAAAGTGTAGAATATAAAACAGATATGGAGAATTGAAATGACATGCCTGAGATGATTCAGCAGATCAGTAAAGAAATCCAAGTTTCCTTATATACTGATCTGCCCTTTTCCTGGTATATTGTAGCTATTCCAATTCATTAATAGTAGTATGGCTTTAGTTCGAAGCATTCACTTCAGCATACTTTGTGGCTGAAGTTACTTGAAAAATGTCTGATTGAAGTTCTAAGATGGAAACATCACGTTAGGCACCAGCTGGACTGATCAACCTTCTCATGCTGGAGCAGGTTGGCACAGCTGCACACACTGTTATGTCAGGACTGTTTATTTCCTAGACATGTCTAATTACATTCCATGTCTTCTTATTTTTATGTTTCCTATTAGGTGAGATATAGGGCCTAATTCTACTACAGAAATAAGGAGGAGTTTCCCCACTGATTTCAAAAGTTTTAAAATTACTGAACTAGAGCCAAATCATGGAATAATTAGTGTGGCTTCAGTGTGCAGTCTGCAAGAGGAATGAAGTCACAGGCACACAGCATTATACTTTATTGTCAACACTAAAGTCAAGGATTCACCTTGGCTTCTGCCAGCACAGACTACAGCACTGACCCTTTAGAATTCAGTAGTAGTGCAGAGGTGTCACCATAACGTCCTTCATGCTGCAAAGAAATGTACAGAAACTGTTTCAAGATTGGCCAAAGAGAGGCACTGATCCCAGGTGAACTTCCATCCTCAACATGAATGGTCCTCAAGCATACAGAGTGCTCAGGGGTGTGTATTGAAGTTATGGTAATCAAAAAGGGACTCATTTGGAGCGGTGTTTTTTGCACATTTTTAGGCCACTACCACAATGTATGACCAGAACTTTTTTATCTGTCACTGGCTGGACACAACCTCCGGCTTTTGAAGCTACAGTGCCCTCCAGCAACTCACCTGTTTACCTTACATTTTTTCAAGTTTCTGAGGTGACTTTGGCAGCAGTATCTATTCCATGCTTCCAATTTATAATAAGGTTTTTAATAAAGGATTCATGAGCAGTTAATATTTGTTAAAAACAAGTGTAGTGTAGAGGTTAATAGCGAAGTGCTTTCAGCTTACTGCAAGCAACATACTGATCTATTAGATTTTACAACATTCATGAAATACAAAATAAAACAGCTATTGGCTCGTTGCTAGTTCTTGGGAAAAAGAACTGTAATGTCAAGGGTGGTTACCAGAAGTATCTGTTTCGATGCTTATAATGGCTTTCTGAGGAGGAATTAAATCTGTCAAGGAAGTTCAGAAGTGAAAGGTTCTCTGTGAATTAAAGCGTGACAGTTTTCAGGAGTAACAAATCCTTAATTAATGTGGGATGGATGCCAGAGGCAGTTATTTTAAAAATAAACTTGAAAGCAAGTGTGGGAATTCCTTAAAACAAAGGTTTTCTGTTGCCATTTTCTGAGAACATGTTGTTGTATTGGCCTATATGGTAGGTTGTTGGGGTTGGCATCACAGAGGTATCATTATAATTGTCATTTAATAGCAGCTTTTTTTTATTTTATCCTAAAGCACTTCAATGAATCACCCATCACCTAAGCCTGGCGTTAAAGAGAATTCAAAATCAAACAAGATGCTCAAGAATGAATTGTCCTTTGACAGAACTGGGGCTCCCTGTGCATTTTAATTTTTCCATAGACTACATAAGATGGAGACAGGGGTTGCTGTGTCTTGATCTGTGACAGCTGGGTTCTTACAAAATAATAAGCACGATTGTTGATGTAAAAGTTCAGGGTAAATCTGCGTGTTTAACGTAGGCAGGGATAGATGAATTTACATATGAAATTACTGCACAAGACAGGAAGATGATGACAGGCTATTGTCTTTGTAAAAATCCAATTTTCTAATGTAATTGTAGCAAGTATGACTGGGTAAGCAAACAGTTGTGGCTTCTCATATTGGTCATGCTAGAGAAGCACAGAAATTGGCAGTAGTTTCATTTACCTTTTGCTCATAAATAACTCATGCAAAGTTAAAGATCACAAATAGATTAGCTGCTTTATTTTCCTTACTTAACTACAAGAATTAATCCTGGATTCAGTAAGGAGAAATGTTGCTATTAGCAAATAAGAAATGCAGTGGTCTAAGTAGGTACTGATCGGTAATACTCTACCTTATAAAATTCAAAAATGAAACCAGAAAGGTCCATTACTTCACTGTACCTGAGTTTCTGGTTGAGCGAGTGCTGTGAAGAGGAACATTACTTCTTTTCTATTAATTTCATTAGGTCTTATTTCTGTGTCATATTACAAGAGAGTGCACCTTAATGATGTTAACTATATTTGACACATACTATAGGCAGGAGCATATAATGACATCAGCAGAAACAGTCCTTGCTCATTAATTCACAGGCTTTTCTGGTGTGCTCATTCCTAGAATACCTGAAGCTTTGTAAACTCTAACTGGATTTTTCTTCATAACACACTCATGAGAGGTACTGAATCAGTTGTTTGGTTTTATAGATGAATGACAGAAGCACAGGGAGATTAGGTGATTAGTCTAAAGTCTTTTAAAAAGTTAACCACAGGCTTCAGGTCTCTTGGTTCCATTCTTGCTTTGGAGAGGCCTGTGCCTTTTTCTTGATTCCACAGTGATGGGTGCTGTAAGAGGAACCCATGAACCGTGCATCACTAGACCTCTTTACAGATGTCTCCTTATTACAATTCACTAACTTGTCTTGGTATTGCCAAACATTTTTGATAAAGACCGCTAATATCAGAAATACAATATAGAAATAACAGAATCACAGAATTGTTTAGGTTGGAAAGGCCTTTAAGATCATTGAGTCCAACTGTAAACATAAGTCCACCATGCCACCGCGTACCTAAGCACCACATCTGCACATTTTTAAATACCTCTGGGGATGGTGACTCAACCACTTCCCTGAGAAGCCTGTTCCAGTGCTTTACAACCCTTTCAGAGAACTAATATCTCCTAATATCAAGTTTAAAGGGGCCCTGGTACAATTTGAGGCTGTTTCCTCTTGCCTCATTACTTGTTACTCGAGGGTAGAGACCAACATGCTCCTCAATACAGCATCCTTTCAGGTAGTTGTAGGGAGCCTCCTTTCCTCAAGACTAAACAACCCCAGTTCCCTCAGCTGCTCCTCATAACGCTTGTGATCCAGACCCTTCACCAGCTGTGTTGCTCTTCTTTGAACATGCTTCATTAGCTCAGAGTCTTTCTTGTAGTGAGGGGCCCAAAACTGAACATAGTACTTGAGGTGCAACATAGGACAATCTAGAAAAGTAGATTAGCCTGTCTAATGCAGACTTTTTATAAGTACTGTTTATACTGTACCGCACAGCACCAGTTATTCATAGTGTGAACATGCTGGAGTCTCTTACTGTAGACAGGGAAGGGCTAAGCCACAGTATTTTGGCCATACAGCTCTCAGTTTGATGGTGCTCTGGCCCCACAGCTTTGCTTTGACCCATGGGAAGGGCAGGGGCCAGAGCAAAACACTGCAGGGTATGAGGAGCTTCGGCTTCAACCCCCTCAGGCCTGGGAGCACCTGGAATCCATTTCCCAGTTAACTGGTCCAACCATAGGGTGGAGAGGCAGGACCACTGCCCATCCAAAGGGGCTTGAGAAGATGTAGCTCTTGGGATCTCTTAGGTCGTGATCTTCCCTGTTCATCTTCCAATCATAAGGGAACTTTAGCACCAAAGGTCTTAAGCAAGGAAATTTCAGACCTTGTTTGAAAACCTATGTTTAGGAACACAGGGAACTCTCTGATCTAACTCTATGTTTAAGGGCCTTTAGTGTTCAGCACCCATTGCTAGTATGTGGTTCACGTTGCTTTCCTGCAGCTATGTACTTAGTATGGTACACAAGTCCCATAATCAAATATTGTGCTTTTTCAGAACACAGCCCAGTAACTGCAACTTGACTAAAGCCAAATCTCATTACAGCTCCTGCTTTCTTCTCATCCACTTAATCCAGCTACCTATTAATGAAGGAAGTTAAAATGTGGTGTCTATCGGGAAAATAATAAATTTATTGTCTTCTAGGTACTTAGTTGTTCGAATTTGATTGTTTAACATGTTAGCTTAAGATTTACTTTTTTGTCACTTTTGTAATGTTCATGTAAGGCATACTGCTCACACGGGTAGCTTGGAGCACAGAAACATATACATAATTTTAATGAAACACGTACTTGTTCACACAGTTTTTGTTATGGATTTTAGTTTCTGTAATCCAGGTGTAAATAGCATTCACAAGACTGAATGACAGAGCTCCATGATGAGGTGTCTGTAATCCTTGGTTTGATTGTAACGAATGAATACGTAACACTATCAGACTCCTCCACTAACAAGACGATTATCTGGCTTTCTGTGCATGTGTATCATCTAATATTGGTAATGATTTTTTGTTCTTAATTCTGGGGAACCTGAATTCCCTGTTACTACACACTCCTTTTACTCCAGATATTCCTGCGTCAATACTAGTGGAACACAATTTGTGTAGTGTAAAGTAATCTAAAGGGGAGTGAATAAACTTCTAATATATTTACAGAAAACACATGCAGTTTTTTCTTAGATTTTTATGACCCATGTTCATTCCAGACACATCTAAAAAATCACTGACGGGTACTGTGTTATTGAATTATTTAGTTATCCATTTTGGAATCAAGGGTAGCTGTCTTTGATGTGTGCAGTATATGGGTAGAACTAGAATATTTTGTTCTTGCTCACCTCCAGCAATTGTGATGTCTACTAATATTTAACATCAACCTTGAGGTTGCCCTTAAATAACATGAATTGTATTTCCCTGCCCTTTGTTGTTGCAGCTACCTTTTGCAACTCTGCCTTTAAGTAAACACTCTCCACCTTTAGACAAAGTTACATGTTCTGCATTATGGCATCTGCAGATGTCTTCTTTCCTTTGGGAATGTAACACTATCCTTCTGCATCATTCCTCTTAGCTGCAGAGACACCTGCAAGACTCCAGCTCTCATGGGGTATGAAGGCAAATGGAGAAAAAATTCTGTCTTGTCAGCTTCCTCCCATAGGCAAAAAAGTTAGGTCTTTAATTTCTTTCCTGAAAAGTCTGGGGTGGACAAAGAGCAATTCTCACCTGATAGAAGGCAACAAAGGAAGAAAATTGTCATATCTTCTGGTCTTTATCCCAAGACTGCAGAAATGGGGGTTCACAAGAAACTATCTAGGCGACTAAACCCCACAGTTTCATAAAACGGGGTCTCTTGAAAACTTATATTTCTCTTATTGCAACCAGGAAGTGGAAACTATGCATACAGCTTCTGATCTTAACAACTCATTGTTGACTGAGACCGTTAGATTCCCATTTAAGCTAGATATGTTGGATAAGCAAGCAAGTTAAGAGCCCAAGCTGTTCTTCATTTCCTCTGTAGTCAATGGAAAGACTAAATTTTCAGGTGGCACTTCAGATCTGTCCATTACCTGTAGAAAACATATAGTGGGAAGGAGAGTATGTTGAGTATCTCAGCTATATGCTTAATATAGGCATACATTAATCTCTGCCTAAATCCGTATTAATCCTATATTAACTTTGGCCTAACTTTGTATTTCTTACTCAAAAAAAATTCCATCCTTGACACAGTTGGGGTCAAGCAGAGGTTTGTCTCAGAAAGGACTGTCATACCGGGACTTATTTGCTAGTTGAGCACCTGATGACAAGAGACAACAAATATACCCACTTCTATAACTCTGAGTACATAAGACAAATGATGTAAATATTCGTAAAACAGTCCAGGTTGAAAGTGACTTCAAAAGATTATCTGGTCCAAACTTTAGTACAAAGGGAGCCTAGATGAGATTATCTAGCAACCTGCCCAGTTGTGTCTTGAAATCCTGGGGACTTTACCACACACATGAGGAAATTATTCTCGTGATTGATTGTTCTCACTGTAAAAAATGCCTTTTCTTTATCAAAATGAGATCCATTTGCACATTCTTCCAGCCTGCCCAGGTCTGTTTGTAAGCCGGCTTTCCCTTCTGACATGTCCATCTCACCAGTCAGTTTAGTGTCAGTATTGGTCACTGGGGGATCCCCCTTGTGACAGGCTGCCAACCTGAGTAAAAATCACTGATCACCAGCCTCCATGCACAGTCTATGAGCCAATTTCCTACCCATCTCACCCATCACCCATACAGTCTGTATCTTACCAGTTTGTCCAGGAGGAAGTTGTGGAAATCCAGTGATATAAAGGGCTGAACTACCTCTTTGTTCAGAAAAAAGTAATACCAGAGCTACTGGCAACCATGCTGTGCACAGAAGGAAGAAGGGCTGTGAGGCGATTCTCCCTGAGGCAGTGGGTGCAATTATTGACAGGGTAATGTTCATGCAGTTTACATGTGATTCCACTCATCATGCTGCTCTTATGTGCATTTTTTGTTGGAATCTGAGCACAAACACTCACAGAAAATTAATTTTAATAATGCAAATAAGTAGTATTTAATAAACCTTAATTCTGAATTTACACTTGAAGGAATGGTTAAGTTGTGTCTAATTAAGGGACAGAAAAAAGCAAGAGGCTTATGTAATTAATTACTTTAGGAAATCATACAATCATAGAATAATTGGTTGGAAAAGACCTCTGAGATCACCGAGTTGAAACACTATTCCACATTTCAATATTCAAGATCAATAAGGAAAAACTTAAATCTATATACCCAAAGCAAGTTGGAATAATTACTATATTTGAAGAAATTAATATTATTAGGATATATTTCATTACTTGAGAGGACTACTTAGTTTTCTCTTCTGTTTTAAAAAAAACCATCTAATTTAGCATTATATGCTACATGAAAATTTTCTTTTTTTTCCCTCTAGCTGCAAAGGGCCATAAGTAGCATTCACATTATTAATATGTTTATGGTATGGACTAGCAAGCTCTTATTCTTTTACTTAAGAACTTAAGCCTTGGAGTATTCATTGTAAAAGCAATGACAAGAACGTGTACCTTAAATTCCCCAAATGATAGATTCATTTTCATGAGTTTTATTGGACTATATATTCCTAAACAACTACATAAAGAGCTGGCTTGATTCCACTAAGAAATGTAATTACTGTAAACTGCATGCTTACTAGCACTTGGTTACTGTCCTGATGAAGTTACAATCAGAAATCTGACAGATGAGGGATTAATTCCCCAGAAACAGGGCTTCTTCTATCTTCTTGTTATGAACAAATGTGTATGGAAGAAACAGACCTGAATATGCCAGATGAATAAATTAAGAAGTCTAGGATGAAACAGAACAGCTGGAAATGTAACTGGTGATAACTGAAGGCTAATTAACTTCAATGAGCAATTTTCCACCAGATGTTCTATTAGCCATAAAGAAAGAGAAGCTAGAGAAATTGTACGGTGTGCATTTTTATTGAGAAATTCAATATGAACTGCTGTTCTACCTACATGGTAACTGGAAAATGACTGTACCTTCTGTTATGGGCATAAATATTCATGTGACTTATATTATTTTCACAAATCAGGAGACTGACAGAAGGAATGAATGTTATCTTCCCTGATTTCAGCTGCCCAGAAGGTAGCTGCCGAACTACTAGCGGGAAGAAAGAGTCTTCCTTTCTTGAGTTTTTATCTTTTTAGATGTTTCTGAAGGTACCTGTTGCCCTGTTCATAGAGATGGCTCACTGTGTTTAGCTACCTAAGTGTGGAATTTGAGCAAAATAAATAATAAAAATGGAAGATGTGATGATTCAACTTCTATTGGTACCTGGTTTTCTCCATTAACTATCTGAGGAGCTACTGAGACGGCAGCTGGTTCTTGGAATGGGCTCTCCAGGGAAGTGGTTACGACATCAAGCCTGTCAGACTTCAAGGAGCATCTGGATGACACTCTAAGTCATGTGGTTTACTTTTAGATAGTCCTTAGAGAAGCTGGGAGTTGGACTTAATGATACTTATGGGTCCTTTCCAAATGGAGATGTTATGTGATTCAATGACTATGAGTCTCCAGGGCTAGCTTAGATTTAGGCAGTTAACCTTTATACTACTGAAAGTAGGTTGGGTGAATCCCACTACATGGCCTATAGACAAACAGGGATGTTCTTCTGTTTTGAGAACAACAGTCAGCAAAAGCATGAGCTTTTGGTATTGGTATTGCTTTTCAATATTACCTTGGATGCTTACTTTTGGCTTTAATGAAATACTGAAGCTTTACTTCTTATTGGGGTAGAGTTATCATTTTTTACAAAATCAGTTTATTACTAAGCATTACCTTGCCTATGGAAAAATAAAATATTGAGGACCTTATCATTTACAGGATGATGGTCTTCCCTTTGTGCAAGTGGTTTCCCTGTAACTCATGTCACAGATACTTTATTTTATTCTCTATTCTTTTTTAAAGGAAACTGCTCATAAGAACCAACATCTAATGATCTTCTAAATCTAAAATATTTTTATTTCTCTATAGCAGCTGTTTGTACTTTTGAATCATGGGTAGAAAAGGGAATATTTAAATATTGCCATGATATTTATGATATTTATCTGATCAAAGACACCTTCATCTACAAGACAAATAAAAGAATCAATACAATCCTCATTACCTGCTACAACAAAGAATTTCAAAAATAATTAGGTAGAGTTGTCTTGTTTTAAAGCAAAAAAACCCCACCTTATAATTTTCAGAGGTATGGTATTCTGATGGTTATTAATGAGACTCCTGGAAACCATATGCTTGCCAGGATTGTTTTAAACCTTGAAGTTCTGATTAAATTTTAATTTTATTACAGTAAAAGATGAAAAATTGTCTGTAGCAATCAAAAAGGTCATTTCTGCCACACTGTCAATGTGAGAAATATATTTATTCTAATGTCCGTAAGAGATGTTCTTTAAAGATTCAGAAAAATAACGTTTACTATGAATAAATATTGCTGCGGTTGAAATAGACATCTATTGTTTAGAGTGCAGACAATAACAAAGGTGAGTAGGAGTGTTGGTAATAGAGCTCTTCCTTAATTAAGACCATTAATTTCAACATTGGAAAAATACCACCACATGTTGGTGGGGAGAAGAAAGAGAACACCTTACTCAGTGCAGCAGGCACAGTACTGGGGAGTGAATGGTGTGGTTGGCTCTGTCTGCAAAATCCGGGTAACAAAAGAGCCATCAAACAGCAGAAGGGAAAACATGCTCTTTTGCTACTGCTTTTTTTCATGGCTTTGAATGATTGTAAATTCAGTGAAATGTGTTTCAGCAAGAACTTCCAACAATTGAGGTGCTTAGATGTATTTCGCAATATGGAAATATGTGAAAAATGTGGTGTGGGCCTTTTTTGGGGGGTTAACATACAGTAAAATTCCTATAAAATAACGAACTATAGTTCCATTGCCATTATTCTGATTTTGGTTATTCAGGTAGAATATTTGTCATACAAGCAGCATGTATGTTTGTGAATATATCTAAGATTGGCGACTGAGATTCAAAACCTGCTTTTGATTCAAAAGTAGATCAACATCACACTGGGTACTGAACAATGTATTTTTCTTCTCTCCTCCTGAAGTACAGGTATGGTTGGGATGATGATCTCAAAGGTCCTTTCCAACCAGGCGATTCTCTGATTCTAAGTTGTCTGGCAGGCAACAGTACAGATACATATATATAGCAACACATACACGAGAATATATATCATTACTTTCATTCAGAACCAGTTACATTCTGCGTTATCTGTGCTTCTAGAAGGAGGACAATTAGCAGAAAACATGTAAATATCATTAATTTGTGAAGTTGAATGCTATTCTGTTTGACTGTCTTCACGTTTTAGAATCTCTTGACTATCTTTATACTCCTCATGGAAGTATTGGAAACAGCATGTAAAGAAGTTGTGTGTTTAAAATACACAGATTTGTATTCTGTATTACTCATAGTGGTAGTTGTGCTTCTGCCTGAATGGGATGCTTAGTTTGAGAGACAGGTGGAGAGTAAATGGGATTGAAGAGACTTAGGAGTGTCTAATACATATCTACAGCTATTTGCTTGGCAAAGATGATGACGTTCCATTGCATGCTATTTTTTTTTTTTGCAAAGCCAATAAAAGAGCAGGTTTTCTCTCACAGAAACTGAATTAGAAGTCTAAAAATGTTGAGAATTGTGGGTTTTGCTTTTTCTTTCTTATTTTAACTGATGACAAAAGAACCCTAGGTTCCTGTGACCTCATTCTTCTCCACACTTAAGTTCAAGGACAGGGAATTTTAAGGACAAGAGGTGAAGGATTACTCAGGAGGGTGCCAGCACAGACACTTCTATTTGAGAGTATGCTGTGTTGAAGAATAGAATAAAGCAGAGGAAGATGAGCAGTGGTAAGTAATATTTTCTGACGTAAAGGAGAATTTCCTTGCTGAAGTAAGAATGTCCTGAGAGAGAGGATATAAGAATTTGAAATATGTGCTCTCTTTAACTAAGATTGGTTGAAACATTATTTGTCTTGTGTGTAAAGTGTTCAGGTAATAAAGGAATAACAAAAAACAGGTCTTATTTAAATCTCACAAGAAAATTCTGACTCCTGCAAAACTGGTTGTAAAACTGCTCTTGACTATGCTGGAAACAAATTTCTTTCAATTTATGTTGAAGAAAACAATGACAGAATCTGGTAGAGAGAACAAAGAAAGCACAAATTAAGAAGCCACATTCATATATTCTGCAAAGATAAACAGGACAGGACAAATTAATCTTTGACTGGGGTTAAGAAAGGTGAATAGACACAAGGTTGTTGAAATTTTACTGCTTTGCTGAGGACAAGATTTAGAAAGCCCACGCTGCAGTAATAAAAATTACAATTTGCAGCTGTTGATGGCAGGGTTTGAGGGTACTCTTGCACAGATATGGTGCTCACAAATCATAAGCCATAAAGTCTCAGAAGTGACAGGAGACAACATTTTTAATTTACTTGTGTCTCAATTAACTTATATTTTGACATTGTACTTAATCAAACTGAGTTTTATTCAACTTCCTACTACTGACAAATGATCTGCTTTTTTTCCTCTCCCATTCTCCGTAAAACCAGATGGCTTAATGCACAGATGCTTATGGGCAGCAAAGCTGAATTAGCTTTGTCTGATTAAGTATTTTCAGAGAAGAATACCTGACTTGTCAGTTACTGCTTAGTGTATTGAAGCCAAACAAATTACAGGCTATCTAAATTACGAATTAAATGATAGCTCTGTAGCCTTCTCATGCTAACTGTGCGTATGTCTCATATAAGCCCACACTCTGTAGCCAGCAGCTGTGATGTCAATAACTTGATTCAGTTAAGACAGAGGAGAAATGATCATGGTTGGAAAAAATGAGGTAATTATGATCTAAAATGTATTGTCTAGTGAATAACCATGTGTTTGCCTGTAAGTTCTTCAAGACAAGGATTATCATTTTGTTCCATTGTACAATGTCTAGCACAAAGGGAATCTGTGCCATGACTAAATCTCAAAACACTACTGCAATAGAAATAATACTAAACCACATAGAGGAGGATGATTTGTGTTTTGGAAAAAACAATCAGTTAATTGTTCATCTAAATATACTTAAAATTCCCTGCTCTTTTCTGTCTCTTTTTTACAATAACGTCAAAGTAACTTTGCAAAGACTGCTTGTGAAACTGGCTTGTTACTGATCACTGACTATTTCTTTTGATATGCTCAAAATGCAAGCAGCTGTTTGACATTGGAAGCTGGTTTGTTTGTTTTAGTAGAGTGATTCATTTCCACTTTCTCAGCAAGTCTGGTGCTTGTACTATCCAAACCAATTCTAATATTTAAATAATTGGTTGTATTTGTGTTGGGATTTTTTTCAGTTAATGGTACCGAAATAGCTGATGTTCTGCTAGAGTTTAATAACTAGAAAATAAAATGACTGTTTAATTAGCTTTTGCAGCTCTTTGGTCAGTAGGTGTCCATTTCACAGCCTGTCTGGCTGAAATTACTTTCAGCTGATTGAAGCTTTTCTCACTCCATTTAGCTGTTAAACCTTGGCATATGGGCTTCTGATCAGTTTTTCTATTCAGACAGATCCTCAGAAAAGCTGGCAGTGAAAATAATATTAAAATTGAAAAAGTCTGTTTCAAATAAAATTAAGACAATTTAATGCTCGTATTGGCAGTGCTGGAACCATCCTTCACGTGTCAGGAGAAAAGGATTCAGTGGAAGAGAGGAATGAGCTTCCTGCACTACTTGGCAATCTTCTGGGAAGGAGCACAGCATAGCCACATAATGATAGCTGATTGACTCTTGGATAACTCTGTCTCTGTAGTTGCCAAACTACTGTTCGTTAATATACTGCTATTCAATATTTGTGGAAATGCTCCTCAGGTAACAATTTGCCATGTTATACTTCATCTAACCTGGAGTTTCTTTTGAGAGGTGTTTTATTTATTTATGTAGAGAGGTTAAGGAGATTAAGATAAAATGGGCATCTCTAGAAAGATCTCATATGTCAACTATGTTATTTCTGATTTAAGGAGATCCCTGTACATGCAGCTTATTAGCTACCTGGTATTAACTTAGACTAGGCTTCTTCTGATAAGAAATATCCTTCATACGTTAACATGGTTTTCCTATTAACTACTGTTATCAAACAGCTCTGTTTGCTGATTCTGTCAGTACATCTTGCTTCTGTAGTTCTGGAGTGATGTGGTCGGTTTATCAGATCTGGAAATGCATCAGTCTTTAGGAGGAGAACTCCATGAGAATTTCAATGGTTTTAGTGCTTGTTGTTACTGCAGCAGTAAATAAATAAATAAATAGGCAGAGGAATTGTAAAATGAATAGTAGCAGTAGAAGCAACTGTAACCTGATGTGACCAGTTTTATTCTCATATCTTCTCTATTCTCTTTATATGCCTAAAACCTGGGATAACAGAACTGTTCTTTGAGTAGATACAGAAGCTGCAGGAAAGGAGGTTGCCTAGTAGCAGTGACTCTATTAGTGGATCAAATTTCATTAGCCTGTATTGTGAAACCTGAATAGAACTGAATATATTTTCATGTGTTCACTGTCTTATAGAGAATATGTATGTCTTGGGGAAATACTCGATATTCGTTTGCTTCAGAGAAAAGATTTTAAAACAAATTGCTATCAAGATATTGAATTAGTATTTGTGACATAAATGTGTCCCATCCATCAACTTCCCACCCATGAATAACATTTATTATGCCTGGGTTTTTTTGTGTGAAATCATACATTCATTTAAGAAGTGTTTAGTGAAATATTTCCTACTAGTTCAAAATACGGAGATCCTGCACGTACAATCTGCTACAATATCTGTATATAAAAATGAGAGTCACCAACTACACCGTGGTAGTGGGATGGGGGATGATGTCAAAACTGAATTAGATTTACTAAATTTAGCAGAAGTTATGTGTTTAAGATAGTAACAGCTTCAGTATAAGAAACTAGAAACTGGTATGAATAATAATAATGATATTATTTTCTGCCATAAAAGGCTGGGTTTTTTAGTGTTGTGTAAAAGAGATATTTTTAGCAAGCTTGGTAATTGTAAGTCCCTGCAGCAGACTGATAGTGTGGGATGTTTCCTGGGCTCTGTAGTGGTCTGTGTGCGACCATTTAGGAATGAATATTTATAATGGTTTTTGTTACCTTCTGGCATATTTTGGTACACTGTCCATGTAAACCCCAAAACTGGGTTAATCATCTGAAAGAGGTTTAATCATCCGAAAGTTAATTATGATCTCTCTAGTCATGCATGTGTTGTATGTTTACACTGGACTTAATTTACTGCTAAAAATAGTCCTACTAGGATAATTATCAGGATTCTGTAAGGAAAATAGTTATAAGAAACATTTTCATATTGCAGAAGACTCATGAAGTTATCCTACACTGGATAACTTCACAACTTAAACTCGGGTATTTGTGCTGCTTGGAGAGAAGTAGTGTGTGGTACATATCCAGCAGCAGGTGTGCCAGTGACACAGAGATTTTACCAATAAAAATGTAGACAACTATGAAAACTACATACCTCAAAGCAGGGCATGGAGAAAATCTGGCTTTGAGGATTTGAACAATGCCCAAAATTTGAACTAATAACCTTAAATTCACAATAGGAAGCCAAAAAAACCTTACAGAAATCTGCCAGAAGCCTTCATCTTAGGGAAAGATGACTGAGGAGTAGTGTCAGTGTGGGAAAAGTAAAGTGGAAGATCTGAGAAGACTTGATTCAGATGCTGGGCTTGGTGTTCCCTTTCCCTGCATCATCAATAGAGCTCATGACTCCATCGTGCCAAAAGAAGGGTGCACAGTCCAAATTTAATCCCTTATTTCCCAGCTTTAAAAACGCTTATCTTTGCTATATTCAGTACTTTCAAATAGGAACTCATGCATGCAGCATGAACACATAGATTTCTGGATTTTTTTAGTAATTTATCCTTTGGAGAGCTACTGAGACTCCAATTGAGTCATCATTGTGGTTCAAACTTTCATACTACCAATTTATGCAGCACAGACCTCCATCTCTGGAGTCTGTAGAGTAAACTGGTAGTCGGTTGTTACCTCTTGTTGAACAGCTTTTAAAACATTAGGTACTTATTAGTGTGTAAAACAGTTTTCCTACTGATAGGAAAACCTGGGATCAGCTCTAAGTCCTGTGATACGGAGTCTTCTAGTAGTTACAGATACTTTCACATTGAACTTGCATCCTTTTTCTCCTGGTTGTTTCTTTCCATTCTTGGTGTGTAGGCCCTTTTCTTATTTAGTCCTCTTTGCAACCTTCACCCACTTGCTTTTATTCTGTTCCTGTAACTCTCCTTGCTTTTCGTATCACTCCATGCTCAAATTCAGCTTTTTCCAGCTCATCAGTTAAGCAAGTTGTAAGAATACAGGAGAGATTGTCCTCACTTCTGATACAAAAGCCTGTGTTTGGGGGCAGACAATTCACTAAAACAAAATTTCGAGTCTATGTGCCAAAGAAAGTGCTGCTAGAGATTCTTAACAAAAGTTCTTGAGAAGACAGTACTTTTTTTGTAATCTCAGTTTGAAAAAAAACCAACCTGTTTTGATTAAAGCTTCCCACTAAAACATTCAGCCAGAGGCAGGTGTTCTGTATGGGAGCCCTCTAACTCAGTGGCTGACACCTGGCAAATACTGAAGACCTGGAAACAGGCTCCCAGGATAGGAAGTATCATATGATATCAGTTCTAGCTGCCAGCTTCATTTCTCTTGCCTATGGTAAAATGTATTGTTTCAGCTACTCTGACGGGTGCAGTGAAGTGGAGAGAAGTTCTGTAGGGTAAAGGATACTCCCATGAGAACTCCTCTGGCTGTTGCTACTCATATTGAAATGTCTCAGAGCAGTGTTGATCAGAGATTGTGTAACTCCAAGCAGCGCCAAAAAGTCTGCAGGCCTGTATAAGCAAAAAACATTTTGTGGGTTGTTATTTTATTTTGCAAAATGCTAAAAGAAAAAAGAGGCATTTCTAGGCACTTGATTTAGACAATTTTGTAAAATAATCTGTCTTAACCTGAACTCTCAGAACTACTAATTTGAACCAAACTGTGCCATATAATTATGTTGATTATTCCCTGTGATGAAATAGTCTGCAAAAGACACTGATCATGTGAGTATAGCACTTTCAAGCAATTATAACCTGTATTAAAAATTATTGAAGCTTAACTAATTATCTAGCTAAAATTCAAAAGGAGAAGGCTCCTCCAACTTTACATTCTTTTCCTTCCTAGTGAAATTATCGGTGCTTAAATCAATGGGAATTTTGCTACTGTATTCTGCAAATCCAGAGAAAATTCTTGAGTATTTATTGTCGTCTCCCACTTTTCATTTGTCTGACAAGTTATATTTTGTGGAATTTTTTGGAAAAGGCAATGAAAACTTTGGTTTCTGTTTCCTCTGCTAGTGCCATGGGAAGTTTTTCTGTGTAAATATTATTTATCACAGCATTTGTGGGGTGGATGTTGATGCTTTTATTAAATTGCAAAGCAGGTGACAAAACTTAAAGGCTGGCTTTTATGTTCTCCATGTAGAGTGAAAATCAGGTGGTATTTCTACTCAGTATCTCGCATACTAGAGTCTAAACTGTGCATGTTTTTCCTTTCTGTGCTTGTGTGCATGAAATACAAGTGCTTCAGGATTGATCAGGTGGACAAAAAAATTGCACTGGATATTTTCCTTGCAAATTGGAATTATTTATCTGAATTCTCTTGGTTTAGCATAGGCAGTGAACACACAGCATACTAATTTTACATTGAATATTCCTCCTCTTGTTTCAGGAAAAAAAGTTTCATGCCAGCCTTAAACACTCAGCATCAATGTTTGAGAGACTAATAGAAGATTTTTTTTTTCCATACATGCTTGAAAATACAATTATTATTTTCATTCGCCTGGTCACAACTCCTTTACACTGAACTGTCTGTATGGATATGAAGATCGAAACATTTTGAGCAGACTATTGACCACAAGCAATTATCAGATTCTGTTTTCAACTGCATAGTTTACAATTTGAATCAGTATTGGAGTGCTAGGAAAAATAATTGTACTGTGGTAGTGTTGAAGTTTGAGTATCAGGAAGTGAAGGAAATAGTTAATCAGTTTATTCCTGAAATAGAAGCAGAATTCTAAGTAGTTTAAAAAATCATTTTCTTAATATTTTTAGTTGGAAAAAGAAGGAAAATGAGACAAATTTTATTTTTACCCCACTGAAATATGATTTTCATGTCCTCCAAGGTTTTGAACATCTAACACAGTTATGTGTACTAATGGAAGATATTATTCTTATATGAAAGAAAACAAAGCCACATTTCCTGCAGATACATAGAGGCAATAATCATCTTCGAAGAAGTTGATGCTTGACCGGTCTGAAAAGTGTTTTATTTGCTCCTGTGCTGTCACAGAAGAATTTTCAGTGCTATAAGCACCACTGAGTGATGCTGGTTCATGCACACAGTTCTCTTTGCATTAATAGTTTTTTCCTCCATTTAGTTTTTGTGTAATCCACTGGTGTTGCCCTGAGTGGAGGCCTTACCTGTGTTATACCTATACCTGCTGTATTGCATACCACAGAGATATGCTCCAGCACTAGTTTCTAATCCAGTCCCTACCATCTTTGCTTAATTTGAAATAGAAAATTGGCAAGCAATGATAGACTTTAGCTATAGTAGAATTTAGAATTAGTTTAACAAAATTAATTTAGATTAAGTGATGCCTATTTAGAGCTTTTAGTGTTTAAAGCACTTTATATGGAATACTCTACCACAGTAGTTTCTGCTCAGTGTCAGGCTTCCCACAGGCACAGGTATGAGCAGCAGGGTGTCAAGCTCATGTCTGGAGCCAGCACCCCACTGGTGCACAGGCAGGGGTGATGGAGCGATGGCTGTGGAGGCAGGGGCCTAGCTGCCTGCTGACACTGCTCCTGCAAAGCCAGGAACACATGGCCTCCTCACCCTGGCCTCAGCAGAGGACCAGGCAGGTGTCTGTGCTGGGTGGCTCAGGGGAAAGGCAGCACATTCCTCTTCCTCCAGGAAGGAGCTAGGGGTGTGATGGGCAGCCTGGAAAACAGCTTGTCTTTTAAAAGATGGATCTAGCTATGTGTTAGCTTGGGAAATGTGCCTAGTGGTGCAAAGCACTTGGTGATTTACTGTGCCAGAAAAGTCCTAGTGAGCTTATTGAACACACCTATTGGTCACGGACTGCCTGCTTAGCTTGTTATATAAATGTTCTCTCACATGCAGAAAGCATCAAGGTAGATCGAGGTCATATAAGCAGTTTGATGTGAGTAAATGTGACCAGAGCTCACATGACACTTGTTGCTGGGCCCCTGCCCCTCCTCTGCCCGCTCCAACACGTGGCAAAACAGATCATACTTTCGAAAGGAAAGTCTGCTGCAGTAATGGGAACATGCAGTGCCTCTGTCATATTATCTAGACATGCGGCACCTGATGTCAATAAAGAAACTTATGGGACCTAATGCAGATAGTCAGAAGCTCTTGCCTCTAGGAATTTTGATTTTATGTAAAAGACCATATGAAGAGGGATGGTGGTGATTTTTCTGCAGCACATGTGCTTCATGCAGCATAGCCAAATGTAAGTTGACAAAGACTGGAGCAAAAGATACAGCAATTCATTCACAGGACCAATCTTGTTAGCATTTTAAATCAACCTGCTTATTTTGTATGGAGAGTGTACTTTTAAATAGCATCCTTTAAACTTGTTAGGATTTCGTTATCTCCTTTCCCGTGACTAATGTGCGTTTCGTATCAGGAAAGCTCACAAGATTGAAGTTCAGCTTCTTTAAAGGTTATAAGGCAAATGCATTCTTGCTTGGGTCTGTTGCCTGGCAGGTCAGCTTCTGCACTACTGGAGGGATAGATTGGCATTCCTTTAGTGACCCTAATTCTTTCAGCTCATTGACAGCTGACTTAGTATGGTGTTGGAAAACCAAACCAAAACAAACCCTCCTCCTTACTCCAATGAGAGATCTAAATCTGGGATCATTAGCCAATACTATGTAGAGTCTTACTGAGGCTCAGAATTGCTTTCCTCCCACTTCTTCCTGACTGCACCTAACTTGGCATCTCATCTTACTGTATGCCAACACATGGTCTTGGAAGAAGATCACACCTTGCAAAAGAGCTTCCCACCACCTCTTCCCAGCCTTGGATGTATGGATCTCACATCTCAGGATATGGTGATATGCTTTATACAGAGTGACAAATGAAGACTGTAGGAATGAAATGAAACAAGACTTAAGTAGCAGATAATTCCTAAAATAAACCCCAGAAATGTCTAGTGAAAAGTAAAAAAAAATTTAATTCAGAAAAGCCACAGTTTGACCTCTTACTCTAGATCCTAAAGTTAGAGATAAAGATGTCTCCAGAAATCAGCCCGGGAACTAAAATTCACAATTTTAGTGGATGATAAAAATCATTAATGTAACAGAACGCAACAGGCTGGCAGTGTTTCCTCCATGCCATATCCTATATCAAGAGCTCACTGTTCTGTGGGCAGTAATTACTAATTTCTAGTCCCACAATTCCTAAAATATTATCACCTTTGTTTCTGTGAACATTCTATTCTCCCTCAGTGTCAACTGTCCTTTTTCTTGAAAAGGACTAATTCAATTACATTAAAATCAATGATTCATGCTCTTGGTTTAGTTTGGAGATTTAGAACTGAAAAGGGCTTACATGCTTGAAAGCTTGTAATTTTTTTCCAGCTCTGTCAATCAAAGTTGCCTTTATAAACATTGTCTTGTTTATATCCTTGGAGCATTGCAAGCTACAATAACATTGTATTACAAATACAAAGCATTACTGGCGATTTAAAAAGATTGTGTATGCAATCTGAAATTACTGAGAATCCAATTCTGATCTGAGTCTTGTTTCAGTGGTTTGATTTGTATTTAAAAACCAGAAAGTAGTGGGTATGTGGACCTGATGTGGCAGCTGGGAGGATGCACAGGAAGGAGGTTGCAACATGTCTGACTTGCAGTGAATTAGCCTTACTTATTGAAACTCGCGAGTGGCTTAAAAAAAACCCAGTCACTGTTTTCTCTCTTTCCCTTCCTGCCCTCCCTTGGCTTTGCTGGTTCCATTGTTTATTGGCATCTGTTACTGTCAATGTCTGCCTGTGACTGGTACAGATAGGTTGAGCTGCTGGATCACAGGCAGGGAGCCATAGACAGAGGGTGAAGAACAGCCCTTCTGTTCTCCATTTACTAGAAATTACTTGTTTTCATATAAAAGAATGAAAGCTGTTCATCAGCCTTATTAGTCAGTAATCTATATGATAGCTTTAATCTAGAGAAGAGTCAGCAATTACAGTGATGTAATAATTTCTGATTGAGATATCTGTCTTTGTAGTTCTGAACCTTGTGTGAGCCCTTGCCAAGCCCTTAGCAGTAAAGATGTATGATGTTCATGTCAAAATTATTGAAACTGCAAAACCAGAGTGGTAGAGTAGCTAAGGTCCCACACTGGCACTGAGCTTTTCCATGAACTGCAGAAACTGCATTTAGATGTAGCACATTATTTTAATACTTTTCCCATTAAAACTCCAAGGTGTACTCCATATTCTTAGGTTATTTTCTTAATTTTTACTGTGCGATAAAAACATTAACATTAATTTCTTTAATGTTGAGTTAAAGCCTGCACATACAGATCCTGGTGCCATTCATTAAGGGTTTATTTCTGTCAGTAAATGTGTAAGATTAAAACTGAGAGTGTGGAGTGTAACTCTGTCTTTATTTGTCTGATGGCTACACATATGTGCTAGTAAACGAAACAGGCCAAGACTCACTGGCTGGAGGGCAAACAGTGTGGCTTGGTTTGCATTCCTGCACCCAAGGTCTTTAGCCCCCTTCCCAAACCTGGACAACTTCATCCATAGTGCTTACCAGCCATTATTCGTGTTATCTCCATCTTGGTGTGGTGTATGGCAGTGGTAGCTGGCTTAGCCCACAATCATGCCAGAGAGTGATTAAATGAACAGTACACTCACAAAGTGACCTTGAACCTATGCCTTGACCTTCTTTAGCCCACAGTGTCGGTATACGCCACTGTGTTAGGTGTTACACAAATGCAGAACAAAATTATCAACCTGGAAGGACTTACTGCTAACAAATAAGCAACAGACAGGAACAGCTATACAGGGAGACACTGAAGCACTACTGGACAGTAAGATCAAGTTTTAGCAGGCAAATGGTAAGGTTCCTCCAAGAAACTAAGGCATCTATTATGTGGACAATTATGGATAACTCTGAGACCCTGTTGTGAATGAAGATACAAATATAGTTTTTGCTTCTGTAAAGGGAACCCAAGTGACTACGGGGCTCCATGGCCTGCAGAATCTGTTTGATAGAAACTATTTTATTAGATTATACACTAAATCTGCAGACTCTTTTGGTGGAGAATTGTTTTCTCTATGTACTATTCTAGTCAGAGTAATCAAGGGCAGACCTTACTGCGCAACAGTATGTGAATGTAGGAGAACAAGAAAAGGTATGAGCGGATTTTATCATCACATTCAAAGTCCAAACACATTCAGTACAAGCAATGAAAACATAAAAAAAAAATAGGTAAAAGACCTCTGGAGTTTCAAAGCATAGCCAATTTCCAAGTTATGTCAGGTTTCTCAGGGCCTTGTCCAGTCAAGTATTTAAAATATTCAAGGAAGGAGATTGTTTGATGTTTGAGCTTCAAAGAGCCTTTCCAGCCCAAACTATTCTATGATTCTGTGATTGATTCTATGATTTCTGTGCCAGTATATGACCACACTCATAAGGTTTTTTCTTAATACATAATATGGGTTTGCCTTTCTGTTCTATCAGCCTCTTGTCATATGCTATGCCTCTATTCTCTGACATTGAGTGTTCCTACTCTGAACACCAATTTTTCAACAACTGTCTTTTAGTGAGGAGTCTAAAACTGGACATGGTACTCCAGTTGTGGCCTCGAGAGTGATGAGCAGGAAGAGATGATCGTGTTCCTTACCTTGATGATTATGTGCATGCTGATGCGGTGTACTGTGTAATTACTGTAGGAATAGGTAACACATATTTTCAAAGTCATTCTAATCAGAGAGTTAAAATGTAAGCTTCTTGCATAGAAGATGTGGAAGAAGAAAATGATAAATGTAAATATTTAAGTTGATTTTCTGTGTGGGGAAAATTCAGACATGTTAATGCATTCTTATATTCTAATAGTAAATGCCAGCATTTTAATTTATTATCAGATATAGCAAAGTGGATGTCATTGTAGTGAACAGCTACACTGTACGAAATTATATTCATTCAGCCATTGTTTAATCCTTGATATTGCTTTGAGATGGTTAAATAGTATACTGGAAGTTAAATAGAGAGCAGGTTGTGTCATTGTTCTGCAAAAATCCATTTGAATGGCCTTTTCCCATTTTTCCTTTCTTTTTCTAATTCACATAGGCACAAAAAAGCAAGTAATGAGTGTAAATGAATAGTCTCAAATAGTAGAAAGAATGACTTGACTAAGTTCACACAAGGAAGACATCATTATTAAAAATGGCCTATGAAATTGGTATCTTCATTTGTTAAGAACCTGACTTAACACAAATTGTATCTCAGATACAGAAAATCTAGGGTGCAATAGCTGGAACTTCAAATGTAAACCATCTGTCTAGTCCATGACCAAAATGTCAGAAACTGACCTCATCAATATTCTTTTACGCATTATATGCTGACTTCAATATTTCAATATGGGACCTATTAAGGTATTCATGTTTACAGACTTTATTTCATCCATTTTTAAGCCTCCTATTCTTCAGCAAAATATTCTTAAAATGTGAAATAATCTTGCTGGGTATACAATAAATAATATGATTTCTTGTTTTTACTAGAGTAAACCCTGACAAAGAGAAAGATCAGCCATTAGCAGCAGATGGGATGATATGTCTAATATATCTCTGCTTTCTCTTTTTTTTTCTGCAATTAGGTTGTATGTAGACATCTCGAATATACAGTTTTCAACATAAAAACCTGCAATTAAGGCCATGAAGAGATTTTCAGGGATTAGCAATTGCTGTCTGGGACTTTCTGCATTACTTAAATACTCTGTCTCTCTATTTCAATGCATTGATTAGTTTCTTTTGTGCATTTCCAGAGTTTCTCCAGGAAAGCCGTCAGCGCTCCTGACTTGGTAAGAACAGTCATTTTGTCCCAAATTATACTTATCCTATTGATTTTAACAGAAACACATTTTTACCACACTTGCAGATATGCAGAATGTGTCTCAAGAACAGTAGTTTTGCTCAGTTTTGGCATCTTCATTCTTAAGTGTCTTTTCAAAATGCAAATTAGAGACCAAGCCTAGAGAATGAGAAATTTCAGAGCACATGCTAATTGCAGAAACCTGAGATGGTTGCACTGAATGGGAGGTTTTCAGTCAGGCTTGCATTAATGTGAACTCTGAGGATTTGCATCACTAGCTTAGAGAAGCTCAAGAGGAAACACAAATCTTTGCTCTCACAGGGACTGCAGAGCTAACTCCCAACTCTATTCCCTTGCCCCTGAAGCTGTTTTAATTATTGTGATCTTGTTAACATAATTCAACAACTTTAAAAATGAATTCAATGCAGATCACTTAGTTAGGATGTAACACGGTGTTTCTTACACTGCAAAATTATGTTACACAGCAATCTAAATTACTGGAAGGCTATGGGACAAATCCAAGTTTTTACGCTTTTACAGACTGCAGTATTTCTGAATCAATACATTCCCATAAAAGTAAATTAACAAACCAAATGAAGAACACCTCAAAATCCTGTAGTCAGTGTTTGTTCTTTAAGTTCTAGGATTATAAATATTTTTATGTGGCAGTGGGACAGTTTACTGAGAAAGTAATAACTCTTCAGTTAAAGAAGATTAATCATTTAGGTAGATTAAATATGTTCAGAGGGTCACATTTGAAAAGATAATTTTTGGAGTTCACTAGCAATGAAAACATGATTGGATAGAAGACCACAAATGAGTTGAGAGTGCCTGATCAGAGCTTATTGTTTCCATAATATTCCTGTCCTACAACAGGACTATTTGAACAGTTGTCTGTCTGTCCTACAGGTGAAGGTGGCCAGTGCTGTTACCCTCTAGACTTAGCTCTTGCTGAGGTAGTTCTGCTTTCTCACAAGCCAATTCATAAGACAAGCTGAGTCTCCCTTGCAAGCTTTCAAGGCTGACCTCTGATCTCAATTAGATTGCTTTGTTGTCATGACAAGAAGGTTTCAGGAACATAAAGACAAAAGGGTTATTCTTACCGGCTGATGGCAGAGCTGGGAGTAGTAGTGCAGCTGGTTTGGCTTTGCAAAGAAATGGAGGTGTGAAAATTTCTGGGAAAATTACAATAGTGAGCAACAGCAGGGGAAATTTCAGGCCTTGATTCAGGGCAGATCACAAATTGCCAAAATGCCCTCGGTATCCTTGGCCTGGTCTTTTAGGAATTACATAACTAGGAACAAGATAAATCAGTCTGATTTAAATCATGCAGGGAAAGGCTTAAGCTGAGAAGCAGGTTGGGGGGTTCTGCTCTCTTGCTCTGTAGGTTTATAATAAACCTTTTTAGTATATTTCCTTCTTAAGCCTGCCTCCTTTAAAGAAGACAAAGAGCACAGTGGCTGGTAGCACAACAGGCATCATGTGTTTGGAATGATGACATAAACAAGCTCTGGGAAACAACAGTACAAAACATCTACTGATGGAGGGAGAAGGGGAGTCTCACATTCTGCAGATGTACAAAATAGTTCCACTGTCTTGTGTCAGAAGCAAATGTACCAGGAATGTCTTCAAAGTTAGGTCGTGCAACAGAAATTCTTTCCTTCACCAGCTCAATAACTTCCTTTATACAAGAGGGCAGAGTAAGGTCCTCCGAACTAATTTGGCTAAACAGTAAGCTGTATGAGTTGTGTCTTTACTGTGACTAGCCGTGCCTGGGACCTCTGTGTACATTTTCCTTCATCATAGCAGTGGTACATGTGAGATTATGTGCCCTGGAGTGAGCTGGGAAATATGTACTAATATGTGTGGAATTACAGAATACAGGAGAGAGTTGCCTAGAGGAGACATCTGCCATGCAGAGTGAGTTAGGGCAAACATAATTAGCACAGAAAATATCAGAGGATCTTAAATGTTATGAGTGTATTTATGTCTCTACTTTGTGAGACTGTCACTGCCAGCTGAGCAGCACAGTGGGGATGAAAAAAGCTCATGTAGGTACATATGGCACAGCTGTATTTGGGACATCGTCACTAAGTCAAACTGTCTTCTTGCATCTAGTGAGAGTGGTTATGCAACCACTGCAGAGATGGCAAAATGCACAAGACAGTAAATACCTTCTAAGGAGGATAAAAGGTGAATTGAGCTGGCAGACAGGAACTCTTCTGGCTTATAAGGACAGTGGAAGAGATCTTTTCAGCATCATCATGAAGAATGTGTGCAAGACACGGAAATGGGAAGTTGGAACAAATGGACAGCAGAACAGGGAGAAGGTTGAGGCTGAAGGCAAATTAACTTTTGATAGTTCTTTGACAGTCTGGTTTACAGACATCTTGATCGTTAGTCCATTACTTATCTGCTTATCAGTTAACAATCTGAAGCCATTCAGTGGTACAGCTTTGATAATTCTGAATACAAGCTTCCTGTGCTTAACTAGGCCTAATTTGCATTACTATAAGAAAGAGTTGTAAACCGAATAGTCACCTTTGAGCTGGAACCAAGCCACAGAGGCATAAAGATGAGGGCAGACATCTAGTCAGTGTTTGGGACGTGGGACAGTGAGAGTGAAGGACAGATTCTGTCTTTTCATGTCAGAACTTTGGTCAAAGAGAGGTACAAATTGGATTTTTAAAATGCATGCATGCATTAGTCCTGTAATTTAGGTGAGCTCTCGTGAAGGCATGAGCTACAAAGGCAGTTGCATCATTATTAGGTTGGAAGAGAATTTTATAAGTGACTGGGACTGTAGGAACCATAACCTGTGGTGCTATTGTGCGTTAGCTGTGATTGGCTGTGCATGCAGGAGTTCTCTGAAAAGGCACGCTGGAATGGATTTGTGGATGTAAGTGTGAATTGCAACAAAAGAAACTGAAGCTATCTTACACCTTTTTTTATGAAAATATTTCTTTTCTACCTGTATCACCCACATCCTTCCTCAATTTCACCTTCATTATGAACACCTTACTGTTCATGATCTAAACCAGGCAGCAGTCAGGTGAAAGTGGTATATGCTAGGTGAAAGGGTAGTGTACTAGATCGTGATTTTCTTTTTCAATTTAGAAGCTAAGAAGTGGGTTACTTTAGTTGATTTTGTGCATGCAGGAGATTCCTCTTGCACACACTGTGGAGGGAAGGAATAAAGCCTTGCAGGCAAGGAACTGAGCTGAGCTGTGTAAGGTGTCTGACTTCACCTTCTGTAGATGTTACAGGCTTCCTCTGTGGTCACAGGCAAGGTGTTCTGTCAAAAAGCACAAATCTACACCTCAAAATCCCTTTTTCCCCCATGAGTGTCTCTGCCTTCAGTGACATGATGACATAGCTCAGGGATCTTCTTTTGGATGTGAACAAGCAGGAGACTGCTCAGTCTTTAGAAAGTCGTGGTCTTGGGTTAATCCTTGTAGAACCTCAGCAGTAAAGCATTGTACAGGAAAAAAATCCTGAGCTTTAAAGAGGTTTCAGAAAATAGTGAGAGGAAAGCACAGAGTTGCAAAATGTCTTATTTCAGCTTGTCTGCCAGGTCAGCAATAGGGAGACGAACAATACTCTGGTCTGTGACACCTGCTGTTGCTGATCCCACTTTAAGAGTCCTTCATTTAATGTGTGCCTCGTTCCCTCCCATTTGAATAATCATATACACATTTGAGTTTTATCTAAATTACTAGTTTTAGATGTTATCCTTAAACAGTATTTACTCTTCCAGCTGTTCACTGGGATGCAACACACAAATAAATACAGTAATGGAGAAAAAAGCTGAGGTAGCTCCCAGGGGTGCATTCCCTGTTTATTTCTTGCTAGTTTCCACAATTCAGGAACATCCCAGCTGCTTTCTTGTGTAATGTGGGCACCCTTTGTGATGAATAATAGCTAATATTGAATTGATATCCAAAAAGAGTTTGAATCATTTGCTTGTACAATATCAGCAGTCAACCCCAAACAATTTTCCCCCCAACATTCTAAGTAGATTCCAGGCCAAATACTAGCATCAAGTTAAAAAATAATAGCTTTTAATGTGTGAGATTAGATTTCCTTTAGTACCTTAGCAATGGTACCAGTGTGGCCATATTCTAAAATTCACACTGACATCAATGAGGACTGTTGACAGGGAATACATATAGATTAGAAAAATGGAACTACTGCTTAGATTCTTTTTTTTTTTTCCCCTTAGTGCTGTGTTTCAAATATATGTTTTTGGCAAAAATAGATTGATTTCAGTTTAGTTTATACTGTATTGGCTTTCCACAAAATCTATACTGCAAATATTTTAAGTGAGGTTATGCTTAAAAAGATATCTGGTTGGCATTTTAAAGTTCATTCAAACATTTCTTACTCATTAGTTCCATAAAATCTTGAGTTTTGCTAAGTGTAAAATTTGATGGAGAGCAGACCATGACTCAACTGTAATTTTAAATATTGTTTCTTTTTTATTTAATTTGAAGCTCTCTTCAGTGCTCCACTTAAGTAGAATCTAAGGCAACAAGGGTCAAGCTGAGTGGAGTTATCATGCATGCCCTGCTGGAGGTGGAATGTGAAAGATTTTCTCTGAGGCCCTCTGACAGCAACCATGGATGTCTCAGCAGATAAGTCTTAAATGGACCATCAGATAGGAAATACATTTGCATTTTGTTAATTAATACGTCATTTAGAAACCAGGCTAGGGAGTGTTGCTTATAAACTCCCAAAGACTGTTTTGTTTGGATGGGGTGAATAACGCAATCCAGAATATATTCCTAGTAAATGCTGTGTGGTAAACCTGAAAGAGGGACAGTATCTGTCCTAACACTGGGCAATCGGAGGATATAAAGAAAAAAACAAAGGCTCTTGGGCACCTCAAGGTCTGTTATCAGAGATTTTATAATGTGTTCTTTTTCCTCAAAGGCTGTGCCCTTGAGCCTGACTAAAACCTCATTCCTCTTGCTAGAGGATGTCCCTCTGTCCTCAGCAGAGTTTGGATCAAATCCTTCTCTTACAGGTTGATCATTCCTTCAAAATCAGAACCACTGGCTCAGAGATATGCCTTGCCAAATGCTTCATTAAGGACTTATGTTAGATTTACTGGGCCGGCAGCCCAGAATTTGTGACTTCTGCCACTTTTAATCCCATCATCTTTCCTTGTGTTTCCTTAGCTACTATACGGAAGAAAATTCACACCAGTATCGTGGTGGAATGAGAGGGAAGGAAGATTTCCTAGAAATCTTGTCTCCTTTATGACAGTAATGTAGAATATAGTTGGCATGTCATATTTGTTGAATCATAACTCTAATGCTTGTTTTACTCATGACATAACTTCTAGTTGTTGCTGATACATGTGATTACTGAACAAATTGTGTATTAGTGCTGCATTACTGAGTCAACTGTGACAAGGCATTTTCTTTCAGACCACCAGAAGGAGCTATTGAATTTGAAAAGCTTTTCCTTCAAAGCATGAATTCATTGTACAGCAAGGCAAGCCATCAGTTAATGGAGCAGGCACACTATCTTCCTTGCAAAGTCCAGCTCTGAGCCGCAGAGCAAATTCTCATTTAGAGTATGCATCTTTTTCTGATCTACTGTCCTGTGTAATCAAAACTGACTTTACAGTCAGTTTAAGAAGCTTTGGGGAGAGATTTCAGGCATCATTTCTTAAACATATACTAACAAACAGGAACCAAACCTAAAGAGATGTGAAATTCATTGAGGCCATATATTTTCAAAGCACAGGGTGCTGCCATTTTCCATTAGGTCAGCTGTGAGATGTTGGGCTAACAGACCTGCAAAGCACTTGAGAGCGCTAATGGCAATGTCCATAAGAATAAATGAAACCTGAAATTGTTCTTATTCAGACTGACTGGCAATCAAATGCACAAGTCATGTGTTATCTGTTTCTGAGGTGATATGAAGATGTGCAATTTTTTGTTAGTCCAATACAGGTGTCTAATAATCAGATCCATGAAATGGGGTATTGGGATTTATAGATAGCCTTCCCTCTATGAGCTTTGCCCCTTATATTTGAACAAAAAACTTTACAAAAATGGAAGGCAGATTATGTTGCTTCTGCCTGTCTTCCATTTACACTTCCATCTGACATCAGCCTGAAAATTTGTGATGGTGGTTTGTGGGTGCTGTATTCTGTCTGAGTGTGTGCATGGTTCTGAGTCAGTGTTTGGGACAAGACCTTAATTAAGTCTGTTCACTGTTATTCACAGCTTGCTCTGCCACTATAACATTGACTCTCGAGGACAGTCACATTGCTTATCTGTAAACCCATATCAAGATGCATTCCTACATATATTTCACAGGATAAAACCCATGTCTATCTACAGGAGGAGCAAGTACTGGCACAAAATATTAGCATTTCAGTTAACCTTTATTCAAGGCTAAGATCAATAGGAACTCTGGCTTTCTGGATGGGTCTCAAAAACTGCGCCTACAATTGTTGCTATGTTGGGATATTCTTCTGGATCTGCTCATTTCTTTGGGATGGAAGAAAAGCATGGGGTGTCATGGAAGGAAAGGATGCATGCTGACACATATGGGTTGTAATGCTCAATAGTGGTTATTTCTGAGTATGCCATAAAACAGTTTTCGTCACTAAGCTCCCAGCTGTGATGTCTTATGCAATTTACTAAGTCAATGTATTCAGGATATTAAAGAATACTTGGTTTAAACAAATGTATTATGAATATTTTCAGATTCATAGGAGTGGAAAAGGCATCTGAGGAATAACTTTTATTAATACTTTTAGGTAGTAGTTCAGGCTGATTGATCTTATCGCTGGCTTTTCTTAATGTTGAGTTTCTTAGTTTATAACAGGTTTGTGCTCAGGAGACTCAGATAGCCCTCAGTTTGAGGCTGTATGTAGAATAAATGAAATGCTGCCCTGAGAAGCTTACAGTGCAAACAGTAAAAAGACACAAAATGTTGGTATAAATCACAACGCAGGAGAAGACAAAGGATCAGGGAGAAGCTGAAGGATGATGTGGAGAGAAGGATATACTGTTGATTCAACATCTAGTTTGGATGTTTCATATGTTGGGCTCTTTTCTTATTTTTCTTACCATGACAATGTCCAGTAGCCCTCGTCAAAGGTGACAATCTTGTGCTAGATGCTTTGCTGTGCAAAGATGGAGAGGGAAGGTGGTTCCTGTCTCAGATTTAATCTATGTGATTGAGACCGAAGATAAGAGTGGGCTGCCTAAAAAATTCTCCTTTTTCAGGTTGAAGGTATCTGGACACTGGCTGGTTGGTTTGTTGACCTTCTTGGGGAGGGATCCTGGTAAGGTTGGTTTGCTAGGATTTCAAATAATTGTTTTGTGATGGGGCTTTTTTGCCCTATGAACACTGCGGGCTTCAGTTCTGCCAGTGCAGGCACTAAGGTACAGAATCCAGCCACAAGCTGGCAATAAAAGTTGGCATTCCTTAGCCTCTGCATGGTGCATGGTTTCTTCTGGGCTACAAGAATTATATTACCATAATAAATTCTTACACAGTCAGATTGTCGGTCCCTTGGTGAATTGTTGCATGTTTACTCTCCCAATGTCAGTGCAGCTTTTGTATGAGCAGATATACATTGGCAAGAATAAACATTGTGAACGCGTCACAGTACATTCCTGACCAGTAGAATGAAATATATTCAGGGTATTTTGACAGCCTGCTCATTCAGTAACAAACATCTCTCTAGAGTCACAGACCAGTCCCACAGAGCAAGTAGGGGAAAGTCAATGATCTTCAAACTCAACCTTAACAGTCAATGGAAGTTTTCAAGGGAGATACTAATCTTCAGGCATGTCAGCTTTCTTTAATGTCAATACATAGGCTCCCTCTTAGGCCAGGTTGGATGGGGCTTTGAGCAACCTGATCTAGTGGAAGGTGCCCCTGCCCATGGCAGTGAGGCTGAATCTAGATGATCTTTAAGGTCCCTTCCAACCAAAAACATTCTGTGATTCTATGATTCTCCTTAGCCGGTAGTGAGAAAGAGGAAGTTTCAGAGGGCAGTTGATCCCAACTATCTTTCTCTATTGTCAAAGGAGGAAATTAGGTGATTAATGAACTAGAGACCTATTTTTGGAAAGATACTATAGATAAGAGATAAAACTAAGTCTGGTATTTTTTTTGCATAGTAGTACTGTTATTATACATGAAGTCATCAATCAGAACTGACTGCCTCTGCTTTGTTCATGAGGGAAGTGTTTCCCACATGCAGCTTTTCCCGCATCAGGTAGCACAGTCCATGCATCAGATCAACCACTGTTAATGGTGGTTATTATGCTACTTTATTTCTCTTTTGACTTCTTTTGAATTTTCCTTCCTGTGAGGGTAAATCTGCCTCAGTCAGTGACAGAGATGGAAAAAGTACTCTGAAGCAGACTTCTCCTGTTCTGTTGTTGTGTACTTCTCCTGTTCTGTTGTGTCCCCCTGACCCTTTTGCCCTAGTCTCCAGATTTGGCCATATGTGAATCCTGTTATCTAGTACTGTGCAGAGCAGACTGTATGACTGATCTCTTGGCACAGTCAGTGCATAGTTCTGGATGAAAAAAGCACAATATATGCCTTTTCCATCTGAGACTTGTTTATTTGCCCAACATCCTGGCCTCCTCTTGGTGATGACTGGCTAATGAAAACAAATCAAATCAAAGCAAAGTTAGAGAAATTCTCCTATACAAAGAGCTGCTCTAAAACAAAGCTGCATTTTTGTGGTGCATTGTCCTATCTCTGTGTGAGTCCTGCAAAGAGACAAAGGCAAGCAGGAAGGAAATCTCAGCTGCTTAGTAAATGCCCTAATTTGATTTATTTACTGCTCCCTTCCCCCACCCAAACTGTTCTTCTAACCTGTTAGTCCCAACTCAGACAAGTAAAACCAGCTAATCTGATTAGTTCTGACACACAGGAGCAAGGCTGCTGGGAAAAGCTGGACCCTTACAGCTGTTTCAGGCTTCAATTCCTATCATAATGTTATGGGTTTGCCAAATGTATAGCGCAGTGTGACATGAGCCCGGCAGCATGTGCACAAGCGAGCAGTGTGACCGTCACTGAAGATTTCTACCCTGGGTCTGAGGCCACTGGAATACAAACCATGTTCCGTGTCACCTTCAATGTAGTGACAGAAAAAGTTACCTTCACCTTGGCAGCCTGTCCCTCCATCACATGGAAGGTAAGCTCAGATATGCATAATGTGAAAACGTTGATGGCACAGGAAAATGAAAATCTAAACTGTTTTCCTAACGGTGTTTACTGTAGCCTCTGTTTACAAAATTTTGAAGGGAGTAATAACGTTTTAAGGGCAACAGCACTGCAAGGTGCCATATGCACAGTTCATTGGAGTTAAACAGTCTAAATGGATCTGGTTCCAGAGAACAGCTTCTTTTTGCTTTTTCTTTTAAAGCTTTTCTCACATTTAAAAATAAGCAAATGCATAGTCACTTTCTTAATTCTGGTGTGGAAATGCCACTAAATTTATATTAATAGCAAATCCAGAGAGGTATATAAACACAACCTACTTACATCTGTAAGGAAAGAACACTGTTTAGGGAAAGCCTTCAAGCTTCCTAGATAAATTGCAGATTGCAAGGATTTGTGAACTGTACCAAGGTAGGATAAAATAGAAAAATTGCACCACTGTGTTAAAGAACTTGAAGCAAAAAAAAATATCCTAGATGCATAATTAACCTGGTATAGTGTTATGATGAACTTTTCTTATCAGCTCTTTCTCCCATTCATTGATTCAGTTCAGATTTTATTTGCTTTGAGACAAATGTTCGTATCTCATCTCGAAGAGACCAGCACTGTCAAGATAAGACGGGACCAGGTTCATTGTCTTTCCTTTCTTTTTTTAGGGAATATGTGCTGCCACCAGTGTGCAGTTTGAGAGGACAGCCACTATCTTCTGAAGTTTTGCTTTAAAAACTTCATTTTAGGTTCTATTACTTACAGAACAATTACTGTAGGAACCTTTCCTCTGCCTGTTATTATACCTTTTGGATGTGAGACAATTAGGAATGGATATAGTGTCAGAGCAGGGTAATTTCTCTTACTTCATCTGTTCATTGTTCATTATACTTCATAAGTAGTTATCATATATCTTTACTGTATCATTTTCTCAGTCTTGGACCTGTCTTTTCTCTTGACTTGTGAGGTAGACACTACTCAGAAGCTGTTATTAGAAGGTCTTTAAAAGGACCTGATACAGTGTGGCCCCAGTCCAGACCTGTGTTGTTTATAGCACCATATGCTAAATAAAAAAAAAAATCTATGGGGCAAAGTGTGTTTGCAGTAAAATTCACATTTTACTGAACACCCTCTCTCTATGGGAGAGTTCATGTTGATATTGCTTCATTTTCCCTATTTATTTGAAAAACTTATTTCTCTTTGATTACCATTCACTTAATGGTAATCAAAATATCGTTTCAACACATAAAATGACCTTACCTATGCTTGCTAATCGTGTGTTAAAGATTTTTCTGCCTTCATATCAGAGTTGTAAGGACTTACAGTTCTCTGCCTTTGGGATGCAAGGCACTCAGGAGAGGGGATTGAAAAGGAAAAGGATACTGGATCTTACCGTGCTGCAGTGTTCCTACTTGATCCTGACTCATGAGCTCTTGGTACAGCAAACATGGATGCAAATACAACCCACCCGCGTGCTGCATTTCAGTGCTCATTTTTTACATTGCTGAGGGCTGTTAGACATAAGCACACTGTAGCAAATCCCTCTGGAACAAACTGGCAAGTACTGAAAAGTACATCCTGGCATACCAGTTCTCCAGCTCTTCTATTATTTGTGCAATTTAACTTATTTGATATGTGCAATGTGCAAACATGAGCAGATGCTTGAAAGCAAAAGCTAAAATAAACTATGGTACAGTAGAACTTCCTGAAATATAGTATGTTTATTGATGATTTAAGCAAAAAAAAAAAGTGAGAAAGCGGCACAATTATATGGAAAAAAAAAGATGAGATGCCAAGTCAGCCAAAGAGACAGCTCTGCAGCAGAGCTTACATAAGTAATGTGAAGTTAATTTAAGGAAAGCCTTGTGGAGGGAGGTAATTTCATTCATTGACCAGCTCTTATAGTTGGAAAAATCTGACAAGGTTTCAGGCACATAAGCCATTCATTTTGACTGTAGGAGGCTAATGAAATGTACTGTTTTCCTACAATCTTCCCTTGCTTAGATCCTTGTATCAGCCAGAACAGCAGTGGTACTGCAAGTTGATTTAAATCCTTCGAAGCTGAAAGAGGCCACATCACTGCTGGAAAAGGGAGGACAGAGACATTTATTTTCAGACTGCTAAATCTTTTTCTTTCAAGGGTAGGTGGCCCAACCTGCAGAAAATGCTGAGATGTTCTGCTTTTCCACAGATTTGCAGCTGAGACTTGTACATTGTGATGGGGCCAGGAGGACAGGGCAGCTCTGCAGCAAACGTCTTGGGACCAGGACGAATGATGTGCAAGATCTGTCCTGTTTTTCTGCCCTATGCTATGCAGTTTTTGTTTCTGTTAGAAAAGACTTTCTCATTAGAAATATTGGTGAAAATATTCTGGCTGAAGCCTACTCTAATTATATGTAAAATATTCATTTATGGAATGAGAAGAAAGAGAAGACCCCTGCAACAGACATTACACAGTCTGTAGGGCATAAACTCCGTAGCTTTTGTAAAAAAAAAAAGTTTATTTTGTAAACACTGGTTTAATAGGAAGTGGGAAAGGGTATGGATACAAGACTACTAGAGGGAAGTGACAGCTGAACAGGCAGTTGACAAGTGCAAAGAGCTCAGAGTTGAACAGGCTTTTTTATGTAGTACAAATGCTTGGAAACCAAAGCATGAAGCATCTTTATTATAAACCATAAGCATCTTTATAATAAAACCTGGAGGAGAGGACTGGGCTGCTCTTTCTCAGCTCTCTATGTCAGTCTGCCTCTGCTCATTTCTCTGCTCCTTCGAGTACAGGCTGCTGGTGCTTCTCAATCTGTTGACAGGCTCTGAGATACACAAATCAGTCTGTGGCTGCTATCAGCTTGGCCAGGGTCCCTCTTCAAAGGCCTTTTCAGATTTCGTTCATGTGAATTATTGTTGCATTTTCAATCAGTTACTACTGATGTTTAGGGAGTCTTATATTGTGCCCCTTTGTGCTCTGTACCTGGCTTTTAGAACAGGTAACAAGATCATATACTAACAGACTCCTACTATTCATTTTCTAAGCCCTGAATAAGATGACATGCTGTTAAATGAATGCAATTCATATTCACACAGGGTACAAGCAGATTTAGTTACAGAACATACTCCCTCGTTGAGGATTAGCTATACTTGAATCCTATTGATTTTCTCTTACTATTGATGGTTTGTTTTTGTTGAATACTGTCTCAACTGTATTAGGGGAAGCAGCAAAAACTGCTGTTTTGTGCCTTTCTGTTGAAGACCAAGAAATTCATTTGATGGGGATCAATCTGACTCTGGGCTTTATTGCAAAGTGATGCTGCACTTTATCTCCCTGACACAGATAGATAAATGAGTGGGGGTGGCTTTGCAGGCGGTTGGAGCCCAACCCAAGTGCATTGTTACCAACTTTCGAAAGCTGCACAATGGCTCTCTCTCCCTGACAGTTACAGCCGTTGGGGCAGGGACCTGTCCTCTGAAAGGCTGTTGAGAAATAATGAGGTAAACTCCTCCCTAAGGATGTGGGAACAATACTTGAACCCTGTGAAGGGAGCAATATCTGCGATAAGGAAACCAGAAAATTCGGGAGCATAGACTTTGTTTTCTTTCTGAGGCAGGATGAATACTACAGTCCTGCTTGTGAAGGGACGGTGGGGAGGCAGCAGGGGAGAAGTGGGAAGCAGGCAGCAGTGCGTAGCTTTTCTGGCTCAGAATAACCTTCCCTGCTGCTATTTTAGAAGCCTCAGCTAGACTTACACAGAGCTACCATCTGCCCTGTTCAGCAAGAGTGAGTGCACATTGCTGAGCAGTTTGTTATTATTATACTTTGTTGTATTGTGACTAAATTCACCCCCAAGTGTCAAAATCCACAATGGTAAATACAATACAGAGAAACAGGTCCTGCCAGAAAAGTTAATAATCAAAATCTATGGATTTAGTACAACCTAGCAAAGGTCCACACCGTGAGCAGAAGGACAGTGCACTGATGATGAATGTCATCCTCATGTGATGGCATCTGGGAGAAAAGTGAGTGCAGGAGGAGGGCAGCACTTCTGTGGTACACACTGCAATGCCGGGGCTGGATCCAGGAAGGTCTTGCATTAGGCGAAGTCATTACTTTGCTCCTCGTATCCTGTTGAAGCTGGGGAGTTTGATGGAGCTGGGGAGGAATTTCACTTTGTTCTTTACTTGGACACTGTTTTCAACTTACAGAAGAGTATATTTCTCCTTGAACAGCAACTGCTTCATTTTCAACTTTTAAATATAGAGCTGCAAAATGCTTCCGAGTGCAAATTCCCTGCAAAAACATCCAGAAATAACTATTGTTCTAATTCTTCATTTGAAATGCTTATTTTTTAACTTATATTTTAAAGAGATACCCAGTATATAGGCCAGATATTGGTACATCAAATTCTATGAACTTTGTTCAAGGCTCACAAGCACATGTGAGTCATCTCTTCTTTTATCCCTGCTCATTGGTACTGACTCTCCCCATTTGGTGTATTTGCTAGTTGATTTTGTCACTTTCTGAAGTAGTCAAAAGACAGGTTGACAAATTTCCTCACTCTTCACTATATTCGCAGTTCAGTTATAGTCTGTGACCCCCAAATACATGTGTCAGCAACCCAGAATCCCACTACACACTGCCACAACCACATTGGGGATTATGACACTCGATTCGAGAGCTACTGTAATAGGAGCAAGTACTTATTGAAGTGATGACTTATTATTATTTCTATAAACAATCTTAGAGTTTTATCATCTCGAGCCATGATGACAGATCAAAGATTTTTTTCATGTCATTATTCTCCTGAGAGTTCTGTTGGTCCCACGTGTCTCCTCAAATTTCTTCTTACCAGAGACTTCTGATCAATAGGGGAGTGAAATCCCTTTCTCCATCTCTCCCTGATTGTTTGCTTACAATATATCATGCTGGCTTCTTGCCACACAACAAAAACATCAATATTTTCTTAGCCTCCTAAGATATCCTTAAGTGAATGCGACTCAGATGGATCAACATATCTTTGCTGAGGGTCAACAATAATAAATGCAGAAGATCAGGTCTGTGATACTTGTTTGACACTCGACTCTAGTTCACCAGCAGATGGTAGCAAATATCTCCTTCCCTACGAGCTTCATCTGGGGTTGTCTGAATGCCTCATCGGAGTAATTTTTTTCCAGCAAGAAGAAATAAGCTATAAACAGAGCAGTTGTGCGACTTGGAGAAGAACCACAGAAATATTGCTGCAATCAGGACAGAAGAATTAAGTAGAGGCCAGAACAAAATCACTGCAGTGACTTGCACCGAATGGCATGAGAAGCATTTTGGTGTCACTGTTATTGTTCTTGTGGTGAGAAAAAGGGACCATTATTTAAAATGTAGCAAATGAACAACATTCAGAGCAGCATGATAAAATCGAAAATGCTCTGGGTCAGCTCTGCCTGTGTATGTTTGACCCTTTGTCTTTGCAGTGAAGACATGGAAAGTTCAGGATGGATATTTTTACTATTTTTACTAGAGGCAGTTCCTATCCATTAATTTGTTTTCCATCTGAGCTCTGGTTCTTGTATATTTGATATGGGCTGTTTCACTATATGCTACTCGTCCAAATGGCTTGTTGTGACAGAGCTACTCAGCTGCTTTCTCCTGATAGCAGCTAAACTGAGACTGGAAGAAAGAGAGACAGGATAAAATGAAAGCTGCTAAACTGTCCTGAAATTCCCATAAGGAAATGTCTCTTCATTTATGAGACAGTCCTGGTCAGAGCTGGGTGAACTATTTGTGGCAAATCACTGGATAAATTTTGCCATTACTATTTTCAAGAGTTCCACCTCTATTTTTAGCTATTTTACTGGACATTTTGAAATTTTTTGGCTCCTTCAATTTGCTAAGCAGTTTCTGCAGGGCATTTGCTTTGTGCTCATCTCTCCATTAGCAAGTAAGTGACTGGTGACTAAACTTCCTAAGGATAGGTCTGTTGTCTGACTGGACACTGAAACTGATTTTTATGCTTATTTGCTGGAAATAGAAACAGGTTATTTAAATATAATCTAAAACAGGACATGACTTTTTATGGATAAACAAACATATTAATTCTCCAATGCTTACTGTATTCCAGAAAATATTTCTTGGTTAAGGTTTTAAAAGAGAAAGAGAAAAGAATGAAATTGGTTACTCTATTGTGTCACTACTTTCACAGGGTGGCTTGCTCTGCAAAGTAGTGCAGAATGCTAACTGGACTGGCTATATCTCTGTCAGTGCTTAGCTCATGTATCTGAGGATTTCAGCTGAAGTTGTCAGGCTTCTCCTTTGGGCTTAAATCTTTCTATTTTCTTGCAATTATTAGAAATGCCTTCTGTGCCTTTGGCTAATCTATAGCTAGCATCTGTCATTTCAGTTCCATGAACATCAGTGAGTGGTGTTGGTTTTTGTGTATGTTGTGTTGAACGTGCCAGGCTACGCTGCGAGCTTGACCATGGGCAGGGGCTAAAGTCCTCCCAGTGTGACAACACTTGTCTTCTACAGCTGTGCTCTTGGCAGAGGTGATCATGAACCAGTTCCAGGGACAACTCAAAATTTTGCCAGGGTATTTTTGGTCCACGTCCTTCGGAAGGGACATGTGCTGGGAATGGCCTGGGCATAAGTGGACCCAACCACCTAATCTGATAGAGGTATAACTGGAACAGTGTGTATGTCAGTGGCCTAAACCCCACGATTTGGCAGTGTGATAAACCTGCCTCATGTTTCTTCAGCAATGACATAGGCATCTGAAGCAAGCTTTGATTTAGCATAAATTCACTGCTGACTCAAATTTGTTGAAAACCACTGATGGATCTATTTTGTGCTGTGAGGATTTATTCCTGATCAGGTACAATCTGTCTGTATACTTTCTTTCTTTGTTCTAGATCAAGAAACATCTGCCCTTCTACAGCCAGCATAAAGCCTCCATAAGAGCATGAAACTATTACACAGCTTGTATTAATAGTAGGGAAATACTACTATATTGATAGTAGGGAAAGAGCAAATACATGGGAACTGAAAGCTGTCATTTGAGGACAGTGCCTAGAAACCCAGTAAAGTGCAGGTGGGAATTGCAAGGTCTTGGCTGAAGAAAATGAAATGTTGATTTGAGTAGTAGGGAGACTGAAAAAGATTAAAGTATAGCACCAGAACAAAGAGGTATGTATATGGGAGAGGTTTAGGAGTTGTCTTGTGGAAGTGAAATTTTGAATTCTGACCAAAAAGAATAAACTTGCTTTATGTGAAACATTCTGAAATGATGGGGCAGCTATGTATTTTGCCCACGGGATTTAGTTTTTATTCCAGTGCATGTGTTTAGTGCTTGGTAGTCATAGTAATACTGGAGTATTATAACTCACTTGGATACTTCTGAAGTTCTTCCTACTATTATTGTTATATGGCAGTGATAATTAATTCCTATATAGTATCCCTTCTCTTAGTGCAGCTCAAATCATCCCAGATACTTTACAAAATATAAAAAGACATGATCTCTGGCCTAAAGTGCTTTCTGCTTTAGTTCAGACATAACACAAGACATGAGAAATGACCATGAGATGGTGCAGGAATGAGTGAGACCCAGAGTTCCTCTAACATATGCACTTTGGTGCGATGTTTATACAACGTGAGCATTAAACTGTGTCCAGCCCCCTCCTCCTTTTTGAAGTCAGCCTATTTTTTTTCTATAAACAAGGGTGGTATGACATTAACTGGTATTGAAAGAGTTCTAACTGATGACAGTTCCATTTTTTACTTTTGACAAGAGCTCTTGAGAATCACATCACCACCTGGGGCATTAAAGAAATATGTGTCAATTTATCTTAATATGCCATATTGTAAATCACAATGATTTACCTGCTGTTTTAGAAGAACTGCTGCAGAGACAGGGACCTCCAAGTGCTGGGGGATAGGCAGAAAACAAGTATTACATATATCATTTAATTCCCAATGTGACCACAAAATGTTCAAGTTTCTTATAAAGGCCAGCAACTTCTAATCCAACAGGTAAATCCCAGTGGGTCTTCGCAAAGCTGGTCTGAGCAGCAGGGAATGTTTAACACTGTCTTTTCTGCATTACAGCCAGCAGTGCTTTTCACAAAAAAAGTGTTCCCAGGCAACACCACTTCTCTGAGAGCCAGACAAAAAAGTATAGTTTAAAAACATTTATTTACAACTGGGAAAAAAGATTCCTTCACCTCAGTGGGCTTCTGGCAGTTATTGAGGCTCCGTAGTGCAATATTCACCTGTTTCACAAGGAAACTGGCCCCTTTTATCCAAATGGTCACAGATCAGACTACACCGGATCCACTGCTGTTACTGATCCCAAGGGTTAGGAAATACAGGATGCTGCCTGGAGTTCCTCAGGTCTTCCATCACTGCAAGATGGAAATGTATCTCTCCTACTGGCTGTGGGGTCCTATGTGATCAGAGGGGAAGACTAGGATAGCTTCCTTAGGTAGGCACTTTGGGTTTAGGGATACAAGTGGCAAATAGGTGTAATATGTGACTCTGGAAAGACCATGCCATTTACTTCCTTTCGTGCTTTTAGGCATCCCTTCCTCTGTAATGAGGCAACACTATCTGTCTCTAAATTAGATGTGATCAACACCCTAAAATCTAGCACTTTCCAAGGGAGGATTTCAGATGACTGTATTGATGAAGGCAGTGGGTATTTTCTTAATGTTCATGAACAGAGATTTACATCCTATGGAGCTCAGCAAGTAGCTCTGTAAGGACATTATGCTGGATCACAATGGACAGTGCACCTCCTCTGGCTCTGATTTCCAGCACTCAAGCTGAACGAAGAGGCTAACTGAGGCAAAGGTCCAACATATTTCTCAAAATACACTTGAAATCCCATTGTTTCGCTCCTGACAGAATTTCACAGATTAGTACCTCTGGACTTCTATCAACACGCAGGAATCAGACATGAACTGTACTGCCCGTTCGAGCCTTGGTATCTACTGGTCAGCCCTAGTCTTGATTTGTGCCAGGCTTTACAAGCTTTGCCCCTGCCCCTTGTGCCTGGGTAGTGCAGAGGGCTGCAAGGAAAGCTGAACTTGTGTACAAAAAAGGAGGAATTTTTAGCAAGTGTTCTCCAATATAAACTAGTTGCCTCTTGTTTCCCTTGTTTCCCAGTCAAAGTGGGATGTTTCACCTCTCTTTCATTATCTGTTGGCTCATTTCCAGGCTGTACAAAGTTTAGAGGAGCTGTACACCTTCCACTAGCATTGCCTGGGCCCTGTGGCAGGGAGGGGCCCTGCTGCCTTCACTCACAGCCTGCATCTTTCAGTAAAATGGTGCTAGGAAGAAAAAAATTAGTGTTTAAAAGGGAACTGAGTGAGCAAAAAGTTTTTCATTTGAAGTTTATAAATCACTAGATTATAAACTGAATCAAGCAGCGAGCTGTCCATATCCCTGGGTAGAAAGTATGCGATACAACAGACTTCTTGCTACGTCTCCTCCAAGTGTCTTGTCACTCTCCTGGCAATAATATCACCAAACTCTGGATGAACTCTTTAACTCTAGGTAAGCTCAAAGATAAGCAGAGAAGTTTTTGCCATTTAAACCTCTTTAAGGTCTTAAGCATTAACAGGAGGTTTACATAGACCAAAAGTTGCAAAACCAATCACTTATAAAATTGTTCTATTTCATTTGGGTGCCAAAATGTGACTTCTCTCTGAAAGATAAGGTGTTACATTGTCATTAAATACTGTGGTTGCCATTTCTTTCCCCTGGTGACAGCACAGGACTCCTGCAAGCATGGAGCCCTGATATTGCATTTTAGGAGACCAGTAATACGTCTGTGTGTAGCCAGTAGACTTGGCTTTGTCAAAGAGCATTAAAGTATATGGGGTTTAATGTTTTCCTTGGTTCAGGCATTTCTTCACTTCAGAAAGCGACCATTTTGAACTTTTTCATTATAATAGAAAGCAATGACAGGCTCAGCTGTTTGCAGGAGTTGTTTATCTTCTACAAACTTAGATTAGCTATTCCAGTAACACACTATTAGTGTACCCTATTATAACCATTAACCAGCAACTCCTCAACACAACAAATCTCTGTACTCTGAAGAACCAAGAGCACTCAGTGGGCCGTGTGCCCATTACCTCAAAGCATTTTGACCAGGATTTGTCCCTGAATTACAGAAAACATTAACCATCCTGAAAGTCAGGAATCATTCCCTTCAGTTACTGAGTCATTGAAATATCTACTGATTTTTTGAGAATATTTAAAATGTCTTAGTATTTTCTCTTAGTATTTTTCTGGAGAACAACTTTGAAATGATCACTGATTGCTGGCTTTAATGACTGATGGGTATTTTTAAGGGGGATCCATAAGGTCCAAGTTTCTAGGGTTAGGAAGTACATGGTATTTTCAGTTCCGGAGGAAAGCTAGGGACGTCTGTGCGTGTGCTGTGCCCTTTCTTACTGCACAGTCATTGCTGTTTTCAAACTATGGATCTGGCAAGCTCTACAAGTGTCCCAAAATCCCTGATACCTCAGTCATCTTTATAAAGAGACATTGGAATGTGCAGTGGATCCCAGTTACTCGTATTTTTCGCAGAAGTAGTGTGATAGTACAGGGCTTGTAGAGGCAAAGGTGCACATTTGAGTCTTATCTCAACAAACATTCAGTACTAAGCCAGAGCATGGACCTTGATGCAAGAGGTGGGAAACATTCCCAGATTCCAGGTTAGATATTATCCAATATCAGGGTTTTTTTAAGCAGAAGGAGGAGAACATTTCTACCTGTGAGCAATGAGCAGTTCATTTGTCCACTTTACTGAAGGACTGGCTGTCTAAAGTGATGGATAATCAGAGCTGCTGTGTTTCCGAGCTTAAAAATGTTACTAATGAACATGAGTCATGACAGTGACCAATGTTCGTGTTTGTGCCAGTTCATGTTTAGCCAGTCTGAAAAGATGGAAATTTAGCAAATCATCTCCAGACTTTGAAATTCTGCCCAGTTCTACACCCAAAGCTTACCAGCAAGAGGGAATAATTTACACCACACTGAAGTAAAGAAACAACAGAGTAAAATGCATGTAAGCAACAGGCTTGGCTTTAGCCAGAATACAGAAGAGTATTTAGTCACTTTGAAAGCTGCCATTGCCTCCTCCTCTCAGTCACACTGCATACATTACAAGATAACTCCTGCTTTAAATGGAGGAGACCATTTATAACTTACTGAGTCCATGATTTAGAAGAATTGAGACCTAAAGTATAATGCATAACTCAAGTAACATGACCTGAATCTCTTGGACCATTGTAATTGACTTCTTTCAGCTGTAAAATTCGGAATCCAAGATTGTAGACTGAACTCTTCTGAGGAATTAATTTTCTCCAATTAGAGGTCTCATTGATGGTCTAGTGTTGTGAGCAGTTCAATTTGTTCTATTCACTGTTCTTTCCAGTTCTGTCAGCAGGACAATTTACTTGAGCCTGTCAGTGTGTAGAAAATCCATAATGAATTATGGAAATTTGCTGTGAAAGCCTGACCTTTTCTGATGTTTGTATTAGGATTTCCCAGTGCCTCTGTTCTCATACATTTTAATGCTCTAAGCAGAAAGTAGTAATTTCAAATATTGCTGAAGAAATTAGCTTTAAAGTCTACCCAGACACAAGAAAACTCCTCCTTACAGAAAATGGTTTCCTGCAGCCAAAAGCAACATAAACGTTATTAATTGAGAGAAACTTTTGGAGGACATGTTAGCCTCCTCATTAAGTTTCCACCAAGGCAAGTAGAGTTATTACAATCACAAGAAAACAGCTTAAAGTTGTTGGTTGGTCAGATACACCCTGCACAGCATGTGATCACCATTAATGCAGATTTCAAAAAGCTGAGAAACATGACTCAGTTTTCTCACACATCCAGAAAGATGGATATTTATCTAAACAGATGCATTAGTGAGATGTAAAGTGTTGTAATTTCTTATCTCAGCCAGAGACAGTACAAAGCTGGAGCAAGATTGAAACCATTTATCCAAGTTCTGGTACTTTTTGGAAGTCCATAGAGATGGTAGCTCTTACAGTATCTTGACAGCTTTTCTGTTCTCAAATCCATATGCTTTATACAATAAGGAGCGAGTTCCGAGAAATGTATGGATCTCATCACATCAAACCTCCGGCAACTGATCTACCCTTATGTGACTTCAGAAAGCAAAGAGGCCATGACTGGGAGTCAGAAGAAATCTCACCTAGTGAAAGAAAATTTTGTGTTTTAAATTTACAACAGTTACTTGTCGAATATGAGAGAAGAAAGCAAATGGGAAATCACCCAGTCTACTTCCAGCATTACTCATTTTGCAGTCTAAACAAAATAAAACTTGAGTATTACAGTGAAATACACATATCAAATTGGGAAGACCATGTATGCTTGAGTAGGAAGAGGGGTGGATACCCCATTGCACCTCCCTCTCACTTCAGAGCTGCAGAATGAGTTTTGATGAACCATAGTAACACGGATAACAAGGGAAAATTACATTTGGGGCAAAATGCTGACCTTAACATGTGCTACTTTCTGACATATCTACACATAGAGACAGATTTTAATATTTAGCTATATTTTAGTGTGTTTTACATCTACAAAATACATTCATAAATGGAACTGCATTCTGTTAGATATTATCCACATGCATGTAAAGAACTTCTGCCCCAAAGGATTTATAAATCAATAATTCTATTTAAGTTTGAATAGAAGTTATTCAGCAAGCAAAGCCTTTAGAAGTCTGTTCCTCACTTATTCTCTAACAACTTCTGTATTTTTTACGTGCTGGGAAAGGAATTACCTGAACTAAAAAGAGGCTTGATCTGAGCAAGCTACTAACCTGCTTGACTGTTAGCTGTTGGATGCGTTTAATTCCCAGTGACCAAGATCTGTTTCATTTGTGACTGAAAGTTCAGGGGCTTGCAAGGCTGGTGCCTGTGCTCCCGTTAGCAGAGCTCAGCTAGATCACAAAGAAAGCTCTTGTGAAAGAAAGAATGCATCATCAGATTTCACCTTTGCCATCCAAGCCACCATCAAATTGATTTTATTTAGAGACAGGAAAGATCTTGTCTCTTGTGGGGAGTGGGAGATTGTTCTGTGAGTAATTTTAAACTACCCCATGGTCTTCGTTTTTAGGAAATCCCCTTTGGTATTTGATCTAATTTTTCCCTTACTGATCTTCATCATAATATCTACACCAATAACACCTGTAGGAGAAATGGTGGCAAAGCACTTTTTCTGCAGTTCATTTTCAAAGAGAGTACTTGAAAAATAGATTTGGAGCCTACATGAAATCAGCTTAGTAGATTTTATTTTTCAAATCCTAGACCTACTAGTAGCAACTCCCCATAACTTTAAAAGGTCCAGAATTTTATCTTTGTGAGGAAGGGACTAGTAATTTTTTTCCTCTATGATCTTTGGAACTAGCTAACACATAAATAACACAATTGCAACACAGGGTGTATAGAAAAACGTGGAGAACATTAGCAAAGATCACGGGACAGCTTACTCGACTTCTGGTAAGAAGACATTTTGCTGCCAGATGTGTTCATGCTCTTTGTAATGTACTTTGAGAGCTTACTGAATATTGCTTGCTTTAGAATGACCTAGTATTATGTCTTATGAACTCCTGAAGCACAATTTCCTTTAACAAGACATAGGGTCTGTTTCAGGAGAGATGCAGTTCCATGACCTTATGACACACCCCACCAAAGCTCATGGCGTGGCGTGGCTCAGCTCCTGTCACAGAAGTACACTCTGGCATATAAAGGAAAGTGAGCTCTGATCTCATACAGAGGGCTACATGACATGTTGGTTCAGTATTTGTGAGTTGAACCACTGAGCTGCTGCTATAGTCTGAGAGATTTGGACACCGTGGTGCGGGAATTGCTGCAGTGGTGCAGCAGTAACCTTAAACATTAGAACAGTGTTACCTTTACTGGTGCAGCAAGGAATGTGGCTACACAAGCACCAAAAGCACTAAATGCAATAAAGCTCAAAAAAAAATTCCTATGGGTAGGATCTGTAGGATCTGATGGTTTATCATAAGCTCTACAGACTGTTTCCCCTCAGGAACTGCTTTAGATGCCTTTTGAGAACAAGTGCGCTGCAGGATTTTTTTTTTCCAATGTTAATAATAAGCACGTGTTTTATTTTTGAGGTGTTCTGATATTTCTCCATTGGCTTTTGAGTAAAGCCAAAAAGTGTGGAGGAAACTGGAAATTAAACAGGCATAGTATGTAAACCTTTCTCTCCCATCTCACTATAAAAATAACTGTTTAAAATCACATCACGAATGATCTTCTGGGACAGATTATTAATTCATATGTGCTCTTTCAACTCTGCTAAACTATCATCTTATCCAGAGCGGGGATAGGCACAAATCAAATGCACAGATCGGAACAAACCTGGTCACTGTGTGGGAGTTGAAAACTCAACTGATTGAGAGTTTGTGAATGACCTTTTGCTTTGTACCAGGCTACATCAAACTACCCAGTCAAATACCCACTCAATTCCTAAGCATCTTTAATTTGGTACAGGTGGAGTAGTTGTTTATATGCAAAATACTAAACGTATGCGCAAAGCTGAATTCTCAGGCTATTGCTAACTGTGCTCTGATGAAGCCTTGTGCTGCAATTAGCCAGTGCATTGCTAGATATCTCAAGAAGACTTTAATGAGATGTGGTGGGGGAAGCACTTCACGGACAGTCCTGTGGGACACCCAAAAAAAAAAGTTCCACTGTTTTTCTCCTGCCTTTGGCTCCTCAACTACGTCTGCATGTGTTACACTGCTAAATGTGAAACTTGGATTTGTTTCTGAACCTCTGAAATGTTTTTTTCTGACACTAATGGTATAAATAAATTCTTCAAGAAGTTCTCATGTTTGGCTTTTCAAAGAGCCGATGAGTCATAGGTTTCTGAAGCATCTTGTTCCCAGCATTATAATTCTCAGACTTTAAAAAGAAAACATCAGAACAATAACAACATTTCCCCTACTGCTTTTGGAAGAAAACAAAATATGAATCCAATTAATTTGAACAATTCTAGTATTGAGTAATTGTATTGGTTGCAGGTTTTATTTTATCCTTGCTGCTGCATTTTGTAAAGTCAAGTCAGGCTGAAACAAAAGGAAGAGGGGAAGGAAAAAGTAGCTTGATACCCTGTGAGCACCGGGTATCGTTATCATCTCTTTGTTTTCAGAAAGAACTTAATGAAAAGGCTCCTTCAAAAGCTAAATGCCTTTGTTGAATCCTTTCTCTTTTCCTAAGAATCAGCACAAAACCATGAAGAAGAAAAGGATCAACGGAACAAATGTTCTGCCAATCTAGTGCTATAACCCAGCAAAACTTTTAATTTGTATACGGCCATGGGCTGAGGTTTTTGTGTTCCTAAATGTCCGGATTTTGGTATTTTCTGAAGACCTTTCTCTAATCACTTTATTTAGCATGTACTAGGAAGTGATAAATCTGTATAATTTGGCTTTAGAAGTACAAGTACACTTTTAAAGCACTCTGAAAATATATAGCTTCTCAACAATTAAATGAATGGCATTTCTACTCCTCTTTGTGAATTTATTCCCTGCAATTAAAGGACTATATTTATTTTATGTGACCTCTATACAGATTTAGTACTTCTGTTATTTTTATAAAACCTCTTAAGAAAACAGTAGCCTAAACCTTATATTTTCCATTGGAAGTCTGAAAAAGTTTGTGAAAATACAAAGTTCTACTAATGCTGACAGTGGGGTCCTTGTGTATTTCTCAGGTGGCAATATTAACAATCTCTGTGGAGGTAACATTGCAAATTCAAAGCCAGAATTTCAAATTCTGCTATTGTAACTACACTGTCTGCATTATTTGTTCTTTCACCCTAATCACAGTGATGGTGAACAGATGCTACATGCATCTTGTGATCAGTGATTTCCTGTCCTCAAAGGACCTTGTGAAATTGCCTCTCCTTCCCCTTTCCAGATGCTTATTCAGAGGTTCAATTGAATTAGGTTTCAAAAACATTGTCTAAACATTATCTCATTCTGTTCTCTGTAACTGTGTTTTTCTTTCTTACCTTTAAGAGAATGGCTTGCTAGGTCTCTCCAATCTGAGCATAGATCTTTTTTGCCTGGGACTGAGATGGCACTGTATCCAAGTTGTCCTTGAAATCTACCAAATATTTTTGCAGCCAAATTGGTCATAAATGATCTAGAAATGTAGAATTTATGAGGGTCTCTTTTTTTTGCATCAGGCAACTTTATCTTACTGTATCTCTCAGGGTCTTCAGTTCTTCCTGTCACAATCTCATGGATATCTGTGTGCAGAAGGTCTGGTGTCATCTTATTTGCAATAGATCTCAGACATAGACATTCGGGTTGTCCAGTGGTTTTGGTTTTTGCACAGTGACTTGGAGAAAGTGCCAGTAGCAGCACCCAATGGATTTTTCACTGTTAAGAATGTCACCATCCATCAATTTTCTAAGTTTCTTGTCCACACGTTTTTCCAGAGAAAGTTTGAGTTGTGGGTCACAATAACTGGCTTTCTTGACAGGCCTTCTCTTGGTGTTCTTCAGATGTGGAGAAGTACAGAAGTTTCTGTTTCGCAAAATATTTCCATGGGTCGTGTTCTCATTAAAAATGTATGCATCTTGTTATATGCATGAGCTTCCTCCTCTTGTGACCTACTTTGAAAAGAGCCCTAATGCAAAGTTTCCCCAACTTCTGCTGGACTCTCTTTCTCATTACCTGCAACAATTTCCTGCAGTGTATTGGACTCTTCCTTGGATTTGACCTGCTGTCCATGGTAACTCCTGCTGTCATCATCTTTATGTTGGCAAGCTTGCATTTTATGACAGCTTTCCTGCAAGAACAACTCAAGAACAACACTGAATCATGTCAAGCCAGTGCAATCCTTTCTCAGTTAAAGAGATTTATTTTGGTAACCTGGGGCTCTGGACTCTGTGGAACATGTAAATGACTGGACCCCTGTTCTTCTGGCCTTTGGTAGCTAGAAACAGATGATTTCACAAATATGATACAGAGATGATCTCGTATATCAATATTTTTTGTATTCAAGGTTTGGACTGTTCTGTGCTGCTTTGCACTCGTTAAAATCTTCTCTCCATTTTTCTGTCATGTACAGTACTTCTGGAGACAGCATGATGCTACCTTCCACTGCCTTTGTAATAGCAATGTGCCTACTAAAAGAGGTTCCTGTCTCACTTCTCTTAAAAGGAGCAGAGTCTGCCTGCCTACCTGGATTCTAGAAGCTTAAGTGACTGTATATGTATTTATGTAGGTGCAAATAAACCCTATGAGGGGTATAGAAGAGTGTGAATGGTGCAAGAGGAAGGCTGGGGAGAGGTTTAACAGAATAGAGGGAGACTAGAGACAGAGGGGATGTGAGGAATTAGAAGTAGACCAAAGATGAGTAAGCAGAGAGAATGGAGGTGTGTTGTAGAAATATAAATGACAGGGAGAGACAAGGATGAAGATCTAGTCTGAAATTGAGATATTTTTTGATGAAAAAGAGGGCCAGAAGTAGGTGCAAAGCAGCAGGAGAAGTGAGCAAAAGGAAGGGTCTGTAGAGGGTTATGAGGTACAGGAATCATTGGAGCACATGGGCAGAAGGAAGAAGATTCCCTCATTCCTGTTCGCTTCCCCGGACAGGAGATGGTACTGGAGTCCCTGTCACCTCAGCCAGGTAGAGGAGGAAAAGTGCACCTGTGTGCATGTATTATCTGCATGGCTAGACCTGAGACTTGGCTATGAGATGATTTTACAGTGAAGAAGTGTGGGGCCTTTAATTTTAAAAGTTTTCTGTCAAAACAGTGTGATGTGATGATTTTGTTTTCATCAGAATCTGGCAGCCACAACCTCGTTTGCTTCGCAGTGCTTGCAACTTCTTGATGTGCCTCTGCAGGAGAAAGATATTTTGCACCCATGTAGTCTTTATGACTTTACTTTAAATTAAAATCATTAGGCTCTCCAAAGCTGATTAATGAGGTTCTGCCATGCTTAACAGGGCTTTATAACTTGGGTCTCTAAACACATGACCATATTAGTTAAGATCTTTTGATTAGACTTGGCCTTCAGTTTAATCATAGGCTCCTTTGAGAAAAATAGCTGTAATTGAAGAGTTTAGTTTGATAACGAGACAATTGTCTGTCAGTTTAATGATAAAAAATTCTATGTGTACCATAAATTTTATTATCCATCATAAACTACATATTAATAAAATATTATTAACTTAGCATACAGTTGATCATATCCATCCACCCCCACAAATTATTATGTTCCTATAGATAATTATTTCCAATTAAAAACTCTTTTGATGGAATGCAGAGGAGATAATAGTTTATCTTCTTTGCATGAATAGTGCATGTTTCATTGCACTTGTGTTATTTAAAGTTTTAGCCACAGTGAAGTATTGCTCCAATACCCTACCAGAAAAGAATTAGTTTCTTTGCGGAACAGGATGAAGCTAAAGTGTTTTGGACAACACAGAGGATGGGTCGGCAAAAGGACGTCTGAGGAACGTTTCATAAATCAACACAAGAAAGTAGACATTTCTAGGAGACAGCCTTCAGACTGGTCTTCAGGTCTGGTGTGTGGTGAACAGTGGCTATGATTTGCTTGGGCTGGAAGACAAGAAAACATGCACTGTTGGGTTGCTTAAATTCTTCGTTTATTGCTTTCACAGAAGTTATGCATAGTAGAAACCTTAAAAGCTGACCAGAAATATTTCTTATTTATAGATATTCACAATTTTATCACAATCTGTGTTACCTAGTATTCCTACAAATTGTTTGGAATGTTATATAGAAGTTCTAGGCCACAAATGAAGTGGTTTTGGCATTTTCCCAAAATTGAACAGAGACATTTTGTTATTGCAGAAAGAGAGTCATTGGAAACTATGTGCCTTATACAGCAAGAAGTTTACTTGTGGGTAAAGAAATTAAAGAAACTGAAATTTGCTACCAATACTGTACACAACAAACTCTCTGGTTCATCCAATAGACCCCATCCTTACCATGCCACTGCCAGCACTTGTCAGTCCCTTGCTTCTTTCTGGGTTCTTATTTGCGAGAGTGAGGGGAAGAGCTATTTGCCCATTGTCATCTGAACGAAAACCAACAAACCAAATCCTATTTCCCCAGATGAAACTTAGCAAGAATTCTGTGGCAGTGACACAAAGGCTACTTATTAAAGACTTTGCCCAAGTAACTGGGTTGACAGGCCAGTGAGCAAGGTGTTAGTAAAGAAAAGTGCTACTGCATTGAATGCAGTACAGTAGCACTGAATGCAAATTTTCCCCAAGAGGTGCAGGACACACTGTATCTGTCTGCACAGCAGTAGCACTACAGCAGTATTCAATATTGGAAAGAAAAAAGGTGAGGCATTTTTCCAGCACAGCCCGTGGTTGGGTGAAACTGTGGCCTTTCACCCTGACATTCTCAGCAGAAGTTGCACTTTGTGTAAGTGGCTCGTAAGACATGCCAGCTTCAGTAGCTGGGAAACGTGTCTGTGCCCTCTGGCATTATTAGAAACCAATAACCATAGCAGTAAACAGACTACAAATTTTTGGCATTTTATGTAAAGTTGCTTTTAAAATGTTCTTCTGTATTTGAAAGGAGGACATGACTCAGTTAGGAGTTACATTACAAATGTTGGCTTGAAAGTGTCTCATAATAGCTCTTTTCATTGCAGGCTCTCTGCTTGCAGGGGCTGGGAAGAGGACACCCTGCCACTCAGACCTGTTGCTCTTTTTCTCCTTCTCAAAGCAATGCTTTGATGCTGGTGTAGAGACAGCTGCAAACTTCATGTGGCTAAATGCCAGTTTTCTTCTTTGCCAGGGTCTTTGCATATCAGCTCTCAAAACAGCAACAGGGAATGGTCTCTGGAACATGGTGAGTTATTAGTAACAGTTACACTGTTACTGTCACTTTTCTTAAGAAAGCCTGAAGATATTGTCACTCACAGTCATGAGTTTTTTTCAGTAATCACACAGAAATACAACTCAAGGCATCTACAGGGTCAAAATGGAGCTCTTCAATGAGAACCCTTTGATGGCCAGTTTCTGACTCACTACAGTTTTAGTTCCTATCTAGGTGTTGCTGAGGACTGCAAACTCCTCTGGCTTTTCATGTGCAAGAATGAGACTCGTCTCCACTTTGTTCTACCAATTCATTTGCAGGCTTAGATTTAGCTGAGCTGAGCACTTGAAGTAAGCTAGAAATGGCACTCTGGTCTTCACATTTGCAGTGACATTTTCTGCTCCAAAAACCTGTTCTTTTAAATTGTTTTTGTATTGTCAGATGACTTTTTTGAATTTACCTCATTAGGAAAATGGTTCTGAAAATTACCTGCAGTGACAAGGTTGGAGGTCGTGGAGGAAAGCAACAGGCAAAACATCCACAAAGGAGGATCAATATTACTGTGCATTTGAGGTGATGACTGCTAGGATCTGAAATTAAAACACATGCTATTTACTGCAAATCAATAGTTACTCCAGAGATACCAGTAGGAACAGAGCTAAGAGTTCTCTTATCTAAACTAAATCCAATACAATTAGCAAAGTTAAATTAGCATATCTCATTTGAATGGCCAACACTGAAAAGAAAAAGGAAATTATTTCAGAAAATGTACACAAACCTATACTCTAACAGTAGAACTGAGATAAACAAAACCAAAACAAACAACAATCACAAATGATTAGCAATATGTCAAAATTATGATTTAATTTTGAATCACACAGGCAAAATTTCCTGACCAAAATTTCTTACATGTTTTGCATTCTCCAAACATGTCTATATTTCTAACCAAATACACAGTGTTATTGATGATGATATGAGCAACAAGTAAGCCCTTTGAGGGGACACAAGAATAAAAAAGTTAAGAAGAAAGGAATGATTTACAGTGTGTGTAAATATGGTTTGGTTTTTTTGTGTTTTTTTTTTCTCTACATTTTTGCTCTTATGTTCCATGAGAGGTTTTGGTGGAGACTCAGACTGATGTGTCTGTTCCCACTGAGATTCAACATGGCAGGGAAAGAACAAGTGTGATTTCTTTTGTGTTCAGAACAGTTTTAATAATAATCACACAGCATTGCTGCTTCTAATATAGCAGTAAGAAAATTAGGAAAATATTTGGGATGTAAAAATTTTTAAAGTGTCTTCCCTCATTGTACCTACCTTAGAGACAGGCATTATGAAAATGCTTGTTTCAATTCGAGCAGGCATTCGGGCAAGGGCTTGAAAACTGTCAGTACTAGAATCACATTTCTGTGAACTGTGTGAACAGCTTGAACAACCTTGTTTTAAAGGGGATATCGTGGATATATTAATATTTTCCTTTGGATGTTTGGCTGCAGAATCAACTTCCTTCTGTGAGTATCAAAAAGACATCAGGTTTGCAGTTCTTTGAGGCATGCTGTAGAATAGCTTAACAACTACAGAATAGGGAACCTGGGTAAGACCTGTACAAACTCAAGATGCTTCAGAAAATGTCTGCAGGGTCTCTTCTGAAAGGGTTTGAATTAACTTAGATCTTACAGGGTTATCTCCTATGTGGTTCCTTTTCCCTTTGCCTAATGGTGTTCTAAATAGAAATAAAATATTTTTAATTTTGAAGTGAATCTCTCTTACAGCACATAAATACTATACTGAGTCATACAAGGCATCTGTAATATGTTAAGAAACTGGATAAAGATAAACTAGACTTTCTAAATGCATCCTCCTTACTATTTCTCTACAGTAAAATTATCAAAAATCCTAAAGTCCCCAGATGTGTGTTTGGATTTTGAATAAAACCTTGTAACAAGAATAGTATAAAAAAATTCAAAATTAGGCACAAAAATAGAATATTTCTAGGGTATGTACAGAATTCTGCAGACTATTTGATTTACTGAATGAGATATCTGTGTATATTGTTGTTCTTTGACATACCAGATATGTATCTTCACAAAATATCTACAGCTGAATGCCCTTTTGTAATAAAAAAAATTTGACATTTCATATTTCACTCAACTCAACTGATATTTCACTCTTATTAAGCTGAAATAGCATACCCCTCTTTCTCCTAAAGATATAAATCCGAAGAGTGAATTGCAAATTTCAAAAACCAAAACAAATAAATTATCAAGACAGAAACAATCTGTAAATAAGAAGATATTAAAAATTATATAAACTATCAATATAACATAGGCTAAAACTCAGTTCTCCAGCGTTAGATTCCTGTTTGCCCTTTGTTTTCTAGTAACGTTTTAGTTACAGTACAACATGATAGGAATCAAAACCTGAATTTATCCAAAGTTCTCCAATGAAAATTGTATTGGTACAATTAAATGAGAACACAATCTGAAACATTGCTTGAAAGTAAATAAGGCTGGATAAAACTTCTCTCCCTTCTCTGAGGAAAGATTGTGTTGAGTAATACCAAGTGTGTTGTGGAAGCTAAGAAAAAGTCATTGATTCCGGCTGAGAATCACTCTGGGTTTCTGGCTTCGCTTGAATGCTGATCTCAAAGTGAAACTCAAAGACCTTGTACCATTTTGAAGTCAAACCAAGAAATCTGCTTGCTCAGAGCTGGAAGAATTGAAGCTACCAGTTCTCATACAGCTACTTCACTGGTCTTTCTGAGTGAGTGGTTTTGCTAACTTTATAAACAAAGATGGGAACTGATTCTCTTTGGGTGCTGTCTGTTTTCCCACCTGTCCCAAATACTTTCTCTTTACTGATTTGCTTATTTTCCTTGCGTTTTCACCCAGCAACGCATGCAGCAATCAAGCAGGGAAAAGGACAGTGTATGGGACAGGGTACTGGATCAGCTGGGAACTGATCTGGTTTTGAGTGACCAGGGACAGTGTGCTGGCACTGCTCCTGCCTGGAACTGGGCTGTTTAGGAGACTGGTGAAAGTCATTCCAGTTTGGCCTCAAGTGGAAGGTTTTGGCATTCAGTATGTCCCTTGCCACAAGACTACTTGTTTTATCAACAGCTGTTGAAAGTGAAAAGCAGATCCTCTAAATTTGGTCAGCAAAGGAAAATATACTTTTGACTGATTTTATTTTCAAGGGTAGTTAGTCAGGCATTCACACACTGCTGTTTTGGACATTAAAAAGGTCCACAGTGCTCTGCTGTCTCATTTAGCCTTGTTGTTATCACATTCTATTGTGTTCTCTCACTTACTCCATGTTTACTGGAGGCATGGACTCTGCCTTCTGAACTTGTTCTTAAAGCTCACCAAAAGGTAGTGTGGGCAGAGAACACTGAAACTGGAGCTGTCTGTATCTCTAGAGACTGACTATAGCTTCAGTACATATCTGCTCTCATCTTGCTGCCTCTTATTTTGAAAGTGGGAACACACCAACTGTCTGTTGGAAAATGCTGCTGCTTATGACAGGAATTAATAAAACAGTGAATTCTGTGCTGGAGGCACTGAGTGCATTTGTCAGTGAAATCTTCCTCTGTTCCACATCTAAAAGAGTTATGTATGAAGCACCAATTTGTTTCTCTGTAGATTAAAAATAATTTTATGACCAGGGAACTGCATGAAATGAAGTGGATGGCAACTTGTGCTCATAAACAAACTTGCAGTGCTTGGAATAAAGTAAGGATGATTAGCTTTGACCTAGTAAAATGCCAGGTTACACACCTGCTTTTTATTTTAGGGAAGTTATTAAACATCTTGCTAAAAACTGTTGTCTCCTGCTACTGGAAGTATACCCTGTTTCATGCCACAAAATATTGCATTTCATTTGGACAATAATATACATGCTTTAATTCATAGCTTTCATCTAGATACTGCCCATAGCACATTATAAAGCTAAACGGATATGAAAGCTGTAAGGAAGATCCATTTCCACAAGAAACATATGTGGTTTTGAGGTTAAACTACACAATTTACAACATATTACAGTAGGAGACAAGGAAAACCAATTCCAATATAAAATATGGCAAAACTCATTGTTAAAATGGTTTCCTGGAATTAAGGTCATAGTTTGATAATTAGTATTCGCATGATAAAGGAAAGTCCTCTTCTTCCCATTTGATTCCTCTAATGGTAAAGAACATATATGAAATAGAGATACCTATCACCACCAAAGTAGACTTCCTGAGGAAGTGCTGAGCTGGCCATGCCTTCCCATGCCATCTTGTTTCTATAAGTAAAGGTCAGAAACAGCAAGATGTTTTTGAGATTGCACACTGAATTGAAGTACAAAAACATTTTGGGGTTGCTTAGCCATGAACTCTGTATTGTAAACAGAGTTAAGTTGTCCCAGCTCTTGGCAGCAAGGCAGCATGAGCGCTCCAGTGTGAGCTGGTGGCAGCTGTGTCGCTGGGAGATGTCTCAATACAGAGTGAGCAGGGAGCCTGGTTCAGGTGTGCAGTTCTGACTGCAGAGTAGCCTCAGCTGTGCCATGGCAAAGTATTGCTCTTGCATAGCCCTGTGGGTTCATGTCTGGAGGCATTCACCACACTTGCTTGACCACCTAGCAAATTAAGAAAGTCTTCCCACCTCACAGATGAGCTGTGGGAGAAGTTAGTGAGAAACAACCCTGAACTTCCAACCACACACCAAGCCTTAAACAAAACGAAACAGTCTGAGGATGTTCTGTGTACACTGGCATTACTTGTACATGCTTTTCTTGCTAACAGACCACGTGAACAGAAAATGCCTCAGTTTGTTGGTGATTTTAAGGTGAAATAGGGTAGATTTAGATTAGACATTAGGAAGAATCTATTTTTTTATTGTGGAGGCAATGAGGCTCTGGAAGGTTGCCCAGAGAAGTTGTGGAAGCCTCATCCCTGGAGACATTCAAGCTCAGGTTAAATGAGGCTTTGAGCAACCTGATCTAGTGGAAGGTGTCCCTGCCCATGGCAGGGGGTCGGAACTTGATGCTCTTTAAAGTCCCTTCCAACCCAAACCATTCTATGATTCTGTGATTTTTGTGGAGCTTTTTAAAATCAGTCTCAAGCTACCCAAGACAACCAATGCAACTCCTCCTTACTATGACTGTTTGTTCAGGTTTTTTTACCATACACAAAGATATTTTGCAAGCAGGATATATGCTGCTTAAGAGTACAAATTAATTATTTATTAACCAGCTAGTCAGCAATCAAGAGGGGAAGAGTTAGCCTGTATTTCTGCATGGAACTTGTTGGTCCTCGCTGTTGTTGAGTTGCCATTTGCCAGTGCTCTGCTTTCTTTCTTTAGGGTTTTATACTGGTTCTCTCTTTGTCCTTTCAAATGCTTGATTTGCTAATTATTACCAATTATTATCCAAGAATTACATCTCTGTGCTTTCATCTTGCATTTTTTTCTTTTTTTTTCTTTTTCAATCTTTAACTCATGCACTTTTTAGAACCTTAACAACAATTATTCCCATAAAACTAAACTGAGGTCACACAGCCTGGCTGCATCAAGCTATACTTGTGAGAATAGATGGCTGAAACCTGAGGCCACAGGTTTCAGATGCATCCAGCTCTTTGAGGGCTTTGCAAATCTTCCTGCACAGTAATAGCTGATGATTAGATTTGTAGTCTTCTCTATGATTTCATGCTTTACCAGAACAAGATGATAATTGGAACCTATCTATTATTGATCTGGATAGTTTTATAGCACAGAGTTATCCTTTGGGTCTGCTATGCTCAGCACTGGTTATATACTTTCAAAATGGAGATGTTTATAGCTTTTAGCTTTACAGTGAGCTATATAAAAGCACCAAAAAGAAAGAGGAACCTTGTTTATTCTGCTGAAGGTAACCATGCATCTTCAGAAGCTGAACTTGAGTTAGAGTTGAAAAGATGAAAGAGAGTTGTATGCTCATGACTATGTCGTAATAACACTGATAATATTAAAAAGGACAAGGAAGTGCTCTTGGAATCAAAAAGATAAAAGTGCCAGAGAATCAGAGAAAGTTTAATCCCTGGACACCACAGCGGTAACTGATAAAACTTGTCTTGCTTACATCTCCTTCCAGAAGAGACCAGAAAGTTACCCACTGGTGATATAAAGCATAATGGTCAAGGCAGGTGATGTTGGTGCTCTGCAATTCTGGAAAACTGAGATGAAAATTGACATATTTAATATTGTGATATTAATAAATTGGCACTACTGAGTCAGCAGTGTGTCATCCCACTCTTCAAACACCTATAGCAAGTTCTATACTTCCTGGCTATACAGAAAAAATTGTTCACTGCGAGAGATTTGAAGAACTGTAACATGCTGTGAAGAGAGGCTTTGGAATATTCCTCGTTAGAGCTTTTCAGACTTTAACCAGACAAGACTCTGAGAAAACTGATTTAGTACTTGAGTTAGTTCAGCTTTGAGGAAGAAGTTGGAAGAGAGATCTCCATAGATCCCTCACAACTTAAACTTTCCCTATGATTCTCTGCTGGTAGATTACATATTTTACCTCAGCCTCTTTTCTTTTGGAGTCCCTGACTGAGCTGTTGAGCAGGAAGTTAGAAGGCAGTAGATAACTCATCATTCTTCCCAAAACTGGGAAGGACAAGAAAAAATCCAAAACCAAAATAGTCCTTCAGCCCATCAAACTTCAAATGACTGAACTGATTGAAGCTTTTGAATCCTGTTTGATTCAAGTAAGTTATGTGTCAGTGCATATTAGACTTCTTATAAATTAATATTGGCAATGCAGAACTAGATTACATAATTAAAGTTTAATTCCACTCCTGTATGGCTTACTCTGTAAAGTCATCTGTGTTACAGAAACACAGATGCTAGATGATGGAAAAAATATTTTTTGTCCTAACTTTGATTTGCATATTTAAACTTTAAAATGCCTTTCTTGACTACCACTCCCATTGAAAGCTGAGCACGTTTCAGACGTTTTTCTGTAGTTAATTTGAAAGAATGTTCCCCATACGCATGTTCGCCGGTGTGTTTTGTTACACCCATGTAGATTAAATGTATTTTTCACACTCTACTAGACAGACATTTTGCGGTGCCTATTTGACTGACAGGCTTATTCAACTAACAGGAGTTACTCAATCTGGAGTAAGGCAAATCCACCAGAGTTCCAGGACAGAGTGTTAACATGCATGGAGGGTTACTGGAGGTGCCTGAGCACCAGGCTCCTGCCTGGCTTTTCGCAGGCTTTAGAAGAGTCTGCTGGTCTATTTTAATCCTTTACTAATCCCTGCCTCAACCATTGTTGAAACAAATAGAGATTAATATTTATGTGTTGGCATCTCAAAGACAGCATAATTATGACATTAATTTTCCCTATTTTATGTGAGCAGCTTGAATATAAGAATGCTTACAATATTTTTAAACCATATAATCTTGGTGTCGCTAATGACATCAAGCTTATAGCATACACCTCTTTCCACATCATCCTGCTTTCTTGTTAGGATACCTAGTCCAATATGCAGGTGTGATTTTAGTGCATACTGTGAGAAAGGTACTAACTAGAATGAACCAGTCTTTGTCTTCCGAATATGGGTAAAAATGTTACTATGGACTACGTGTTTGCTCCGGTTATCAGCAGTGAATTGTTCTGAAACCAACGCTAACTGCACATTGATTCTCTGGAAGTTCATACTTTACTGGTGAGAATATGATTTTAGCTTTTATGATGATTTCCATTTGATGTTCTAGCGCCCAGGTAAAATTAACATTGACTTAACTGGACTTTGTACTACACTCAGTAGGAGAGACCTCAGCTAAATGCAGACCTCTGCAATGAATCAGACTCATGCTATAAACTGATCACCTAGGTTCTCTTTCTAGTTAATATGCAGAGAAACACACCTTGAGAAGCAGGTTCAGACACCTGATATATATCTGCTTTGTAGGGAGAATTTACACTAGTTGAGCACCTTCTCCTTTTGTATAATATATTGTTCCTATCTGAAAAAGATCTACGTTATCGTTTAATTTGGGCATGCTTTTGATTTCATCTTTATCAGCATCACTTCAGAGAGAGAGGGACATAAGAATGCATCACTATAAACTAACGACACATTTTGTCTGAAACCTGGTTTATTCCCTTATGGTAGTACATGTCCAAACTGCCTGCTCAGTCCCTTCACTGCAATGAATGGCAGAACCAACCAGGCATGACACTGGCACACTTTACCTACTTACAGAAGAACACAGATTTTTCTATAAAGTAAGTTTAAATCCATATAGGCATGTTTCCCATGCTTTTGTAAATTTTCTAAGAGCACACAGATTGTACTCCAGCACTTGGCTTCACTTCCTTCCTGAAAGTCTTTCCCACATTTTTATTTGCCGAGGTTGGTGTCTGTCCTCACCAGGAAGCATCTGGGCTCTCTGCATCAGTCTCCTTTCTATAAAGCATAGGAATGCTCTGGATGTGTACAGCGACCCCATAAGGATAACACCCACCCAGGAACAGCCTGGGCTGGAGGCCTGACCACAGTGTACTCTCTGGATCCAACCACTGCAATGTCTTATATGGCCATGTATGAAGATGTTAACATAGCAGCCTTGTGCATTAACGCCTCACTCACAAGCCTTGCGGTTTGCCCCACAGTTGAAGAATACACTATGTGAAAAAGAGAAACCAAGACCACACAGGAACAGAAATAAACCAAATAGAATCTGGAGTCCTAAGGCACTAATGCTAAACTCAGAAAACCAAGAGAGTAATCCAAGAGTGGAAAGTAAACCCAGAGGAAGAAATTCATTATGAACAGCGGAGTCGGTGTGGTATGCTGATATGTTATCTTTGCTGGTCATCCTGACTCATCGGCATGCTGAGTCTGTCTAAACGGCTTCAAATAGGTTTGCCTTGCCTTGTGCCCACAATCAGTCTCTCCAAAAGCATTCTCAGACAGCGTGAGAAAAGCGTGACCTGACTCACGCAGAGCATGGCTACTCCCAGGAAACTTGAGTGCTCCAAAATCCTGCCCTAGCTGGGAGCATTGCTATTGTCTCGAGCTGAGGGGTGCCAGTAGGACCTGGAGCAATCTAGTGTGGAGTTAATTAAAAGAAAACAAGTTACAGTTTCATCTCATTTGCTAAAGAAGATGGTTAACTCTTTGTTGCATCAGGCTGACAGTGATTTGCTGTGCTGGGATGAAAGCCCATCCTTTTCAATCACTCCCCAGCAGAGCAAAATTACCAGTGTCAGGAAAACTCATTTTGTGGCATTAATCAGAATGGATTAAAATGGAGCAATTTCTGAGCTGCCCTGCAAGAATAGCTGTGGGACATCAAAGCGAACCTGTGATCCACAAAACCAGAAGGCTGTGTCCTCTGCTTTGAAATCTTGTAGTCAGCCAAACATTTATCATAATGACACGTTAACTGCATTGTGTTTAAAAGCACTTTGGTGTTTAATTGCTTGTATCCTATCTCCTCCATTGTAATATAATCAGGTAAACAATCATCTGGTGAGTTCAGATGCTTTTGTTGGAGAAGTTTGAATCTTGGACTGCTTCTTGATTTTAAGTGGTAGTTAATAATAGATAATGGACTACGACAGAGTCCACTCAGTCTATTGGGAATAAATACATTGCCGTGTATGTTACAGAAACACACAGTCATTTTAAGTGAGAATGCTTCCCTGGCTGCTTTGGAAAGTATTTTTCTTCTTCTAAGGAAAGAAAAAAAAGTCGTGTGTATATTTGTGATATTTCATAATCCAAACATTTTCTTGCCTTGAAAATCTGTTTTAGACAATCTATTTGAATTTGCTACATAGCAACATGTTTGACAAAAGGAAAAATGGCTTTCTTACAAAATCAGGAATGTGAATTATCTGTGGAACATGGAAAAGGTATATGAACAATCTTTTCAAAATGTCTTATGTTATTTTCATGTTTTAAGATGAATAAAGTCTGCACAAGCTGCCATATAGAGTAGATACATGCAATATGATTTTCAAGGGCAGAATGAGACGTGTGTTCAAAATCTTCTCTACTATATGTAACATCCCACATGTACCATAGTCATGTATATGCCATTGCTGACTGGAAAATATTCATTTGTACTTGAGAGGCCCCCAGAAACCTAGACCCTCCAGCACCTCACTGTAGTCACTGCTATACAGTTATTGTACAATTATCTCTTGCCCAAATTCTTGAGACTGTAAGTACACAGTTCTATGAAAATGTCAGATCGTTGCTCAGGACCAACCAAAAAGTACCCAAACAAGCAAAAATAGAACTAAACAAAAACCTGAAATAAAGTGCTAGGAGTTGTTAGGAAAGAAACAAAGAATAAAACATTGGGATGCCATAGTATAAACAAAGCCATATTTCACCTGCACCTTGAATACTGTGCCGAAGTCTGCTCTCCCCAACTCAAAATATACAGTGTCATTTGCAAAAATCCAGAGGCAAGTCACAAGAAGGATCAAAATCATGCAGTGACTTCCATGCAAGGAGCCAATAAGTTAGGATTCTTCAGTCTGCAAAAGCCAGACAAATTAAGAGAAATTATAGCAGAAATCCATAAACTATTAAGTGCTGTGAGGAGGATGGATAGGAATTCCTTGCTTATGTGATAGGTTTAGGATAAAGAAAAGGAGGTAGTTTGTCACCCAATATGAATTTAAACTGTGAAGTAGTTCATCAGTAGAATGTTCCAAATGTTTCAAGTTTGCCAAAATTCAAGAGAAATCCGTGAAGAACTGTTACATATGAAGACATAACTTTTGGCTTATGAAGCCCCTGAAGGCCTGAAAGCATTCTGATGAATTACCACCATGCACTTGCTGGGTTTTTTTTTTAAACTATTTGCTAGGCATTCACTTTTGGCCACAGACAGAATATTGAACTAAATAAATCTTCCTCTTGCCCCTGTACAGCAGTTCTCATGTAACCTGCATTAAATCTCAGTTTAAAAACACCAGAGCTTGAGTATGGGAAACACATGGGGAAGGGGAAATGGGACAGCACACCCAGGTGGGGATGGCACCTAACTTGGAGTGTACATGCTTTTCCAGGAAGTTCCTTTGGTAAGGCTGGAGCATCCTCAGCTCTTCTGACAACTTCACACTTGTATAAATTATAGGCATTTTTTTCACCAGTGAGACTCAGTTATTTACACCACTAAAACTAAGGCTGCATAAGGTCTTCATTCATTTGCCTGAATTGCAGAATCTAACACAGCTATTGGTTACTAAGTGACTATTTTAAATTTTCTAATAAAAAATGCACACTTCAAATTTCATTTTAAAACATGTTTCTTTGTTTTGCCATGTCTTCTTTGATTTCAGTATTGCATGCAAAGACAAAATTTGAGTTGCCAAGTAATATCTAATCTGTGTTTGGTACTTAAAAACACAGGATACAGGGTTTCGATCTTTTACTCCACACTGGAGTAAAAGCAGTTCTGTGATAATGTCTCACAAAGTTCAGGATGATTCTGGAAAGATGTTTGTGAACTTGACAAGATTTCACAGTTTGTTTGAGTTTTTTTTTCTCCATCCAAGTAGGATCTTGTGAAAGGAATACATCATGTGAGAGACAAGGAAAAGGATCTAAACCAACCATACACAGGGTGATTAAAATGTTGTTTTCCTTTGAACCAGGCTTGAACTTCTAGCTGCACAAGCTTTGGAGACAAATTCAAACATCAGATTTCAGGAATGCCAAACTACACAGCTCTACTGCTGATTATGGCATTTAGAAATAGCCTCTATGCAGCCCTTGCCAGAGTTCCTGAAAGACTTGTTTACAGTAAAAAATTTTAGTAAATCAGAAATGAATTTATGGTACTATTCTGTCACATTAACTCACCCTCATCTGCACCTTTCCCTATAAGTAGGTGGTGTGAGCAAGGTGCTGGTGGATTTTGACGGTGAGATTTTTTTATTTAAACAAACCTAACCTCAGGGCTAGATGGTTGTACATCTGCATGTGAAGCAATGAGCAATGAGAGTGACTCCCTGGACTATTTCCTAACAACTGTGCTGTGCTGCATCTCTAAATCTAATAAATAATTCCATTGCACCAAACAGGGTGGGTGAGTCAGATCCCTTCTGGAATTGTTTCTCTGGAAAATTGTCACAGTGCTTAGAGATTCATTCATCTGAGATATTCCATATGCATACTTATGCCTTTCAAATTGTTGCTGAAAATCAGCCTGTAATATCAAGATTAATACCTGTCTGCTGTAACTCACTCTTTACAAGTTGTCTTTATTGTGCCTTTTTGCATCAGAACACAGAATCAGTGACCCAATGTCTACATGTAAGAATTGCATGAATAAAACAGTGGGAGAGTTCCCAGCTTTATCTGGACCAAATTACACATCTAATCAAATTATATTTAGCTGCAAGTTATCACTTGACTACTGAAACCCCTTCTAGTGTGATGCTAGCAGCTCAGTTTATACTGAAAAGGTGGTTACTTCAGTTTCCAGGGCATTCAGTGAGATCCTTCCTCCAAATATTTATCAATAGTTCAAGAAAAAAACTCAGTTTGTTTTTATTTCACACTTCCGCTCTCAGTCAGAATCATCCAAGGAAAGGATAATTCAGAAAGCCAAAAGGATTTTTGAAGAGATTACCACATCTTGAGAAGGATGACTTGTTTCTTTAACCCTTGTGTTCAGTGATGGCTCCCCACAAATGTCTATGGAAGGGAGGAATACCACCCACTGACTCTGGACAGTGCCAGTCCCTAAATGTGCACACACATTGCTGTGGCTGCTGTGACTGTAACTTATGTAAATGGTCCTAACCCCAAAGAAATATGGAAGAGTGAGCTTGGTTGCTGCTGCTTAGGCTGCTGTGCCAGCAAAATGGTCAGTGATAAGCTACCACCCTGCTAAGGTTGGGCTTTGTAGCCAGCACTGAGCTCTGAACCAGCATAATCCTGTGGCTACCAGGAGCCATGGTAGTCCATTTTAGGTGCATTCTTGCCAGCCTCTGTGTCTCAGTAAAGCAAGACTGTAAGGCCTGTCCTCCAAGAAGGCTGTGGCAAGTGGCATTAAGTCCTGAGCAGACAGATGCCCTTTTGGAGTTGATGCTTTTCTGACACTGCTGCATGCTGTAGGGGACTGCGTTCCTCTTCTATGTTACATTTTTTAGAAGAGAATGCATTTTTTGAGGAACCCAGGGATTGTCCATAAAATAAGAAATTCTCCCACTTCAGAATAAATTTAACTATGCCAGGCATACATGGGCAAATTTATTAGAAGGGACCATTCACTGAGGCCTGAAGCATAGTCTAAGTGAGGAAGGATGTTCAAGTGACTCTGGAGCTCTCTGATACAATAAAAAACAGATTTGTTCCTCTGCTCTGTTACATAATTTGTGCATGTCCTGCAGAAATAATTTGGGCTGCAATTTGTGAAAGCCCTGGTGGCCTATGGATGCAGAGTGCAGATTGCCATCTATGTTGAGTCCCTTGCTGGCTGTAGAATGAAATTCAGCACAAGCAGCTGTGAGCAGCAGGAGTGGGGACAAGGGACTGTAAGAGTACACAGAACTCTACAAGCTTCTGCCTCACTCACGTGTGCACTGGAGGTCCATCATGGATTAGTAAAGACCTAGCCTAGCACTCTTCTAGCTCAGAGGGGGTCACAGAAAGGAGAGGAGGAACACAGAGAGGTGGCATGGATGCTTCCCAGAACAGTCTCCCAACTGGTGCTGGTTCACAGCTTAGAGGCTGTCAGAAAGTTCAACACTTGGTGAAAAGTCAAACATTCTGCTACAGCCTAAGGTTTGCAGGAATCTTGCCCTTTATTGTTCCAGACTACTGCCCAAAACGTCTACATTAAATATTTTCCTGCATTTCTAGAAATATGCAAAATAGATGTGTAGTATCCCGCCAGCCTGTGCCTTTAAAAATAAAGGAGCCCGTTTTGACGGAGTCATGCAGCCATCTCCCAAGTAGTGCTCGTGAAAAGTGAGGACTTAACTGAGGTGATTTCTGTGGATAGTTACAGTGGATATATCGTTAGGTTTATTGGTGGTGCTGAAAGGATGAAGTGCACCCCAATAAAGGAGCTTGGTCGAAGCACTGCACTGGTAAATGAGTGACCATTGTGGCTGTGGTACCTTTTAATAAATAAACCATTTGTCTAGAAGAAAAATGACAATGAAACATACTTAATCATGGCACTTTCAGGACTGTTGCCCTCCTTGAGAAATCATTTATTGACCTCTTGATTCTGTTATTTATTTGCAGAAAAAGAGCAATAAACATTTTGGTCTCTTTAAATCTGAAAAGACATTTCTGCATTTGTCATGTGCTAGTCCAGGCTTTTGCTGTGTGTCATTCACACCACTTGCAACAAGCTGGGAGACTCAAGAGGTATTTCTTGTTTACCTCCCTGGAAACACAAATACAGTACTTAAAAAATCCCTGGCACCGTAGAGTGTATCGATCCCAATTTTAACCCACAAACAAAACACCCACAGCTGCCTGGATGATAAATCCTGAGGAAATCACAGAATCATAGAATGGTTTGGTTCAGAAGACTGCTTAAAGAGCATCCCATTTCAATCCCCCTGCCATGGGCAGAAACAGCTTCCACTAGATGGTGTTGCTGAAAGCCTCATCCAGTCTGACCTCGAGTACCTCTGGGGATGGGGCTTCACGTCTTCTCTGGGTAACCTGTCTCCAGTGCCTCACCCTTACAGTAAAAGAAATATTCCTAATATGTAACCTAAATCTCCCCTCTTTCAGCTCAAAACCATTACATCTTGTCCTATCACAACAGTCCCTGATGAAGAGCCCCTCCCAGCTTTCCTGTAGCCCCCTTTAAAGTACTGGAAGTTGCTGTAATGTGTCCTTGAAGCTTTCTCTTCTCTAGGCTGAACAACCCTAACTCTCTCAGCCTGTCCTTGTATGGGAGGTGCTCCAGCCCTCTGATCATCTTTGTGGCTCTCTTCTGGTCTCACTCTAACACGTCCATGTTCTTCTTGTGCTGAGAACTCCAGAACTGAACACAGGACTCCAAGGTGAGGTCTCACAAGAGCAGCCTAGAGGGGCAGAATACCCTCCCTTGAACTGCTGGTCACACTTCCTTTGGTGCAGCCCAGGACACAGTTGGCTTTTTGGGCTGCAAGCACACATTGCTGGCTCATGCAGAGCCTCTCATTCACCAGAACCTCTAAGTCCTTCTCTTCAGGGCTACTCTCAATCCATTGAAATGCAGCATGTGACAGTCTGGTACATCTTCCTCAACAACGGTTTTATCTAGCTTGCTGGAAATGATGGCTTCAATGGCAAGGATTAGGCAGAAGAGCTTTCCACAGCTCTTGGGATACAAACTAGCAGGACTGAAGTGACTTGCTCCATGAGGTGGGTGAGTGTGATGTCCCGTCCAATCCCACTCACTAGCAGGGATTTGGACCAGACTGACCTTCCAACTGGCTTCCTTCCACCAGAACTGCTGCCCAAGATTCTAAAATCTTCCTGTTTGGACCTTTCACTGAAGCAAATGTGAAGCCTTTCAGCTTTTTTTCAAAATGCATTTTTCAGGAAAAAAACCTGCTTAATGATTTTTTTCCTCTGTTCACATGTTCTGTTTTGCAGGCAGGACTTCAGGCTTCAACCTGAAGAAAGATGGAGGCACAAGCTCCCTTATGGTGGTGCCAGCACACGGCTGATCTAGAGCCTGTGCTGTGGTAGCTCTCCTTGTTGGAAAACACACAAAACTGAGATATAACAACATAGAATCATAGAATCATAGAATTATCTGGCCATACGTGTTTTGCATACACAACTACACAACCATCCTTTCCAGGTGAGAAAGTAGCCCACATCTCACTTTAGTGGATATGAAGACCTACCTTAAACGGACAAGGAAGTGTAATTTAAAGCACAGACCCTTGCTTTCTCTGTAACCTAAATTTTTCAGAGGAAACTTTTCAAGTAAGTACTCACTTCTTTTTTATGTCACAAAATTAAATGTAGAAACAACAGCAAGATGTGTGAATTTTGAAGTGAAATGATTCTTCTGATGTGAAACATTAGCCCTCATTGTCTTAAAGGTGTAGTACGGGGACATTGGGTTTGCTTTCGTAACCGAAAACTAGAATTGCTCAAATTACTTGCAAATTAAGAGAATTTGCTTTGCCAGTCTTAAAAAAAGACAATGTCTCTGTGATTGATCTTGCTGAGCAAAGATAGTAGTAAATGCTATTTGCAGAAGTGCCTGTATTGAACAAACCCAGACAAATGACTGAGAAGAAAAAAATCTGACATTTCCCCCTTACTATTGAATTTTCTGTGAACTGATTGTATTTCTTCTCTACTCAAAATTTATTTGCTTAGTGATTTCTGAAGGTAATATTTCTTTTTATCCTTTGTTACTAAGAAGTATTCATTGCATTTGTGATTCTCCTACCCACAGACTCATCTTTTTCCCTGCTCCCTCCATTCCCAGCAGCACTGTATGTCTGGGAAATGAAAGAAGGGGGAGGTTTTTACCGTAAACTATCTGATAGCACTTTTTTTTTGTTATATTCTGTCACTTCCTTTCTCTCTGCTGTTACCTGGGATACAGGAGGGAGTCTGACAGCAGTGCTGGGCCCTCTGTTCCTCCCATCCTCAGGTGCACAGTGCACTGGGGCAGTCACTGCATGACTCAGGCTCCCTGCTTAGCCCTCCCTGGACCCAGCTCTTACCCAGTGCTTCAGTGCAGAGGGTTCAGTGTGCCTGTGTGTGGAGGGACTGAGGGAATATGGAGTGTATTCTGGTTTGCAGTGGCTTACAGTGTTACCTCTCCTGTGCCCCAGTTCACAGGTCAGCAGGGAGGTGAGATGCTGTCTCTGCAGTATAGGTGCGGTGCAGGGAAGCACAGCTGGTGCTGTGCGAACAGCATTAACATCCCCGAGCTCAGCAGGGCAGGGGGAATTTCTAGAGCACATGCATGATTTTTTCCACTCCTCCCTAATTCCTGATCATAAGTTTCAAAATTTTGTTTCCTGTAAAACACATCCTGACATGTATTTTCTGCACAAGTCTGTAATATTGCCCTCAATACCATTGTATGGACTAATTCCATGGCTGCATAAGTAGCTTTTGATTTCAATAGTGGACTTGGACCTAGAGATTGGAACTGGTTTTGTTTGTGACTGGCAGGGAAGTTATTTCTTGTTCTTTAAAGCTGGGTATTCATTTTAAAATTAGTATTTTGCTTCCTCTCTTCTTCCCTTTGTCTGGCACAGCTCCTTGGCATGTAAACTTTTTATGGTTTGAGGACTGTCTCTTGCCTTCTGTTTGTTTACTAACACCACTGAGCCCAATCTGGATAGGAGTTTCTGAGTGCAACCACAGTACAAATATTGGAGTAACAGTCACAGCAAACTAACTTGCTGCAAGAGCTGTAGAAACAGGCCATAACCAGCAAACAGAGCATTAACCTGTTTATGTGTAAGTAAAAAGGGTTGAATAGCTTTTTGCAGGGTTTATACAAGATATTACATTTCAGCTAGACTATGAAGTGAATCAGATAATAGTTGGGGAGGGTACTGACTCTGTACTAATGAATTATGCTGTTAAGTGATTATATAGAAAGGAATTCCAACCTCATGAATTTTATGCAGTGTGATTGATTGCCTGACAATTTAATGTGGATTGAAGTCCTTGAATAGTCAGCCTCCCAGATGTTTTTTCTCTCCTCTTACATCTCTATTTAGATATTCTTTATCTCTTTCTTTTTATATGATTTTTTCCATTTATGTTTTCTTCAGCAAAGAATTCTTTCCTCCTCCTAACTCCTTTTAATTCACTCCCTAGTTTAAATGACAAATAAAAAAATCTTAGATTTGAAAACTCTGGCAAGCTGCAAGAGGACTGACAAAAACCAAAGTGCACAACATCTTCCACACACTGTGAGGCACTGGAAGATAACTGCTTATAATCTACCATTAGTTTATAAGATACACATATGCAATAATACTAGAAACTTCTATGCCTCTATATATTGCCTTGGTAATTCCTGAGAAGTAAATGAAAGTATAGGCAGAAGTAAAGTACCTCAGAGTAAACTTACAAAGAAGCTACATCTACATTAGAATTAAGCAGGGAGAGGTCATGGGCTTTCACACAGGGTCACAGTTGTCTTTATTGCCAGCTTGTGAGGATGTTCCCCAGCATGGGTCACCCATAAACCAGCCAGCACTTGCTCTGCACCCAGGCAGTGTGGATGAAGCCCCTTGCAGGAGGCTAGGAAAGCTTAGTAACATGGATACAATCAAATCATGCCACTTGCCTTCATGGCAAGAGACCAAACTCTGATACTGTTACGTGTACTAGAACAAATATATTCTCACAGTAACACCAGATCACATGGATAACATGATAAAGAAGGTTTGCTTGTAATACAGGACATTGGTCGTACTCTGTCAGCATTACTGCAGTACATTTCTGGCAGTGCACATGAAAAATACAACCCAAAAGGTGACAGTAAACTAAAACTATATAGGGAATTTTTAAAGCAGGAGCTAGTGAAACTTCATATCTCAATGTTTCTCCCTTTTGATATCAACAGTCTTCTTAGTAAAAAGGTTATGGGACTAAAGCTGCATGAATATCTAAGAAGGAAATTAAAATAAGGTAGAAATGGATATTACAATTGGCAAGGATATTTCTGAAAGCTGGTGACATAGAGGAATAGATGTTAATTTAACATAGGGTTATGGTAGGATAAAAAGAACAATGATATAAAATAAATTATTTGGCTAAGAAAGATGTATTAACTATAATTTTGTTCTGTTCTATATAATTTGCAGTTCTTCCTACAGAAAGGATGCTATTTCCACATCTCTTAGTCCTGTCCCTGACGTGACTGACATGTTTCATATATGAGCTTTTTTTCCCTTCATTCTCTTCCCTGATAATCAGTCAATGGTGGCAAAGACTCTGGCGTTGTCATTCTTTTAATGGAATTGTCACATAAATTACAACAGATGAAATCTAACAGTACAGGAAACTCCATATTCTTTGAAAGGTCAGAATTCCATTTTTTTACAGAAGACAAGCTCATTAATACTTCACAAAGCATGAATTTACTGATATACCTCATGCATGGAATTGCTTTTGACACTACACAGTCCTAAACATTACCAAACACATAAATTTCACACTGAAGAACAGTGTTAGTTTCCTCTAAATATTATCCAGAGTGCAAAAGTACTTTTACAATGCACTGAAAGCAACACAGTGAAATAAGAGAGGCATATTCAAGAACAGAATATGTTAACGTCAGCCCCAGGAACACACCATTCCAGATTTCCACATTTGAATGACACTTTATTTTCATCAAAAGAATTATTTATTAATCTGATTCTTATGAAACCTTAAGTTAAAAGAATCCAAAATCTGTAAGGCACCATTTACGAGAAACTCTAGGTAACTCTTACGTACATTTGAAGCCAAAATACCAGTAGTGGCAGCCATGTAGCTTAAAAACTCTTTCTCTGAAAAAAATAAAAAAAGTCATCAAAATTGTGTCAGAACATGAGGAGAAATCTCCTAGAACATGTAGTTCAAAGATCTTAGTCCACCAAAGGACTCTAGTCACTCTCCCAAAGGCAGCTCTGCCTGAGAAAACCCACAGGATTTGGAACTAGTGATGGGGTTTGATTCCTCAATGACACTTTTCTCTGTGCTTAATTGATGGACTCATATAAAACCTATTTAAATCCACTGAATCTTTGAAAAACTGAGAACAGGTAGAGAATAGGTGGAGAAGAGTGTTGATATTACGTGATGGACCCAGTGTTACTAGTTCCTGACTGATACGGTGTGTAAGTCAGTAAACAATTGTGAGGGATGTTGTAATTAGGTGAATTAATTGCATTTTATGCTCTGCTCCCCGTAATACAAACACAACTTTGTATCCCGAAGCTTCCGTCTTCCTTAATTTGCACAACATTCCTGCAGTGGTGTTTACTGTTGGCAATGTGGATCTTACAGCAACACAACATAAGGGGCAGGGACACAAAATGAGGGGCACGCACAGTGGGTGAACACACTGCCTGGAGGAAAGCTGGCACGAGAAAAGCTCTCAGTGCTTTGGGTGAAAATAGCTAAAAGTTACTTGGATACTGTGGTGGTAGGGATAATAAAAATTCCTGGATAAAGACAATGCTGACCGTTACAGATAAAAACATTTACAAGTATCACTTTGGATTAGTGCTGTAGGTTGTAGTCAAGTGCTCTTCCAAGAACATCTCTACTAGCTAAAGAGATTTCTACTTCCACCTGCTTACGTGAATGCTCCTTAGACCATTTCCAGTAAAATGAGCTGGATTAAATAGTTGTAAGTAATTCAGCTCATTCTGATGGAGACAAGTCAGGGAGTGACCATGTAATGGGGTCTGCTAACAGTTATGTTGGGCAGGTGACCTCCAACAGGATGCCAGTGATTAGCTGGGCATGGGCTGGGAGGGGCAGCACACAGGTTAGAGGAGGGCTTGGGTCCACAGCTGTGACAATTACTTTTACTAACTTTTTCTGAGAACCACAATATCTTCTTAGGCATTGCTGCATTGTAACTGTTGGAAATTTGGACTTCTATAGCTGGCACAGGAGGTGAAAAAAGACCAATTCGCAGCACATCTGTTAAAGGTTACCAAGAATGGATGTAAAAGAGTTTACACCAGAAACCAAGCTTTCAAACTGATTTTAATTTTTGTGTTGTCTCTCTCCCAGTTCTAAATTCTTCATTTCACTAACATCTTATGTCTGCTGTTATTTCTCATGTATATTCTGGCTGACTTTTCTTATTGAGTGAATGCGGAGGTGTAAGGATATTATCTATTCAAGAACCTTGTCTTTAAGTATTAGTAAGTTTGATAATCTTTACAACTGTCCTTTTGTAGTTTGAAAGCACCTGGAAAAGGATCCAATGCTTCAAACAGTATGTTTTAAGTCCCACCACATGCGAAATTACCCACAGTGTTTCCATGCAAAGAAAGGAAAAATACATGACCTTGATACAACAAAATGTTTTGGCATACATCTGAATTTAAACATGTAAATAATCCAATTGCATGCCATAGATTTACTCTTGCAAGGATATGCTTATATGTCTGTTAAGACAGGATACAATAACAGGCCATGCCATTATACGCTGAAGAGGATATCTGTGCTGTAGCAAATATGTTTAACCCATCCATCAGGGTGACTCACAGAAGACTTCACTATAAAGCAGGTCTCAAGCCAGTCTAAACCTTAGTCAAAACTAAACCTAGACAGTCAATGATGACTTGCAAGAATTATATGGCATTTCTTTCCTATTCTATGAAAAGTTTTTGGTTTTGTTGGAAAACTTTGACCTTCCATGCAATTGCTCAAGGTTTTGATGGGTTATATGTTTATCCTGCATAAGTTGGAAGAGCAGGACAGAATCTACGTATGAGTTTCTCACAGGGACACCTGGAATGTATAGAAATGTTAAGCAATGCTGCAGACAAAATAACAAGCTTAGTGTTGAGTAAAGAGATAAAAAGTACATCTTTTATGACTACAAAAGGTACATGAAATTTGGTAAACTAGACCATCCTAGACTGCTTCCTTATTGAATATTCCAGATATTACAAGTGGTCCAGTAGCAGTTTAATTACTGATGTGGTATAAAGCAGTTAAACCCCACAACATTCACAACAACAATTCTTAAATAGTCGCATGGTTGACTGCACCTTTTCACCTTTGCTAGTGTTGGTGAGGATATACCGGGAAACTGGTATCTTAGAGGTACATAAAAGGTAGATAAACTCACATGTTTTGTTTCCCAGGCTGTTAAAAGTGGCTAAAATATCTATTGCCCAAGTAAAAGTGGATAAACTCTGTTCACCTTCAACTGCACAATTGCTTTTGGCAGAAACTCTGGAAAATATTAGTGGAAAAAGGCTAGCATAGATGCAAGATCAAGAGGTGAATGTCTATCTATCTGTTCTTTCTTCAGATAACTGAACACATGTCCCTAAGATGACAGACTTGTCTTAAGTATTGTTATTATAGCTTCCTTAAGTGGAAAAGTGAATTAATGGCCATTAATATATATTGTCTATGAACCGTAGGGAAACAGACCCCACATTCTGGGTTCCAACCTCTCCAAAATCAATATTCCACAATTGTGAGACAGTGACTTCCACCAGGAAATGAAGTCCATTAAAATCTTAAGACAGAGTTTGTTTTTTTTTAATAAAATTCCCTGGGAAAACATAGATTTTGAAAATGTTAAAAAAAAAAAGAGAAAGCGGGATTTTGAGGAGAAAGCTATGTGGAAGAAAATTAGTTTTAATGAAGTTAGCTAATTTAATTAGTTTGAAGGACTCATAAAATCAGAGATTTGTTTTCAATTTTGAAATAGGGATGAAAGGCTATTCAAGAACTTACAGATAATGATACTTGTCTCAGCTGCTATTAAACCTGCAAGCAACCTTTTCATGGTTCCAGCTGGAACGCTAAAACATGATTGCTAAAAGGAATAGTGTAGAGAAAACACCAATATCTCACTTCTACTCAAGATGTGCAATAATGTCTGAGCTCAAGAGGTATTGTTTTGAGCTGGACTTTTCAGTCAGTTTTGCAATTAAAGTTTTGTCCAGCAGGGAGCCTGAGTCAATCATTAATCATGTGTATTTTGTAATCTGAATTTATTTGCGTTTTCATATATATGTATAGTAATCAACAATAGAAATCCACCAGGAATGTAAATTAAGTTTTGAAATGTATATTGGAATTATATTCAGAGAGCAAGCTATGGTACTCCTTATACAATTGCACTTTAGAGAGGCCATCCAAACCTTTTGAGCCTTTCCTGCCTCCAATAGATACCTTATGGGAGTATTTTGCTTTCAAAGCTCAGAACTTCTGCTTTTTTTCTCAGTGCTTTTATGCCATTAAAGTTCTTGCCCTTGACAGTCCTTGAGTGAACATAATCCAAGACACACCACACTTTCTGACAGCTTCTTTTAACAGGCATTCCAATGCATTTTTCATACTTCATCCTTCATGCAGCCTTAATCATCTTCCCTTGAAAAAGAAACTATAGTGCTCACCTACGTTATTTCTAACTATACACTTTGTTTAAGTTCTTGCTTTTCTGGATTGACAGTGAATTTCTAAGGAGGAAATTGAGTTCTAGTTATGCAAGTTTTCTGTTATTTTTTAGGGGGTTTAGTTTCACAGTTTTTAGGAGTTTTACAGTTACATAACTTCTGGGTATTTTTTTAGGAGTTTTGTTTTTACTTTTGTGGGAATTTTACAGGCTATCTACGGGTTCTGCTTTGCAGTTATAATGACATAGTGCTACAAAAAGCCCCCTAACATTGTGTTTGAAAGGTACAGAGAATCTATCAGTTCTGTTTACAGAATGAATCAACACAATGTTTCATAAGAAGTCAACATCAGAAATTGTTATAAAAATTTGCCTAGTATCTGCTAAGCTCTGATTTTGTTCTTGTATTGGATAGAGAGGTACTCAGATGTGTACATGTATGTACCATGTTGTTCTCACAGCACTAGCACCAAGAAGGAATTTAGACATACAGGTTCTTCACAGGTGCTGACTTCTTGGGCTTTGTGCTATTGTTCCAAGAGTGCTTTGGACTATCAAAACTCATCACTATCTGATGAAAGAAGTGGTCCCTTTCTGCCTCCCTGGCTGCTTGTTTCCAGGGTTGTCTGACCCCTAAACTAGCACAGGTCTGTCTGGCCTTACAGTGCACTGGACCTGTGAAGCACTCCAGGTAAAATCAATATGTCCAAAAGGCTATTTCGAAACAGCTCTACTGAATTGGGTGAGTTAAGTGAATAATCTCATCTGACTCACCCTATTAAATGCAGTAGATATAGTCATATCTAAAGGAGCTTTTGCAGTTCTGATAATTGAATCTTGACACTATAGAAGGGCTAATGCAGAAGCACAGCCGTTGGTCCCTGTTACACCCACGTGCACCAGGGTTATAACAGGAGGGAAAGGCGACCAGAAAGCCATTTCCTGAGCAAGTGCCCCTGGAAACAGTATGTTCATTGATGCAGAGGCCCTCATGATGCTGACGCCCATGTGACAGTATCAGTGTGCCAAGAATTACTGCTCAATGACCAGCACCTGCTGCACTGGTTCAGCCAGGGTAACTTCCCTCACTTTTATTCAAGTGTTGTTAAGGTGCACAGAAGGAAAGAGGAGCCAGGCTTTGGCTTTTCTCCATTCTAGCATAATCACTTGGAGTCCCGGAGCGATCCTCTAAGGTGTGGTGAGCCTGCTGCCTTCCATACTGCCAGCAAACTGATGGTGACATGCCACTGGCATTGGTTCTGCCAGGGCAGGGAAGGGGCTTGGCTCATACATGTTTCCTCAGACACATTTGTTATGATGGCCTAATGCATTCCTCCAGGGATTCTTCCAACACTAGTTCCTTCCTATGTACAGCTAGACCTATGTTTCAGGGAACAGACAATAAGCATAGTTAAAATTGCTTCTACTTATTTCCTGAGAGATAAGTTTTGCTTGCTTCCAGCAGTGTTCCTTGCTAGAAGAGGTGCCAGCGGAAATTTCAAATGTCTTCCCTATAGTTGAAAAAGTAAAAGAAATCATTGTCTTTCTATTCGTTAGAAATATGAGAACTTTTTGAGGGTGGCAGACAACTAAGGCTAAGGCTTATGGCATCCCAGCATATGCATCTGCATAAAATGCATCCTTCAGTCAGAGTTTTATTTGTTTGTGTGCCTGTCCTGTAAACCTGCCTGCCTGTACTCTTTTGAGGTAAGCTTACCTTTTATCTGAGTGCACTGGCTTTGGATGAAGTGTTCCTTTTGCTTGGTCATGGGCTGGACCTGCATCTTCGATAACTCTTGTAAGGCGAGGCATCTTCCTATGGACAACCATGGGTTTGTGGTGTAGGAAGGGACCACAGCCCTTTCCATCACAGCCACATAGGAAAGCATGAGAACCTGACTCTGAGACTACGGTATCCCCCGCCCATCTTCATAGCTGTGTGTGCTGGCAAAGCAGGGCTTACATAGACTTCGAACATCATTGACTGAGTTCAGAGGCAGTGACTAACATGTTTCTTCATATTGAATATGATTTCTTTGCACCATGTTTGTAACTTGCTGCTGCTGTTAATTTCAGAAACTTTACTCTACTCCCCTGGAATAAATAATGAAAACAATCAGTCTCCGTTAACATACAGCACTTCAATATCTTGATGTTTATGAGCTCACAGTAGGAGTTTAAGTAATTAAGGATGATTCTGCATTCTTCACGAGGAAGATTGCCTGTTTTGTTTACATTGTCATAAATAGTCTAGTATGTTGGAACACTCTGGAAAATACCAAGGAAATATGCTTCCCTCCCACTTTGAAAATATTCTCCCTCAGCATTTTTGTGTGTTGTTTTCATTATCTTTTGCCTCCAGTTAAACCCTAAGATAGGCATGATTTTCAAGGAAAAGGTTTCTGTACAAACAGTCTTCAGTGCTTGTTAACAGATTTAACAAAAGAGTGAAGAGAAGAATGAGATTAATCGGAAGTATGAAAATAAAAATAAGGCTAAATCAATCCTGCCAATATTCTTAAGTCCAAGGGTTTTTTTCCCTCACAATAAAAGTGTATTTCCTAGGTGTTGCATCCTGGCAGATAACTTTGGTTTTAAAAAGTATTCCAGTGTAGGTTTAAAAAAGTATTCCAATGTAAATGAAATATCCAGTTCAATATAAAACATTGCTGTATTAGAGATTCTGTTTTAAAAAGAGGGAGTGACAATGAAAAGTACATATCGCAGCAGAGATCAGCTCTGGAGGAGTGTGAGCAGGACAAAAATCTCTGGTGACAGGAGAGAAAGAACAGGGTAGTGCAGCAAGAATTCAGAGTCTGAGATGGTGGATTTGGGCCCAGGACCTCTCTGATCATAGTACTGGAGCAGACCAGGAGCAAGGTCTATGGAATTCTTCCCAAAGCCCAGACAGTCTTTCCAGATCCAGCCCGATGAATAAAACCTCTTCTCTTCCCACTCAGTGTAGCAGAGAGAAACTCTTCAGCCAAACACAGAGAAGCTGCAGAGCCATGTTTGGCAGCATTTTTCATCTACCTGCCTTCGCTCATAATGTGTGTAACTCCTGCATGCAGCGCCTGATTAATCTAGCATTTAAGGGAAAGTGCTAGGCAGTGAAGTACAGAATGCTATTGATTTTCAAGAAATTTAGAAAAAAGAAAGAACCCTGAAAACTGGAAGCACAGCTTCCTTTTTTTCAGCAGTCACAACTTCATCAATATTTTTGCATGTACTAGAACTCAGAGAAATAAGAAAGAACCATCTTCTAACATCGTCTACCTCCTGCCTACTGTGCCTCTGTCTAGTGTCCCAATAGAGATTAAGGGCTTGATACTTGAAAAGATGCAAGGCTGACAAGGAGGTGTCTTGGAGGAAAGTATGGAGCATTTACTGTGTGCAAGGAGCACGTCTCAGGAGCACAGCAGAGAGTGTGTCTCAGTGAGATAAATGAGCATGCCCTGAACACAGTGCTGGCAGAAGGGCTGCTACCGGTATCTGCATGAGCATATTTTAAGCTGGTTTAAACGTGTCCAAGAAGCTTTATAGTCAGTGCAACTGCACTGTTATCAGCGTTAAGATGAGGCACGCAGCCCCTTAGTTTTATTGGCCAAAATTTCTTTTCTATAGAAAAGTCTGATAACACAGCTTCTGTGTGCCCGAGATCTGGGGCCAGAAGGAGAATGAGTAAGAAGCAACATGACTTGGCAGCCGAGTAGCTATGGCAGTTACCCCAGGCAGGGGTTTCAGGCTCTTTTCTCTACCCTCACTCAAGATTATTTGTGATTTTGTACCTTGAGCATCCAAAGTTAAGTCATAGAATCATAGAATCTTCTGGCTGGAAAAGAACCTTGAGATCATCGAGGCCAACCGTACCCATAATCCGCTAAACCATATCCCTTAAAAACTCATCTATCCTTTTTTTTAAATAACTCCAGGGATGGTGACTCAACCACCTCCCTGGGCAGCTGTGCCAGTGCCTGACCACCCTTTCAGTAAAGAAATTCTTCCTAATATCAAGTCTGAACCTCCCCTGGCCCAACTTATAGCCGTTTCCCCTTGTCCTATCACCTGTCACTTGAGAGATGAGATCAACACTCGCTCTCCCACAGCCCCCTTTCAGGCAGCCGTAGACAGTGATGAGGTCTCCCCTCAGCCTCCTCTTCTGCAAACTAAACAACCCCAGTTCCCTTAGTTGTTCCTCATAGGACTTGTTCTCCAGCCCCTTCACCAGCCTCGTCGCCCTTCTCTGGACGTGCTTCAGCTCCTCAATGTCCTTCTTATACTGAGGGACCCAGAACTGAACACAGTACTTGAGGTGTGGTCTCACCAGTGCCGAGTACAGGGGGACAATAAACTCCCTTGTTCTGCTGGCCACGCTGTTTTTGATACAGACCAAGATGCCACTGCTGGCTCATATTCAGCCGGTTGCCAACCAACACCCCCAGGTTCTTCTACTCCAGGCAGCTTTCCAGCCATTCTTCCCCAAGCCTGTAGCACTTGCATAACCCACCACAAGGGAAGGGACATCCATAGGCCTGCTCTCCTCCTGGTCCTATGGCTCCTGAGGTCCTGGCACAGCAGCCCAGGTGCCTTAGGAGGATCCTCCTACTTCCCTTTTCTGTAGTCTTACGGTTATGAGGCTTGTATGGGAGATAGAAGATATGAATGTGAATTCTACTTGGCCAGGGGATACAATTAGCTGTCTTGGACAATTACAGTGAAAATGGTTTCAGGAGACAGGTTATCAGATCTAACAGGTGAATGCCACTGAGAGCCACAAGATCACTTGCTTCCACTACTGACTTTATGCCAAAGCCAGCAGTCATTGGGAAGCCTGTGAACCTGTAAACTCATTAATCTGTGAGATGAGATGAGATTAGATGCCCCAGCTAACTCCCTGCTGGATAAATGAATTAAATTGTCTGGCAGACAAGTTTGAAAAATGGATGGGGTGGAAAGGACCACCATGCATCTTGGAAAAAAGTGAAGATCTTCCCTTTCAGCAACAGTGAGTCATTAGATTAGCCCCCACTGCTAAGTTTCACATTTTTGAGGCCTCCAGCAGCCACACAGGAGCCACCACTGGCATCTGGAAAACTTTGAAGCTAAGTAGGAAGCTTAGTATGGAAATGTTAAATGCTTTTGTCTAGTCTCAGCTTTGACACACTGATTCTTATGTTTCTGTTGCTAAATTAAAGATTCCCCTAGTTCCTGTGTAACTACTTTTTGATAAACTAAGTAATTTGATCCCTTGAAGTCTCTTACCGTAAGGCATTTTCTCCATTTCTTTTGAGGCTCTTTTTTGTGGCTTTTTCAATTCAACATAATTTCCATCCTAAGTCTGCTCAGGACAATTGCAAATTATTTTGTTGTTCATTAAAATTCAGCAAAAACACAGCACATCCCTGAAGCAACTTGTTATTCTGTGACTTGCAAGGCACTAGTCTGAATCAACAATGTTTTTCTGTTAAACACATGCAAAGTCTTCCTGTCCCCATAGCCCAGTACATATGAGTAAGCCAAGAGTAAAATAGCAGTCTAGAAAAATCATTGTTTTGCAGAGAAGATGTAACAGAAGAAGTACAACTGCATATGCAGTTCATATGTACAATGGCTTTTCAGGTATTGACTGGAAGCTGCCTATAAATATATTTTTGGGAGAGGCATTACTTTTGTCTATGGCAAATTTGTATAGATAGGCAAAGTTACACATATGCCTACAAGATTAATAGCTGTGTGGAAATTATTGCTTATTCTTGATTAGACAAAATTATTTTTCACAAATATTCTTCTGTAATAATAAAAATATTGCTATTAAAGAAAATGAAGAAACGGAACCATCAAATGGATTTCTGTTCAAGCTAGTAACTCACATATTTACATACAAATGTCTGTATTCAGATAAAAACTGAAAGCATAGCAAAATCTTTAGCACACCAATAGGATCCTGTTTCCAGAAGATGCTGACAGTGCCTTGGCATTCCAGAAGCAAAAACCATAAATTAAAATTGCTTGTTCTCAAGTTTAAACATTAAGGAGATAAGCAGGTCGCTTCTACTCTCCTCTGCACTGCTCCTTGGTATTTTCTTCTATTAAAACATTACACAATATGGTCCAGTCGTTTCCCAGTCTTTTTCACTATTTAAACAATGCTGAACTTTTTATCGTGCCCTCTTGATATCATGTGTTTCAAGCTGATATGCTGGGGCTTACAAAAGTCTCCAGATACATTGCTTTGCCATTAGTAGAGCTGGAGGTGGTCGCTCAGCTGCAACAGGATTTCTCAGTTTCCCCAGGGTGGAGATGGCAACAGGAATTAGTTGTAACACAGTCTTGAGAGCTTAGCTTCTGCAAAAAAATATATCCAGATCTGAATTGCAGGCTGACACTGGTTGTGGCTGCATGTCTGTGATGGAAGGAAACTTCATTGGGTCTGCTTACACTTCACTGTCTGCCAGCAGTGCCTCTGTTCTTGCTCTCCTTAGCTTTGAATTACTGTCATGTGTGACTTGGGCTGTGTACACGTTATCTATACAACCTCTATACCAACAAAAGCCAGAGATAAGTGCCCTCTCTGCAGCCTGGCACACACCAGGCTGCAGCACTGCCTGTTATGGCACTTACCTAATGCTATTACAACACAGTTTTGATTGTCGATATAGACAGATTCTTTTCTGTGTACTTTCCTCAAATCCACTAAGATCCACACGTATGTCCAAACCCACGTCAAATCCTGCTTGGTTGTCTCCATGTTAAATCTCTATTATTTACACTATTTACAGCTAGCCCCACAAATGAGAAATTCTGGTCTGTCTCAGATATCCATCTAACCAGCAATCCTCTAAAACCAGCTCTGCAAGCCAGCCAGCCATCTGGAACAAGCAAAGTTCACTCCTGAAGTGTACTAACAGTGCAGACTCCACGCACTGTCTACAGGGCGCTGGCTCACAGCCAAAGATTTTTTTTTTATGTAATATATTGTGAAATATTTGCAGTTCTGTATCGGTGTTTTCCTTCTAGCAATCTTCTTGGTTGGCAAGGACTTAGCCCACCTCTGCAGAACATTAGTTGCATGCAGTAACATGCTTATCTTGATTGCTTATGTGGTACCGCTTGTCTTTCTGTGAGATGAGTTAATTAGTGATCTATATAAATTAATTTAATCTCTGAAACAAACGTACAGAACCAAGTAATTAAAATATTGAATGGTTCTACTGTTTAGCACTATCAGGAGTAAAATCGCAGCCAAGAATAATTTTGTTCACTCTTTCTCTTGCTATATTTGCCTTTTTTCTGAATAAACTTGAATTATTAGGACTACATTGACTGAAGCATTTAGCTCTTGCCAATAACACTATCTGTTCAGACTTAGTAAAACATGTTCAAGCCTTTCCAATTTAAGCACTATATGCTTTATGAAGCCAAAATTAGGTTCTTTATGAAATCACCTTGCAGTTTCATTA